>JAJMET010000006.1:0-689819 GCA_030574315.1 Ogataea siamensis
ACCCGCCACCCGCCACCCGCCACCCGCCACCCGCCACCCGCCACCCGCCACCCGCACATCCCTACACGGCTCTCCTCTCTTTTTTTCCTCCTCCCCCCCCCCCCCAACAATTTCCCTGTCGCGTTACCCGGACACAACACATCCTTGCACGTCGTCTCCATCCCACTCGGCCGCCCCCCTCTACTCACTGCTACTGCTACTGCTACTGCTCTAGCTGGTGGCACTACCCACGTCCTGCTCGTGCCGTTGCTCGCTACTGCTTCCGTCTCCGGTGTTGCTTGTTGTTTCTTGTTGTCTGCTACTCTTCGCTTCCGCTACCGTCGTCTCCCCTCTGCTCTTTTATTATTTCCCTTATTTAATTTTACACGGTTTTACGCAGTTTGTACTCTACTGTTTCTACTGTGTGGTGTGGTGGTGCATTATGTCAGAGATTACATCAGCAGGCTCGGGACTGCGCAGGGGGCGTAGTAGGGGCCCAGTTCAGGTGAGGTGAAGGGTTGGATGGCTGTGGGTGGCTGCGGGTGACTGTGGGTGACTGTGGATGGCTATGGATGGCTGTGGATGGCATGGCATGGCAAGGCATTGTGTGTTTGGCATATTCTGTGAATGCTGCCTTCGGATATTTTGGGTGCCACTGCCCGCCCGCCCTGCCAATCTGTCTTCTGGGCATACAATAATTTATCAGGTTGACATCAACTTCCTTTACTCATATGTACTTGCCAGAAACTATACTCTTGCGTTCGTGGCAAACCTCCCGAACCAGTCCAGCATCGGCTCCGGGTGTTTTCCCAGGTAGTTGTAACCCTCGAATCTCTCGTCAGTGCCCTCTATCCAGAACAGCTCCTTCTCCTTGCATCCGAGGGAATCGTAGATCTCCTGCACGTCTTCCGGCCTTGTTCTGTAGTCGTCGTGCACCTGGATCAGCTTAGTCGGCACCGTGACAGCGCCCGCATATGGCACAGGCGTCAGCTCGTTAAGTATCAGACCGTTCGCGGCACGCAGCTTCTCGGCAAAGAAGCGGACGCCCTCATCCACATCAACCTTCATTTGCTTGCAATTCTGCTCGATAAAGAACCTCAGCGTGATCGGCTGCAAGCCAACCATGGCCTTGATGTCCCGGAACGCCTCCGGGTGCTTTGCCATGGCCACCAGCGTGGAGTTGCATCCCAGACAAACGCTCAGCAGGACCTTGGTCATGTTGCGGGTGTCTTTGCGCGACTCGATGTACCTGATGGAGGCCACGACGTCACGGTACTCGTACATGCCAATGGCCACCCCGCCGCCAAACGCCGTCCCGCTCGCACCGTGGTTTCGGATGTCGTACGCCAGGACGTTGTACCCTGCGTCGTGCAGGTGCTTGTACTGGTGAAGCATGTTCACCTCAAACCCACCAAAGTCCTGGTATCCCGGCAGGTGGCCCGCGTAGCCGTACCTGTTCCCCGGCATGAAGTGGTTGCATATCACAACCTTGTCCGACTTGCCAGGCATGAACCATCCTTCGAGAGGAACGCCATCCAGAGACTGGAAGTACACGTCCTCGTACTCCAGGCCAACGGAATCTGGCCGTCTGTACACGGGGCTTCTGACACCGTAGTGGAAGAAGTCCACTAGGGGCTGGATGTTTGCTTTCTCTTGGTCAGATAACATGTTGGTGGTGTTTCTGCAAGACAAAAATATTTATACAATTGCTAAACTCCATTTATTTCCGCTCCATGGAGATAATATGGCTAAAAAAAATCAAATAACCCCTGTCGCATAAGGTCGTCAAAACGTGCAACTATCATTGTAGAAGAGAAGTGATTGGGCACGAGCGAGATACAGACAGTGCAGTGTAGCATTCTGTAGAGTGTGCCTGAACTTGGTGCCAGCCGGCTTGAGGATATCTCTAAAGATCTTCAAGTTGAACTGTTGTCTGACAGAAACTTGTTTCTCCAGATTCTTCAGTTTCTCGGCCTCCGGGACAATAAAGTCACTTCTTGGATCCACCACTTGCCCAGTTTGAGCGGTTTGAAAAGCGTAGAGTCAGACATTGTTTTACATTCTCCTGCGAATCTACACGCGGTATATATGCAACAAGCAAAGAGGTACTGCTTTCTGTCCCGCTACGCCCACTTGCCGATCAGCGCCATGATGCCGGTCCCGCTCAGCAGGAACGCCATCATGAGTGTCAGCCGGCCCACTGTGCGTGGCCGGTCGGGCCCAAAGATGAAGTCCTTGGCGATCAGCTCCACGAGCGCCGTGTACATCAGGATCCCGGCCGACACAGAGTTGAGCACGCCCTGGACGACGTTGCCCGCGAACGAGTTGGCGTTGTACGTGGTGCGCACGCCGATGCCGATGGCGACGCACACCGGCGTGGTCAGGCCGTACAGCATGCACAGCAGCCACGGCCACGCGCGCTTTTCTCTGGGGAACGGGATCGACGACAGCCGCGCGCCGATGCCGAGCCCCTCGAACGACTGGTGGAACACGAGTGCCGGGTACAGCACCTTGAAGTCCTTGTATGCGCACGCGCCGAGGTTGAGTCCGATCATGATCGAGTGGAAGATGACGCCGAACTCCATGATCAGGAACGCCGCGAGCTCGCTGCGGAACGACTGCTCGACCAGCGTCTCGTCCGTGGACACGACGTCGGCGACGGTCTTGAGGTTGGCGGCGGTGGGACCGTTGGGACCGTCGGCGCGGTCAGTGCGCTCAGCGCGGTTAGCCGGCGCTGCGGCGCGCGTGATCACGTCCTTGACGCGGACCTTGTTGACGAGGCCGTACTTCTGCTCGACGTACACCTCTGTGTACACGTCGAGCGCGAAGATGGCCACGATGCTGATCAGCACGAGCGCAGACGGCCACGGGAACAGCGACCAGTTGCCGGTCGAGCCGACACACGAGCCGTGGCCGATCTCCTGGTAGGCGGGGTCCATCAGGTGCACGTACGCGGTGGCGAGGATCACGCCGGACCCGAAGTGCCGCGCCAGCATGTACATCAGCTCGGGCATCTGGAACACCCGCACGCGGCGAGCGACCAGCGGGAACATCGTGAACGCAGTCGACACAAACAGGATAACAAACACCGACGACACACGCACCCCGACGGAGCCGCTGTACTCGTTCGTGCCAAAGTACACTCCGGTCATCACGCACACTTTCCACGCGTCGCTCACCTCGGTGCTGGCCACTGTGACCTTGGCCGGGTCGTACTGTCTCCACCACTCTGTCATTGAGCGAAATAAGTTATGAAAAAAAAAAGAAAAAAATGCAGCCCCCCTGGACCCGCTTGGACCCTTAAAATCTATTTTTATCTTTTTATCTACACCCCGTTATCGGCACACGTAAACACGCCGCCCACCTCGTCTGCCTTGTACGAGTTGATGATGCTCTGCACGACGGCGTACACGCCGGGCCCGAGGATGTAGAACCCGAGCAGGATCAGCCCGACGTTCAGCACGACCTGGACCCTGTCCCACGCCGACGCGCGGTGCCACCACCCGGGCCCGTAGTCGTCGTGGCGGATGTGGAAGTACGCTATCCCCCAGTACACAAACCCGAACCAGCAGTCGAACAGCGAGCTCATGAGCGACAGCAGGTCGCTGAAGAACGGGATCACCTCGGCGATGATGAACGCCACGATCCACGTCGCCGCGAGCAGCCCCGCCCACACGGCCCAGCCAAGCACGGTGTGGTCGCGGCGGTGCGCGCTGTCCTTGGGGAAGATGCGGAAGAACACAAACCGCGCGCTCACACACGCGTACAGCAGCCCGAGGAACACCAGCGTCGGGATCGCAAACGAAAACGCAATCTTCTTGTACAGGGGCTTGAGCGACCCAAACGCCGGCGCCGTCACGTACTGGTCGCCGACGTACACGTAGATGACGGACCCGGCCAGCACGTAGAGCACGATTTCGGCGGCGGTCACCGCATACACGGCCTTGTGGAAGTCGCGCGGGTTCTTCATCTCGGCGATGAACGACGGGTACGTGATCTGGCCCACAAACGTGTACACAATGTTGAGCACGGCGTTCATGCCTTGCACGTACGTGGTGCCCTTGGCCGGCCACAGCCGCCACGTCACGGGCGTGCCGTCGTATCCTCCAGGGTGGTCCTGGACGCCGGCAAAGATCAGGCTCAGCACGATCGCCACAAACATCGTCGCGGCAGAGAACACGCCCATGAACGACAGCCCGGAAAACGTCCTTGGCAGCGAGAACAAAAAGCAGATCACCGCCGCAATCACACAAAAGTCCACCGTGCACAGAGCATGGTTCGTGATCGTGTTCAGGTACTTGGCCCCCGTCAGCACGTGCAGGCCCTGGATAAACGTGTTGTTGAGGATGAAGCACACCGCGGTGAAGTACCAGGCCCACTTCTTGCCCCACAGCAGCTGCTGGCCAATGTCACAGATATCCTGCACCTGCGGGTACCGGAGGCAGAACTGCCAGATCGTCAGCGACGTGTACAGCACGCACAGCGACACAAACACCGTGCAAATGATGCCGGGCACAAGCCCAAGCACCGAGTACGACCACGGGAAACTCATCACAGCAAGGCACACGTACTCCGAAAACAAGAGCGCGGCCGTCTTCTCCCACGAGCACGTCCGGTACTTGATCTTGTGGCCCTCCTGCGCCGCAAGCTCCTCTTTCAAGTACAGGTCAAGGCTGTTCACGCTCTCGTCGGTGTCATAGCGCACCTCGGCTTTCAACACTGGATCCGAAACTGACATGGTTGATCAAACTGCGCTTCTTTTTCTTGATATCCTGTCCCACGGCTCACTCTCCACTCGGCCTAGGCTGAAAAATTAGTTCGGTGCTTGCTGTGGCGTGGAAAATGCCACAGAAAGGATACACAATCAGTATTTTGAAAACTGTAAAAATTGATGACTCGGCTCGGGTTTCGGCTGTTGGCCTTAGTTCCAACCCCGATTAATATAGGTAGGATAAAGTGAAGCAGCACCCTAATATTTTCGGTAGAATTACCCCAAAACCGACATTTACAACTTCTTATCTTGGTTTCCGGAGATATCCCCGGTTTACCATTTTACTGTAAGTTTGTCATTTCCTGAGTATTGGTTATTGTTAGAATGTTATTGGTTCCCATTAGCAATTGTTCGTCAGATCTAATACAGCTATATCTCTTCCCGTCATTTGCAATCTGAAAACAGTGAAACTGGCGCGTGGTATTATAATATGAAGCCAGCTTGTTTGAGAGCCAGCGAAAGCAACTCTTTTGGTTATGTCGAAACCTTTATCATAAAAAAAGCTTATCTACACAGAGGATGTTAAATCGATAAGAAATTCCAGATAAGGGAATTTAATTTTGCGGACTTCGTATTTTTCTCCCAGCTCGCTGGCGTGATCATGTCCGCTTTTGTCTATAGAGCAGAGAGGGTAATCAATGGTCATATAATCGTCCCAGAAAGCATCACGTAACCTTTCTGGCCCTCCCTCGTACCGTACTTGTGGAGCTCAGTAGGTGGACATCTCATGAAAGCAAAGTTTTTTGAAAATGATAACTTTACTTTTCCGATGAATGTGGCTTTTTGAATCGGCCACACTTTGCTCAGAAAAAATAAAATAGAACTGAGTTACATAGTGAGTCTTACGCAAGACAAAAAAAAAGACGTTCTTGGAATGGTTGAATCCAAGCTACGCAAGAAAGGCTCTTTTAGCTGCGACCGGTGCAAGAAGAAAAAGCGCAAATGTGTACGTGAATGGGGCACAGAAACTAAACTACCTATTTCTCTCGACGTGGCTCAGGCATGCACAGAATGTATCAAATCAAAAAGTATCTGTCATACGAGCCTCATCAATCGAAAGCAGTACGCTGCAAGGTACAACCGACAGATCAGTGGAGATAGCAATGAGGGTCCAAAAGAAGGTGAGTTGACGGCCCCTTTGCTCCGTCAAATACTTGCTAAACTCCTCCCCACTATTAAACTTGAGTCTGAAGCAGATGTTATTGGACTGGCAAAGAAGGTAGGAGTGGACGTCGAGCAGATTATGGAAGACAATCACGTCCGATCTGCACTACTGGGAGAAAGTTTTGACGCGAGTGTGGATCGCGAAATGATAATACCAGAACGCGAGGGAAATCCGCATTATATCGGATCTTGGGGTACTCCGTCAATTCATAACAATATTCTCAAACTTATCCAAAAGCCTACCAATCTGCATTCCGTTATATCTGAGTCAGATTGGTTCTCTTCAAAATCAACTGCCACTGAGACTATCCAACCTTCAGACTTTTCACTAAACAAGCATCTTTCTCACGCGAACGCTATTGAATATTCCAGCATATTTTTTGAGCGACTAAATCCACTATACAGGTGCGTCAATCAAGCAGACTATGTTAGACTCTCCATGCTAGCCTGGCAAGGCAAAAAACTTTCCTTGGTGGAAAACCTTTTAGTTTTACTCGTTTGTCTTATAGGAAAGATATACTTGAAGCAGAATAGTGGCCACATCAAAGGTGACGTGCTTATGCACTCATATATGTCTTTTAGAAACTTGGCTATTGGTGAAATATCAACTAATTGCAACATACTTGGGATTAGAGTGCTCATATTAATGGCAATTGTTGCAGAGAGCACGAACGAGCGAGAACTTTCGTGCAACCTCTACAAAATTGCCGCAGTACTATCCGCTTCTATTCACGCCAGCAATGATAGTCTTGAAGTTCATTTGCCAAAAGATCAAGCTCAGCTCGCTGAGTTCGCTGAGCTTTGGTGGTCAATTTTTAACAACGAAGTCAGATTGAGCACCAATATGGGAAGGTCAAGCTGTATCGATTTAGAAGATGTGAGAAAATTTGAAACTCCATATAACTCAGCTGGAGATGAATTCAGCTCCT
Source organism: Ogataea siamensis (assembly GCA_030574315.1). Lineage (NCBI taxonomy): Eukaryota > Fungi > Ascomycota > Pichiomycetes > Pichiales > Pichiaceae > Ogataea > Ogataea siamensis. Next base: position 6,844 of record JAJMET010000006.1, read on the forward strand.
GTTTCCACGCATCTTCAAAGCTACATCAGGTTCTTTACGAGTTCATTAAATTCAAGTCCGGCAATTCTCAAAGCTCGGTAATACTGACATCCACCGAAACTATTACTCACGCTTTACGCCTAAGACAGCAACTACTGAGCTGGAAACGGAGCTTGCCACCAGAAATAGGAGGCATTTTTGAAACTAAGCCGACTAATTCTTCATACCCAATCATTTTTCTTCACCTTGAGTACCACTATTGTTACATTACTATAGGGGTTCCTTTCCTTCTTTTAATTTTGAGAGCGGTCAAAAGTGGACGCCCTATCCATATATCTAAAGACGACCCTATTTTGCAATTGGCGGTTTCGTCAATAAATTGTTCAAAACAGCTTTACAATATTGTATCCTACGAATACGAAAACGGCATTTTCAATGGCTCTATCCACACTGATCTACACATCTTATATCATGGGGTACTAGTGCTAACAATTGCTTCAATACTACTCAAGGATTGCAGAACTGATGATGTTGTAGACATTCATTTACTTGACAAAACATTCGGTATTAGCTTTGAAAAAATATGGGATATTCTAAGAAAAATCAGAAAACTTAATTCAAGCCTCAAGCTTCTCTGTGCGGGATCTATTGCTACAGCCTGGGGCCTCATTGACTCACTACTACAAGACCTCGATATTTTTATGAGTAAGGAAACGCAGGACTGGGACTCAATGTTTCAACTTGATTTCAACCTCTATGACCCACTCTCTCTTTTCAACATAAGTACAGATGGGCTTATAGACTTACTAAATTCGCAAGACACATTTAGCAGTCAGCTGGAATTGAAAACTGGAGATATAATAAGTTAGGAAACCTCTATTTGACCGCTGACAATTTTGTAGAAGATTTCTTTCAATATGATCTTCTCTTTCTCTGGGTCTTCGACACTAGTCGTATCAAAGTAGTTATACCTCTCTTTTGGGCCAAGATTATGAATGGTATTGTATAAATCAGTCGCAGCATCGGAAGTCACCCTTTTAATTCCCGAAACTTGTGCTTCTAAAGTCTTGTCTATCCATTGTTTCTGAATGTTTTTAGGAGGGAGCGTCTTTGCATTAGACCACACTCCGGCTATAGCTATAGCGCTTACTTCACTTATGAGGAAGAACAGGGGAGTTCTTGGAATTCCAATATGGCATAGTGTTGGGTCCCCTAAAGAAAATGTGTAAAGGTAAAGGTTAGCAACCGTGTTCAATTGTGTGCTTCCTTCAGTATTCCCTGTTACTCTGATGTACTCTTTTCCTTCATTTTCCGGAATTTCCAAAAACGGGTAATGCGTGTGATATCCGGTGGCGAGAATTATCTCATCAAAATCATTCACGATCTCTCCGTCGCTGAACTCGACAGCATCCTTTTGGAATTCTTTGATTCTTGGATGAAGTCTAATGTCGAATGAGGGATCGGTCAGAACATCTACTATCCATTTTTTGCCGGCTTCCTTCTTGTCCCCAAAATCTTCGCCTTTCGACGTATTCGTAGAAACATGTATCTCCTTGCACACAGGGATAAGATACTGCAAAATATCCACGGCACTTATACTGCTACCGACAATAAGCACTTTTTTGTCTTTCAGGTGTCTGGAATTCCTATAGGCTTTTGCATGTTTGACAATAGCATGATCTCGAGCAAAAGCCGCTAAACCTTTGATTTTGGGAAAGTGAGGAATGTTGAACTTTCCTATGGCAACTACGACGGCATCAAAACTTTCCCGATACCATCGATCTCCTGTCTCCGCTTGCTCCACCACCTCTATGTTCCACTTTTTAGTGGATGCGTCTTTATATACTCTTTCTACAGAAGTGTTAAACCTGATATATTTCTCCAAGTTGTTGATCTTCGAATAGTTGGAAAGATAGGATAGCACGCGGTCATGAGTAATGAATGGTGCGTATTCATTATTTTCGCCGTCGGGCGAGGGGGGACCAGACGTAAACCGCATTAGCTTTGATGGTATGTTTGTGAACAATCCATCATATACTCCACTATGATTCCATGTTAGGATGGAGCTCGACTCGGCTGTTACAGGGTGGCTCTTGGTTGTAAAGGATAGGTTTTGAGGAGGAGTTCTTGCTGGGCGAATGCTCTTTGGAGAATAGTAGTCGTCAATTCCGGTCGGGAACCAAACGTCCGTTTTTGAATCATGATTCCAAACGCCTCCAATGGACGAGTTTTGCTCGAAGACCGTTATTTCGGGGAAAGCAGGGTCTCGAGGCAGTTCGTGGGAGTCCTTTTCCGCCTTAATGGTAGAAGAGCCATCTTTTGCGGTATGTAGAAGCTCGTTTAAGGTGACGAGCCCTCCTGCTCCTGCGCCAATAATGGCAATCTTCTGTACTTTGAAGGTCATATACTACTACTATTCGAATAAAACATCATGGATTTATACGTAAAATATGTGGCTTAAAGTGCGGAACTACAGCACAAAAATTCCGCAAGATCGTTATCAGTTTAAAATATAACGCAGATAGGTCACGTGGTTTCACATGATGCACCTATTTAAGTTTTCGTGGCAGTCTTCGATTTTGAGGAATATCATCCCAGAAGCTAGCTAAGATTTCCCTATTTTGAGTACCATACGGTGTTCTTCCATGGTAGCATGTGTAGTTATTAATGAAGACAATATCTCCTTTTTCAAACTGGTGTTCATAAGAACATTCAATTGACTTTTCCAGAAGATAATCCAAATACTCCAATGGAATAGGTGACCCATCATCGTAAGTAATTGCAGGTTCAGCAGAGTCTCCATTTTGAAGCAGATCAGCTTTGTATTTGGAGTAGTAACCAGGAAGGGAACTAAACAGTATCGGATTTCCTGAGAAGGGATCTATTCTCACTGGCTGGGTGTGTTCATGAAGTTTCAGGCCGTTATCCTTGGTGAATTCAAACTGATCAACAACCGCCTCTTTGCATATCAAGGCTGCTTTTTTCTTCTGGGTTTCTAAGCTGTCTCCTTCTTTAATTAGTCGTCCAAAGGAGTGAGTTGCTTTCCACGAATATACGGAACCGTTGGCCAATTTCTCCTCGTACGGCCATGTCTGCGTGAGATAAACCCCTTTTTCAATCATTTCTTGAATAAACTCTGGAAACTGGGAATTCAGCTCGTCATAAAGTTCAGTAGCATGCGTAACGGTCTCATGGCCGCCTGTCTCAGAAGGATCTTTGGCGAAAAACGTCAACACAGATGGATACTGCTTAAATCTTGAAAACTCTTGATGTGCATAGAGCCTATTTATCCCACTGGATTTATTGACTGTCGTCACATTTTCGGCCACAGTGATTCGTGGGTGAGCCACTCCATTTTGATCGTACGGAATCCATTCTGATCCTTCAGCTACGGAGCCAATAAACTGAGCAAAGCGTTTAGGACATGAAGATCCAAAACCCTGAATCACCAATGCTCCATGTTTCCCAATAAGCCTCTTGAAAAAATTGTGATTCTCGGCGAGATCACGAACAAAGTTTGCAAACTGCGAATAAACAGCTTTGTTTTCTGAAGGGTCTGAAGGAAACTTCACCATTAAAATTAAAGGAAATTCAATGCCTCTAACGTATCGGGCATTGGGATTGTTTATCTTTTCTAGCTGGTAAAGCTGTCCCCCGTAAAGTCCAGTGACTTGTGGCAATGTATCATTCAAAACTCCTTCTTTTACAGTCATGTTATGCTTGAGGTGGAGAGGTCTAGTCTAAAGCATTATATATACTTCGATGAAGATTTATGTGCGGAATATGCAGGTTTTACTTCCGCAAAATGCCACAGCTGATAAGCAGGTTGAAAAAAAAAATAGAAGTTCACAATATATAAGATGGCCCATGGAGAGCAATTGCTCAGTTATGGAGAAGACGACATATCACAAAGAAACAACAACAAGTGAAGTGTCTGAGGTTGACACCCACTTGGTCTCAAAGATTAGAAACGCAGATGTGACGCTGAAGTTTATGGAAGAGCACGATGCAAACGTTCCAGAAATCACGTCTAAACAAGAGAAGCTTCTGTACCGCAAGCGTCTTCTCAGGGTTCTCGTGATTGTATTCGTTATCAATTTATTGATGTTTTTCGATAAAAATGCCATGTCATTCTCAAAGCTCCTTGGGATGTGGAAAGAAACGCACTTGACGAAAAAGCAGTATAGCAATGTCAACTCTCTTTTCTACGCTGGTTATTTGATTGGCCAGATTCCAGGACATTTGCTCATGCAAAGAGTTAACATGCGAATTTTCATGTTCTGTCAGCTTGTCTGCTGGGTGATTCTGATGTTTTGTCAACTAGCTGCGAAGGACTATTCCGGGATAGCAGCTATCCGATTTTTATTAGGGCTTACTGAGAGCGTTGTGACGCCATGTATTGAGCATACGTTGGCTATGTTTTTTACAGCAAAAGAACAAGAAGTCATAAATCCTATATTTTGGATCGGCACTGTTGGAGTTGGCATTCCAACGGGATTCATCGCTTATGGAGTAAACCATTATAAGGGTGACGTCATCAGTCGGTGGAAAATATATTGGATCATAAATGGTGGCTTGACTTTCCTGCTAGCTCTCTGGGTTTTATTTGACTATCCAGATAATCCGGCTACATATAGAGCATTTTCCATTGAAGAGAGGGTGCACATTGTGCGCCGGATCAAAAAATATTCTAGGTCGTCAATTGAGGAAAAACATTTCAAAGCATACCAGCTCACCGAAGCACTAAAAGACCCTATAACTTGGCTTTTTGGATTATATGCATTTACCAGTATGCTAGCAAATAACATGAACTTTCAGCAGCAAGTTATCTCAACGTCTCTTGGCGTCTCAAACCTGAACTCGACACTAATCACAGTTGCACAGGCAGGGTACAGCACGGTGGCCTTCCTCCTCGGGTCATTCTTATTGTCAAAGCTTAAGAATTCTCTCTGTTACCTGTCCGTCCTATCTAATGTACCAGCGATTATTGGTGGCATCATCGCAATTGCCCTCCCTTGGTCTAACAAAATTGGAATTTTAGCTGGTTGTATTATTGTTCATACTGATGGCTTTGCGTATATTCTTGGACTCTGCTGGTCACAGTCTTCTGCAGCAGGATACACCAAAAAGCTGACAAGAACTACAATATTCATGATTGGTTACGGTGTGGCCAACATAGTTGCTCCCCAAATGTGGACAACTGGACCTCGTTATTATTCTGCCTGGATCGTGCAACTCGTAGTCGCTTGGTTTTTAAGCTCAATGCTTTTAATTGCGATCAGGATAATTCTCTCACGAAGAAACAAGCAAAGACTTAGTGAGTTGGAATTCGATGAGGGAGGAAATATCATCAGTAAGAAAACGGCATACATTGAAGACGGAGAGGAGCTCAAAAGAAAAGTGGACGTGTCGATGCTGGACTTGACAGATCTAGAAAATGAGGAATTTGTTTATCCCCTATAATTTTGCGAATGATTATCAGTGTTGGATCTGTAATACTTTTAAACAGCTACTTGAAGCGAAAAAGTGGTACTCAACTGCGCTTCCGAAGATAATTTCAAGCTGGTCTTAAGCAGCAAGGTATTCAAGAGCATTAACACCGAAGCACAGTTCCCACGAGGGCGGGTAGAACTTTGAACTTTTCAAAACTAGATTTACGACTTGCACACCGAATACTTTGATTATTGCGGACTATTAGTTCATTTCGCTATAGGTGGAAAAAGAAAATTTACTGACTATTGTAAACCGAAAACATTTAAACCGCCAGGCAGTCAAAGCATATGTAGAGCTAGAAGAAATCTTCCTCGTCCAAAGGTAGTCCGAGTGCTTCCCGTTGAGACTTGGATTCTGGATCAAACTGAGGTAAGTCAGCCAAAGAGGTAACTCTTGTTCCATGGCGAGCTTGCCGGCCTTCGTGGTCCCATGTGGACCTGTGTTGTGAAACTCTATTATCCCAGATAGCAGAAGTCCCGTAGCCAGGCTTAGAAGGAGTCCACTTGAAGCGGACCTGAATATCGGCGTTCTTCTCGTAAACATCAAACAGGTAGTTCAATATCAGATCAGACTCAACCGAAGATAGACCAACAATTCTTTTTGTCATGGTTCGATTAACATAAAGAGACTTCCAGCCCGTAGCGGGATGCGTTCTCACAAGTGGATGAACCCTTTCAATTTTGTGTGGGCCGGAGAATGGATTCTTTCTATCTAGATATCCATTTGCCGAGACATAGACTGCTTTCTTTCCATCAAGGAATTTTTTGAAGTTTTCGGAAAGCTTGTCATAAGCTGCGTATCCAGAGGACCAGAGGGTATCGCCCCCAACGTCAGGGATAGCATCAAGGTGCAGATGAGTAATACCGGCTGGCCGTTTTTCGTGCACCAGGTCTGTGTGCCACACTTGGGCTCCCCTTGTCCTGTTTTTGTTGGCGTCCCAGTTACCAAGATTGATATTCTTGAAGGTAAAATTGGAACCTAGGGATTTTTGGAAATAGTCTTGCCAAATTACCGTGATCCCTGGAAGTCCGTTTACTTGAGAGGCTTGTGGGTGTTTCTCCACTCGGCCCCAATATTCTCCCAGTTCTAATTGTTTTTGGGGAGAGAGTTTCTGATCTCTAAAGAAGACAACAGCTCTTTCTGCGACCAAAAGTGCCAGCTCATCTTTTTGCTGGTCTGTCAAATCTTCCAGCTGGAGCCCAACAATTTCGGTACCAATGTGGTTTGTTAAATGGACCACTTCCTTAGCTGCTCCAAGAAGAGCTTTTTTTTCTGGGTCTGCATTCTTAGCACGCTCTATGTACTCATATTCATCGTCTCTGATAGCAAAAGCTTCATCCACATACACTGGAATCAGGGACTTGTCAGGTCTGGAAGGGTAACCTTTGGAGATATCAATTCCCGCCTCCTCTAAGCGTTTCTGGGTTGATTGAGGAAGAATCTGGAGACCATCTGGATCCGGCCCAAAATGCTGCTTATCTCCAGGGCTGACGCCAACTGCAAGATTATCAGAGGCTCTAATTAGGTTTTCGATTTCTTTATCAATTGGGATTGCTTGTAGCTTTAAGGTGGCTGTAGAAGACATTTTGATTTACTAGGCGAACGGGGAATATACCTAGGCTTTTATATGCTTGCAGAAAACCAGATGTGTAGTTGATAATCTGAAACTCAGCTGATCAGGGGACGAATTCCGAATTTTGTGGCTCTTTACAACCACCACAGAACCACGTTCAGCTTATCTATCGACTCGATTAGTAATTGGGATAGCAGTTCAAACCATGTAGACTCTCTACAGGAAAACACATTTATACTGTGGCTCTATGCGAGATGCTTCTGTCACGTTTAGTTCAACAATGGTGGCAGTTCTAGGATTGTTGGATTTAAATTCTTACGTAAATTGGGTAAACCCCCGTGACGTAACCTTTTTCGATAGACAACGTATAATCATTGTGAATTTCATGGGATCACTGGCGCTGATGCGGCAACAGGACTGTGATTTAAGGTCTTATTAGTTATCTCCCAGCTAGTGACAGAAAGGCTTTTCGCAGGAAAGATAATCAAATCATTTGCTCAATCTCTAAAAAATATACGGCTATTCAAAGGGGTACGTGGACCACGTTGCGACTGATTGTCTGTTAAGATATTAAAAATAAAGCTTGTTTAAATTATTTTTTCGTAAAAACCCACTGTCAAATTTTATCACAAGGATCAAGTCTCAAATCTTAATTAACATTAATATTAAAATCTCCGAACGACCACGTTCGGAGAGAATATGCATCTCCTCCGGGATCTAAAGTGTGGATATAAGAAGCAGGCCAGATACATTACAAAATAAGAAGGAGACGGTCTACCGATTGAGCAATTAGAAGTAGTATGCAAACAGCTTGATGGAAATAATCAAGTTGATGACTGGTAGATATTAAAATATAAAACTAAGTGAAACCTCCATGAAAGATCTGGTCGAATTTGTAATCCCTTTGGAGGTTTCTCGGCTTGTTAAAGCTTTGAACGCATCCTCGGAGAAATTTCACCGAGAAAAAAACGTTTTTTTTAGTATTTTGACAGTGCGGCTCAAATAAATTGTACTAGTTCTTTCCGCAATTTGCTTGCTTAAATCCTTCCTGGCGGAAATAACACGGCATCACCGCAATTATATAAGTTCTGAATTATTCTATTTTCTCAAGTCTCACAATCTTACAAAATGTCTGTCTTAGTTACCGGTGCTAACGGTTTCATTGCAACCCATATTGTCGACACTTTACTGAACTCAGGCTATACTGTCATTGGTACTGCTAGATCAGAGTCTAAGTTCGAGCAACCTCCCAAGGAATTCAAGGCAAAATACCCAAATGCTAAGCTTTCCTACGAGGTTGTGTCTGACATCACAGCTGAGGGTGCTTTCGACGAATTGCTGAAGAAACACACTGAAATTAAATACGTTCTTCACACCGCCTCGCCATTTTCTTTTGGCCATGACAAGTCTTTCGAAGAAGCATACTTCAAACCAGCAATTGATGGTACGAAGAATGTCCTGAAGTCGATCAAGAAGAATGCACCACAAGTCACCAACGTCGTTGTCACATCTTCTTTCGCATCGATTTTAAGATTCACCAAGGACTACGTTAAATATACCAATAAAGACTGGAACCCAATGAAACTAGAGGAGTGCTCTAGTGAGATAGAAGCCTACTGTTCTTCCAAGACCTACGCTGAGAAGGCCGCTTGGGAGTTCGTCGAGAATGAAAAGCCAGGGTTCAAGCTGACTACCGTTTGCCCTCCTTATGTCTATGGTCCACAGGCTTTTGACTCAGCTGTCACCAAAACTTTGAACACATCCAACGAGATCATTAACCAGGTGGTCAAGACTCCTCAGACCAACGAGCTTGTCAGCGAGCCATCCGGTTTGGGAATTGACGTTAGAGATGTTGCCAAATTCCACCAACTGGCTTTCGAGAAAGAGGGTGCTTTTGGTACAAGATTGTTTATTGCCTCGGATCACTTCACTGGCCAGACAATCCTCAACATCCTGAACAAACACTTCCCTGACCAGAAGCTCGCTGTTGGTGCTCCAGACAAGGACAATGCTAAGAGTCTGATGGGCTTCGACATCGACAACGTTCTGGAGTCAGTTGGCGGCTACAAGTTTATTCCTCTAGAGACCTCGATTGTCGAGACAGCTGCGCAGTACCTCCAGAAATTTGGCAGCTTCAACTAAGTAAGAGTAACTGAAATACTATATTATGATTTTTCAACCTTAATGGTATGTGATTAGTAAGATTTTTTCACAGGAAATCCTCGTTTGCTATTAAGGAAATCTATTGCTTTCCTTGCACCATTTACATTACCTAATGCCGTAGGCATGTCAGAATGTAAGCACAGCATAAATGGAGTTTTGCCGAAGTTGAACTTGATTTTCTCTCCTGAAACGCAGGACAATTGGTCAGTCTCAGCAGCCTCTAAAAGGTCATTGTAGATTATAGTTGGATTTTTTTCTCTTGATTGTGCCGGGGGAACTAATTTTCCGTCGTAAGACCAATCAATATCCAAGTACAATTCCTGAATAAGATCTACTCCCATCTCTTTCGCGACCTTCTCATAGTGTGAATTTTTAGCTCCAATCACCGGAACCTTGAATATTTGAGCTGCTCTCAAAACAGCTCTCATAACCTCTTCATCGCGTTCGACGTAAAAATATAACTCACCGTGCGGCTTGATATGGTTTAAAGGCATTCCTTCGGCATCTAAGAAAGCTTTGAGAGCACCAGTCTGGTACATGACGAGGTTAAAAACTTCCTCAGGCGGAATGGCAAATTTTCGTCTTCCAAACCCAAGAAGATCTGGTAATCCTGGATGAGACCCGACCTTGACATTATACTTTTTTGCCAGTTTCACCATCTTAGCCATGATGTTGAAGTCTCCAGCGTGAAAACCGCATGCAATGTTGGCTACGTCTATCAGTGGCATGAGCTCTTCATCTGGCCCCATTTTCCATTTGCCAAATCCTTCTCCCATATCACACACAATCTCATACTTATCCATGTACTTGTTATTAATTTCCGCGGAGCCCGCAAGGCTGTCTGGTAAAGCTGCCATTTTTTGTCAGACTGCAATTGAGCGGAATGGAGCTTATATCACTCAGCCCATGCGATAGTGGGTGGAGAAAATTGGTGGAGATTGTTGCAGGCGCTTTAACTTACTGAAATGGAAAAATGCTCGCTTCCAGCCACGAAATATTAGCGGTTAACGGGGTGCATAATAGTTGTGCGCATCTTGCTGCAGAGCTACGCCGCATTGCCAAATTGATCAGATAATATTTTTTAGACTAATTGATAACACTTACATCAACTACCGCGTCGCTCTTCGCCTCTTGAGCAGCTCTACGGCTTGTAACCTGACTCAACACTTCCTCTGGGTATAAGTCAGTATTTCGGGATCTTGCAAATATATTCCTGAAAAGCCTGCGGATACCATTCCAGCTTTCCAGAACTGGGTAGACAGTGACCACACCCACGGAAAAGAATACCCATAAGAAAGTAACCACAATGTATCCCCTAAAGAATCTTTTTGTAAAAACGTAGTGAGTTCCATAAAGAGGCATTGGGAACAGAACCAGAAAGAAAAGAACAAAGAAGATAGCCAGACAAATACCGTAATTCCTTTTGCGCTTCATCATAGCATCTTCCTCTTCCTCCTTCGAGATAGCTAATGCCGTCAAATCCTGTCCACTCAAAATATTTGTGAGTCCTTGCTCTTTATCGAATTGTGAGTCATCCACCTGTTTCAACTCTGTCTTCCATTTGTTCCAGTCGAAGTTGGCAGGTTTTATGTAGGTGAATAGCGGAACAAATATTATTGGCACAAAAATCGCTGTTGTATTTCCAGCTGCCAGAGCTCTGTAAGTAGACAGTGTCAAAATGGTAACAGACTTCGAAGCAGAGTATGAGTATCCGATCCAAACCGCTAGTGATATACAAGTGGACAATGTGGTGCTTGCAACAAAAGCAAAAGTTGAAAACTTTTTCCAGAAAAGCGTGCACATCATTGGAATGACACAAACGTTCACGATAATTCCAGATGCAGTGGTTATGAAGGAAACGTCAAAGTTCGCTTGGCCGAGTCCAATTGCAAGGCCAATAGCCACAACGCTGAACAAGATGACACTGAGATGAGTGACCAAAACCAACCTTTTACCGTCAGCTTTGGGGTCTAAATAAGTTTTGTAGATATCATATGTCATCAGCGAAGACACAGCCACTGTTTCTGAGGAATAGGCTGCGGTAATGGCCATGAACACCATTAGCAAGATTCCAATTGCTCCACCTTTGCCCATCACTGCGTATGCCGATATAGGAAGAACCAGACCATTAGAAAGCTGTTGATCCGTTAAGCCTCCCGTAATAGGAAAACTATTTGTCTGTTCGAGAGCTCGGCAAGCAAGGCCCATAGTTGTTGCGAGAGCATATGGAAGTGTAAACCAGCAAAGTCCACCTAGGGTGTAGCCCGTGAGAGCTCCCGCAGGATTTGCTGCAATAGCCTTTTGAAACAGTTGGGAGTCAACTGCAGCTGCCCAGCCTGCACCAAGAAGAATTAATCCATAAAGGCCACTGTTCACGGAAGTGAAAGTAAGATATGACCCGTGTAGATTTTCTTCGACAGGGTAGCGAGTGGCAGCCTCAGTGAGAAGAGTCCAGACTTTTTCAGGGGAGCCAAGCACGTCGGATGTGCAGTAGACCTTAAACATTAGAGTAATCATGATGACAAAAATAATGACAACGTGAGTCCAATCTGTCATAAACGTAGCCTTGATTCCTCCAATCAGCGTATATATTATAACGAAAAACGGCAGCAGCACGCAGGTAGCCTCCTTGCTCATTCCAGTCATGTTGGAAAACACAGAGGCACCATTAATGAGGAGGTTAGCTGTGTAGACGACCTGCTGAACAAGGGAATATGCACACATGGTCAAATGGCCAATAGTTCCGAAGCGGACCTTGATGATTTCTTGGAAGGTGTGAGCATTGGGAGCTTTTCTTTTCAGTTCGATAGCCATAGTTGCAAATATAATAATCTGGACACACGCGCCACCCCCATACCACCAGGCAGCCGATATTCCAAGACTGTAAGTTGTTGTGGTGGATAGCAGAAGAGTAGAAGCTATTGTCCAACTGGAAACCACAGCACTTGCAATGAGTCCCGATTTGATGGACCTTTTTGCTGTTGAAAGCATTTCCGAGTCCTGAACTTCGTTCATGTATCTGGAGAGCAGCCAAGAAATTAATGCCATCGCGAACGCAAACAACGCACCAACCCCGATGACGATACCATAGCCCACTCCCTGCGAAAAGATGATGAATTTACCGTCGCTTGTATCGATAGTCATTTGGAACTGTGTCAAGCATAATCGTATCGGGGCCTAGTTATACTCTAATTTTTCAGAGGTAAAACTGAGCCCCATCCTGCATGAAAGAGGTGAATCTAAAATAATGTTATGCGCGGTTTCCTGCAGGCCAGACAAATTTCCTGATAAGAAAGACAATAGTGCATGAAACTCTAATTGTTGATTATTGGAGGATTGACCAAAGGTGGAACACTTCCAGCGGTCAGGCCATCTCAAGATAAGACAGGGCATAAACGTGCATCCATGGTGATTGCAGGCTGTTGTTTTTAGCCGCTAACGAGTCACGTTTTTCGATAAGATAAAGCAAAACTTTAATACTCTGGCTAGTTCGTCAATCGCTTTTGCAAACCCAATGGCGGAATTCAAAAATATCAAGCGAGTCCTCATTGCAAATAGAGGCGAGATTGCTGTTCGGATCATCAAGACCTGCAACAGATACAATCTCACGGCAGTGACCATCTATTCCAAGGAAGACCTGGAATCTCTACACGTGAGTCTCTCAGATGAGGCATATCAACTTAGCGGCGTAGGAGCTAGTGCCTACACAAATATAGCCGAGATCATCGACTTGGCCTCTAGCCACAACATAGACGTGGTCATTCCAGGCTATGGATTTCTCTCCGAAAATTCGGAATTTGCAGCTCAACTGGCGAAACATTCCATTTTTTTTGCAGGCCCATCTTCTGAGTCGGTTGAACAGTTTGGACTGAAACATTTGGCTCGCGAAATTGCAGCCACGGCAGATGTCCCAGTGGTCCCGGGAACAGGACTGATTACAGAAAGTGACAAGCTAATAGCAGAGTGTAACAGGATCGGATATCCGGTTATTCTCAAGGCCACTGCGGGCGGCGGAGGTATGGGATTGAAGGTCTGCTACGATGAGAAGGAGCTCGTGGCAAATTTTGCAGAGGTGACTTCGAGGGGATCGTCGTTATTTGCGAACGCCGCGGTGTTTGTGGAAAAATATATCGAGAAGGGAAGACATATTGAAGTTCAAATGTTTGGAAATGGCTTGGGGGATGTGGTGACTTATGGTGAAAGGGAATGCTCCATTCAGCGGAGACACCAGAAAGTTATTGAAGAGTGTCCGTCGCCGTTTGTTTTCGAGAAAGGAAAACAGCACAACTTGCGGCAGCGTCTGACAGCGGCAGCCAAAAGATTAGCATCCACTATCAGGTACAAGTCTGCTGGTACAGTCGAGTTTCTGGTTGACGATACTACGGGCGAATTCTATTTTCTGGAAGTGAATACTCGCTTGCAGGTGGAACACGGAATAACCGAAATGGTCTACGGTGTCGATCTTGTTTACCTTATGCTTTTGCAGACCGAGTATGAGAGCCAAGGAGCTGGGATTCCGCTGAAGCTTCTTCAAAGTGGACTTGACTTTGATGAAAATGGTGTTGAGCTTCCGAACGGACACGCCATAGAGGTGCGTGTCTATGCGGAGAATCCGGTGCGTAATTTTGCGCCGTGTCCGGGAATTCTTCACAATGTTTCATTGCCGCAAGATGGCAGCTACGATGAATATAAAGTGAGGATTGATCACTGGATCGAAACAGGAAGCAAGGTGTCGCCGTATTTTGATCCGCTACTGGCCAAAGTCATGGTGTGGTCGCCAACAAGAAACAGCGACAATATGATTAAAGTCTTAGAAGAGCTCAAAATACAAGGTCCGGTGAATAATATTGAATATTGCATTGCAATTTTAAATAGCAACGAGTTTCGCTCGGGTCTCACTCTGACGAGTTTTCTCTCGGGATTCAATTTCACACCTCGCCTTATTGAGTTCGAAACTGCTGGCGCCTACACGACCATCCAAGATCTTCCAGGTAGACGGAAGATTCGATTTGGAGTCCCCATTGGAGGGCCTGTTGATCCGCTAGCGCTGCAGATAGCTAATGTCATAGTCGGAAACCATTTGAACTGCGAGGCGCTAGAGATAAATCTGAAGGGACCCGCCATCAAGTTCCATGCTCCGGCTGTTGTTGCTCTGGCAGGCGGTAGGTTCAAAATTATGCTGGATGATAAGGAAGTTCCCATGTACACAGAGTTGTTCATTCCTGCCGGAAGTCTGCTGGAAATTGAAGAGCCGCTAGGACCATCTGCAAAATGTTACCTTGCAATTAAAGGTGGTTTTCCAGGCGTCGCTCCTTATCTGGGGTCAAAGGGGTGTCTACCAAGTTTACAGCTCGGTGGCCACCAGGGAAGAATTATTTTTCCCGGGGACTGTCTGGATATTGCCGGAAATGAAGTCTTCAAGGAGTACAGTACTGGCTATATATTTCCAGAGTCCTTAGTTCCAGACTACGATAGACCCACAAACGTGGTTCGTGTTATAGGAGGCCCGCATGATACCCCAGACATTGTTTCTGAAGAGGGAATGAAACAGCTCTACACCGTTCCATATTCGGTTAATTTCAACTCGAACAGAGGAGCCACCCGTCTCGATGGGCCAGAAATGAAGTTCAGTCGAACCTCAGGAGGAGATGGTGGTGGACATCCGAGTAATGTTCTTGAATACCCGTATCCTACATGCGGGCTTTCTGCCGTGGGCTCTGTTATGACTTTGTATGGACCGGATGGGGCCACTGCGTCCGGGTTCGTTTGTCTTTTTGCTCCGATAGAGGTCGATTTCTGGAAATTTGGTCAAGCAGCTATCAACAGCAAAATCCACTTCACACCTATAACCTACAACGATGCGATGAAGCTGATGAGACAGCGCGAGGAATATTTGGCCAGAATCGCCAAACGTCCCACGTCCTCGTCAGAATCTTTCTGCGACGAGTTGGCTGAGTATGAGGTCATCAGCACGGTGGGCGACTACCTCTACCGAAGACATGCCTCGGAAACTTTGCCTGAGGTATGCTTCAGACAAGCAGGTGAGCGTATGATTGTGATAGACTTTGGAAACCTTGAGTTCGATCTATTTAAAAATGGACGACAGCATGTCATGGAGACCGAAATAAAAAAACAGCTACCAGATATGTATGAAAGCATAGAGTGCTGCACGGGAGCAATGGGGGTTTTATTCGACCCAATGAAAATTGAGCGAAAGACACTCCTTGAAAAGTTAATCAAATTGGAGTCTTCCATCCCCCAAATAGACAAGCTGCAGATTCCGTCCAGAACCTTCAGGTTACCGGTCGCTTTCAAACATTCTGCACTGGACCATTGTCTTGAAAGATACATGCATTCACAACGCTCCCATGCAACTTACCTGCCTAACAATACAGACTACCTGATGAAGGCGAATCTGATCAAGGATTTCAACCACTTCAAGAGCTGCATCGTGGACAAACCTGAAATGGTGGTCGCGATCACATTCCTGTGTGCCAACGTGCTGATGGCCACCATTGATCCTCGTTGCAGATTTTCTGCCTCCAAGTATAACCCGACTAGAACATCCACACCAAGCGGCACCATCTCGACCGGCTCTGTTCTACAGTCCATCTATCCCACAGAATCTCCGGGAGGATACATGATGTGGGGAATGACTCTTCCAAACTGGTACTGGGACACCTTTTGTCGCATCCATGAGAACCCGTGGCCATTCAAAGTTTTTGATCAGGTTGTTTTCTACGAGGTCAATGAGGACGAGCTTCAACGGATGAACAATTTATTGCTCACCAAGAAAATGAAAATTGAGCCAATAGAAGGCGTTTTTGATTTTGTGGAGTACAGGAACTTCCTGGACTCGATTGCAGATGAAATGAAAGATTTGAAAAAGAAGAAGCTAGCAGCATTTGAGAAATGCACCAGAGAGGAAGAAATCGACTTTAGTAATTGGCAAAAAGAAAAAGCAGAGGCCGCTGCTTCCAAGCCAAAGTCAGAAGATCTCACCAACGTCCCTGGGGCCATAAAAGTGCTCTCACATATGCCGTCAAACGTTTTCAAAATCAAATGCAACCAGGGAGACCTAGTGGCAAAGGAAGATCCATTAGTTATTTTGGAAGCTATGAAAATGGAGATTCCAGTTTACATCAAAGACAAGTCGCCATTCGTGAAGTACGAAGTCCTTGGGGTTGTTGTTGAGGAGGGAGATATTGTTAACCCAGGCGATGTGCTCATGATAATCAAGGGTGCTGAATCTTAATAGTATTCAACTTTGACCATGTTATGTAGCAGCAATTACCTCAGCTATGTCTAGAAGTCTTCCGTCGTAGCCCTGTTTGGCCAGTAGCAAATAACTGTGAATATTGATTGACGGCCAAAACAAAACACGAGCCAGCATTGTGATTGGTAAGCCAGATAAAACCAAATCGTCAGGAAACACTAACACATCTATATCAGTAACCGAGTTAATTAGTTGTCGTTGCAAACAAAAAAATTCTTTACTCTGTGGTGTAAACATTATTGTTGAATTTGGAGCCTGGGATCCCGGTTGGGATTTGGCTACAAACTCCATCATTTTGTCCAAAACCGTAAGATCGTGCTTCACCGAAGTCCCAACGGTGAGCTTCAAATCATAGCCTGCGTACACAAAACCGCCCTTCAGTGGCCCTCTGTAATCTATTGGATATTCTGGAAACTGTTGCAAGGATTTTGAGTAAGGGTCCAGCTCATCATATCCCTGAAGAAGAGCTAGTACTAATCTAATAGTGGCCATTGAAGAAGAAACTACGCAAACTGAGCACAGTTGGTGACAGTCTTGGCCGTTTAGTGAAAGCAATCCATTGGAACATGTGTATGTAATTTGTCCTTGAGATGCTAAACGGCCATCGTCAATGGTAAGAGCGAAATCCGGACACGTGACGAGCTTTTCAAAACCCAATTTGCGACATTTCTCATCCAATGTCCCGGGAAATGCGTTGTATGACAACTTGTCATAGCGAAAACTGTTTTTTCCCAGAGACTTGAGAGCAGTGATAAGCTCTTTCCCTGAGGAAACGCTTCCCAAAAGGCCATCGTAAGCACACGCAACCGCCAGCGTCTGCCTAACAATTTCCGTATTGAAGCCATTGGTGCAATCGTGTAAAATACAGGCGTCAAATCCTCGATCATTTGCCTCTCTGAAGGTTGTGGCTACGCAACATTCTGTTGTAACTCCGCAAAACAAGAGTGTGGTGATCCCCAGCGCTGTGAGAGTCCGATACAGACTTGTGTTATAGAATGCGCCCTTGCCTGCTTTGTCAATTACAATTTCTGTTGCAGTGGGAGCCAGCTCATCAACTATTCCATGGCCATACTCACCTCTCACTAGTAGACGGCCCATTGGTCCTTTTTCGCCGATAACCACTGGGTGATTTTGAGGGTTTGCGAGTCGCTGGCGGTACTTCTTAGTGGCTGGAAGATCGGAAAGACTGGACATATGACCTTCTCGTGTATGGACAACCACCAGTCCTGCTTTGCGAGCGGCATCAAGAACATGCTTACAGCTCTCAATAATGTTTGAGACTTGCTCAAACTTTTCGTCCGAATTGCATTGAAGGTAACCATAGCCGTCTTTCAGCAAAAAATCCCGTTGCATATCAATCATCAGTAGGGCGCATTTCTTAACATCTAGGTCCAGTGGAGCTGGCACCGCTGGTAGACGAAATAAATTCATGAAAAAAATCCTTATCGCGAAAATTCTTATCAATACGGATACAGAAACAGTCATTAAGCCGAAAGTACAAAAAAACATTTCCATGCGTACTCTCATGGCCCTAGAGAGCAAACAGTTTACTTCCTTCACCGGGAACTCAAGGGAAATAGTGAGTGACAATGCCCGGAAAGCAAATCCTGGTGAAATTCCACTGATCTCCCTCCGGTCCGAAAAGAGAGAGCTGGTTGCACAAATAAAGGATGCCTGTACAAAGGTAGGTTTTTTTTATATTAAAGACCACAAAATCAAACAAAGCTCAATTGATGCTGTGTTGGAATCTGCTAAAGAGTTTTTCCAACTAAAAGAGGAGGACAAAAATCTGTTACACTTTTCCAAGTCCACTCAATTGCAAGGCTACGAAGGCTTTGGCGATAATCATACTGAAGACGGTAAAAAACCAGATCTCAATGAGCAATTCAGCTGGAGCTACCAAACCAAAATGAGCGCTCAAAAGCATGGAAACGTGACAAGAAAACGTACGTCTTACGAGCCGAACAGATGGCCTTCCAAAGTGCCCAACATGGAAGTCAATTTTATGAGATATATAGCAGATATTGTCGCTCTTGCTAGGACATTGATGGGCTTGTTTGCGCTGGCACTGGAGCTACCAGAAAACTACTTTGAACCAATGCTCCAGAAGCCTGGTGCTATGGGAAGGGTCCTGCACTATTTACCTCAAGCCATTGACAGTGGGGACGTCTTGGGGATAGGAGCCCACACGGATATTGAGTGCTGCACAATTTTGTATGCCGCAGAAGTGCCTGCCTTGGAAATCCTCAACCCTAACGGCGAGTGGATAATAGCAACGCCCATCCCAGGAACATTTGTCATCAACCTTGGGGACATGATGGCCCGGTGGACAAATGACGTTTTTATTTCCACTGTGCACAGGGTGAAGAATCTAACGGGAACGGAAAGGTATTCCATTCCTGTATTTGTTGGAGTGGACTACGACACTGTGATTGAGCCACTGGAATCCTGCTCTGCCAAAGGTAAGAAATATCCTCCTATCAGGGCTGGAGATTATGTTTTCAAAAGGCTCGCCTACAGTAGGTTTAGCTCCGACGAGCTAAACAATTTGCTCCAGAATAAAGCAGCTAGTATATAGTGAAGGTCATTTATCAGCTTTCGATTTGAACATAACGCCAACTTCTTCCACCTCCTCGCTCTCGTAAACGTACTCAACAGAACTGCCCACCATTGACTCCATGTCTGGCCAAATATAGCTTGTTGCAATATAGACCACAAACGAAGACAGAAATCCGTAGAAATATGACATGTACCAGAGCTCCAGAATACCTTTGTTGAGAGAGATATCACCATTTACATCCGATCCCAGTCCAGGAAGACAGGGAACATTTCCAATCAGAAACGCAAGGCCAGCCCGCCAATTGACTCCTTTATAGTATTTGTATCTGCCATTTGGGTTGTACAGTGCTGGAACATCCAAGTTCTGTTTCTTGACTACCCAGTAATCAGCGATAATAATTCCGGTGATGGGGGCCAAAAAGCACGACAGCCCCGAGATAAACGTGACAAGCTGTGTTGCTGAGTTCTCGATTTTCCACGCCTGCAAAATCCAGCCTGAAATGAGCGTGATAATCACTGCACCACGCCTAATGTTGATAAATTCAGGAAACAAAGACACCAAATCGTTGGCCCCAGTGATGACGTTTGCCGACAAATTGGTGCCAATTTGACAAATACACCAAGCAGCACAAACAAAAAAAGACGCTGCCCTTCCTTTAGGACCAGTTTTCGTCCAATGTGCTGCAAACTCGGTTGGCGACCAGATATACGACCCGTACACCACCTTACCTGCGGACGAAGCAACCAACGACATCATGGTGACAAATGTTGCCCATGTGGGAAGACAATCACTTGCGAATACTGGGCTTTTGACTTGTCGTTCATGTACCTAGTGAAGTCTGCAATATTGGTAGCCATTGTTGCCCATCCAGCAATGTTTGAGTTCAAGAGCTTGACATATAACCAGGCACGATCCGTTCCATGCACAGTGTACTCCTGTTTCCATATGTCTCCGGAATTGCTGGCTAACTTGGCCATTCCTGCCGCTGTGCCAATCAAACAGGCTGCAGCTATAATGGTTTTCAAGATAAAGAACCATCTTAATTTATGTGGAGGTATCAACAAGAACGGCAATTGTATTGTCCAAAACACAAAATGGCCCACCATTTGTGCCGAGGTGATGCCCATTGAAGCTGGAATTCGATTGGGAATCCGGGAGAACGACGGCCAGATAGCAGTTAAACAGGAGGTCATAGCTAGAGATCCAGAAAATGTCTGGATCGAGTGCCAGAAAATAGCGGTAATGCACCGTGTAATCACTGCGAACTTGGAAAAATGGTATCCAAAAGAAGACCGCACCGCAACGGGAAATGGGACATGATGTGCTGCACCAATTGCACCGTTGAAGATAAGAGGCATACCAATCAGTAACATTCCTACAATATTGGTGCTCAACGCGGTCCTCCATGTCATCCCCATGAGCAGCGAGTTGGACGGGTTCTCGACCGTCTGCATAGAAAGATAATCGGAAGCCCAGAAACCAATAATCATCATCACGTTCCAGGTTCGTCTGTCTGGCGGAGTCACGTCGTTATCGACGTTTGTACTCACTCCTTCCGGTGCGCAAGAAGACACCTGCTTTGGGAGGCGCCATGCGTGAAAAGTGGGCCGCTTCATCGTAATGTAGTAGCACGCTTTATGAAAGTAGTATAATCTGCTATCTATTTTTCAAGTCGGAAGTAACCCTATCTAATTTCCTAATCTGCGACATGGATATGCATGATCTATTTTCTAGATAAGGTCAAATCTTTGTGCCTGAGATGAAGGATGGAAAACCAGATTTTTGCACTTCGCATTATAGAAGTTGGCTTTTGCTCATAGTTGTCGTTGTGACTTTTATCAAATAAGCAACTAAAGTAGATAGTCGCGAGGGTCGACTGGGATAACACTGAACAGAGCTTGGGTGAGATCCGTTTCATTTTAGTTCTAGACGTTTGGGACAGATGACAAACATAGAGTAAATATCTAGTACCTATATTGGTTGTCATCCAAGCATGCTATTTTGGCTAGTTATCCGCTATCTTTGTTTTGCTACGCTTCTACAAACTGGTCGAAATATTTACGCTTCGAATAATTTTTTTTTCCAAATGCAGATTATCTACACTGATGGGGCATGCAGTTTCAACCATGATCCGTCTCAGGCAAAGGCCGGCTATGGCGTTTTCTTTGGCGAAAATGACCCTAGGAATATGGCGGCTCCCTTGGAAGGGTCTGTTCAAACCAACAATCGTGCAGAGCTTACTGCAATCAAGAGAGCGCTGGAATTGATATTGGAAGAGTTTGAGTTTGGAAATCATGATTCCTACAAAATAGTGACCGACTCAGAATATTGTGTCAAGTGCATCTTTGTGTGGTCTAAGAAGTGGCAAAGTAATGGCTGGAAGAACTCTGCCAAAAAGCCGGTCGCGAATAGCGATCTTATACAAGCCATCTTATTGCTTCTCGAGGAGATCAATGATCTTTATTCGCGTTTTGGCTACGAACGACTTGCCATAGACTGGGTCCGTGGGCACTCGAAGGTCTACGGGAATGAGATGGCCGATGCTTTGGCGCGCAAAGGAGCAACAATAGAGCGAAAGTAAGACATCTGACGTGGGGCGAGCGTTGATTACTTCAGCCTGATTCAACTAAAGCAAAATCCCGACATCGGTTGCAAGACACTATGGTGGACTCTGATTAGCTGCCCCTGCTAAACCATATTGATGCACGGTTGTTGACCGTGAATAGCAACCAGCATGCTTGATGCGGGCCCTCCTGCACTAGAAGAAGCACAGCCGGAAAATTTAGGAAAAATTATTCATGTTTCTGGGACGACGATGTGTGAGGTTCACCGTATTTAGACGGCCGCTATCCTCTTCCGCTCCTCTACCGACGTATCATTACGATACGGACCAGCACGGAGATTCCGTGATTAACATTTACACAGATGGTTCATGTCGAAATAACCAGAACAGTAAACTTGCCCGTGCGGCCGGAGCGGTGTTCTTTGGAAAGCACGATCTGCGAAACTATGGCTTTGTTCTTGAGGACGAGAGCCCAACTAACAACAAGGCGGAGCTGGTCGCCGTTCGTGAGGCCAGTCGCATCATTCTGGCAGACCTGGCTTTTCAAACGTCCCAGAAGTTTCAGATTCTGACGGACTCAAAATATGTTCTTGGTTGTCTCACTGAGTGGCACGTAAGGTGGGCTTCAAATGGCTGGCTGAACATGAAAAAGAAGCCTGTGTTGAACCAGGACGAAATCCGACTAATACTGGCTAACGTGGCTGCGATCAACGTAGCCTACAAGCGGATAGGGTGGGGACCCATCTGTTTTAAGTATGTGCCAGGCCACTGTGGAGTGTACGGAAACGAAATGGCAAACGAGCTGGCAACCACCTTCAGCAAAGATGCTAGTGTTACACGAGTAAAAAGTCTTACGGGAAGATCAGAAGTCGCTTAGAACGAATTAATGATTTTTTGCAGAATATGTATGGACACATAAATGGTACGATAGATACGCTTGTTTGTCACTCTTGTAATCCCTCGATCTGAATCCGTGTGGCCTGATTCATGTAAGCATTGTAGGTGATCTTGATGACCTCGGATTGCGGGAATTGCAAGAACGGAATATCGCTGCACGACGAAGCCATAAGATAGCCGTAGAACACCCTAATCACGGTCTCGTCAGCAATGACCAACACGTCGTTGGTCAGTCGTTCAATTTCCATGATTAGTGGCTCTAATTTGAGGGCCAGGTCGTGATAACAATCTGCTCGCGGATACCGATGATGGTAGGGGTCGAGCAGGTGTCTCTGGTAGTCATCAGGGAATTTTTCCTTGAGCTGCTCATCGCTGAGTCCGTGAGCATCGCCAGGATTTAGCTGTGTCATTTCTGGGCGGTGTTTGATGGCCAACCCCACGTCTTTGAATACCTGTGCCAGTTGTGTGGTTCGCAGTCTCACAGAGGTCCATACACACAGATCTGACGGCAAAGACTCGCGGCCCTGACTTTGATAATGTTTCTCCATTGTTTCGAACAGTTTCTGTGCATATAGATGTCCCTTCTCGTCCAGCGGCGGGTCACTCTTAAAATCGAGCTTATTATTCGAGCATCTGGCAAAATAGATGGACCCCTTTTTGATTTTGGAGTTCATGAGATAGAATATTATTTTTGTGGTGAGGAAATCGTGTTTGGACTTGTTGACTAGCAGCTTTTCGCCAAAGTTGATAAATTTGATGTAAGTCAGCTCCTCCTCTTGCATTTCCTCGTACGAACTGTCAACAACGCTTATCCGTTTCTTGTAGTCTGCAATGGCCTCCTGCTCGTCCCAGTTGGTGTAGTCTGGAGACTTTGCTGCATCCGCAATATTGCTTTGCAGAAGCTTTGGGTCGTCAATTAGACTCTCGATAAAAATCACCTTGATCTTGCTCTTCTGCAGCACCTCTGCCAACTCCCGTCTTTGAGAACTCAGCCCATTCACAGCGTCGTAAATGGCTATTTGTCCCATGTCATTTTGGAAGAAATTCAGTATATCTTTCACAACAAGATCGGTCAGTTCGCGACGGGCTCTTTGTACTTCCTCACTTTCCGGCTTGGGGTCAAAAAACTCGAATGGCACATGTTTTGTTTTCTCTCTTCTGTAGTCACCCAGATGAAACAGGTTGGCGCGTACCCCCAGCCATCGCAGGTATCTGCAAAGACTGATGGACAGGTTTGTTTTACCGCGCGCAGGCTGACCAACCAACACAATACAAATGGAGCCTGCGTGGTAAAGCTTTCCGGAATCCGTGGAGTACAGCTGGGCCGGAGACACATGGAAACGAGACACTGTCTTGTGGATCTCGTCCACATCCTCGTGGACGTGGGGTGGAACGACTCGTTCGTCGTTACCATCTAGGGCTTGCTCGTCGCCCACACTCGCCGTCGGCAACCACCTGTTCTGCCGACGCGCAGAGTAGTTTCCAGGGAGCTTGGGCTCTTCAATATCGACTAAGTCTTCAGACATTTAATATCAACGACGTAGCCGGCTAAAGATAAAAGTATTTTCCTTTCGACCTACATATTTTTCCCCATAATTTTTTTGCTTTCTCTGCACTAGCCACCTTGTGCCTCCAGCCACATTGCGTTCCCCGCGTTACAACCGAATCTTCGTAGACGTGCCGCTTCCGCTGTAAAGCAGTTCGACGGCAAAATTGCCCAAATACACACGCAGCACAGCTGACGTGTCTACTTCGAGCTGGCCATTCAATGCTTTTCGTAGAATGTCGGCGCCTATACCGGTCTTCGCGTACGTGACGGGAATCCGGGGTGTCGTGTATAGTCCGGGTGGTACCACTAATCGCTGTTCCTTGCTGACATAGCCAAGAATAGTTTTGTCGTGTGTGGCTTGTGCCTCGATCAGGTCGACTACCACATCGCTGTTTGCCACTGGGTTGAACACTGTCAGCTCAATCTCCGACGACATTATGTGCATCGTGGAATCCACAAGAAAAACGCTCTCGTGCGACATGGGGTGCGCCATGTTTTCTCCCCGCGAAATCTGGGGTAGACGTATGGGGACATGCAGATCAGAGACCAGATCCCTTAATGCCGAGTCGTTACGTCCACATAACTCCACTTGGGGATAATAACCCGACAAATATGTGCCAAGCATGCGTTCCAGCTTGGACTTATCGATGTTAGTGTCTGGGTGCATAATTAGCTTGGCGCTGGTATTCGCGTAGTTTTCAGGACCAACAGCAACTGTTCCCGGTTCTATCCGCCCTATAGTAGAGCCGTTGTATTGAAGGTCAAATTTCAATCCCTCAATTGCACTTTCGAAATTAAAATGGCTTGACACCGCTGCATTTATCAATATTTCGCATTTTTCCAAAGAAGACTCCAGCAGAAGGACCTCATTCAGCCTAACATCGACACTTTTAAAGATTTTGTCGCTTGGAATGCCTGACAGCGTGTAGTTGAATTGTGGGCGAACATTTGTCAATGTCGTGTTCACCATATTCGATTCGATTTCGCAGTCAAGGCTAGACATAACACTAAGATTGACTTTGGACCCCAGCAATAGTTGGCGAGCAATTTCTGCGATCTGGCTCGCATTTTTTGGTAAAATCTTGGTTTGATCCAACGATAGTGAAATCAACTGTTTCTCGTAGTTTATTTCCGAACTTTGCCAATCGCTCATCTCAAAGGAGGCCATGCCAAAATCACAAGTTCCCTTCACATGTGGTACTTGAATATCCAAGACATCTAGTCCTTCTTCCAAGCTGAAACCCAATTCGATGTTCGAGCTAATCAACAAACGGCCCTGGTCAGAGCTTAAACGCAAGTAACTCATCTCCATCGAGTCAATGCTACCTGAGATTCCTTCAATTTGGGACGGAAGTAGAGTAACCTTTATTCGAATATTTTCAAGTATGTCCCTCATCCACATAGGCTGGCCATCGAGTGGTCTTCCTTGCACGAAAACCGACACACTCTGATTCGAGAAAAAGCGGTCTAAAATGTTATTAATCGCAGAGCCTTCTCCACAATCTTTCTGCAAATCTGGATCCAATGCCGGCACTTCAAACTTTGTCTCAATAGTCATCTGGCCACCAAGTTCAAACCCAGCACTATCGACACTAGCCATATGACAAATTTGATCACACCCTTGTACGAGGATTTCCCAGCTCATGTCGCTTGCGGTGTATTCCAACCAGTTTGGGAGCGACAAATGTAGATCAGTGGACCCAACTATTTTACTTCCATCAACAGAGACGCTCAGGTGATCTAAAAACGCACTTCTAGTTATTTCATGAATAACTTGGCTCCCATCCAGTCGCATTTTTCTGGATCCACGTACCCTCTGACGAAAGGCGAAAAGACCTTTTGGCTTCACTCGACATTCGGCTGACCCATAAAAAGTTATGTTTTGAGGCTCACTTGCCATAAGGGAGATCACCTGCCCCATTTGGCTGTTAGGCAAAATTTGAACACTTATTTCCATTTCTTGGGGCTCTCTCAGTGTAATTTTCATTTCATCCGCTAACGCCATCTCCAAGACGCAGTATTCCTTCCCGCGTAAGGAAGCCATGATTGTGATTTTGCGGTCCACCAACGTCTCAATTGAATCAATTTTATTTAACAACTGAGCCCATTTACGTTGATATCCTTTTTCTATATTACTGTAGTTGAATGACAAGAATCCCGACACCGTAGCAGTCATTCCATTGGCGGTTATGTTACTAACCTTTGCTTTTGCGATATCAAATTCTGCTGCTGCTATGAAGATGTCACTTGTGCTTCTTATCATAAGATACCCACTGATTGCCGCAATCGCAAGAAGACAAAGACAGCCCGCTGCCAATATTGGCCTAGTTCTGTGTCTGACTGGTTCCTCTGAAACTTCGTACTCCGGTGGAATTGCGTCGTACGGCTCTGGTGGCTGTAGTGTTAAAGGCGTCTCCTCATCGTTCATGCTTTTCTCCACAGTATTTTTACTACGACTAGTAATTTTAAAAATATTGCACAGCCCAGCACAGCCGTGCAAAGCCAAAACCAAAGAGCCATGCAAAGCTGACGTTTCAAATCAAAGTGGTTGAGTCTATAAAGTTCTATAACTTAGGCTCCAACAACGTTTCATCCATAAACTTCTCTGGGATTTGTGTGTTTGGGGCACCTGTGAGCGGAATTTGGGACTTCCATTCACCAACACTGTCAATCGTATTGGAAAGCGGGTATTCTCTGTTGACCTCGTTCAGAATGGCGGTGATGAACTCATCTTTATGCTTGAAACCAGGAATAAGAGTAAAGTTGCTGTCAAAGATGGACTCCAATACATCCTTTGTCACTTCTGTGTCGTCAGAGACCTTTTTCTCAATAAGCTCTGCCAACTCATTGGTGCTCAGCTCCACAGAATCATATTCAGGCATGTCAAAGACGAGGTTGGAAATAATGCTAGTAAGTTGAGTGACTAATGACTGCTTCGGAGCAACTTGACTTTGCAAATGGACAACGAGCCTACCGTGCTTAGAGGAGTCCAAAATCTTATTCTGGTAATAGTCAATCAACTCAGGGAGCTTGATAGTTCTCAGAGTTTCGACGTCCATCTCTCTTCTATCAAAGTCATAGAATCCAGACGCAATGGCGTTCCAGAATCGACTTTTTTCCTCAGAAAGATTCTTGACTTTCTGTAATTTCTTCGTAACAACAGCGCCAACGTGCTTCTGGAATTCTTCTTCATTCATATTTCTCAAATTGTGACCGATTTTCACCAGGAATCTGGACATTCTGTCGATCAGGTAGCCGGTACTTCTTTCACTTTGCACAAGAAGACGTAGACCAAAGGTAGTTCTCGTTTGCCTGATTCCCGAGAAAACAACGTAACCAAGTTGTTCCTTGGTTCTTAGTCTGTCAAAGAACGGCTCATGGATAATTTGAGAAACGAGCTCAGCAAGTATACGGTCACGTGTATCGGTGATGTGACCAAGCTGGATAAATGTTTCAACGCAAGAGTTGACGTTCTCCTCGTCGATGTTCTTCTTCACAAAGTGGTACTCTTTTCCAGCAGGAAGATCTAAAGACCTGCCTCTGGTAAACTGGGACTCTGTGTACGGAAGCGCTTTCGTGAGTTTCGAAGACACCAACTTATTGACGTGGGAGGCTTCCTGTTTGCTGTAATTTCCGATAACGAACATTTCCACAAAACACATACCAAAAAGGTTGGAAACAAAACTTTTCAAAGAGTGGAATGTAGCAGCATCAAAACATTCGATCTGGTCATCGATCATCCAGGAGTCCTCGTTGATCAAAGCTGACAGCATAGGTCCGATTTGACGGAATGGAACAGAGTAGCCAAAGTTATTCAAATTCCGAAGCATTTTCTCTTTAACTATATTGAATCTCTCTTCACGAGTGGAATCCCACATGGACTCATCGTTGGTAAATCTCAGCAAAGTGTTAGTGACGCTGTCCAGCAGATTGTCAAGTTTGTGAGAATATCCACTGATAGACAAAGTCATTCCTGACCTCGCTAGTCCAAATTCGTGGTGTAATCCAGCAATACTTGCTAAATATGAGACGCTGTTAAGCTCGTCATCGAGCATCTCCACGAATAGCGAAAGCAAAACGGAGTTTAATGGTGTTGATGTTGATCCAGGCAGATTAAATTTCAGGGTGACGCTTGATCTAGGGCCTCCAAGCTTGGTGTTCACCTTGTACCAAACTCTAGAGTCAGAGTTGTCGCAAATCAATTTCGGATAAACAAGCTTTTTGGACTCATCTTTAGGGGGTTCCACAAGAGAAAAGTCCGAAGGAAGGAAAATATTGCGCTCTGGTAAGCTATATTCTGGTCCTTTCGGACCATTGTAAATGTCTTTCAGTTTTTGGAGTAACTGTGCATCCAATTTGCTTGGCAGATATTCTGTACCGTACCACTTCTCGGTTAACACCTGTTCCCCGTCAAGACACTCCCTGGCAATCAGCATTGCCCTGAAATTTTCAGGAGTCAAATATGACAAAACACGACTTATGGCTGCTGGATCATACTCAGTCACCACCATTGTACTCAGCAATTTCTCAGGAGGTATAACTGATCGAGGCGGTATTGTCTTTATTTCTTTAAGTGGATCCTGGCCATCAGTATTATAATACTCTAGTCTGTGCAACGATCCGGCAAGTCTGCTTGCAGTTTGACTGGCGCCGGTTTTCTGCATGAATTTGAAGCTGGTCAAGCTCTGTTCATGCAGCTCTTCAAAAATCCATTTTTGAGGACCTTCAACGTTCAACATGCGAATATATTTGAAGACGTGTTCCAGCACTTCAGTGTAATTTTTCAAGCCTTCAGGAGTGAGATCGATGTTAACTATGAATGCAGAGTATCCTGCTGAAACAGCTTCGTGGCCACAGCTGAGGTTATTAGCCCACCCTTGGCGTTTAAAATGGAAGAGCAATGACCCTTCAGACTCGTGCCCAATCAAATGAGACAGATACTTTGCCGGCTTGGAATCCCAGTAAGGCCTAGTGTCAGGAATAGGAAATGACAGCTGTAGAGACCGCAATTCCATTATAGGCTTCGCACGGATCAAGTACCCATTGTACGTATCCGAAGCAAAAGGAGAGCTTTTGTACAGTGGAGGATCAACATTTTTATTCGTAATGTCGGAAAACATATCGACTGTCCACTGTGTCATGGTGTCCAAGGATTCGTTTGAAATAATGACAAGCCTCATGATATTGGCAGAGTAATATTTTTCGTGAAACTTCAGGAGCTCTGCTCTGACATCCAGCCCATGTTTGAGCGGCTCGTCCCCCAGGGTGATCTTGTTTCCCGTTGAAAAACCACTATAGGGATGCTCCTTGTTGGTGAGCGACTTGTTGAGCTGATGCAATCTCCACATATCTGCCTGCAGATTTTTCTTGTTTTCTGAATCCACAGCATTGATCTCCCTGTCTTTGCAATTTGGATCAAATAGCGGAGAGATGAAGAACTGTGAAAACCTATCAAGAGCCCCGTGCATTGCCTCATTTGCCACTTCGAAATAATAGTTGGTGTGTTCGGCAGATGTGAAGGCGTTACTAAATCCAGAGTTTTTCGATAAAAATGAGCTGTACTCGTTCTCTGATGGGTACTTGCTGGTGCCCATGAACAGTAGATGTTCGCAGAAATGAGCCAGCCCTGGCAACCCCTTTGGGTCCTGGAAAGCGCCAACGTTGACGTCCAATGCAGCAGCAGACTTGTCGGTGGTTGGGTCTGAGATCACCAAAGAGACGAGGCCATTTGAAAGTTTGACCACTCGATACTGGCGATCATCAATGTCTGGCTTTTCAATACTCTGGCTTAGCACTTTGTAATGAGACATGTTGCGCAAAGAATGATTTATTCGGACACCAACAAGACGACTAGAAAGTGTAAATCTTAAGAGCATAAAAAAGGAAAGACAAAAAACTGAAAACAAGGCAAAATACCCGGGTGGAGCACTTTTTTTACGGGGTGAGCTATAACATCGTATCGTATCATACCGAATCGTCATCAAAAGAAAATTTTGAAAGCAGGGGGTTCGACGGCGCCGTAGCACAATACTGCCGGTCACCCTCGGGCCTCGAAGCGTCTGTGTTTCCTGTCAGCATGCTCTGGACCGAGAGCGCCACCGTTTGCAAGGAATTCGCAGGCGACCAGCCGTCGTAGAGGATGTTCAGACAAATATGGCCATTGGAGTAAATGTGAGGATGGAGCGGAATTGGATGTGGTTCGACAAACTGCACCTGCGGTGGCGCAAAAGGATAGTCTTTTTCAATTATAAATCGCAGACGGTAGGTCTCAGGATAGAGAGGATTATTAGGTATCTTCATGTCCACATACTGAACGTTTGTGCTGTCAGAAGGCACAAGCTGTAGCGTTGGGGAGGATTGAAAGAGCTTGAGCTCCTTCAAGATCCGCGAGGAGGGGCGAGACATTGACTGTGGGACACGTACGAAATCGGCACGAAAATTAATCTCACTTGATCTATGTAATGCTCACGTCAGCAGGATGTATTTCGGTCTCGGAGAGGCACGTGATCCGGGTCATGCGGTAGGCCTGGAGGCGGGCAAGTGGTCCTGGATGTCTAGAAAATGCTACAGGTACTTACTTCATCAGCATCGGCAACCTTCCCCGCACTACCCGCGACATGGCCACACGGCTGTTGGTTAGTCTGTTGCATGACCGCGGTATAGGTTCACAGTGTGCCAGAAGGACAATTTCCACTAAACAACCCCTGACGTGCGTTCTGGCCCATGATGTGTAGCAACATAACTTTTTCTAGGCCCTGTTACCCGTCTTTCTAAAAATAACTTCCGTATTTAGAACATTGTCTCGGGTGAGACAATAACAAAAAAAAACTAAATATAAATAATACACAACCCTCCATTCCCCATTTTTTCCAACAACATGAAGTCGTTCATTGTGCCACTCGTTTTCGTTCTAGCTAACATCGCACCAGCTCTCGCTACTCCTCCAGCATGCCTTCTTGCATGTGCTTCCGAGGTTGTGAAGAGCTCCTCCCAATGTTCGTCCCTGAATCAAATTGCCTGTGTTTGCAGCAATGAATCTTCTGAGATGTCCTCTTGTTTGAAGTCCAAGTGTGGTAACGATGCTGACACCGCTTCGGACGCTTTCTCCAGTATCTGCAAGGACCTCAACGTGAGCGTGAGCTCTAGTGCCTCTCGTTCTGCCTCTTCGTCGAGTGCCGCTCCAAGCTCTTCCAGCCAAGCTTCTTCCAGCTCGGCCTCGAGCACCGCCGCTTCTTCTGGCAGCTCTGCTGAATCCAGCTCTGCTGCTCCATCCAGCTCGTCATCTGCGGCTGCATCCTCGTCGGAGGCTCCAGTTTCAAGCTCTGCTGCTCCATCTTCGTCGGCTTCTGACGCTTCCGTCTCCACCGCAGAGGAGAGCTCTCCATCCACTTTGGCCACTTCGTCTCTTTCGTCTTCGTCCGCTGCCGCCACCAGCTCCGCCATTGACGTCCAAGTTTCTGCTGGTGCCCCAGCCCTTGTCGCCAATGCTGCTGCTGGTCTCGGTCTCGGTGTTTTGGTTGGTCTTCTCTAGATACCCACAATTTAGACCATATAAAATAAATACATCTACACCTCGAACCACACATGTAACATCAACTCGTTTGTTTATTTTTCTAGGAAGCGCTCTTTATTTATGCTTGATACCCTTCCGCTTAAGCAGTACCAAGAGAACTATCAGGCCATTCTCGATGGTGAACCTCTGCCGTACGGCAGCCTTCGCGGAAAAGTGCTCGATAGTGAGAAATTTTGGAGGGATTATGGCGATTATGAACCAGTCTTACGCCAACACGTTCCTGAGAAATACCAAAAGTACTTCTCAACACCGACTAGGCCCCACGGCCATCGTTCATTCGACGACTCCGTTGAAATTGGGCGCTCGTACAATCTCAGTCCACTAAAAAAACGCGAGCCATCTTCTGGCTTGAAGGAATCAGAAAAACTGGTGGACGACGTGTTTGAGGCAGATAAAAAGCTATATGTTTCCAAGAACGAGGATGATGATCCCAGCAGGTCACTTTTTCAGCAAACGTACAAAGCTCTAAGCTATGATCGCAGCGCGCAGGGTGACAAGGTCAACTCGCTGGTTAGGAAAATCAGCACTGAATTTGATGAAGTCAAAGACGAGAATAGATTGCTTAGACGCGAGAATAAAGATCTGCGCTTGAAGTTGAAAGAACAACAGGATGAGAATCAGCGATTGTTGCTCACTAGTGAGCTCGTAAAGCGCAAGTTTGACAAATATTACCAGGAGACTATGAAGTTGAGAGAACAATTGGAAGAAATGAAAAAGAACGATAAGAAGTCGGAGGCTGAGAATACAACTTCCCGTGCGGGAAATGCGGTGGAAAGCAACAAAGCTGCGGAAACGGCTCCTTCTTCCGTCAAAGTTCTTTCTTTGGATAGCATTAATGATCAGCTCGCGACCAACGAGGAGAAAATGAAACATTTAGCCCTAACTACGCAGCACGAATTGGAGGCGTTGGAATCCGAAAACTCGGATCTATTGAAACAAAGAGACGCATTGAAACAAAACGCTGACATGCTTACGGTTATTACGGTAGGCGAGGGTGTCATCAAGGTGGAGCAGAAAAGGCCTGACGCCCACAAGGACGAAAGTAATGAGACTCAAACACCCCATGTCCAGATCAAACACGTAAAGAAGCAGGAAACGCCGCAGAAACCACCTAGCTCGTGCCCTGTGTGTTCGCCGTCCAGGGCTGTCAATTTTGAGTCCGACGAGTGGAGCGATGATAGTGTCCCACTAGACGATACAATGATTTACAACAAAGCGCACAAGAACAACTTTTTCAGGGTTGGCGGACATAAACACTAAGGTAGTCAATCTAAGCAATCGTGCTAACTCATCATTATCGATATATGTATAATACATCACTTCTTCTTGCCTTTCTTTTTACTTTTCTTCTTGCCACCTGTTTCTGGCTGTTCTGGTGCCGCAACGGCTGTCTGGCTGGGCACCTGCTCTTCTTTAAACTCGACGTTGGTCATGATGCTGGAAAATCCCTCCAGATGTATACTTTTTTTCTCTGCACTGTCCACTTTGGTCATGGAGCTGCCTCTTGGACCCAGCACATTGATCATTCTGCTGAACTCTTTGGCCTTGTATGTCTTGAAATTCAAACATATACCTGTCCTAGGGTTATATGTTTTGATTTTGATGAGAGCTTTTGCTGGCTTCCCCCTCTTCTCCGACCTCACTTTCGAATGGGTGTACGTTATAGACACAGTTGTGTCTTCTGGGCTCGCTCTGAGCAGCTCGAGCGACTTCTGAATAAACTGATCGCTCTGTTTGATAAAAGTCATAAACGATTTTTAGTTGAAAAAGTCCAAAAACACATTTTCAGTTTCGTGCACTGCCAATGAAAATTACTAGGATAACGGTGGTGAAGCAAGATCTAATAACTACAGGCTGACCTAAGTCGTAGCGTCCATCGGCATTATCATATATACGGGCCAGCAGATTTGCTGGTTCCCAAGGCGGGAGAGGTCCCTATATTATCAATTCGGCGTTCATATTCGGAAGGCTCCATAATGTTTGGCGGAGAACGAACAGGTTCTAGAGATTTTTTTTCGCTATTGTCCACCAGGTAAGGAGGAGGGTCTGACTCGGGAGTGCCCACACGTTTCTTTGATTTTTCGAAGTAAGGCTTGGGCCCAAAGAACGTTTCCTCCTCAGAAGGATAATCGGGAGGCAGTTGCTCGCCTTGGTCTAGAAGAATGTCGTTTTTTATCAGTTTCGGAGAGTATACTGGCGGCGCACCTATTGTTCCCTCGTTCTGATTTTCGCAGAATCCCAGTTTCTTGACGTTAGCTTCGATGAAGACAAAGCCTAACTGTCCCAAATTCACCGAAACCTTGCAAGGCCCGCCTACGGCACCCACGCACGGATACAATTCGGTCTTCAAGTTGTGCACGGCCTCGATAATCTTCTTCCCGTTGTGAGTGATGTAGACGGAACCGTTTGAGGCTTTGTAACCGAATCCGATGACATCGCCCTCCAGTATTTGCGGGAGAATAACGGGCAGATCAGGATCATTTGGGAACGGTCTGCTGCTCAATCGAAGACAACCGTCTGTTTGTACAGCAACCGAGTAGGGGTGCAAACCTGGTAGCACAAAGTTTGGATATGGTTTGGTGCAAAGACCAATGGACACCATAGATCTGCGGTGGTCAAAATCATAAAGCTTTGTCTCGAAATAAACTGTGTCATTTTTGCGATTTCTTATAGGGATAGGCAAGTTGAGAATTGCGCTGCTTTGCTCAGAGCCGATAAAGGAAATTTCTGTGAGATCCTCAATATAGTAGGGCACCTTCTTGAACTGTGCGTGAAGAAAGTTGGGCTTCTTGGGCTGCAACAATGCCGTGGTCTCCGAAACGTCCTGTGCGTCGGAGTCGTCAAGCGCGCGGCTTACTTCCGAAATCTGGTCGTAGTAGGTTTCGAAATAGAAGCTACCGATGCCGCGGTCTCTGATCAACAGGTACGTGGTGTCGATTTCGCCTGGCGTGTTGTTGAATCTCAGAATTGGAGGTCTATCTTCATAGAACTGGCGAGCCAGCATGAACCGCAACTGATCAAGTTTACTGAGCGACTGGAAAAGAAGCTCGTTGCGGTAATTTGACGAGCTGTACTTCAGCACCTCGCAAATCACGTTAGCTTCGTCATTGTGCGCATCAAAAAAAGAGTCCCTGAAAAACAAGTAGTAGATAAGCGTCACTAGCGCACATATGATCATAAGCGTCACAAGAGTACAGAATATCACCAGATAGGTCAGCTCGGCCTGGTCCAGCCCAGATGACCCACTCATTGTAAATCAGATGCGTCAATAAAATCGGACTTTTATTTTATGGGGAGTATTCGCAGTGGGGCGGGCAGGTTACCCGGCTATAGAATCTTGTCTAATACATTCTTACACCGATCTAGATACCTTACAAAAGCATCTCCAGTGGGTTTTCGACGATGGTCTTCAAAGCCTTGATGAACTCGCCTCCCTTAGCACCGTCGACGGTTCTGTGGTCGAAGGTACCGGTGATGTTCATGACGTCATCAAACACAAATCCGTGAGGGCTGGCCTTATCTGGCACAGCCTTCTTGTCGACGGTGCCGATGGCCAGGATGGCGGACTGAGGAGGGTTCAGGATAGAGGTGAACAGGGTGACGGCGTTGTTCATGCCCAAGTTGGAGATTGTGATAGTTCCGCCTTGGAACTCCTCTGGGGCGAGCTTGTTTTCCTTTGCTCTCTTGCCAAGGTCTTTGATCTCCTTCGAAATGGTCTCTAGTCCCTTAGCGTGCGCGTTTTTCACGATCGGGGTGATCAGCCCAGAAGGAGTGGCCACAGCAACGGAAACGTCCACGTTGGAGAATTGTCTGATGACTCCCTCTTTTTCCAAATAGTAGGCGTTGACGTCTGGCACCCTTTCACAGGCCTTGGCAATTGCCTTGATCAGCAAGTCGTTGACCGAGAGCTTGTATCTGTCGTTTGCTGCGGCATTCAAAGATGCTCTCAACTTGAGCAGCTTAGAGACGGACATGGTGGACGACACAATGTAGTCAGGAGAACTTTGCTTCGACTCTGTCAGTCTCTTGGAAATGACCTTTCTCATAGTGCTCAATGGAATATCCTGGTATGCAGCTGCAGCAGGAGCGGCAGCAGCGGCTGGTGCCTCTGCAGCAGCCGGCTTGTAGTTCTCCACGTCCTTGGCAACGATTCTGCCGTTAGGACCACTGCCCTTAATTTCCTTGAGGGAGATTCCCTTCTCCAGAGCAATAGTTTTTGCCAGGGGAGAGGCAAAGATTCTGCCCGAAGGCGCTGGAGAAGACTTTTTCGAAGGCTGCGACTCCTTTGGCTTTTCCTCCTTAGGCTCCTCCTTAGGGGCAGAGGACTCCTCTTTTGCTGGTTCGCTTGCGGCTGGCGATCCTCCGTCGCCTGCGTCGGCAGCGCTGAATCCTTCGAAGGCAGGAACGTCTCCGCTCTCTTCGACGTAAACGGCAACTGGCTTGCCGACCGGGATGTCTTGAGTTCCATCAGGAACAAGAATCTTAGCCAAGAACCCCTCTTCCTGGAACTCGAAATCCATGGAAGCCTTATCGGTCTCCACTTCGGCAATAGCCTCGCCAGGAGCCAGAGCGTCACCCACCTTTTTGTGCCACTTGACAATGTTTCCCTGGGTCATAGTAGGAGACAGAGCAGGCATGGTGATGACGGTATGCTCAGGGAATTTGGAAGAATAGTATCTTGATAAAGCTGCAAATCTTAGCATTGGTGCTCTGGAGAGCCTAACTGCAGGCCGCGAAGCCAATCTGAGCGTGGCAATGGCAGACATTTTGTAGCTGGTTGAAGGAAATATGAGCAATTGCCTCGAATTAGAATAATATCAAATTCAATCACCTGCTGTTTTTTTCCTCGCCGTAAAAAATCGTCTCTTGCGGATCGGTCTTTTCCTTTGCCATGCCCCGGAGTCGATCGACCTTTTTGTCTGAGTCGATTTTTTTTCACCCATTTTTTCAGTTTCTTCTCCAAACAATTGTCCTCATCATGAACACCGGCCTGAACCTCTCTGAAGAGTCCAAAGAAAGATTTTCCAAGGTCCTCGATACCACCAAGACTATCGCACACTACGGATGGATTCCATTTATTATCTATCTGGGATGGCAATCCACTTCCAACAGACCAAACCTCATCAACTTGCTATCTCCATTGCCTACTGCTTAGGTGAACTAACTCGTATGGAATTACGCTGCCTGTCTATAGATGTGTATTTAACATGTCACAGATCGTTTTGAACGTTTTAGTGTACGGAAGTCCCACCACGTTGTAGTAGTCCCCATTGATACCTCTCATCATCAAAGCGCCTGAACCCTGGATCTTGAATCCTCCTGCGACCTGGTGGCCTTCGCCACACTCGCTGTACTTCTTCACGAAATCGTCTGACACCGTCTGGTCCATGAGGATCTCCGTGATTTCAGTGAACGTCTTGATTTTGCAGCCGTCCGGGTTCCCCTTGGTTGTTTCGTCACTGAGCAAGAGCACAACTCCTGACAAAACACGGACAGGACGATCGGAGTCCCGCATCTTGCAAATGGCATTATAGTTTTCTTCTTTAGATTTTGGCTTTTCATAGATTGTGCCTTCGTTTTCCACAACAGTGTCAGCAGAAATCAGAAGAACATTGTCTGCTTTCCCTTCCTTCTTCAATTGGTCCCATACGGCCATGCACTTGCCTTTGGCAGTCTCAGCAACATATTCTTCGACAGTGTAATCCGCTTTCGAGAGATTTTCCTCGAAATTGGAGGGCTTGATCTCAGGCGAAAAACCTAACATTTGCAAGATCTCTTGGCGTCGTGGGGAAGTAGAGCATAAATAGAACGTATACTTGCCGAGTTTATCGTAAACGGGATGCTCGAATTTAGTAGCCATTGTATTACAATTTATTCAGCAATTGATTTGCTTAAAAATTATACACCTTACACCCATTACAAAGCACTTAGATCGTACTCGATGTTATGCTGTTTGAGCTTTTCTTGTCTCTTCTCGTTCTGTTGCTGATACTTCTTCTGTAGTTTCTCCCATCTAGCGTTGGATTTAGGCTTGTCGTTCTTTAATTGCGCGATCTTGCTCCATGGCACAGGCTTGTACTTAGAGTTGGCTCCTTGGAACAGTTTCTCATGGACCTTCTCAGGAGGAACAACAGAGCATTGAATTAGATGTTCAAACAGAAGATAGTTGTTCATGGTTTGAGCAGCGATCTTGGCGACTTCTGCGTGTTCAAATTCAATAAAAGCGTAATGTTTCGATTTTCCAGTCTTCTTGTTTCTGGAGAGTCTGAGTCTAGTAATCTCCCCAAACTGGCTGAAGTATTTCTTCAACTCAGCCTCTTCAAACCCATGAGGAAGTCTTCCAACGTATATCACACCGTGTTTGGACTTGCTTGCGGACTTCGAGCTGGATTTGGTCGTGGCCTGGACTGGCTTCGTCACGGTATGCACACTATGTTTAGTCGTCGTGGTCTTGTCGTCATTTTGAGAAGTCTCCTCATTGTCTGAGTCAAAACCTTCCAGCTCGTCAGACTCGTCAGACTCGTCAGAGCTGGCGCTATCGCTAGGAAGTTGGATTTCATCATTTTCGAGTTCTGATTTTGAGTCTTTCTCGTCTTTCTTAGCCTTCGGTTTTGACTCCTCTTTCAGCTTTTCATCAACTTTCTTGGTACGAGTTCTGGTCAGAATTGGCGAGCGGGAAGAAACCTTCTTGGAAGGTGGAGTGGACACTGCTTTACGAGCCATTGCAATTTATGAAAAAATATATTTTTTCTTAAAATTTTTTTGATCTGAGATACTGTGGTGCACGGGTGTGGTAGAGGTTTTTGTTGAGAGCGCAATAATCGAGCTTTGATCCCAAAACACTCGCTAGCTCGCATGGCTTTTCAAAATCGAAAGTTCTCGCAAAGATTATACATAAAGACAATGTTGACGTGCTGTGAACCAGGAAGCGGAATTTGTCGCTTATTACAAAATCATCCAGCAGTGATTTTTTTACCTGATTAAGTAACATATACGAGGACCAGATAAGAAAAAAAAACACGGACCAAAATAGTTTTCAAAAAGTTGTATTATGTCGAAAGTCTTCACAGCAGAAGAAGTTGCCGAACACAACACAAGAGATGACTTGTACATTATCTACAAGGGCAAGGTGTACGACTGTGGCGCGTATTTGGACGAGCACCCTGGAGGAGAAGAAGTGATCATGGACTGTGCGGGTACCGATGCTACTGAGCCTTTCGACGATATTGGACACTCAGAAGACGCTCTTGAGATCCTGCAAGGCTTAGAAGTCGGTGAGTTGAAGGGTGGTGCTGTAGTCAAGCCGGCAGCCACTGCTACGTCTTCCTCGTCTTCCGACAGCTCCTCGCTGCCCCTTATTGCATTGGCTGGTGTTATTGTTGCTGTGGGAGCTTTCCTACTGCTTAGAAAATGATTTCTGTGTCCCCGTCTTGGTAGAAGGCAGGATCAAAAGCTTTTATAGTTTGTTGAGCAAATTATAGGCATAATAAATTAATCTAGTAATAACTGACATGTTTCTTTACTTTAGATGCAGTGCTGGGTATCGTTTGCTTCCAATCGCTTGATTTCCCGGACCGAGATCTCTACGTTCGTTTATTGTTCTTACTAATTCTTTGTTTTTCATTTGTCGAGATCTAAATTACCCGGACGTGTCATTGAACTCCATTTCCGGAAAGCCTGGTACTTGTATTGATCGGAACGCAAGAAAACTGCACAGGTGGGAAATTTGGGCTCTTTACGTTTGTCAGCGTGTATAGCTCTTTAATCCGACGCATCTTTTTCGGGTATTGCTAGTTACAAATTTCGTCTTCTTGATCTGTGATGGGTAATACTGATCCATCAATCGACTGCTTCTTACCTAGTACCATATCCACGACGGGCCATTTCACTCACAAAAGAATCGGCTACAGCTTCTGTTCGCTGCATTCGCGGGACATACACAATAATTGACCTATGCGAGTCCACAATAAAGGTTGGGCAAATTAAGTTTCTATTTTTGGCTGTGTTAAGTCCTGTATTTTTTTTGTTTTTTTTTCTCAATTATTTATTAAATCCAAATAGTAACCTCAAAATACCAATGCTTCTCTCTTTTCTAGGGCTTGCCCTGTTTATTATTGGAGCCTTTGGGTTGGAGGATGAGCATGTGCTTGAAAATGATCGGGCTTTTCAAACTTGCGCATACGTTGCAAACTACGAAAATTCCCGTTTGTTTTTCATATCACAGCATTTCACTCCGGAAATCTCCATCCAGTTTCAGAATGTGGCTGGGGCTTCGGTGGACACTTTGATAATCTCTGGAGATGACTTAGAGCGCGTGAGACTTGAACCTGCGCCGATGATCAAAGTGTGTGATGAGAGCGCAATTAAACAAAAGCTGTGCACGTATCCCTCTCCAGAAGAACTCAAGTCGCGCATGACACTAGAAGAGTTCATCGAT
Source organism: Ogataea siamensis (assembly GCA_030574315.1). NCBI lineage: Eukaryota > Fungi > Ascomycota > Pichiomycetes > Pichiales > Pichiaceae > Ogataea > Ogataea siamensis. The sequence continues at coordinate 46,907 of JAJMET010000006.1, forward strand.
AGTGAGGAATATAGCTTGCCAATTGAACATCACAGACTAGTACCATCTGAGTTACAAGAAACAAAACAAAGATTCGAAATTAAAGAGACTTCCACTTACTGCGTGGTTTTCACTGCACATGACATTCCTCCGGAAGTCGGCAAGTTGGAGGTCATTGTTGATTGGAAGCAGAGCTTTGGTAATCTTTTGGTGGCTGATTATCATTATCTCTACTGGGACTTTACTTTGTTTATGTCCTACATGTCCTTGTTTGGTCTTTTCGCAGCGTACTTGTATCGCAAAATTCGTATGGATAAGACCAATGCGATCCTTTCGAATTCCATATGGTTTAGACATTTCACAATTCAGGTTAAGTTGCTGTTTTATATTGCGGGAACTGCCTTTGGATTTTTCAGCTCGGTCATAATCTACTCGCAATTAAACAAGTACGGCTACGGATACTATGGAAGCATGAGTATGATTTTTATGAATGTCTGTATGCTCGCTTTCAGTGCAACATTCACGGTTTGGATTGTCTACAACTGTTTGATAGTATCCTCAGGCTTTTTGTTTTTTAGCAACATGAAAAACCCGCAAAGATTGAGGTTTTTTAGGCTTATTTGTGTTCTGTTGTTCATTCAGCTGCTTCTCTTCGCTGTGGAGGAGTCTTCGGTGTACTCTATTTTGGGTGGAAAGGCCTCTTTTCTGAGCGACTTGATTTTCATCCAGCTGGTTGTTGTCTATTTCCTTTGTTGCTTCTACGTGTGGCAGACTTACAAGCAACTAAACAACCAAGGACTGCGCACTAAGCTGGCTCTTACAATGGCTTTACTGACAATAATGAGTTTCGTGGAACTGATCCTCAGGGGCAGAGTCTTATATGACTACGTCAATGAATTGTTCCTCGAAATGGCCAATGTCGCGACCATGGCCTACATATTAAACTATGTGATCACCATCGCTTTGGTCTTAATTTGGAAGGATACCAGTTTACAGAACGGGGAATTACTTGCGAGATAGACGGACTTTAAAAACTCATGATAATAAAAAATTCGATTTACTTTTATTTTTTGAGACGGTAGCAACTATGCATCTTAGATATTTTCTCGTCGATTTTTCTTGTACAGCCAATAAAGGGAAACAGTTCCACGCGATGGGTGTTGACCTCTTTAACTTATTGAATCGAGTTTAAGGTCTCGTACTGTGCTATTTTTCAGTTGACTTCGTGAATCGGGCTAGAGCTTTTATTGAGCTGAATGTTTCTTGCCCAAATGATACCAAAGAAGCAGGAACTCTGAACATCAGGCTTTTGGTCGACAGGCTTTGCCAGGTGGTCAACGAGGGCGTGGAGTCTACACAAATGCGCTGATATCACCCTACTTCGTTTGGATATTCCATCACCGTAACCCAGAGGTGGCCGATTGCCAACATTGACAGCTGAAAAACTTCTGTATAGGTTTCTCATACACCCGTGACATCTGTACGAGGCCTTGCTACCATGAGTTCGCTAAAGCGGTATACTGGTGTAAGGGTGTCACTCGCAACTGAATCTCGTTCCACTCGTATATCGAAAAAAATTAGCTGCAATTTTTTAGTAAACAGTCAATCACAATCGGATCATTTGATATACATTCATTTTCCGTTTTTCTGAAAGATGGAGTTTCTGACCAACAACTTCTCCGCTGTGAATTCGACTTCGCTAGTTGACGCGATCAAAAACGTTGACTATGTTGGCTTCAAGTCCGCTGTTATTTCTACTTGGCAACAGACTCCCTGGTGGCAGATAGTTGCCATCTCGACCGCTCTGATCGTGGCTTATGACCAAATCGCTTACCAGATATACAAAGGTTCCATTGCTGGTCCTCGCTTCAAAGTGTGGCCGGTTATTGGCCCGTTCTTGGAGTCGCTCGACCCTAAATTTGAGGAATATCAAAGCAAATGGGCTTCTGGACCTTTATCTTGTGTTTCCATTTTTCACAAATTTGTTGTCATTGCTTCTACGAGAGACCTTGCAAGAAAGATCTTCCAGTCTCCAGCGTATGTCAAGCCTTGTGTTGTTGATGTCGCGGTTAAAATTTTGAGACCCTCCAACTGGGTGTTTTTGGACGGTAAGGAACACTCGGAATACAGAAAGGGACTGAATGGGCTCTTCACAAAAAGCGCTCTGGAATTTTACATTCCTGATCAAGAGAGAATTATGGATAAATACATCAAGCTGTTTGCTGACATGACGAAGGAAGAGCCTGCTGTGTTTTTCCCGGTGTTCAGAGAGGTGATGTGTGCTATTTCTCTCAGGACCTTTTGTGGAGATTATATCACTGACGCTCAAATCAAGGAGATTGCTGACAACTACTACCTAATTACTGCCGCCTTGGAGCTCGTGAACTTCCCTATCATTATACCTTACACTAAGACTTGGTACGGAAAAAAGATCGCAGATATGACTATGAAAATTTTTGAGGGATGCGCCCAGATGGCCAAAGACCACATCAACGCTGGCGGCGAGCCTAAGTGCGTCATGGACGCTTGGGTGAAGGTCATGAAGGAGGCCAAGGACAGCAAAGACAAGCAGTCGTTGGATGCTAAAATTCTGATTAGAGAATTCTCCAATAGAGAGATCTCCGAGGCCGTGTTCACTTTCTTGTTCGCCTCTCAGGACGCTTCTTCCTCTCTGTGCTGTTGGCTCTTCCAGATTGTTGCAGATAGACCGGACGTGCTCAAAAAAATTAGAGAAGAGCAGCTTAGAATTAGAAATGGCAACCCTTACGAGCCTTTGACCGGAAAATTAATCGACCAGATGAAGTACACAAATATGGTGGTTAGAGAGACTTTGAGATACAGACCTCCAGTGCTCATGGTTCCTCACGTCGTGAAGAAGGCCTACCCTGTCAGCGAGAACTACACCATTCCAAAGGGAGCCATGGTGGTTCCTACCCTGTACCCAGCATTGCACGATCCTGAAGTTTACGAGAACCCAGATGAATTCGTCCCAGAGAGATGGGAGGAGGGTTCGCCTGCTTGGGCTGCTACCAAAAACTGGCTTGTTTTCGGTACAGGAGTGCACAGATGCTTGGGCCAGACTTATGTGCTTATGACCTTCACCGCCCTGATCGGAAAGGCTGCTATGTTTTTGGACTTTGATCACAAAGTCACTGAGTTGAGTGAGCAGATCAAAGTGTTTGCTACGATCTTCCCTAAAGACGATCTGATCATGCAATTCAGACACAGAGACCCAACTGTTGTCGAGTAGTCCTGCAATATTTATGTATCTTCAAACATACTATCTACACATCCTTACACATCGCTTTCCCGATCAGGCCTTTCTGATAAAGAGTAGCCTAATTTTTTTTTCAATCCCCGTCTATCTACTCCATTTCACGTGACTTTTCGTCACCAGCCTTCGGCACCGCCACGAGGGTCTGCCAAAGCCCGCCAATAAAAGTTTCCGATATAATAAGCGATGTACTAAATCGCGGGCATTAGCCACATTGTGGCTTCCTGTGGAGAAGCAGATCCAAAAAGAGCACAAAAAGTTTTAAGTTTCCAAATCGCTCCTCTTCAGTGCTATCCATGGCTTCTGTCACTCTTCAACAGGCTTTCGCACAAGTTGCAGTTGCCCTGCAATCCGAGTCTGGGTTCAAGGCCTTCTCTGTTGATCCAGTACAGAAATTACAGCAAGTCGACTCGCTGTCGGCCAACGACTGCTTAGAGTTCATCGAGGACTCCCAGGCCACTGTGTTGGGACTTCGCTCTGATGACTTACTAAAACAATTACCTATTGTTTCCCATTCCACCCAGAATTTCATCATCAATTCCCCCATCGTCAACGATGATTACTCTGTTGTGTTGGCATTCAAGGATCTTGGAATCCCTATCTTAATATCTTCCAATCCGCAAGAAGCACTCGACTTTTTCATCCTGTCGTACTTGGTTTCCAAGTTCTCCAAGTCTACGGTTGTCCACTTCTACCTCGAACAGACTTCTGGATTCAACGGATACTCTGACTCCAATCTTACGAAGGCTTACACTGCCTTTGAAGGTGAAACGCTTGACTCTGCTTTTTCTGCTTTGAAGAGTCTCACCGGACACTCTTACTCGGAGTTTGAGTTTTTGAACTCCTCGTGGTTTTCCAAATATGACCAGATCTTGCTTTTGCTGGGTAACCAAAATGTTCTTAGGGCATCTCTGCCATCCGGTGTGGGCTTGATATCCGTTAAGGTTTACAGACCATTCAATCTCGATAAATTGGCCAGCTTGCTGTCGTCGTACACGGGAGTCTTGCAAGTTCTCGAGCAGAGCTCTGTTCAGCCGGACTTCCAACCTCTGTTGCTCGATATCTTGGACCTCTTACCGCAATTCTCTTCAGTGTTATCCAATCAATTGCTCAAGATCGACTCTTCTAACGTTGATGACGTGCTGGATGACCTGTTGTCCAACTCTGAGCTCGAGGAGCCTGTCCAGAACATGACGTTGGGAAAACCTTTCAACTCTGTGTCAGCTACAGTTTCCCGCTCCTCTTCCTTGTCGGAAGACATCTACGTTAGATTGCTTCGCCAAGCTGTTCCAAACTTGTCTGTTCTCAATAACATCGTTCTCAATCCTTCGCCGGAGTTTGCTTTCGGTAAGTTTTTGTACGAGGACGAGCAGAGAAGCAAGCTCATTGGCTTGATTGAGGACAATCTTGGCGAATTTGCCAATTCCGGCCTCAGCGACCAACTTGCTGCATGGTTACTGAAAGCCAAGGAAGGAGAAGAGGTCGACGGATCAGAGCTGGCTGCTGAGCTGGCCAAGTCGGATGCTCCAGCGGTCAAGGACATCCTGGGACTCAAAGAGTATTTGACCATCAAGAGCAACTGGTTAATTGGATCCGACAAATGGTGTTTCGACCAGGGCATGACAACTTTGCATCAAGTCCTCAAGACCAACAAGAGAGTCAAACTCTTGATCATTGACTCCGATTCTTCGCTGAACAGAAAGCAAGGAAAGAAGAATGCGGGACTGTATGCTATGAATTACGGCAACTCGTATGTTGCCTCGGTGGCATTGTACTCTTCTTACTCACAAACATTGACCTCGCTTCTAGAAGCCAACAAGTTTGCCAACGGCCCAGCAGTCGTCCTCGCTTACTTACCTCACTACAAAGACCACCTGGAGATCCTCAAGGATACCAAGAGCTCCGTCGACACGGGCTACTGGCCGCTTTACAGATACAACCCGTTCCTTGAGAACGAGGAGGACAAGTTCCAGTTGGATTCGTCTTTCATCAGAAACGAGCTCAAGGACTTTTTAGATAGAGAGAACAGGCTCACCATGCTTGCTGCCAAAAGTCCAAAACTGGACTTCAACCTAAAGTCCTACAATAACAGAGTCGAGAAGAAAATGAACGAGAAGTCCAAAGATGCTTTCAGCAAGATGCTGGAGAATCTGAGCGGCGAGCCTCTCACCATCGCTTTTGCTTCAGACGGAGGAAATGCCGAAAACCTGGCAAAGAAGATGGGCAGAAGAGGAGCCTCGAAGGGCCTCAAGATAAAGCTTTTGGCAATGGACGACTTGTCGTTGGATGACCTGCAAATGGAGACCAACGTTGTGTTCATTACTTCAACCTCGGGACAGGGAGAGTTCCCAACCAACGGAAAGCAATTTTGGGAGGCTTTGAAGTCAAGCACCATCGATCTGGCCAACTTGAAGTTCGCCGTGTTTGGTCTGGGAGACTCGAAGTACTGGCCAAGAAAGGAAGACGCCCATTACTACAACAAGCCCGGACAAGACCTCTTCAAGAAGCTGTCTCTTTTGGGAGCCAATGTCCTTGCAGAATTGGGATTAGGTGACGACCAGGACGCCGACGGCTACAACACCGGATACAATGCCTGGGAGCCAAAGGTCTGGGAGGCACTGGGTGTTTCCGTGGAGAATGCTGACGAGCCTCCTCCAATCACCAACGAGGACATCAAAATCAACTCCAACTTTCTCAGAGGAACGATTGCTGAGGGATTACAGGACACCACGACCGGTGCCATTTCGGCCTCAGATCAGCAGTTGACCAAGTTCCACGGTATTTATATGCAAGACGATAGAGACGTTAGAGAGCAGCGCAAGAAGGAGGGCATGGAGCCAGCGTACGCGTTCATGGCCCGTGTCCGTCTGCCCGGTGGCATTGCCACTCCAGACCAGTGGCTGAAGATTGACGAGCTGTCGACCAAGAATGGTAACGGCACATTCAAGATCACCACCAGAGCAACCTTCCAGTTGCACGGTGTCATCAAGTCCAAGCTTAAGGACACTATAAAGGGCATGAATACTGCTCTGATGGACACATTGGCTGCATGTGGAGATGTGAACAGAAACGTGATGTGTTCTGCTCTTCCGTCGAACCAGCATCTACACTCGCAGCTAGTGGAGACCTCCAAGATTATCTCCAAGCATTTGCTTCCTTCCACTACCGCTTATCACGAGCTTTGGCTCGACGACCTTGACCTCAAGAGAGGTATCGAGGGAGGCCCAAGGAAGATCAAGGTTGGTGGAGACTCCATCCAGGACACAGAACCTCTATATGGACCAACGTACTTGCCTAGAAAATTCAAGGTGGTTCTGACTCTGCCTCCATACAATGACGTGGACGTTTACGCTCACGACATCGGACTGATTGCCATTGTGGAGAACAATAACATCATTGGTTACAATGTTCTCGTTGGTGGTGGTATGGGTACCACCCATAACAACACCAAAACGTATCCAAGAACAGGATCTATGTTCGGCTTCTGTCCCGTCGAAGACATCCATATTGTGTGCGAGAAGGTCATGATTGTGCAGAGAGACAATGGAGACAGAAAGAACAGAAAGCACGCCAGATTAAAGTACACGATCGACGACATGGGTGTTGATGTTTACAAGAGTAAGGTTGAGGAACTTTGGGGCAAGAAGTTTGACGCCGCTAAGCCGTTCAAAATCGATTCCAACATCGACTACTTTGGCTGGTGCAAGGATGAGGTCGGACTGAACCACTACACCTGTTTCATCGAAAACGGAAGAATCGAGGACACCGTGGAGGCGCCTCAGAAGACCGGTCTCAACAAGATCGCTCATTACATGAAGGAGCACGATATGGGTGAGTTCAGATTGACTGGAAATCAGCACATCTTGCTGTCAAACATTCCTGACGAGCATTTGAGCACCATCAAGGACATAATGAAGGAGCACAAGCTTGACAAGACCAACTTCTCTGGCCTGAGACTCTCGTCCTCCTCCTGTGTCGCCCTCCCAACATGTGGTTTGGCCATGGCTGAGGCTGAAAGATATCTGCCAGTGCTGGTTTCCAAGCTGGAAGCAGAGCTGGAGAATTTGGGCCTGAGAAACGACTCCGTTGTGATGAGAATGACTGGTTGTCCTAACGGATGCGCTAGACCCTGGCTCGCGGAGGTCGCACTGGTTGGTAAGGCTCCTGGAACCTACAACATGATGCTCGGAGGAGGCTACAAGGGAGAGCGCCTCAACAAGCTATACAAGACCAATGTGGATGAGCAACAAGTGCTGAGTATTCTGGTGCCGATGTTCAGAAGATGGGCATTGGAAAGACAAGAGGGAGAGCATTTCGGTGACTTTGTGATCCGTGCTGGATACATCAAGCCAACCATTGAAGGTAAGACTTTCTGGGATGACTTGCCAGAGGAGGTCTGAAAATATATATTCAGTGATATTCAGGATAGGGAATGCGAATAAATTATTAAATATTATACAGCGGATTGTCAAGCAGTTTTCTCTAGCTGCCGGAGCACCTTGAGTAGCGTAATCTGGTCCAAAGGGAGCTCGCGTTCAAGCTCGAGAATGTCACGGATCTTGACATCCCAGAACTTTCGAAGGATCTTATTGAGTCTGTTTTTCACCTTGAGATTGGTCTCTTCGGCTTGTTTCTTTCCGGCTTCACGCAATAGCTCTTCGCGTCGCTCCGTCTCACGCTTAAAGCGCTGTATAAGTCGCTGCTTATGGGATTTTGAGAGCCGTGGTACTGCAGCAGACGAAGACGAAGCCATTTATGTTTATGTTTTTTGTTTATATCTATTTTTCCCCTACACTACCCAGCGAGCGAAGTGGCAAAAAAAATATCAAATTTAAGTCTCATAATTATTGTTAAAAATGGTTTTGGAAGCATGTATGATTGTCATTGACAATTCTGAGTACATGAGAAATGGCGATTATCTAACTTCGCGGTACCAGGCTCAATTGGACACTGTGGAACTGATTTTCAGACGCAAAACGAATGCCAATCCTGAAAGCACCGTAGGACTGATGACTATGGCAGGCGAGTCACCGCGCGTTATCAGCAACCTCACGACAGAATATGGAAAAGTGCTTTCTGGGCTTCACCAGAGCCGCATTGAGGGACACAGTAAAATCGTCGATGGGATCCAGGTTGCGTGTTTAGCACTGAAAAATAGACAGAATAAGGCACAGAAACAGCGTGTGATTGTGTTCGTGGGGTCACCAATCAGAGAGGATGCAGCAGATCTTGACAAGCTGGCGAAAAGATTGAAGAAGAATGGTATTTCGATCGATTTCATAAACTTCGGCGAGCAGCAGATCAACACTGAGAAACTTGAAAAATTCGTATCACTGGCAAACAGCAATGAATCGTCGCATTTGATAACCGTGCCGCCAGGCCCAAATCTTTTGTATGAACAAGTTGACCGTTCAGCCCTCTTCCAGGAGGAAGGCGGTGCCTCTGGAGGCATGGGAATGGGAGATGAGTTTGGATTTGACGATCCTAATATGGATCCAGAATTGGCGCTGGCCATCAGACTCTCATTGGAAGAAGAGCGTGCTCGACAGGAAAGAGAACAGGCGCCTGCAGATAGCAACCTAGACACTGTCAAAGAGGAGTCTAAAGGCGATGATAAAATGGATGAGTCTAACTAACTTGAAAAATAATAAGCCGCATATTCTTGCCCAGCGCGTAGAAAAAGGATAAAATAGAACTGGATTCATTTATTTCTTGGCCATTTGGATCTAATACTTCACTTTGCTTTATTCTTCCGCCGGCAAGATGCTAGATGCTGGCTATAAACGGAACTCTTCTAGTAACAGGCTTGACCAGATCAGCCCTCGGTAAGTTCAAAGAGCGGGTTGCAACTTCTAACAACTCAGACACAACAATGTTCGTTCGGCCCCATCTCCCACAAAGGAATCGCCCAAGAGTTCTTCTCTGACCAGTCAGTACGTGGGCTACCAACAAGCGCTACAACAAGAATATTCTTATCTGATTTCCATGCAGACCAAATCGTTATTTGCTGTCCCATTGACTAAAGAGACTTTCTTAGAAGCGTACAGCAAAGGTAAGTGGAACCTTTCGACTGTTCCATGCCCTTCTTGCTATGCCAACACCACTTTGCTGAGGCCTCCAGAGGCTTACAATGAGGCAAAAAGATTGAAAGCTGTCGATGCCTACTCAAACTTGCCTCATTGGGACAATGCACAGAGATTTAACTCGCTGCTTTCTAAAACTATGAAGATGTTTGAGTGTAATGGAGCGTCGATCAGTTTGATCGACACGCGGTATCAAGCAGTCAAATTTCAGCACAATTTGGGGTTCAAAGAGTGTGCCCGAACGGTGTCCATTGACGCCCATGCTATACTATCAGCTGGCTTCTTTGCTCTTACGGACGCTTCCCAGGACTGGCGCACTGCCAGTAACCCGTTGATCAAGGGCCCTCCTGGTATCAAGTACTACGTGGCCGTTCCTCTCATCACAAACTCTAAAGATGTCATTGGCGCTTTTGCCATTTTCGATGCATTTCCAAGAACAAAGGTCGAAGGAAATACTGTGTCCATCATGCAGCAAATTGCAAGCGAGATTATGGAGTACTTGGACGATGTGCATGTTTCTGTCGTCAACACCGGCACCACCGCTCAAAGCAGCTCGATAACTTCACCCACTTCTGCTGAGAACATCAAGACTATGCTCAAGAAGTACGGAAGAGCAACCAGCAGTGATATGCTTGGATCCATTTACGAGAGGGATGGGTCTGGTAGCCGGTATCAGCAACATAGCCATCTACGGTTCAGCAAATATAGCACGCCCTTGGGAGACTTAATTGATCTCAATGTCTGGAGAAGTCTTCTTGGTTGCATGAATGCCGTTTCGGCTTCTAAAATGCTGTCACGGATTTTGATAGACAGACTGGGTTTTAGCTGCGTGTATGTGATGAACATTAGAATCACGGAACTGTTCAGAATTAATTCGGACTTGTTCCCCAAGGAAAACGAAATTGAGAGCGAAACCTACAAGTTCAAGAACATGTTGCAGGCAGTAAGCGACGAGAATATCAACATGAAGCTTTTGGGCGGTGAAGGCTATCCGGATAATTTGAACGTAGCCACATTCCAGCCTAACTTCCATTACAAGGCATTCAAGTCGGACTTTGGAATAATCTATGACTCGCGCGATAACAAGGCCAAGTACCATTCGGGAGTGTGTATGCCTTTCTTCCGCAAGACGCCCAAGCTGGTTAGAAGACGCAAGATGAGCAAGAGCCAGCGTGCCTCTGTTAAAAATCGGGACGAGACCCTGGAGTTGTACCACAAATCGGGAGGTTGTCTGATCACGTGTTTCAGTTCCGCTAACAAAGACTTGAACGATAGAGAAATTGGTTACATTTACGGCTGTGCTTCGATTCTTCGCAGACTTTATTTTATGAATTAGTCGACATAGGATAATATACATGTTTTTTTTTCAAATGTTGGTAGCCAAATCTCGCAGCTTGATTTTATTTGGGTTTCTTGGATCCGAAACAATGATGTTGTTCAAAATTAAATATCTGATTAGAGGGTCATCTTTATTGTCCACCTCTAGAAGTTTCGCGTTTCCAGAACTAGTGATGGAATTGTTTAGCAGGATCTCTAAAAGTTTGAGAAATTTCTGTTTGCGATCGTCCAGCTCTTCTTCAGTGAACAGGATTTCGAACTCTTTGCGGAGTATGTAGTCGACAATGAGCTTTTTCGATATTTCAATCAATTTGTTCGATCTTTGTGTCAGCAAGTCTTGTTTCTCGACATAGCGCTCCTTTATAGTGTCGTCGATAGTGTGGTTGAGCAACTGTTCTTTTTTGTCCAGTTCCTGCTGGATGCGTTCCTGCAGCTCTTCTTTGAGGGTGCCGAAAACTACCTTGGTGTTTTCGACGTCTTCTGTGTGAGATTGAAGCTCCCTATTATAGGAAGCAAGTTCAGATAACGACTTTTTTATCGCTGCAAGCTGGCTCTCCATGGTGCTCTGGGCGAGTGAAAAGCCTGTCAAATCGTTTCTTGGGGGCTGGAATGGGATCTTTGACAATGTGTCTGTTAAAGCTATTTGATTCACTTTCGGAGAATCAGGTCGCTTCTGCGCCCTAAATTGCTGTAGCTGAGCCTGTGCAGCTTTGAGAAGACTTTTCTTCAATGCAATTTGGCTTTCTAGGTTCGACTTGTAGGTAACATCGTAGTCAGGTGTAGGCTCAAGATCTGACATTATTAATTATTACATACCAAAATATTTCGCGTCGCGTCGAAATTTTAAACCACATGGACGCAAACCAGAACGATAAAGAAGTATCGCTATATTTGGGAAATTTGGATCCCAAAGTGGACGAGACTCTTCTGTATGAACTCTTTGTGCAGTTTGCTCCTGTCAAGAGCATCCGCCTGCCCAAAGACAAAGTCTTGCGCAAGCATCAGGGTTATGGGTTCGTTGAATTTTACAATGTGAAGGACTGCGAGTACGTGCTCAACATTTGTACAGGAATCAGCCTTTACGACAAAGTTCTCCGTATCAAGAAGCTTCTTGGCGGTCAGGGAGATGCTCCAGAGGCAGATGAAGATCTCGGTCCTGTTGTTTACGTAGGAAACCTTGACAAGCTGGTTGATTCTGCTAGTATTGGAGCAACATTCGCCAACTTTGGAAGCTTCAGGAAACCTCCACAGGTTATATCTGGCGAGAAAACGAACCACGCTTTTATTTATTTCACCGATTTCGAGGAAAGTGACGAAGCCATTAAGGAGATGAATGGCAAGATTATCATGAATCGCCCCATCAAAATGGATTATGCCTACAAGAAGGACTCTAAGGAGAAACACGGTGACCGCACGGAGAGGCTTTTGTACGAAAAGGCCCGAGAGAATAATTTTGTGATGGAACAAATTAAAAAGCGGTGAAGAGCTGAAAAAAAAAGCTTTATTTTTTCAACATGAGTGAAATAGATCCAAAGCTTCTCCAACAGTTAGATGAACCTTCCAGGCAGGAAGTTGCGGCCTTCATTCAGCAGGAGTCCTCAAAGATGAAGATCCAGAGCTCTGTCACGAACTTCACGGACAAATGTTTCAAGAAATGTGTGAGCACTGTCGACAACGGGAATTTGAGCAGCTACGAGGCCAACTGTATGAACGATTGTCTGAATCGGTTTTTGGACACCAACATCAAGATTGTGGAAATGTAAGTTATCAGTGAGCTTTCTACTAACAATTCAGCCTTCAAAAGCTTCAAAAATAAGTCTGTTTCAATGTATAAAGTAATGAACCGTGCCGAAAAGGTTTTCTTAGTTCCGTTTGATTGTTTATTGACCTGAGATAGTCGTCCTCTGGATAGCTGGCCAAGCACGCTTATCACTTCTCTTAGGGCAGATTACAGAGTCTGTTGTATGAGAAGTCTGAGAAACGTCGTTGCAAGTCCGACTAGGGCAGCAATGATGTACGGTATGCCTTGAATACAGCGTTGTAAGTAAACTTGTAGATGTCTCGTGTACGTCTATTTTTTAGCACGTACTTCTCTCAACTCTACTACATTACTATTTACGCTCCTTAAAAAATATTGTTTAATTTATACTTATGGGTAAGTATATCATCGCCCCCACTAACATTAGATAAATCGATTAGACGAGGCCTTAACGACAGAATATACGACAAGCGAAAGGCAGCAGCCTTGGAGCTGGAGCGCGTTGTCAGAGACTCTTTAAGCACCGGAGACACTGAAAAAATTGTAAACATCATTAAACAATTGAGAAATGAGTACGCGTACGCTGTCCACCAACCAAACGCCCGTTATGGTGGACTAATTGGTCTCGCAGCAGTTGCAATTGCGCTGGGGCAAAATGAGGTACCAAAGTATCTAGAAAGCATCATGCATCCGGTTCTTGCGTGTTTCGGAGATCAGGACTCTATGGTGCGGTATTTTGCCTGCGAAGCTCTATACAATATTGCAAAAGTATCCAAAGGAGAGATTCTGGTTTATTTCAACGAGATCTTTGATGTCCTCTGCAAATTGGTTGCAGACGTGGAGATGAGTGTGAAAAATGCTGCAGATATATTGGACAGGCTCATCAAGGACATCACCAGCGAAAAGGCCGCCACATACGTTTCGATTCTAGCCAAGCCGGTGGAGCCTCCATCTTCAAAAGTCGTAGACCAAAAGGGCAAAACGCTACAGGTCTATGAGCCCCAGTTGCCAAAAGCATTCTCACTAGAAAAGTTCATCCCTTTGCTCAAGGAACGCATGTACGCTACAAATCCGTACACAAGAATGTTTCTTGTTTCCTGGCTGAGGCTTCTGGACTCCATCCCTGGGCTTGATCTCATTTCATATTTGCCCTCGTTCTTGGACGCTCTGCTGTCTTATCTTAGTGCCACTCTTGAAGATGTCCGCGTGGTGACCGAAAACTTCCTCAAGCTGCTTTTACACGAGATTCGCAAGGTTTCCGAAATAAAGAAAATGGTGTTGGAGGAAAAGCCGGACGAGAGTACAGAGAAAGATGTCTATATTCCCGGACAAGACATAGTGATCGACTATCCAAAAATCATTGATCTGCTTATCACCTCTCTCGATTCCACTGAGGAACTGATACAGCTGGTGGCTTTGCAATGGCTAGTTGCACTGCTCGAAATTTCCCCTGAGTCTTTTATTGTGTTCATGGCCAAATTGCTTGCTGTTCTGCTATCCACTATATCTCACTCTAACAAGCAGCTCCGCGACATCTCTGTTTTGTTCAACTCCAAATTGATGGAACTCGCCGCCAACAATCACTATGACATAAACTATACGCTCATAGTGAACCAACTTACTCTGCAGTTCTTAAACGAAAAAGAGAGCACGCGTCTGGCATCACTGGACTGGCTGATCATGCTGCATGAGAAGAACCCCGTCAAGTTTCTTGAACACTCCGATAATACATTCGTGACTCTCTTGAAAGCCATGAATGATCAATCGGATAAAGTGATAAACAAGGACCTCGAACTGCTTTCCAAGATCTCAAGTCAGACGGATGACAGGTATTTCCAGTCTTTCATGGTTGACCTTCTTAATCTCTTCAAACGCGACCGCAAGCTTCTTGATACACGAGCGGACTTCATTATAAGAACTGTGTGTAAGTCCTTGGATGCAGAGCGGATCTATAAGTCACTTTCAAAAGTTCTGAGCGAGGAAGAATCTAATTTGAGCTTCTTGTCGATTATGATTCAAATTCTCAACAACAACCTCATTATTGCTCCGGAGCTGGCTGGCCTGAGACAAAAGCTCATCCGCGGGGACGATTTTGAATTGTTCAAGACGTTGTTCAAGTGCTGGTCGCTCAATTCTGCCTCAGTTTTATGTCTCACTTTGCTGACCTCCAACTATAGGCTCAGCTACAAAATAGTACTTGATCTGGCAAATTACGAGGTGTCACTCAATCTGCTTATCCAGCTAGATTTGCTGATTCAACTCTTGGAGTCTCCTGTATTTGCGCGTCTCAGACTGGACCTATTGGACCCCAAAAAGAATAAGTACTTGTTCAAATGCCTTTACGGGCTTCTGATGCTTCTGCCTCAATCAAACTCATTCCGCACGCTACAGAACCGTCTGAATTCAATAACCCCCATTTTCCATTTGCAGTTCGAGGACGACCAAGACGAAAAGCCTTCTAGGAATGATACAGAGCTGCTCGGTTACTTCGATGGTTCTCAAAAACGACTCAATAACCTCAGATCGTCTCAGTCTTTTGACATCAACACCAGCTTCAATAGTCAACTCAAACTGAAGGATTCCACTATGGACTTGTCCAACTTTGACGAGCACGAATCCACAACTGTCCACGCGCCCAAGAAAATGGACTACATCACCAAGTTCTCCGGCAGATTAAAGAACAATAAATAAATGTATATATCTCAATTCATTGGGTCCCTAAAATGTGCGAAATTATTCTGTTTGCGGAGTTGCCGCACACTCAGCTTCTCGCGCCGAGCCTCAATGACCGGCCGATGGAAACTAGGAGCGTGGAATGTCCGGTCCTTCACAACAAGGCTTGTCGTACGCTCTCCATCACTAACCTCACGGTCGCGTCTAGGAAATGTCTGTCTATAGTAGCGAGAAAACGAGCGGCTACCCAAAACACGTCCGTCTGGCAGCTCTATGCCACTTGGTAAAACTCTGACCGTGGTGTAATCACTATCGTCGAACTCGTAAAACCGCTCAATTTCTCGTCTTTCTAAACGTGTTTCGTAGGGTATCACGCAGTGGCCTTTGCTCTGAATATGCTGCCGAATGCTCACCAGGTTCTTGCCTATGAACCCGCATCTCAAACACTCTTTTTCAACAATCGCCTTGTCACCAAGGTATTGCAGCAGCCCGCTCAGGTCTGCAAGGTACTCCTGTTCAGGGATGAAAAGCCCGTGCGAGTTAAACATGTGAGCCACATTGGACTCCTCGGATTTATTTTCCAGCCCACAGTAGAAGCAATTTGTCAGTACCACTGGCTCTTCCTCGTCGTCGTCGTCGTCTGAGAAGCCATCTTCAGAATTATCACCGTCCGAGTTCGTGACGGGACTGAAATAATCGATGTCACTGTCCGGTGGCTCGGAGACAAGCTCATCAGCGGTGTATTCGGAACGCAGGTCACTGTGGACGGATCCAAGAGAAAACTCGCTCACTCTTGAGATCACAGAGCCGGCAGGAGAAACGTCGCGTCGATCGTCGCGACTTCCAGCAAGCATATCTCTTCTGGTCTGTCTTTTCATTTCCTTCTTCGTGGGCTGCCGCTGTCCCCTGCTGCTTTTGCGATGAACATAAAACCCATACTCGTCCTGGTTGCTATTGATGGCTTCCTGACGTTGCTGAAGAGCGACCTTTGACTGGAAGATCACCGAGTCGACCGGAGCAAGACCTGCCACGCGTCTTTTCAAGTTATAACGATGCCATTCGGTTTTCATGTGCACGCGCTGCACGTCTGCGGTGGGAAGCCTGATCTGACACGAGTTGCACGTGAAGTTTCCCGGCTGATTAAAAGCAAGCGACATTAGTAATAGTGTTTAAGGTCGAATTTTTTTTACAAGTCTTGATTATATAATCGCTTCCTTAGGCCACACACGTTTGTAAAGAGCCATGGCAACCACGTCCTGGGCATTCAGCTTTCCATCGAACGTGGCTTTGAAGTAACCATGTGTACCCAAAGATTCCTTAATTAAGCCCGAACGGCCCATTTTAGTGAACAACGGAATAGCCTGGTAAAAGTTAACATCTTGCGAGTTGAAGAACATGTATCTGACGGTGACGACAGACTTGTGGATCTTGAAGATTTCTCCAGTCAAAACAATTCTCTTGGCCAGAATTCGCGTGTAATCCGTGTTGAGGAAAGTACCCTGGGCAATAAATTTGGCTCCAGAGTCTGTGTTCTTGAAGAAAATAGCAGGGCAGTTGGTGAAACTCACTGGAAGCACAGCTGTGGCAATGGAAATGGATCCTTTATGCAAAAATCGAAGGAACTTGGCGACGTTGTTAGCGTTGTTAGTCGCCTGACTAAAGAGGGGGTTGATCTGTATACGTCTAGGTCCATACTGAACAACCATCGTGTCTTTGGACTTGATCGGATCCTCGTAGTCTTCCCAGGTTTGGGTCGAAAAATGGCACACAGAAAGTTTGTGTTCGTTGGGCAGAAGCGAGTACACAGCTAGCGGCTTCTTAGCAGGGTCCGCAATGCGCTCCAAGATATGGGACGGCACAAGAACGTAAAGCTTGCATTTTTGACCGGCCTTCACAACGACTTCGGCCTTGGCCTGTTTGAGGACTCTTTTCTTTGTGTTCTTGTAGTTCTTAATTCTCAGATATCTGTTCCAGTTCTCGGGCGTTCTGTCATCGGTCTCGTCGTAATCCCAATCGGCTGACGCAAGAGATTTCTCTCCACGATACCGGGCAAGCCGCTTGATAGCAGACTCTTCGGGATGCAATTCAAACTCATCTGGAAACTCCAGTTCTTCGCGTTCTCTTCTTTTGTATGCTTCTAACTGTCTTGCCTCCTCTTCCTGTTCCAAGTCCATGTGGGACTCAGCATCGTTGTCAATTTCATCGCTCTCCATGTCAGATTGCTCTTCATCTGATTTTGTCTCCAGACCTCTCTCTTCAATCAGTTCTTCCAGCTCTTCATCGTGCATCCATTTTGCTTGGTATTCAGAAATTCCCTTTGGCAGTCTCCTTGCTGTTTTTGACGTCTCGATCTCGTCTTCCGAAGACATCGCCCAATCATCTTCATCGCTTATCATATCCTCTTCGTTCAAATCCTCGGCCTCCTGCAGCGGATCCATCGATTCACGGTCCGGCCCAGCAACATAGGTCTGAGGTTCCTTGTCAATAGTTTCGATCCTGGTCACAGGAAAGTCGCCTAGATCCGGTAAGTATACTATTCTGTTCGGATGGAAGCCAATACCTCTAGCAGTACCTTCTATAACGAGGTGGCCATCCATCAGCCCTTCTGCTTCCCAAGAAAGAGAGTCTGCAACCATATACCCTCTGCTGTCTCTCCAGGTGATCTGCTTAGGCTTCTTCTGGCACAGGGATCTGAGCAAATTCAAAGACTCCATTGGAGTTTCCAGTGCAAACAATTTTTCAGTTTGGGGGAAGAAATGCTTGAAGAAAGAGCTCAACGATTTGAGGACGTCCAATTGTAAGTTTCGTTTCGGATATGAGCTGATCAGATCAGGAACAACCCCGAAAACCGTTGATATACCCTGACTTTCTGCGGCACGAATGATTTGTTCACCAATCTCAGGATTAACCTCTTCTGTAGCACTGAGACCAAAGATCACAAAATCAGCCACCTTGGCACAATCCAGCACATCAATGATATTATTCATGTCCGGTATGATTATTTTGAGGTTAGACTTGAAACGCTGAACTTTGAATGAGGTCACGCCGGCCACGTCCTTTAGTTGCAACCCTTCATCAACAGATCCTAATATTTTATTTGCGATATCGAGGCCGGAAACATTGCCAGTAAGAGGAATTACGGTGACAATTCTTTCAACATTTCCGTGATCAAACAAAGAGCGTTCTTCCAAAGACTTGGCAATTTTATTGTGCTTCAGTTGGTTAGCCAAGTTCTTGCGCTCGAGCTTACTGGGAACATGAACCCTTTTGCTGTTGCTCTTGGCTTTTTCGATCTTGCCCTTACTCGCAGCCTTAAGCGAACGTTTGGAAGCGTGTCCGCTTTTAAAGCCCTTGTTCGGCTTCTTGAGCGTAGGCCTGTGTCCTGCCATGATCAATAAATTTCTTTTAGATCCTAAAAATTTGATAAAATATTTCGTGCTGAGGTAATCTTTTGGTGCAAAGATGTGAAGCCTACAGTCGACCAAAAATTGACCCAAAAATTTGCAAGCCTTTTTTTCGCGGGCATGGTTTTTGGAAGTCACGTGCGCAAACCCAGGTCTCATACTCTGACTGTGAAAAATTTTTGGATACATTTTATTTTCTATATATCGTTAGTGAAAAGGTAAGTCGACTCACGACAAGTATAGCCACAGCGGAAGGCAGCTGATCTAGAAAAGACTTGATAGTCACAAGGAACTTTTGCAACGAATCGTCCATTGGAATCTGCCAGTTTGAGTTTGTTTTCATCGCGTCAGCACAGACTTTGCAGGACGTTCTTTATATCCCAGATTTCACAAACACTTAGCGACCAGAGCTCTTCCGCCGCTGCTATACGTCAACAAATTCATTCTAACTCTCAGTCAACATGGCCCACGAGAACGTTTGGTACTCCCACCCAAGAAACTACGGTAAAGGATCTAGACAGTGCAGAGTCTGCTCTTCCCACAATGGTTTGATCAGAAAGTACGGCTTGGACATCTGCAGACAATGTTTCAGAGAGAAGGCTCGTGACATTGGTTTCAACAAATTGCGTTAAGTCACTACTGTTTCACAACAGTGTATAGTTAATGTTAAGCGTTAAAAGCATAGTATGCCAAAGGGTGTAAAGATGTAATTAACTTTCTTGATTTTTATAACCTTTATTCACAATGTCTTCTTACTTTGCCCTCGGATCCACCGGCTTGTGTGGAAACTTCTTTGTGAACATTGCCGCCAATTCAGCCAATGTTTCTCGGATCTACACGATTAGTCGTCGCGAGCCTAAAGTCTTGAATAACAGTTCGAAGCTCGTCGCCACTGTTGAGTCTGATACTGATAAATGGCCTACTCTGATTAAAAGTCTGGACATTCCAGATCACTCGACGTACTACTCTTCTTTTGGAACCACCAGAAAAGCAGCTGGTGGAGCAGACGGTTTTATTAAGATTGACGAAGGAATCAATGTTGCTGCTGCTACGGCAGCAAAAGAGTCCGGTAAATTTGACACTGCGGTGCTGGTCTCTAGCACTGGTGCCAACCCTGAATCCCGTTTCCTCTACATGGCTACGAAAGGCCGCATTGAGGAGAAGTTAAAGGCATTGAAATTCAAGCGCACAATCATTCTCAAGCCTGGTCCTCTACTGGGTGAGAGAGAACATGCACACAGCGTTCTTGAACTGGCGTCCAGAAAAGTGGGTACTCTAATTAAGGGTACAATGTTTGCTGGTCTTCTTGCCCACCCTATTCAAGGAGAAGAAGTTGCCAAGGTTGCCTTCTACCTAAGTCAGAAGCCTATCGAAAAAGAGAACGAGGTGATCGTCCTCGAGAGCAACGACATGCTCCGGATCGTGAAAGAAAATGGTCTGTAGGTGGTTGGTTGAAGTGGCTCGTAATTATGGATAATGTAACGTTCTAATGCCAAAATAATTTGACTGAAAATCTCAAATTTAATTTAATTATTTACTTATTTAACCTTTGGACATTGATGCTTCGACATCCACAAATCACTCCTTACAAGAGCAAGACAGAGTTTGAAGAGCTCAAGTATTGGTTTTATAGCAGCAACAATGAATTACGTGCTCGAGCAGTTCAAAAAACGACCGCCTATGCCACTAAAGGCAGTCTTCCTCATTCCATGGAGTCCACATCACTGCTGACTAGCTCTTCTTTATTGGATGATCAACTAAGCCACCTTAAGGCCGACTTGACTCCAGTGAGATTGAGCTATGCAATGTCTTTGATTAAGTTTTGCAATGGTCTTTTGGACCCGATACAAAAATCGACTTATGCCATGAGTTTGAATCGACTTGCAGAGATCCTGCAGCTGCCCACATATTTTGTTGAGATCAGGCACGCAGGAACTCATGAGATGCTTCCTTCCTTAGAGATGCTTAGATTCAGCGCTCAGAACGCGTTACTTTGGCTTGAATCCAATTACTGGAATGAAGTGTCGGAAAGCTCCATTCCTGAGAGCCCAAAAGACGATATAGACCAGGAGACCGCAGCTCTCAACGAAAGCTTCAAGATATTAAGGAGGATCAGAAAAGAAAATATACATAAGGTGTACAAGTTTGGTGACTCCACAGAAACGGGAGCAAAATACTGGAGAGCCATGAAGACACTGAAGACTGTCAAGGAAGAAACATTGATCAACTACATGGTATCCCAGAACTGTTTAATTCTTAAAACAGAACTAAATGAGAAAAAGATTAACGGCATCAGATTACTTTATAAGCCAATTCTCGAAGAGTTAGGATACGATATAATTCTGGGACTGTTCCGGGCTTTTCTTGCAGAAGGTAACCAAAACGAAGTAGCCGCATCGCAGCGCACACAATGGCTACAATATTTCCTTTCCAATCAGTTGACATTCAAGAATAACTCTATTTACACCAAGTTCTTGAACTTACATTCTATAGGAACGATTTTTTCATTACTATCGATATATCCTTCCCAAGCCACAGCAAACCTTTTAGAAAAGCTTTTGGAACAAAAACAGCTACTAGAACACACGGGACTGACAACAAAAGTGGCAGAGCAACTAGAATTCATGAGCTCTTTCTATATATCAGATATATCGTCAAAACCGATATTGAAGAAACAAAAATGCGATACCCTGTTTCTTTTCGAAAAACATGACCTGTGGGAGCCAAAACCATTCGGACAGCCTTAATATAGACAGCGGGTGTTTTAGTATGTGACGCGCGGTTTCTGATCCTGAGCAATCTCCAATAGACCGCGATGTGTGTATTTCTGCGATAAGCGTCCTCTTATGACAAAGTCATCAACGAACTCTGCACATTTTTCCTCTCCATATTGAAAATGAACAAAGCCGATCACAAACAGGATAATCGAGGGTCGCGTGTCCTGCTCGAATTTTATCGGTTCCTGTTCCCCATCTAATTTATCGAGCTTGAATTCGGTCTCAAAAGCACGAAGAAACTGATCAATGAACTCTTTTCGCATGATAAGCGTATGCATACGTCGTAGGCTTTTTGGCTGATCAAAACAGTCATCACTCGGGATGCTTGGATCAAGCTTTTGCGTCTCACTGAATAAACACATTGCTGCTCTTTTCTTCACGATGGTGGCACCCAAGAGCTGAATATTGGCCAACTCAACCCGTACGTCGTCATTGCCGATACCGTGAAGCCTAGTTTTCAAGCGCGCATAGTCTCTGTGGTAAAGACAATAATATAATAAATGATCTTCCAGTTTGTATATCTCTGGTATTATCTGTTTTAAAATGTTAATTCTCGATTCCGCTTTTCTCCGGAAGCGCACATTTTGATGGTATTTAGTCTTGAGCGAGCTTACAGGTTGCCTTGACTGTAATGCGAACGACGGCACGAGTGTTTGGTAGGACCGTCGAAACATTTGAAAATTATTTATTAAACAGGCCGGCTGTGCTAAAATTTTAATTACCATGCCTCCTAAAGCTTCCTCTACCAAAAAAAGCTCCGGTGACGCTGACTCTGCCAAGACTAA
This sequence comes from Ogataea siamensis, assembly GCA_030574315.1. Classification (NCBI taxonomy): domain Eukaryota; kingdom Fungi; phylum Ascomycota; class Pichiomycetes; order Pichiales; family Pichiaceae; genus Ogataea; species Ogataea siamensis. The sequence goes on from JAJMET010000006.1 coordinate 68,979, forward strand.
ACTTCCCAAGCTCCCGACGGAGTTTGTTCTTCGCCCGTCCCAGCCTGATTGGAAGAGCATTGCCGCCGCATATGTTTCTCCGCAAATTCTCAATATCACTGGCTGGACTGCAGGAACTCTTGTGAAAATAGTAAAAGGCTTGACTGAAATCACGCTTCTTTTGCAAGCCTGGAAGCCAGATGACGAAGATCGCTATGACCTGAATGTGGTACTAATTTCTGAGGAATATCTAGGTTGTGCAAATTTCCTTTTAGGTGACCGAGTGGAACTTAAAAAGGCCTCTACACAACCAGCCTACGCAGCTTGTGTCGTCTTGAACGTACGGGAAGCGTTCGATGAAGCGGCACTCAAAGCAAAAGTCATAGATGCTGGCCTTGTATATGAAGGTTTGACAACTTCAGATTTCCAGGTGTGCCGGATCGCCAACGTCGACAGCGTTACCAGCTCTCTGGATAAACTTTCCTTGACAGCTAAAAGCAGCAAAAATCAGCTAACTCCTTTTTTAATCCACCAGAAGACAACAAAACTAGAGTTTCTGATTGTTGATCAGCTCAGGCCGAACCCTCCACCTTATAATTACGCCAAGATCGGAGGACTTCAGAAACAAATTGAGACACTAAAACGCACAATAGATATACCACTTTTCCAACCGGACGTTTTCCAGCGATTTGGCATCGATCCTCCGCGCGGGGTGCTATTGCATGGAACTTCAGGCACAGGAAAATCGTTGCTGCTAAAAAGTGTTGCTTATGAGTCCCGAGGATGTCATGTCATTAATATAAGCGGACCTTCGATCGTGTCCAAATATTTAGGCGGCACCGAGGAGAAACTGCGAGAATACTTTAAGGAGGCAATCAAATATCAACCTTCTATCATTCTAATTGACGAGATCGATTCCCTGACTCCAAGTCGAAACAATGAGGATGTTTCTGAGGTGGACACGCGTGTTACTGCCACTCTTTTGATGGCAATGGACAGCATCGATGGTGCTGTCGTGGTCATAGGAGCCACGAACAGAATCAACTCGATTGACACAAGTTTGAGACGCCCTGGAAGGTTTGATCAGGAAATAGAGATTCCAATTCCGGATGTCGACAGCCGACACGATATTCTTGCTACACAGTTTGCCTCAATGAAGGGGCAGCACGAGCTGACAGATGAACAGATAAAAACCGTTGCTGCAACGACACACGGATACGTTGGAGCTGATCTAGTTTCGCTTTGTCGTGAGTCAATCCTGAAATGCATTTCTCGCGGGATTAACACTCATCAGCTCGACCAAAAAGTCTGCTTCCAAGACGTGGAAGAATCCATGGCTGAGATTAGGCCGAGCGCCATGCGTGAAATAGTTTTAGAGATGCCAAAGGTAAGCTGGAGCGATATTGGCGGCCAAGAAGTGCTGAAGCGGAAACTCAAAGAAATGGTGCAGTTGCCACTTACGGCAGCAGATACTTTCAAGAGACTTGGGATTTCCGCCCCCAAGGGACTTTTGTTGTATGGTCCTCCTGGATGCTCGAAAACGCTGACAGCCAAAGCTCTAGCTTCTGAGTCGGGTCTGAACTTCCTGGCCATCAAGGGTCCAGAAATTTTCAACAAGTACGTTGGAGAATCGGAAAAGAAGATTAGAGAAGTTTTTCGCAAGGCAAGAACATCAGCACCGTCGATTGTCTTCATTGACGAAATAGATGCATTAGCCACGAACAGGGATAGCGAGGATGCAGGAAATGTCTCGCGGCAGGTTTTGAACTCGATGCTTAACGAGATTGATGGTGTCGAGGAGCTGAAGGGAGTGATCATTATTGGTGCTACCAACAGACCGGACTCCATCGATCCTGCTCTTTTGCGACCAGGAAGACTCGACAGACACGTCTACGTTGCGCCGCCAGACAGACACGCAAGGAAACAAATTTTAGAGAAAAATACAGCTGACTTCAACCTCCCAGACCGTGTGCTACTGATTGAGAAACTGAGCGATTTGACCGAAGGGTTCTCAGGATCGGAGACGGTGTTGCTTTGTCAGGAAGCCGGACTCTCTGCTGTAATGGAGAATAAGGATTGCGAGAAAGTTGAAGAGCGTCATTTCCTGGCTGCTTTGAAAGACATCAGCAAGAACATAACCCCAGAGATGCTCCAATATTACAAAGAATTTGGAGAAAAATATAGGGCTGTGTAAGAAAAAAAGTTAGCACTGTAATCAACATGTCGATGAACGCTAACAAGGCTGTGACTGTCGGCGTGTTCGCTGCTGCGGGAATTTACATGGGGATGAAATTCTTCGAGCCAATAGTGATTGAGCAGCTCCGTAAAGACGGCAATTTGCGTACAGACATTGAGGTTCCGCAATATGACGAGGACGGAAACAAGCTGCTTGAGCGAAGCCCACAGTTGACTTGGGAGAAAATACGCAAGGAAGAAGGTGCCGGAAATCAGGAACTGGGAAGTAATAGCGATAAAGGAACAAATTAGGCTTTAGTTAAATACATTGGATCATCATAGTGAAGAGCGATGCTTCACTTCATTTTTTTTCTAACATAAGCAAAAAAATTTTAAAAATATGGGTAAGCTTAAGAAGAGATCGAGAAGCGCCAAACTGGCTGCTCAACGCAAGCCAGCGGCTCCCAAGGACGACAAAGAGTTCCAGAAAATTGCCCCGTTACTCGATAAACTAAAATCGGACGCAGTCAACGATCGTTCGATGGCTGTGGGGGCTATCAATACTCTCTGCGACACAGACCCTGAAATTCGCAAGGCATTTTTGAAAAATGACCTTGTTCGTACGATAATGACCAAACTGGTCCATGATTCGAGTGATGAGGTTGTTGTTGAGACCCTGGGGCTCTTGCGCAATCTGATCATTGAGGAAGGCTACGATCTAAGTGTTTTTCTCTGGCGATCTGATATATGGACAGTTCTCGAGAACGCATTTAAGAAGGCCAGCACTTCTGTTGACCACATTAAGGATGAAAAGGTGACAGGTGAACAACGTTCCCTGTTGTATGATTACATTGAGAACATCATAGCTTGTCTTGGGTCCCTTTCGTTAGAAGTTTCTACGGAAATTTTCCATTCCGACATCCTCCCAAAACTGGTTTCCAATGACATCCTCAAGTTTATTATCATCCTTATCGAGCGCAATTATACAAAGAAGCTAACTCTCACTGCTCTGGAATTTTTGTACGATCTTTCGACCATTTCTGCGTCTTTCATTGAAGCTTTTTCTCAGGATGACAATCTGAAACAGATACTCGCTGGGGTGAACCTGCAAAATGACTTATCCAAGGTATACCTTATCGGTCTGCATTTCCAGACTTTGGAGTTTTCGAATGGCCTGGATGACAACCAAACCGTACAAATTACTGAAAGTCTGCTGAATATCGCCAATAGAGTTGCCGAAACGAATCCCCAAGATGCCGAAAGCCAGAAGGTTTTCGAGATAGCTTTGGATATCTTTGCTACCATTGTGGAAATCAAAGGTCAGGAAGAACCTGTTAGCACTAAAATTGCGGGTATGATCGAGTCCCATGTTCTTCCTTTCCTCAAGTCTATTTTTGAGCATAGCAGTGCCAAAGTTTTGCTGTGTCTGACTAATATTTTGTGCTTCTATAAAAACGAAGTTCCAGATGAAACCGTCGGTGTTGTGAATGGCATTCTGCCTACTGTTTTGGAACAACTCTCTCAAAAGCTGCAAGAACCCGATTTGGAGATCATCAACCTGTATCTTGGATATTTGGAAGTTTCAAGTGCGTTGATCCCTGAGGAGCAACTCAGATCACTTGGACAGCCGCTACTCAATCTCTCTCTTCAACTCGGCGAATTATCGCCAGTTTCAGCTCAAATTATAGGACATAACTTGCACATCTTGACCGTCATTGGAAAACAATGTAACGATCTTGAATTGACAACCAGTATAACCAAGCTCATTGTGGACAAGAATTTTGTGGAACCGATAACGTACTATAATTCGACCAGGCTGGGAGATTTACGGAAGAAACATCAATATCTAATTGAGACCGTTCTTGTGCATTCGATCAATTCGATCTTTGATCTCTTCGACGACGATTACCCATATAATAGGCCTCTTTATCATGACGGCGGGCTTCACCAAATCCTCAAGGACAATCTTCTCCAGTACAAGAAAATATACAAAGCTATTGACAAAAATAGCGAGCCCCAACTGAAGGCTTTGTCCGAGGAGGCTTTTCAGAATCTGGAGAGGTTCATTCAGTACAAGGACGGCGAGATTAAATAGACACTAATAACAAGTCGGTTATATTAGTCACATTCTAGATTTACATAGGTCATTATTTATCAGGATTGGCATACCTTTTTGTCTGTTCTCTCACTTTTTTTTCGTAGGCAACTGGGTCCTTGGTGAAAAGTCTCCAGGCCGGTTCTTGGGCAGGGGAGTCAGGATTCGGCGTGTTGAGGAGCTCTTGCACACCTAGCAAAATTTGCTTGAGAGAGATAGCTGGTCTCCAATCCTGTTCTTCGTTCAATATGGATAGACACACAGTCCCTGACGGGTACACATTTGGATGATAGAATCCTGCTGGAAATTTCACTTTAGGCGGCTTAGCTGGATACTCTTCCGGAAAGATGATCGTTAAAGGATACGTGGCGTTGTCCCATAAGGTGTTGGGCTTACCTGGAACGCCAGCCGTCCAGTTGAGTAAGTCTAGCGACCCATCTGGTGCTTTCATGGGCTTTGCGTAAAATCCAAAGGGATGATCTTTCCTCCAATTTTTTCTGACGTTAGCTTTCTCAAGTACACACTTACCTTTCTTGTTGTATGCGCTCGGTTCGTAGGTTTCTTTCAGCCATATTTATTTCCAATCATTTATTTTTCAGCTAGGCAGTGTAAAAAGGTTTCTGCCAAATTGTGGTCTGTTCATCAATCAATTGATCTATTTAGGCAAGATTAAGAGTCTTTCCGAGCTTACTGTTTGTTATTATGAGTGACGAAAAATCCCACCAACAATATTCAGACGACGACCTTGATGATCTGGACGACTTGTTGGATGACTTTGATGATCAAATCTTGAGCAAGCCTCCCGGAGCAACACTGAAGGAGGATCAGAAACAATCAGAAGAAAAAGAAGATGACTCCGAACTCGACGATAAAGAGCTTCTTGGGAACCTGCTGAAAGAAATCGGCGCTAGAGACCCAGATCTCTCGAAAAATCTCACAAGTTTTTTGGACGATATAGAAAAGCCAGAAAGGGAGTCGACATCCCCTCAACCCTCCTCCAAGAATAATTTCCAAGACGTGATTTCCGAAACGATCAACAGGCTCAAGGAGAGCGGAGAACAAGTCGACAAATCCATCAAAGAAGAGGATGGAAATGACGAGTTGTTGACTAGCTTATTGAAGTCTCTTGATCTCAATCTTGATCTGAAAGGGTTAGACGGCCAAAATGGCGGCGTGGATGACGTTAGTCAACTTCTGGTTGAGATGCTTGACAAGCTATCATCCAAAAATGTGTTGTACGAGCCACTGAATGATTTGTATCAAAAGTTCCCCGGCTGGCTAGATAACCCTGAGAACCAAAAAGACGAGAACTACGCTAAATATCAGCAACAATATGGAGTGATAAAGCAGATAATCGAGACATTCAACCTTCCAAATTATGAGGAAGAATCCAACAAAAAGCTTGTGAACACCAAACTGGAAGAGTTACAAGAGTTGGGTATGCCACCTAAAGAATTACTGAACGACGATCTGAAACTGCTGAACTTCGGCGGAAGTTCAGAGTTGGAACTTGACGATAACGACATTCCAGACGACATCAACAAAGATCTTGAAGACACGTGCAAACAAACATAATATAGTCTTGAAAAATTCCTAAACCTTTAGAAAATTCCCAAGACTATTGCAAGTAGAGTTGGAACAAATCAGACATCCAAGGAAGTTAGGGCGGTCACAAATGCACCAGGAAAGATTTTTGGGTTCGTCTTCCCTGTGATTGTGCATCTACCGAGGAAACTGCGAATGTTTATGGTAACTTTTCATCATCTTGTTCCAACAATACCTGCAATAGAATGGTGCGTTGCATCAAATGGTGACATTCAAGTACGTATACTTGATCATAGACTGCTGGTCAGAATCGTTAATTACTGGCAAGTAAAAAGCTCCACAAATACTCGCAAGCGAGTAAGTGTAACGAGAAAGGAAAATGCACCACTTGCAACAGTGATACATATCCAGACCCTGGAGGCTTCTCTAAACCCTGTCGTCATCGTCGCAATAAGATTGGGAAAGAAGAACTCGGTTTTCATCATTTAAGCAGTCATGATAGTCATAAACCATTTGATACAACCCTTCTACTGAAGAAAACACTGTAAAAAATATTTTACAAAATTTTCTTCTTTTATAGTTGTAATTTTTTTTTCTAGATCCTTCGTTATGTAGCCCTGGTGCGACACCGGGTAATTATTCGAAGGAGAGTTTGATGTCCTTGAATCTATCGTCGATCGCTCGCTGTTCGTTCATATACTTCAATGTACGGTCAAAATGCTTGTAGGTAGCTTCCATGCTTGATTTGTCGGTTGCAGACTCCTTCATAGCCGTTTTGAAGTTGCTGTCAATAAGCTCTATGAGTCCGTTCAAGTACTTCACCGTAACGAGTTCATTCCCGTGGATGAAATAGTATAGTGATTGATTTAGGATTTCAATAAAAAGCTCCAAAGAAGCTCTCACATCGAGTATGTTATCGGCCACACGCAGCGCTTTCTGAAGACACTCAAGAACTCTTTTTTCGTCTTTTTTTAAGGAAATATGAGAGACCGTAGACTCATCCACCTCTTGCGTGACCCACCAAAGGTGCGAAGCCAGATACACAGCACGGCATTGATCAGTCTTTTTCAAAAGTTTGGACCCGTATAAAGCACACTTTGTAATTAGCTGATTGAAGTTCTCCATGTTGAGCTCAATCATCTTATTGGACTCCATCAACTTGTTTATAATTGTAATTAGACTTTGATACTGTGCACGAGAGTCCACAAGGTTTTGCTCATAAAGCATAAATGATTCAATGAAAAAGTCATATGCTATATCGACAAGGGAAACCTCATCTGCCAATTGTGCTGTGACAAGGTTCAAATTGAGCCGCAAATTTGGATTGATGTTGAGTTCATTCATCTCATTGATTACGCTTGTAATAAATTGAAACAAATGCGATGCTTTCAATCTATCCTCCTTGGTTTCAATTCGCTTGAGTAGGTGCAGCTTTCGAATCACTTTTAGAACATTGAACACCAGTGTAGGATAGGTATACTTGATTTTATTTTTACCTAGTGCCAAGTATCCTCTTGCTTCTCCAAGCAGTTCAAAGTGTTTATAGGGGTCGACATTGTAAATGAGATGTAGAAACTTGGCGAGTTTTTCCTGTTGGAGCGTAACTTCCAATGAATCTTGGGCTTCCTCGGGAGACGAGTCAAGACCAAATAATGCTTGTTTATGAGAGTTTGTCTCTGTAAGACCAAGATCCTTAGCTGTGGGATCGTCATCGGCCGTGATCAGATTTTTAAGAATTTCCATGATTTTTTCAACTTCTTCCTTGGTTGTCAATCTGACATCATTCAACAGTAAACAATCAATGATATCAAGGCTAGCAGCCTTTCTCACCACTGGCTTTTGCAGTCCGAGAAAATCCGAGTAGCTAGAGTCGAGCTTCAAAACCGATTTGATACTGCTGTAGCCAGACATTGGAGCCAGCAAAAGCGATTTCCAGTGACTTTGGGCTGCGCCATCATTTGTGCCCGACTCTCTGAACTTCTCGGCGGCATACTTATAGACGCAATTCACGTTGTCGTAATTCTCTGGATAGTAGGTAATTGAAAGCCGGCAAATTCCTTCCAAGATGACACAAAAGTCCTCGCTTGAAAGATCTGGTTTCAACTCATTAAGTTTATTGATGAAATCAATAAATTTGTCAAAGATATCCGTGAGATTGAGAGACTCAAAAGTCTTTGACAAGTCTATGTCGGATTCACGTTGCTTAAAATCAATCAACCGATCAATAAGAGTGATTAAAATGACCTTCAGGCTCACTTGGTCGTTGAGGTTCAATGCTGCGTTAAAGAACTCTTCCAACGTCGCCAGCTGAAACTCGTCCGGAAAAACCTGGATGATGACATCCAGTAAATATTCCTGTGCGATTACATCCCTGCATTGAATGATTTGCTCCAGTAGTACTGGCAGCACATGCTCTTTGTAATATATTTTGTCGATGTTCTCCAGTTGAGAGAGACGCACCAAGTTGGAACCTACCAGAATCTGTAGCTCCTTACGTTCCGCTGTTCTCTTATTACGCTCGGAAGAATGTCCTTGATGTTGTAGCCTAACCCAGAGCTTGTTCATTTCAACAAAGTTTGTGATGATAAATTGAATTGAATCATTCAGGTCTCCACCAGATTCGCCGTTCTCTGCTTTGAACTCAGTAGGTAGCAAATCTTTAGTCCTTTGAGACAGATAGTACCTTAAAAATAAACCTCGAATAGGATGCTGCACTCCTCGGCACATTTCCATCATGTCCTTCATTATCTCCTTGAGAGGAGAATCTGGAATTGACATATAAACTGTGCCCACCGTTATCATCAAGTACAACCTGGGTATGATGTTGCCGGCATATTGAACAAGCTCATACAAATCTGCGAGATGATTGTTAGGATGGTTAGTCTTCAAATGTTGAGCCAGTATCTCAAGCCCATCAAATACCATGATGTAGAGCTCATAGTACTGCTTAGGAGAGAGCAAACCCGTGCGCAATTCACTGAGAAAAGTAGAGGCATGTTTGAGGGCGTCCATAAACTTATTCTTAGTGGCCAGACACTTTTTCATAAGTGTGATCTGCTGGCGTATAACCGTGGTCGCATCCTCAAGAGCTTTCTGTTGCTCTTGAACAGTGACCGAGATACTTTTTGTTACCATGGCGGGTTTGTACTTTTTAGTCAAGATATTTGTCTATCGCTTTTAAGCCCATTTACAATCAACCACTACATTTATCGTGGTGCACGGATGTCGTAAACTAATTAGAATTATTTATTTAGGAGTAGTTCTGACGAAATGTGTAGGGCACAAATACCGGTCTGGGTTTTTGATCAAATATTGTTGATGATACTCCTCAGCATCCCAGAATGTCTGAATAGGCTCAATGACCGTAGCTATCTTGTCATTTGGATACCATTTCTTTTGCGCAAAGTCTAATGCTTCCTTCGCAATTTTTTCTTGCTCTTCGCTGTGGGTGAATATTGCGGACCGGTATTGCGTTCCAATGTCTGGACCTTGGGCATTCACAGTTGTGGGATCGTGCATCACAAAGAAGAAGTCCACCAGAGTTCTGTAGGACACGCTAGATGGCTCGAATGAGACCTGCAAAGTTTCAGCGTGATTGGTAGTTCCAGTGCAGACTAATTTGTAATCGGGATTCGATGCTGTTCCGTTGGCATATCCAACCTTTGTGTCGACTATTTGGTCTTTGAAATGCTTTTTGTAGAGATGTTCAACACCCCAGAAGCAGCCAGCGGCGATGCTCAAAACTTGGGTCGAGGGAGTGGTTTTCAGAGTCTTCGAAATAGCGGACATTTGTGGATAAAAAAAACTAGATAAATTATTGTGGCTCAAATATTTATAATGAGTTCCGTTAAAACATATACCGCCTATGCTTTTGAGACACTCTACTCACAACTGCACAAAATTGAACCAATTCCATTTTCCAAGTGGAAACAAGTATTGGAGAATGACGCTAACTACAAAACGGAGCATTGCCCTCTTTTTGTGACATGGAACATCAAGCAGCGCAACACTAAGGTGTTGCGGGGCTGCATTGGCAACTTCGGCGACTTGGCGCTACCGCAAGGGGTTCGCGAGTATTCGCTGATTGCTGCTTTAGAGGACCCTAGGTTCGATCCGATATCGCCTAATGAATTGCCAAAGCTCTCTTGCTCTGTCACATTGCTGAAACATTTCGAGCCAGGAAAAGATGTTCTAGATTGGGAATTAGGCAAACACGGGATACGCATAATCATCAATGGTAAGAAATCCGCGACGTTCTTACCTGAGGTGGCAGTCGAACAAGGATGGTCCAAGGAAGAAACATTAGAGCACCTTGTCCAAAAGGCAGGATATTACGCCAGCAGCTGGAAAGATGCGGATATTGCGCTTACCAGGTACCAGGGAGTTAAAGAATCGCTGGATTATGAGACGTTCATGAAATTGCGGGAAACTTTGGGATGATCAAATTGGTTACAAATTTGGTCGGTGCTATTGGCTTTTAAAACTGATTTGTGGTGCATGGATGTTGCAAAAAAAAAAAAAAATTTTTAGGAAAATTTAAAAATTTTTATCTAGGATAAGAACCTTATAGGAAAACATGTCTGACGAGGTAAGTTTGCAAACATATCGTGTTGTCGCTCTCATGCTAACCATGTAGGTCATTTGGCAGGTGATTAACCAGCAATTCTGCGCTTTCAAGATCAAAACGACCAAAGATCAGAACTTTTGCAGAAACGAATATAATGTGAGCGGTCTTTGTAACCGTCAATCATGCCCTCTGGCAAACGCACGATATGCAACCGTTAAGAATGTCGATGGAAAGTTGTATTTATACATGAAAACTGCAGAAAGAGCGCACACACCGAAGTACTTATGGGAGAGAATCAAATTAAGCAAAGATTACAAGAAAGCATTGAAGCAAGTGGATGAGCATCTGCTTTACTGGAACAAGTTCCTTATACATAAATGCAAGCAGAGACTCACCAGGCTTACGCAGGTGGCTATCACAGAAAGAAGATTAGCTCTTCGAGAGGACGAAAGACACTACGTTGGAGTTAAACCAAAGGTCAAAAGAAGAGAGGAAACTAGAGAGCGCAAGGCTTTGGCCGCAGCTCGTATCGAGAAGGCGATCGAGAAGGAACTTCTAGAGCGTCTGAAGTCTGGCGCATATGGTGAGCAACCTTTGAATGTCGACTCTAAAATATGGAAGAAGGTGCTAGGAAAAGTCGAAGAGCATGAGCAGGAGGAAGATTCCGACTTCGATTCCAACGATGAGATCGAGCTGGAGTCCGACGCAGAGGACGAGTCCGATGTGGGCGAGGTCGAGTATGTTGAGGCTGAAGAAGATGACGATGAGATGGTCGATATGGAAGACCTTCAGAAGTGGTTAGAAGATGGCTCGGACGCGTCGTCGAGCGATTCTGAAAACGAGGATGATGAGCCTGAGAAGAAGAGGAAGAGACCTCGGATTGAGATCGAATATGAGGAGGAGCCAATGACCAATATAGCGGCATAAACTAAGTACGACTAGGGGCATAATAGAAAAATCGATCTGAACGTATTAATACTTTTTCAGTACTGATACCATTGATTCTGGTAGCATGTAGAATATTAGCTTATTTGGCTGTGAAAATAATATTTTTTTTCCAACGCGTATGGAGACCAGTCTATTCGAAAATCTCAAACTTCCTTCTGTGCCACTACCGGTGAGCAACGCCACACACACATATCGCTCACCTGTACCATCGAAGGTGCTGGAATGTCCAAGTGAGGCTGTCATACTGGGAGTGGACGAGGCCGGAAGAGGTCCCGTTCTGGGTCCCATGGTTTATGGAGTCGCGTATTGTCTCAAAAGCTACTCTAGTGATTTGAAATCTGTGTATGGATTCGCCGACTCGAAGACTCTGACAGTGGAGCGAAGAGATCAATTGATGCACTCAATTATCGAGCCGGATGGAGACTTGTGCCAGAATGTCGGTTGGGCCACCACGACGATGACTGCCCGAGATATATCGAGCGAAATGCTCAAGCCACGGTCGGTTGGAAATATCAATCTCAACGAGCAGGCGCACGATGCAACGATAAAGCTTATTCAAGGTGTTCTTGACCAGAAGGTCAACTTAAAGGAGATCTACGTGGACACCGTTGGCCCACCTGAGTCTTACCAGCGCAAGTTGAGCAGCAGATTTCCTGGAATAAAAGTCACAGTCACCAAGAAAGCTGATAGCCTCTTCCCCATCGTATCCACGGCGTCTATCGTGGCCAAAGTTACCAGAGATTGCAATTTATATTATCTGGCTGAGGGAGCTAATTGGGGATCTGGATATCCTTCTGACCCTCGCACTTCACAGTGGCTGAACTCGAACGTTCATCCGGTGTTCGGATGGAATTCAATGGTGAGGTTTTCCTGGCAAACGTCGCGGGATGCCCTCACCAAAAGCGGCGCAATCCCGATGGTTTGGGAAGATGAACTACCAGCAAACGACGACTTCGGGAACGTTGCAAGTCTGATGGCCAAACCCGCTAACGGGAAAGCATATTTTGTCACCGATGTAACGACTAGAGAATAGAGTTTAGGTATTTGGGCTTTTTGATTCGCAGACTCCGTCCAGATAAGTTTGTAACTTATGGAAAAGCGTGTACAACTCTTTTGATTTTTCCATGACTTCCACGAGCTGCAAAAACCTGGCATGCATATTCTGTTTTTTTGTGAGAAGCTCTTCGCAGTATCGTTTCTGGTCCTCCAGTTGGTTTCTATTGAGTTCAACACACTTTTGGGACAGCAGTTCTAAGACCTTAAGAAGGTCTTCCTCAGAACAATCGATGGCGTCTCTGAGTTCTGCGTTGTATTGTTTCCTCTTGGCCAGTAAAGTCGCGAGCTGCTGGTTTTTCTCTCGCAATTCGCCAATTCTTTGAGACTTCGATACGATTGGGACAGATTCATCTGTGCCAGTGGACAAAATATCTCCGTATTTAAACTTGGCCTCGTCCTCGGCTTTAACGACCCTCCGACATCGCGCGTTCAACGCCATTGAGAGCTGATCTGTACGAGTCCATATATCTCTCTTGATTTTAGCGTTTTCATTGAGCACGTTTGTGAGATCGTCCACCAGGCTATACAGGGAACCGTAGTTATCTGTATGAACGACTGATATATCTTGGTTATACACCTGGCCCTGTTTTGTACCGTCCAACGAGGGGTCCTCTGGAGGCATTTTGGGAAGAAAATAAGAAATAAAATTAAATATATTCGCACTAAATAAATGTTTTTAAGGCGAAACTAACGACCCAAGTATTTTCTCTCGAGAGGTCTGGTAACGTTATAGGCAATGAAGGCAAATCCAAAAGCAAGCTCGAATCCAATCTCTCCACCGAACTTTCCAATTTTTCTACCAATAACACCGGCATACCACGTCTGGTCCATACCGATTGCAACACCAGCAGCACCGCAGCAGAAGGCGAAAGCTCCAGCAAATCCTGGGTTGAGCAATTTTTTGTTGTTGTAGATGTCCATGTTGTAGCCACTGAAGCCCTTCAGGTAGAAGAAATGCTCAGAAAGCGAGATGGCATCGTAAATGGCCAGGTAGTAACCAATCAGGTTCATGAAATTCTCGACAACCGACTCGAAATGGTAGTATGCGGGAATACAGATGGCCAGCGTAAGACAATTTCCCACAACAGTCCACACCACTCTTGGGACCTTGGCCAGTGGAGACCAGAAAGCCTGCGCTCCCAGTGCAATCGAGTACATGTTCGGAAGGTTATTGCACACGGTGGATAAAGCGAGCAGGACGCAGAGGAACTCACCAAAACGGTGCAGCGACTGGTCAGCGAGAATCGCGTAGACAAGTCCTCCCACGGAATATTCGCTGTAGAAAGTGGCATATCTCTCGTTAGTCTTGATGCCGGTGACAGCGGCAGCACCGAGAATCATGGTGAACACTAACGGAAGACACAAGCCAGCAAGCACCGAGAAAAACACCCTGTATGGGTTGGAGTTCGGTTTCATGTATGTGGTGTAATCAGCGGCATATGTGGTCCATCCGGCTGCAAAACCGAAGATGGTACCTCCGTAGGATAGGACGCTACCAGCAAACGTCTTTCCGGACCCCCACGTAGTGTAAGTTCCATCATCGTTAGGAATTCCAGCGACGAAGACGTCGTCCATTGCCAACCTGGCAATGATAGCAATAAAGGCAACAAAATTAGGAATCCAGGACCATTTCTCGTAAGTGTGGATGACGTTGTATCCAAAGAAAGTGACCATGATCGTCAGTATCACGATAATCAAACAGCCGGCCCACGCAGGCAAAGCGTGGTTGTTGACGATGTTCAGCAGCTGGGCAGAAGACATGATATTCACCGCTCCCCATCCAACACACGCAACAACGTTGATGAAAGCAAAAATACGCATCGCAAGGTCTCCAACAAGATACCTCGATAACACCATCTGTCTGAGACCGAACTTGGCTCCGTGGATAGAGAAGAAAGCCACAGGGGTCGCACCCAACAAATTGAAGAAAATAATCACAAGAACAGAGGTACCAAAGTCTAGGTCAAAAACACCGTACGACAGACAACCGATATTGAAGGTGGCAATCACCATGTTGGCAGAGAGCCACATCGAGGCGCAGGTCCACAGCGACGTCTGTGTCTTTTCCTCAACTGGAATCATCTCAATACCTCTTGTTTCACCATGGAACATGCTCATGACGTTGGCATAGAAGCCGGAGAACCTGGTCTTCTCGACCTCGGAGGTCTCCTGGACAAACGGTTCGTCGCTCAGCGACTCGTCGATCTTCTTCTCAGGATCTTGGGGCATTTTCAACTAAAGGGATGTGTAGATAACGTTCGTTTAAATAGAAAATTTTTGCAAACCTGACATACGGTGGGCGAACAATGCAAGCCGCGTATGCAACAATGCAAAAAGCCTTACGGCTGCCTTTATCAGAGATTTTTCTAACAACAACTTGCAGCCGCAGCGTTATCTTGAAAGCTGCAGTTTTCTGTCCAGAACAAGGGTCCGCGGCACGCCTCGGACGGCACTTCCCGCAAGCGGTGCACGGGTGTGGATAAGAGCGAGCCTCGGCAAGCGGCCACGGTGTAAAGATGTGGGTTTTGTAGTTGTATTTATATTTGCATGTCTTTAAAAGAGAGCATAGACAAGGCTACGTCAGCCGAGTTGACGGAGGACGACTTCGGGCTGTTGCTCGATGTGGTTGACATTGTCAAGAGCGATGCCGACACCAACATTGAGGAGTCGGTCAACATCATCAAGACGAAGCTGGAGTCCAACAACGCCAACGTGATTCTGCGCAGCGTGTCCCTTCTTGACTTTTTGGCCGAGAACTGCGGAGCCATGATGCGGGGGCAGATCGCCAAGCGGTCGTTTGTGAACAATTATCTGGTCAGGCTGGTGAACGATCCAAGAATGCACAATTCCATCAAGTACGCAGTCATCAAGGAGATCTACAAGCTCAGCAAGAGCTTCAAGGGCGACGAGTCATTGCGCGCGATGGAGGACAGTTTCAAGGAGTTACAGAAAAAGTACCTGTATTTATGCCAGCAGGCCGTGTCCGAAGTGGATGGCACCCCTAAGCCCGTCGGTGGCGAAGAGGACGAAGAGCTGAGAAAGGCCATCGAGATGTCGCTTAAAGAGACCGGTCCGCCATTCGAGCCTTCTCAGCGCAGTGGGCCTGCCGCAGAGCCTTCTGCTCCGGTCCCAGGGCCTGGTCCAGCGTCTGGTCCAGCGTCTACGCCTGCGCCCGAGAAGGTGCGTGCTTTGTATGATCTGCACTCCGGCGACGACGACACCTTGTCATTCAAAAAGGACGACATCATCGTTGTTGTCGAGAAGATCAACGACGACTGGATCCGCGGATGTTTGAACGGAAACCTGGGAATTGTGCCTGTGAACTATGTCGAAAAGGTGCCTGTGTCTTCGGACCGCGAGCTGGCCGAACTGAGCAATCTGTTGGACAACTCTTTCAACGTGGAGGTGCTGCTTTCGAAACTGATTGACCTCAAGACCAGAATTGCGGCACAGCCGGTTTCCAGCCAGGAGTTTGAAAGCATCCTAATTAGAGACCAGATTCCAGGAAAGCTCGACCAATTGACCCAGACAAGGGACACGTTGAGACAAATATTGGACCTGTACAAGCTGAAGGTGTTGGAGCTGCAGAGCATGCAGAAGAATGTGGATACGAGCGTAGAGCTGTACCACCAGCTGCTCAGAGAAACCAAGAACGCACAGCCTCTGCCATCGCCAAACCCTACCACGTTTGGCTTCAGTCCGCAGCAGAGTCAGTACCAGATCCAGCCGCCGCCTTTCTAGAGAATTCTATCCCATACTGCTTTGCGAGTTGGTGGACAGACACGAGATTTGAGACCCGGAACTGCTTTACGTCGTCGAGACTGTCGTTTTTCGACAGGAACACGGCTCCGAGCCTCTCCACAACTGCGGAGCTGTCGCTCAGGAACACCTGTTTTTTTTCTTGCAGCACCTGCAGTTTGTATAGCACGAGAATAATGACCGATATTCTGTACTCACGAAACTGAAAGACGTATGACGGATCTGGAGTCGTGATTATTTCCGAGTAGAGCACGGACATGCGCTCCCAGAACCCGCGCAAAATTACGCGACTGGAATCGTCGTACTGCAATGCGGCAAGGAATGCCGTCAACGTCTCCAGACTGCAGTCCCGGACGCGCGAGTATCTAATCTTGGTGTACACCTTGAGTTGGGCCACACTGAGACCCGACAAGCTTTCTGGCGTCTCCAAGTGCGGATCAAAGTCGATTATATGTGTTGTACCGTCTGTCCAGGCGCGCTCCAGTATACCGGTCGTCAATCCGGCCAGAGTGTCATGCTCCAACTGCTGGACCATATATTATTTAATTATGGATTACTATCATATTATTTACTCCCCAGACCGGATCTTGTTTTTTTCAAAAACATACGCCAATACAGCTGGCATTTGTTGTTCTCGAACTTTATGTCCTTTGAAGCTTACGAAGACGTGACAGGCCTGCGATTTGCATGGAATGCCCTGCCGCAGTCCAAGGCTGACGCAAAGAACTACGTTGTGCCGTTTTCGTGTCTCTACCAGCCTCTCAGACCCATGGAGAGTCCTTTGTTGTTGAACGGACCTCCCATCTCGTGTCGCGCGTGCAGGGCGCTGCTAAACCCATATTGTCAGCCCGACCTACAGAGCAGGAGCTGGACATGCTCGCTGTGCCGGGTACGCAATCAGTTTGCCCATGAGCTGGCCGAGTTACCTTTCGAGGCCCGGCCAGAGGCTGTCAACTACGAGTACATCCTGCCACCATTGGCGACCCAGCAGCCTTTTGTGTTCTTGTTCGTTGTGGATCTGTGCCAGGAGCCCGAGAACCTGGACGCCCTCAAGGAAAGCCTTCTGGTCGCCATGAACCTGATTCCTCCTGACGCCCTGGTTGGCTTCATCACTTATGGAAAAAATGTCAGCGTGCATGAAATCGGCCACCAGGACTCCAATTCCAGCTACTGCTTCAACGGACTGAAAAGCTACAGTGCCGACCAAATAGAAAAGGTTCTGGGCGTTCTTTCCGGCGACCTCAAGGCCAGTAGAAAACCGGTGCACAACCAACTGGAAATGCCGCTCAACCCTGCCAATAGATTCGTCCAGCAGCTGGCCATGTGCGAATTCCAACTCACCACGCTGATTGAATCACTGACCCCAGATTCGTTTCCCGTGGAGAAATACCACAGGAACCAGCGTGCGACAGGAGCAGCACTCAACGTTGCTACCAACTTGCTATCGTCCACATTTGCCAAGTCGGGAGCCCGCATAATGCTCTTCACAGGCGGCCCCTGCACGTGCGGCCCGGGCAGTATTGTCGACACAGCACTAAAGAACCCGATCCGGTCTCATAGCGACCTGCAGAAAGACCCCGGCATGTTCAAAAGATACAAGAAGGCAGTCAAGTTCTACGAGGAGCTGGCATCGACCTCGGCCAAAGCAGGTCACACGGTCGACGTCTTTGTGGGATCGTATGACCAGGTTGGCCTGGCAGAGATGGAGTGTCTAACTCACAGCACGGGTGGCACGGTGATTCAAAGCGACGGATTCTCGACCGCTATTTTCAAGCAGTCGCTGCAGCGGTTTTTTAACCGCAATGCCGCGGGCGCTCTTGAGTTTGGCCTCAACGCCACGCTTGAGATCAAAGTCACTAATAACCTCAAGCTCAGCGGAATTGTGGGTCACGTGACCGCGCTCAAACACAAGACGCCGTGTGTTGCGGACACGGCCGTGGGGGTGGGCGGCACAGACACGTGGAAGCTGGGCGGGATGTCGGTCCACTCCACATATGGGGTGTATTTTGAGCCGGTCGTGGAGACCAGCCAGCCGTTTGGCATCATACAGTTCATCACCAGCTACCAGCATTCCGATGGCACAAGACGGCTTCATGTCACCACAAGCCACCGTCCGAGCGTCCAGCCGGGCCAGAATCTTGTTGACTACTTCGACCAGGAAGCAGCAGCGGTTCTGGTGGCTCGACAGGCCCTGTACAAGGTTCTCAAGGACAACTCTACCGACGCGATTCGGTGGTGTGACAAAATTCTGGTGGACCTGTGTTCAAAGTTCGGCAGCTACAAAGTCAATGATGCCAGGTCGCTGGTGCTATCGCAGAATCTCAATTTGTTCCCGCAATTCATGTACCACTTGAGACGCTCTAATTTCATCCAGATCTTCAATTCCTCGCCAGACGAGACAGCTTTCTATAGACACTGTTTCCTAACAGAGGAATGCATGAACTCGCTCATCATGATCCAGCCGACGCTGACGTCGTTTGAGATAGAGAAAGAGCCGGAGCCTGTTCTGCTGGACTCACTCTCGATCAAGCCGGACCGGATCCTGCTCCTGGACACGTTTTTCCATCTACTGATTTTCCACGGTTCGCAAATAGCAGATTGGAGAAGACAGGGCTACCAGGACCTGCCGGACTACGAGTACTTCAAGGAGTTCTTGAACCAGCCCCGGGTGGAGGCCGCAGACATCCTGGTGGACCGGTTCCCGCTGCCGCGGTTCATCGACACCGAGGAGGGCGGGTCACAGGCGCGATTCCTGATGTCGAAGCTGAATCCAACAACATCGTACAAAAGCGGAGACGATCTACATATTCTGGCCAGCGGACAGGCCGACAACGGAGCCGTGATCCTCACGGACGACGTGAGTCTGCAGACGTTCATGCAGCACGTGAACAGCGCTGTCGTGAAGCCAACATAAATACAAAATTCAGCAAGCTGGAACTTTGTAAGTGTATATCAAAAATTATGAGACCCACACTCCTCCAAAGGGAGAGAGCTGACAAGCCAGCCAGCTGCAGGTATGTGCAAAGCATACTGGACAGGCCCGACCACAAGGACTTCATGATCTCCCGTGGTGTCCCAAGGTAAGTATGAGAAAATATTTTTGCGGCCGGCGAGTTTATATAGAAATCTGTGCCCGGCCGGGTAACGGCAGGCTCACAACTGGCATTGCCCAAAATGAAAATCAAAATAATATTCCTTGTCAAATGCCTTCGTTTAGAGAAGACAGCTTTTTGATTGTGCAGCCGGGCTCGCGCAACACGCTCGTGCGATTTGGAATTGAGGATGTCCTGAGTCCGCCTGCGTACAGTGTGCCGACAAAAGTATACAAAAACGCCAAAGACACGTCGTACTACACGATTGTGCCCCAGGACGAGTCTCTCGCTGTGTATCCGATTGTGGGGGGAGAGATTGTTGATGTTAACGGTCTGAATTTTTTGCTCAAGTGCATTGTTCGCTCGATTTTGAAAGACCATCCTGTTCTGCTGCTCAACAGCATTGCGTTCACTCTGGTCCAGACATCGAACAGATGGTCTAACCATTCGGTTGAGGCGATCACGAAGTACGTGTTTGAGACGCTGCAGTTTGGAGCGTTCTCCATTGTTCCTGCGCCGCTCTGCTCAATGTTCTCGTACGGCTCTTTGGCTAATGCGTGTGTTGTTGACATCGGCTACGAAAAAACGGAGGTGACGCCTATTCTGGACTACCAAGTTTACATTCCGGGGATCAAGACGATCGACAAGGGAGGACAAAGCATCAACGAGCGGCTCGCGAAAACTCTGCCAGACCTGACTGCCAGCCAGATAGAGGTGTTGAAAAGGTCGTCTATATTCGAGGTTCTGAGCGAGGAGGACGCGAAAAACTCCTTCTTTGGCGCAGAGCAACTGGTCGAAAAGAAAGAGGAGGAGGAGGACGGTGTCCTCGACGTGGCTGCGATAGTCACGAGCGACAAGTCCACCAGGGAGATCCTGGCCGAGAAGGAGAAGGAAAAACGCAAGAGTGGTAAAGCGGCGGGAGAGTCCAAGCCCAACAGCGAGCTGGAGACAAACACTTTTGTGGACAACGAGGGTAACGTGGTGAGCGTTGGAAAGGAGCGTTTCCAGGGCTGCACAGACCTGATCGAGAGCATTGCTGGCGCAATCCACCGCACGCTGTCGAAAATCACAGATCTCAAACGGGCACAGGAGTGCTACGACAACCTAATCCTGGTGGGACAGACAAGCAAGATCCGCGGATTCAAAGAGGCTCTGGTGGTGTATCTGTACCGGAACTACGTGGTGGGCCAGGGGGCCACGTCTGCGCAGGGCGGGGCGTTCCGCAACGACACAACCAACATGATCCAGGACCTGAACTTGATCCAGGTGCCCAAGCACGTGAAGCTTCTGGGCCGGCCAGACTACTTCTCGGAGTGGAAAAAAGCCGGGTTCGAAGACTGCTCGTTCCTGGGAGCGCAGATACTCGCCAAGCAGGTGTTCAACTCGCACGCGGTGGGCGGCTCGTTCCTGCGCGAGGACTACATGGAAAAAGGACCAATAGGCATCTGGCACAACCGGTTGTAGTATACATACACTAATATAGCTCAATCTCCCCGCAGTCTTCTGGCAAGATGGATATCCTTCTGCATGATGGTGACTCGCTTAGCGTGGAGAGCGCACAAGTTGGTATCTTCAAACAGATGGACAAGATACGCCTCGACGGCCTCCTGCAACGCCAGCACTGCGACCGATTGCCATCTGTACGTGCTTGTTCCAAACTCGTCCTGGACTATTTCTCTCACGAGTCTGGCGAAGGGGAGCTTTCTGATGAGCAGCTCGGTGGACTTCTGGAACCTCCTGATCTCGCGCAAGGCCACTGTACCGGGCTTAAATCGTTTTTTCTGCGTTTTCACGTCGGTGGGGTCGCCGGGCTGGTTTCTGGCCAGCCCTGAGCTCAGACTGGAGCCCGTCTTCATCTTGGGCGTGTCTGAGTTTCTGGACGGGGTCTTCTTGACGCTGGCGGGCGAGTTCTTGAAGCTGGAGCTCGCACCCGTCCGCGGGGTCTTGGGTGTTGTCGACACCACTTTGTGCTTATTTAATCTTGCCATTGAAACAATGTCATAAACTTTATCAGGATAATTTTTTGGTTACCCCTTTGGAAATAATTAAGTGCAGTGGCTGGTCTCAACTTTCGACGCGTCGAAAAAAAATTCCTTATAGTTTACTACATAATACAAATGCACAGGAAATGAACGAGCTTATTTCGCAGCAACTTCCGAGCCCTGCGAGAAGTTCGAGAACGCGTCTGCCGCGGCCTCTTCCTCCGCGGTCGCATTCTTGGCCGTCTGTTTGGCCGCCGGCTTAGGGCCGGCCTTGACCTTCTTCTTCTGCTTTGGTGGCTCCTGGGTCATGAACTTGAGGAACCGCTTGCCCAGCCCGTCCTTGTTGTCCTTGGCAGGTGTTGTGTCCTTGCGGGCCGCCACTGCCGCGGCGGGCTTTTCGTCCGCCGTCTTGGAGGCCGTCTTGGCCCGAGCCTCCGCCACGTCGGACTCGTCCACCACGGCCGCCATTGGCGGCTTTTCGTTGGTGGCCACGGTCGCGAGCGGGTCGTCGCCCGGCTTGGACGACGCCTTGATCTGCTCCCACGTCTTTTTCGGAACTGCAGGCTTGGACTCCTCGGTCTCCTCGGTCTCGACAGGCTTTTCCGGCTCAGGCAGCTTTGGCTCGTCGTCCTCGGTAAATCCGTAGTCGAGCTCCTCCTTCTGCGGCTCGTCCACCTGAACGGCCGGCGGCTCTGGGATCGACGAGTCGTCCAGCTCGAACTTCGAGTGGTCGATCGTCTCCTCGTCAGAAACGTCGCTGCTGATTTCTCTCTGCAGGTGCTCTGGCAAAGTCGAGTTGATGCTCTTCTCCTGCGCCTTGTGCGACGTCTTGATCTCCTTCAGCTCGCCAACAAGCTTCCGTCTCTCGGCGTCCAGCTCGTCCTTCTGCGCCGACAGCTTGGACCTCGTAGCAACAAACTCCTCGTACTCACGCTGCTTCTGCGAGTGCTCCTGCTCCGCCTGCTCGTGGACCCGGTCGCCCTCGGCAACAGCCTTGTCGGCGTCCTCGCTGACGCCTGCCAGCGCGGTCTCGGCCTCCGAGATCTTGCCGTTTATCTTGTCCAGCTTCTTCAACGTCGACTCCAGCTTGGCGTTGGCAGTCTCGTACCGGTGCTTGTGCTCGGCCAGGTACGCATCCGCCGTCTCTCGCTTGGCCTTCAGCTCGTTCCAAACGGCAGTCTCCTTCTCGCACTCGGCCACCAGCGGAGCCACGTCCTCGTCCTTCTCGGCCTGGATCTCCTCCAGCTCGGCCTTTCTCTCGGCATCCTTGCCGTCCTTGACCTTCTTGAGCTCCGCCAGCTTCGAGTCCCTCTCGGTGTCCACCTCGTGCTTGGCCTTCTCCTCCGCCTCGATCTGCTCCTGGAACGCCTGCTTCTTGGCATCCAGAGCAGCCTGTTTCTCGGCCTTCATCTGAGCCTGCTCCTCCTTCAGCTTGTCCTTGTCCTCCTGCAGCCTCTGGCGGCGGGCCGCCTTGTCGGCCTCGCGCTGCTGCTTGGCCGCAATCTTGGCCTCCTTCTGGGCAGCAAAGAACTCGGCCTGCTTCTGCTTCAGCTCCTCCTTCTGTCTCTGCGCAGCAAGATTGGCACTTCTCTGCTGCTCGACCTTGTCGTCCAGATCAGAAAGGATCGGGTGAACCACGGACGACGCCATCTTGTTGATCTCCTCAATGCTCAGCAGCAGCCCGCCGCCGACGTCGATCTTGCCGCCCGTCTCGCTCTTGCGCTTGGCAAAGTTCGCCTGCGCAATCTGCACAGCCTTGAGATTCCACTCCTTGTTGCCAAACAAATTGTCCTGCACCGCCTTGTTGTCGATGCGGTCGAGCGTGGAATTGG
Organism: Ogataea siamensis; assembly: GCA_030574315.1. Lineage (NCBI taxonomy): Eukaryota > Fungi > Ascomycota > Pichiomycetes > Pichiales > Pichiaceae > Ogataea > Ogataea siamensis. Next base: position 92,009 of record JAJMET010000006.1, read on the forward strand.
CGTTGTTGATGGCCTTGATCAGCACCTTGTTGTCGATCAGAGAGTTGCGGGCAAGCGTCGCGCGCTCGGCCGCGGCGTAGTCCTGCTTCGGGTCGAAGTTCTGCGACGCAAGGGCGCCCACAGACGCAAACCGCTCGTTGTTGACGTTGTCGCTGGCGGTGGGGATGCCGTACAGACCCTCGCGGTTCGGGTTGAGGCGCGAGGTCATGCTCTTGCGGGCGCTTTCCTTGGCCGACGTGGTGATCTTGGAGATGTCCACGGCGCCGTTGGCCGTGGTGAACGCCTTGGCCGTGGCGAGCCCGGAACGGGCGTCCTGCTCGGGGTTGACCCGCGAGTTCATGGTTCTGGTGGCCGAGTCGGTGGCCTTGTTGAGGATGCGGCCGATGTCGATCACCTTGGACGCCTCGTACGCGCCGCGCACCGTGGTTCCTGGCGTGGACGAGGCGTGGAGGTTGCTCATGGTGGTGCGGCCCGACCGCACGTCGTCGAAGTCGTACACGTCCTGCAGCGCCGTCTTGGCTGTGGCTGCGGCCGGCTTCTTGAGCACGGCCGACGCCGCGTCCTGCGACAGCTCCACGTCCTCCGCGTAGAAGGGATATTTCTGCGACTTGGCACTAATTGCGGCATACTCAGCTTCTGGAGCGAAGTTGTTTCTCTTCCACGCACTTGGGGCAGAATCGGTCTTGGCAATCAGCGCCGCCGTGGCAGCCTCCGACGACAGTTCTCTCTTGTACGGGTGGACAGAGAGGTCGGACGACGAGGCCAGCAGAGCAGCTGTATCTGAGGCAGAAGGGTCGACACCCAGGTTGACCTTGGCTGGGTTGTTGTAAATTCCGTACTTCAATTTTGCTCTATAGATGGCCTCCTCGCTGAGCGGTCTGCCGTTGGTCTGGTAGACGCTCTGGCGAGTGGATTTGCTTGTGATAGAGGGAGTACTGTCCTGATACGACAGCATTGAAGAAAGGTTATCGGGGAGAGATGAAATTTGCGTGGTTGCTCTTTTGAAGGGGCTGTGGCTGTGCTACAAAATGGGGCCTTGGGTGGAGGGGTGGAGAGACAAGGGACAAGACGGACTGGAGCGCAGGCAAAGGTGGACGGCAACAGAGGCAGTGCGCAACGTGGGAGCGGAGGCCATGTGCAGAGCGGGTGGACCAGGAGGGTGTTGTGGGACGGTGGTGTGTGCAACTGGCTTGTGGCGCAGTATCTTCTGTGGTTACCCTTTTAGGAAAAGTGGTGTGCATGTTTTGGGAAATTAAAACAAATTCCACACAAGCGGGAACGACTGGCTATGGCCGGGTAACTGTGCGAGAGCAGAGGATAATGTGTCACCTACTGCGCCACCACGCCGCAAGCATCTTGTTTGATGCGTGTAGCCAGACAAATCTGATAAGAAAATTATATAAAGCATGGCAAATGCCCGATCCGGCCACAAAACACTGGTTCTTGTTGTTTTCATGGACACATCCGAGAGGAAATATAGGCATTCCACGCGGTAAGAAGAGCATAGGGTATGGATTCCAGAGACACTCCCGCTCCTTTAATGGAGCTAGTATCCACGTATGGTTACTCAGACTTAGAATTTGAACAAAGAAAAGAGTCGCTCGTGACGGATTTGAAAGAGGTCGAGTTCGATGCGGGAGACTTTCTGCACGAGATCGAGTACGACGACCTGAACTATTCCGACGCAGAACACGACGTGGACGTCGATTTTGAATGTTCGAGGTACTCAAACACGCCTGAAACTTCGCAGGAGAGGTGCGTGCCCGACGACGACGATTTGCCGGACCTCACCATCGACCCCTCCAAGGTCGATTTGAGCGGCGTTGCGCGTGCCCACGACTTCTCACTAGCGTCCATCTACCAGCCTGTCTATTCCAACCTATTGCCTTCTTCACCAGGTGGTCTTGACCGGTTTGAAACCTCGTACTCCGCTTTTCCTGACGACTTCGTGATGGAGTCTTCGCCAGACGCCGCTGAAGGTTACTACCACTCGCCCTTGTCGCTGAGCGACGCGCCTTCGATGGAAGATTCGCCTGTGGAGGCCAAGACGAGGGCCTCGAACGCCAGCCATGACGCGTCTGGCGACCCCGATACAAAGTCCAAGATCACGCTCAAGATCCCAGGAAAGCCCCAGAAGCGGCCTGTTTCTGAATCTTGCGGGAAGCTGGTGTGCGAGGTGGAGAACTGCGGCAAGCAGTTCAAAAACCGAGCGCTGCTTTCGCGTCACATCAATTGCGTGCACCTGCACCTTGAAAGATACGTTTGCGAGCACTGCCAGCGCAAGTTCACCAGGTCGGACCACATGAAGATTCACGTGGGCAGAATGCACCAGAACAAAAACGGCGTCACGAAAAAACGGAGCACGAGCAAGACTCGTCGCAAGAAATAATCGCTTTTTGCATACCAATCGAACCCGGCGCACCCGCATCTTTGCATACCACCATTGCTATATTCAGTTCGTCATCGCGGGCCCTCAACGTCTGCTTCACGCCACCTTTGCTAGAACGCGCAATTGCACAGTTTCCATGCGGGCAACATATACTTTATAATCTAATACTTTAGCATACGCTGGACTTCCCCATACTAACCTTTAGATGTCTTGTTTTCCACTGGTTTTCCTCTATGTGATCACATTTTAGCCCGTATCCTTTAGTATCCACCTGTTATCGTACTATCATATGGAACATCTGTCTAGTCCTTTGGTATCCATGTATTTACTCCATTGTCAGTCTGCTTACTAACAGCCAGATCTTGCCATTTATCCTTTAATTATCTTGATTACCTTGAGTATTTGGTAAGTATACAAAACACAGCGATGCAGAGTATTAGTCCATTTCGTCATATTGCAATGCTAGCTCGTGCAGGCTTCCTTCCAGTGCGTGGAGAAAATGGTATGTGAAGTATAGCGGCTCGTCGTTGGGGAATCCAAACGGCGAATTTTCTCCCAGCCATAATTCAGAGCTGTTTTCCAGGTTGGTGAGCAAGAGAAACCTATTCCAGTCGTGGAAAGAGTACTTGAAGTCCGGCTGAATGTTAGACAGAAGCGTCGCTTTGCGCAACTCGATGATGATCTGCTGTAGTTGGCTCATTTTGGAGAGCAGCGGATCGTTTTGTTTGCGAAATTTGGGTCTAGAGCGGTATTGGCTACTTTCATTGCGTTCACTGTGGGAGTCAGCCTTGTGCAGATCAGCGATCAGCTGGCTATCTTTCGAGCCGCCCAGGTCTTTGCCATCGTATGCGGCCAATTTTTGCGCGACCGACGACGACATCAAATACTCTGTTGTTCTGAACACATCGAGATTCGTGATTTTTTTGGACTCCAACAACTTGTCGAAGATTGCCTCTGTCGGATCCTTGTTGGTGGAGCTGGGAGGAGTCCGTTTGTGGAAGGCATTGAGTTTCTGGATTGTCTCAAGAGAGCCAAAGATGAAATCGCTGATGTTCATGACCAAGATGGTCATCACTGGGATTGCGGCTATGGACCAGACACAGAAAAAGGACCTTCCCCCACTTGTTGTGGGGGAAGGCACTCCGTAGCCGATGGTGACGAAGCACAGAAATGTGAAGTAGCAGCTGAGATGATACGGCCATCCTTCGAAGACCGTGAACATGAGCGAGCCCAGCAACCAGAACACCACCCACGTGGTGAGGATTGTGACTGTGCCAAAGACCCTTTCGTATTGCAGGGCTTTTTTGTTGATTTTCTTCATGCGGTCAAAGCTCTCCTGATTCGACAGGCCTGGCGGCACGTTACGAAGCTCCATGTTGCGGAAGAACTGCACGCGGTGCCAGTAGAAGGTGGATGCAGAAGAAAACATCACCAGCTCGCGTATGGTGGATATGATGAGACCAAAGGCCACCAGCCCCACTATACACCATAGTAGCGTCAGGGCCTGAGCCGCGCTGGTCTGCGGAACAAAGTCGCCGAGGCCGATTGTGAGAATGGTGACGACGGAGAAATAGAGGGCCTCCCCGTACGACACGTGAAGAAGCGCGGTGAACATGCCTGCACCCCACATCATCCACGACACGAAAAACATGCTCTGCAGGATCAAGGTGTTTTGGACGCCGTCGATGTTGAAAGCAGCGGGGTATTTCCCAAGCAGCACCCCAAGTGCGTTTAGACTCAGAAGCACGAAGTTGGCGAAATGAAGCATCACCGTGAAAACGGCAAACCAGAAGCCGTATGAGTATGTGTATCTATGGTGGTGCTCGTGGCGAAGGAACTCCACGTGGTAGATGGCCACCAGTAGCATCAGCATCATGCTGGCCACAAACCAGCCGCCTATTGACACCATCTGGGCACGGCTGTAGTTCATTTTCCGCCGGTAGTTGAGCAGTAGACATATATTGGCCGCTAGTCCGCACGCCATGGAGATAGAATTCACCGTATAGCACCAACTTTCGTCTGCGCCCGCAGGCTGGCCGGTCCTTCTGTCTTGTTTCCAGTTGCAGATCACCGCAGCTACAGACAGCAGATTCGACAACGGTCCCAAGCATCCGCAGATCAGCGGGAAATACGACGAAAACACGAACCACATCACGAACGAAGGGCTTCCCGGTTTCACTTCCAAATTTGCAACGTTCCAGTCGGTGTTATTCAGCAACCCGTCATAGTACTGGTGCACCGTGGATGTCATCCGATTGAGCGGAACCGGCTCCTCTGCGGACTTCGCCGTGAGTGTGCGGAACACCGAGTCAACCAGCTGGTCTTCCTGCGACGGCTCCTCCAAGTCTTGCTCCATCTTCATCCGGTCCGGGGAAACAAAAAATTATTATTTTTAAAAAGCCATTTAAATTAATTAATTTGTGCCATTTTAATAATCTGTACCATTACTAATTTCTATCGTATGCTGGGTGTTCTCCAGAAACCGCAGCTCGTCATCGATGAAGTCGCAGTAGTCCCGCGATGTGACCCCCGCGACCCGCAGGTAATTAAGGTCGACTGGTTGGTCGCAAAAATGCTTTTTCATCAGCAGCCACTGTCGCAGCTCGAAATCAAAATCCAAACCCGTTTGGTCGCTGTACATCCGAACGCGTCTTTTCTCGCCACCCGTAGTCACAAACAATGCGTCGTCCCTGCGAAGACCCACCGGATCCAGCTTAGGGAAATTCGAGTGGATGAACATCGGACGACTGTTCGTCTTGTTAAACCAGTTTGTGAACGTCTTGGCCGGATTGTACACCTCGTCACCAGCCCACCAGCCGCGCAGCCTTCCTAGCAGAGACAGCTTACGCTTTTCAAACTGCTGTTCGCGCTTACTAAACCAGTCCTCGTACTCTGCCACCAAATCGTAATCAGCGCCAGGATCGTACTGAATCATGCCCACGCCTGTGTAAACCTCCTCTGGAAAATGCTGCCAGTATCCGATCACGTCCACGTGCTTGCGCACCTGGTAATAAGGCAGGTCGAAAAAGTGCGCGGCAGCAATGAAGGTCTCCTTGTCGCCCTCTCCCGCTCCTCCTTGCGAAAACAGAGGGTAATATTGCTGCGGGCCGTAGTAGTTGTAGTACAGGGCCAGCAGCAGGGCACGGATGTGCGTGCGCTTGTTCACCAGGATCTGTCCCGACTCGCTGGACGGGTCTGGCAGCGCGCCGCCGCGGTCGTGCAGCGGCGTGTCGGAGAAGGCGTGACCCGTGTCACGTGCATAGTACCGGCCAGGCGTGACGTCGTCGATGTTGTTGCGCACCTGTGTGTCGCCCAGCTCGCGCCCCACCAGCTTGTAGTACGTGGGGTGGGTGACGCGGCGCCAGAAGTCTGGCCACACGACCAGGCCGTGCGAAACAAACGGCTCGGTCTCGAACATGGTGTCTGGGTTCGCCACGGGGACGTTGTCGGAGTCGAGGAAGAGCACCTCTTCGAAAGACGACACCAACAGAGCCAGCGACTTGTACTGGTACCCCCTGATTTTGTATCTGTGTTTGCGGAATTCAGGGATGGTTTCTGTGAGAAGCACGCATTTGGCGTCCAGGTCGGGCAGCACCTTTTCGCAGAGCATCTCTTCGTACTCCGTTTCTGTTGGGATGATGAGCTCGACGGGCAAGCGCGAGCCGGTTGCGCGCAGGTTCTCGATGCCCAGCAGCGACAGCCACGAGAACTTGCCGCCGCCGATGAACACAATCCCTCTTCCCCGGTATACCGCCTGTGGATACGAATCGGGCAGCTGTTTTGCCACGTTTCTGTGCGACGCGGCCAAGTCAGACACCATGGCCGGCGGGACCTTCAGACAATTCAGCAGGTACTCCTCGCTCAGCAGCACGCCGCCAGTGTCGTGCATGGCAATATTGACCGACTTGTACGCCCCGTACTCGCGCCTGACCAGCAGATCCACCGGCATGCCCGACCCCACACCCTTGCCCGGTCTGAGCTCAAAGCCCACTTTTGGCTCGCTCGCCAAGATCGTGGCCCAAATGTCCTTGAAGTACTTCTGGAAATGAGCGTTTCTGGTGACCTCCTTGTCCGACTTGGCAACCCCCACGTACCGCAGCGGCTGGTCTGCGTGGGAGTGGCGCAGCTCGTGCAAACTGTGTTGATACTCCTCCTGGTCGTCGTACATGTCTGCATGGGACCGCAGCCCGGCAAACGAACTGCGGAGACTGGCAAAAACGTCCTGTTCGGGGCTCGAAGATCGTAATTGTTGTTCATAATAACTGGGCCCTCGCCTCCCTCTGCGTGGCAGCTGCGAGAACACAGCCACAAACACAACTACCGCCACCAGAACCTTGAAGAACGCGCGCCGTCGGAGACGACGAACAAAAGAGCCCATGAAAATAAATTTCAGGTGGTAATTATTCTTCCGGCTGTGCGTTGTGATCTAACTTTACGCTCCAGACATATTTTCCGGTCGAATCCTACATCCGTGCACCGGCTGAAGCGGACAGAAAATCCCTTGTCCGCGACAAGATAAATAAATAAATAACGAGGCTTTTCCGCAAATTTCACTTCTTTGCTCATGGTTGAAGACTCCACCCGCAGACGCCGTCACTCCTCGGTCGGCAAAATCAATCTCGGCGACAACTCGGTGCCGTCTCTGCGCACAATGCACTCTGACAAGGACGTCAAGTCGACAGCCAAGTTACACAAACAGCAGCTCAACAGAAACACAGACTCCGGCGACGATCTGGCCGTTCTGGACAAGCTGTGGGTTTCCATCCGGATACTGTGCTACAGGCATACGTGGCTGCCGCCGCTGGCCATCCTGTTGATGACCCAGGCCGCATACTGGTTCTCCAACAACTACACTCCGTCCAACCCTCTGCACATGTTTATGACCATGTCGTACGAGGTGCCGGGCACGAACCCTCCTCTGTACGAGAAGGGCTGCAAGGACTTTGCGTTTGTGGCGTACATGATGGTCTTTTTCACGTTCTACAGGGAGTTTCTGATGCAGGTGATTTTGAGACCTATTGCCGTGTATTTTGGCATCTCCAAGGAGTCCAAGATCAGACGATTCACGGAACAAACGTACTCCATGTGCTACTATGGCGTGAGCGGTCCGCTCGGGCTCTACGTGATGTACCAGACGCCGATGTGGTATTTCAACACGGCAGCGTTCTACGAGGACTACCCACACCTGGCCAATTTCTACTTCTTCAAGTTCTACTACCTGGCCCAGGCGGCGTTCTGGGCCCAGCAGAGCGTGGTTCTCATTCTGCAGCTGGAAAAACCACGCAAAGACTTCAAGGAGTTGGTTTTCCACCACATCGTCACCATGCTGCTGATCGGACTGTCGTACAGATTTAACTTCACCTGGATGGGCATTGCTGTCTACATCACCATGGACATCTCGGACTTCTTCCTGGCCACGTCCAAGACCCTCAACTATCTGGATTCGGTGCTTGTGGGTCCTTTCTTCTTCATATTTGTCGGGGTGTGGATCTACCTGAGACACTGGCTCAACCTCAGAATTCTGTGGTCCGTGCTGACCGAATTCCGCACGGTCGGCCCGTTCACTCTCAATTTTGCAACCCAGCAGTACAAGTGCTGGATCTCGCAGCCGATCGTCTTTGTGCTGATCTTTGCCCTCCAGCTCGTCAACTTGTACTGGCTGTTCCTCATTCTGCGCATCATGTACCGGTACGTGTTTGAGAACGTGGCCGAGGACGAAAGATCCGAGTCCGAGTCCGAGGACGAAAAGAAAGACAACTAGGCTCTACAACACATTCCCTCGATTGCCTTACTCTAATGCTATATACAGGGCAACCACTAGGCCTCCAAGTTAATCTGGGACATCGGCTGGGAAACGTCTGCTCCGTGCTTCTTCTTGTACGCAGCAACGCTGTCCAGTCTCTTTTGATACCCGCGCTCGGCCGCCTTGGCCAGCACTCCGCAGATCAGGTTTGTAGCCCTAATAGAATCGTCATTGGCCGGGATCGGATACGTCACCAGGTCTGGGTCGCAGTTGGTGTCGACAATCCCTATGCTTGGGATTCTCGACTGCGCAGCCTCGCCCAGCGCCGTCTTGCTGTCCAGCGCGCTGAGCGTCACCACCAGGTCCGGCTTCAGAACGCTTCTCTCCTCGAAATCCGTCAGACCCCGTCCCGACGGCACGTCCGCCATGTCCACCTCGACACGCGGCTTGGCGCTCCGCAGACTGTTTGTGATGGTTCCCGGCACCCACTTGCTGGCCACGTACACACCCTTGCACCGCTGGGCCGCGGCCCGCACAGACCGAAGCTGGCCTTCTCTGAGCCCGAGGAACATCACCGTGCCTCCGTTTTCAACCACACCTTCCACCACCTTGGCGGCCCGTCTCAGATGCACCGTGGTTTGCTCCAGATCGATGATATGCAGGTCGTTGTAGACTCCGTAGATGTATGGCTGTGTCTTGTGTTTCCAGAGCTTGGTGAAATGGCCCAGATGGGCGCCGGCCGCCAGCAGTTTCTGCACCGTGATCTGGTTGGCCGACGGCGGGTTGGTGATCAGCTCGTGCGGACGGTACACCGCCTTGACGTCTGCCCCCAGCCGGCCCAGCACCCTGTCGTGGTACTGTTTGCGGACGACCAGCTCTGGCTCGGAATACGGCTCCTTGTGTCCTGTGGGCACCAGGTTGGGGAACTCGGCGATCATCGACTTGGACGACGAAAACTCGTTCTGGTCGCTTCTGTTGAGAAACGCCTTGAACAGGTCTCTGAATTTGCGCATTGCCAGCTCGTCTCTGTGCAGTGTGGGCACTGGCGTGGAGTTCAACAGCTCCTCGAACTCGGCCTTGGTCATGTGCTTCAGGTCCTGGATCACATTTGTGCCGGGCTCACCCGCGGCCGTTTCGGTCGCGACGGCCGCGCTCTTGACGGCCGTGTTGCGTCTGGCCACAGACGTGGCCACCAGACGCCGCAAGTACAGACTCATGTTGTTGGGAGAAGAAAAAATTTGACGATTTTACACAGAGTCCACACCCATACACCGAGACATAAAAAAATGTATTTTTATTTCTTGTCATGGTGTCGATACGCTACGTCGCGCGTCGACTCTCGCGTCCTGCGATCCGCGGGCTTGCCACCAAGCCCGACATCACGGTCGAGTCGGATTTCGCGTTCCGCAAACTGCAGATCTCTGGTCTGTCCATTGACGACCAGGACGCCCGTTACTACCCGGTGTACGACGACCTGATTTCTGGAGACGGCGCTGTGGAGCGTGTGCCCAGCTTTGTTAGTCGGTTCCGCCCCGTTTTTGAGCAGCAGCCGGGCCTGCGTGTTGTGGCCGACTCGAAATACATTCTGAACGGGAAAATAGCCAGCATCCGACGGGCTGGAAAGGGCAGCATGTTCATTGATCTGGTCCAGGACCGCGAGAAAATCCAGATCGTGGCCAACCACAAGATGATGGGGCTGTCGAACGCCGAGTTCGCCGAGTCGCACGGCCACCTCCGTCCCGGCGACTATATCTCGTGCACGGGCCATCCCGGAACCACCAACACCGGAGAGCTGTCGCTCAAGGCGAGCGAGAAGCTGCGACTGGCGGCTCCTGCGCTGCATCCGGTGCCGCCCTCGTTCAAGGATCCAGGGAAGGTCAACAGCCACCGCGTGGTCGACTATCTGGCCAATCCCCGGTCCAGAGACGTGATGGTGGCCCGGTCGCGGTTGGTGTCGACTCTGCGGCGGTTTCTGGAGGACCACGGCTTCATGGAGTTCTCGACGCCGATCCTGGGGTCCGGCAACACGGGCGCCAACGCGACGCCGTTTGTGACCACCAGCGTCCACGTCAAGAACAACGCAGACCAGATGGTGCCGCTGAGCCTGCGTGTTGCGCCAGAGCTGTGGCTCAAGAAGCTGGTCGTCTCGGGCTTCGACAAGGTCTACGAGATCGGCCCGGTGTTCCGGAACGAGGGCGTGGACGCCACGCACAATCCCGAGTTCACGTCATGCGAGTTCTACACCACTTTTACGAGTCTGTCACAGATGATGGAATTGACCGAAAAACTGTTTGAAAAATTAATTTTCGAGCTGCGCAGCCTCGCCATTTGCCGAGAAAGATGCGACTGGATGCAGAAAACCCTCGCGCGCAACAGCGGCCACTTTAAAAAAATTGACTTCCTGCAGCAGCTGCCTCTGCAGACCGGCAGGCCGTTGCCTGAGTTCACCAGCGAGGCCCTCGTCCAGTACTTCCGCGACCTGGGCCTGCCGCTGCCCAGGGTCCTGTCGGCCCAGAGCCTGCTGGACGAGCTGGCAGCGGTCTATCTGGAGCCGCTGTGCCAGGACGCGCCCACCTTCCTGTACAACCTGCCAGAAGTGTTATCTCCGCTGGCGAAATCTGCAACCAAAAATAATTTTAATGTCTCAAACAGATTCGAGCTGTACATCAACGGCACAGAGGTGATCAACGCGTACGAGGAGGAAAACAACCCGTTCAAGCAGCAGGCCAAGTTCGAGCAGCAGGTCGAGGCCAGAAAGGTGCACCACGACGGCGACTCGATGCTCCCGGACGCAGCGTACGTGGCGGCCATGGAGTGGGGGCTGCCGCCGACGGCCGGCTGGGGCATGGGCATCGAGCGCGCCGTGATGCTCTTCACCGCGTGCGACCGCATCGACCAGGTGCTCCCCTTCGGCAAGCTCCCCGACGTGCTCAAGCAGTGACGGCGCGCTTACGTAAGCCCCAGATGACGTCGCAGATAGGAGCACGCCTGACACCGGCGCACGGCAAACGCCAGCACGGAGGATCCCGAAAGGGCAGGTGAACGACGCAACAATAGCGGGCCGCAGCGCCAGCATAGATTAGACGCAGCGAGCGCCAATCACAGCGCCCTGTGCACAATAAGCACACCCGGTGCTGTGCGCCCTCGTCGCTGTCTCCTCGCATTTTTTTCACCACTCTGCGATAACGCGCAAGCATGCATCTTGTTATCAGCAATTTTCACCTTGAATTTATATATAAGACATCCTCAATATATTTGTCCTTGTCCATCAGCATGTCTGTCTCCCGAGTCGCGCGCCGCGTGGTGCACAAGTTCACCACCAAGGACGGCATACTAGGCGACTACGACTATGCGTATCTGTTCACCCCGCGCCTTCCCTTCATGAAGAGCGCTGACAAGGTCCAGCCGTTTTTCGGCCTGGACGACGACATTCCTGTGGTTTTGGGCTTTTTGCTGGGGCTCCAGCACGCGCTGTCCATGCTGGCCGGAGTGGCGTCGCCGCCCATCATCATCGGGTCGCTGGCCAATCTCGCCGAGGACCAGCAACAGTACCTTGTGTCGTGCTCTCTGATCATCTCGGGTATTCTTTCTGCCGTCCAGATCACCCGCTTCAAGATCCCGTACACCCCCTACTACATCGGCACCGGGCTGGTGTCTGTGGTGGGCACGTCGTTCGCCACCATCAGCATTGTCAGCAAGGCGTTCCCCATCATGTACAAGAGTGGGGTGTGTCCTGTTTCCAGCGACGGCACCCAGCTGCCTTGTCCGGACGGCTACGGCGCCATTCTCGGCACGGCTGCCGTCTGCGGGCTGCTTGAAATTCTGCTCTCGTTCCTGCCGCCCGCGCTGCTGCAGCGAATTTTCCCCGCCATCGTGACGGGTCCCGTTGTGCTGCTGATCGGGGTGTCGCTGATCCAGTCCGGCTTCGAGGACTTTGTGGGCGGCTCCGGGTGCATGGACGCGGCCAACTCGTGCGACAAGGACTACTCGTGGGGATCGGCGCAGTTCGTCGGCCTGGGCTTCCTGGTGTACGTGTCCATCATCGTGTGCGAAAAGTGGGGGTCGCCCATCATGAAGTCGTGTGCGGTCATCGTGGGGCTGCTGGTGGGCTGCATTGTCGCCGCCGCGTGCGGCTACTTCTCGCACGAGTCCATCGACGCCGCCCCGGCAGCCACGTTCATGTGGGTCCACACGTTCAAGCTCTCGGTGTACGGGCCCGCGGTGCTGCCCTTCCTGGCGTGCTACATCGTCCTCATGATGGAGGCCATCGGAGACATCACCGCCACGTGCGACGTGTCCCGGACCGACATCGAGGGACCCTACTACGAGTCGCGCATCCAGGGCGGTGTCCTGGCCGACGGCTTCAACGGCATCATCGCCGCGCTCATGACCATGACCCCGATGTCGACGTTCGCGCAGAACAACGGCGTCATCTCCATCACCAAGTGCGCGTCGCGCACCGTCGGATACTGGTGCTGCTTCTTCCTCGTGGTGATGGGTGTGTTTTCGAAATTCGCCGCAGCGCTCGTGGCCATCCCCAAGGCCGTTCTCGGCGGAATGACCACGTTCCTGTTCACGTCCGTGGCCGTGTCGGGACTCAAGATCATCGCCACCACGCCCTTCACCAGAAGAGACCGGTTCCTGCTCACGTGCTCGCTCATGTTCGGTTTCGGAGCCACCCTCGTGGCAGACTGGTTCGACAACGTGTTCACCTACTCCGGCGACAACAGAGCGCTCTCCGGCTTCTTCAACGCCATCGTGCTCGTCATGGAGACCGGCTTCGCCGTCACCGGCTTCGTCGGCGTCATCCTCAACCTCTTCATCCCGCAGGAGCCCGACAACCTCGACGTTGCGTCTCAGCTGATCGAGGAGCACGTGATCGAAAACGACTACGGCCGCGTGGAGGAGGGCTCCTCGCAGGAGAAAAAAATTTCTAAATAGCTGTCTACGTTAATTCTGTCCTTGTTCTCTTTGCGTCCGCAGCCACTCTTCGTACTCCCGCTTCTTGCGGCCCTTGTTGACGTTGCTTCTGTGTCGTCTGCTTTTCAGATGTAGCGCGTACTGGTCGCCCACAAACAGCGACGGCCGTCCGTTGCCGTCGACGCATGTTTCGCAGTAGTGGTGCTTCCACCGGGCCTCATCGTGGGCCTGTGTGTCTGTGCGCGGGTTCAGCTCGTCTGCCAACGTCCCGGGCACGCTCACGGCCGTTTCCGGCGCCTCATCCGCCAGAAACCCGCGACACACCTCGGTTCCGCGCTCAACCACGGTCTGCTGCCACCGCTCCAGATCTGTCGCGTCCAGCACCACCACCTGCCCGCCGTTTGTCCACCCGTGCTGCTGCTCGCGAGCCAGCTCCTTGGCCAGCGTGTTGGCGATCCACTTGACCTGTCTGCGAGCGTATCGCCGCGTATTTCTCTTCATGTCCTCGATGCAACCGGCCAGAAAGTCTGTGCCTTTTTCCAGGAACGGCAGAAACTCCTTGTACCCGATAACCTGCCACACGCCGCGGTCCAGGTCCATCTTGGGCTCCATGCGGCTGTAGAAAGCGTGCATCTCGCGGATCTCGTCCAGTGCGCCGTGCTCCACCATCTTGTCCACACGCTCGTCCAGACGCCTGTCCAGCACGGCTGTCCGAGCATACAGCCAGAAAAAAAGCGTCGGGTACCGCAGAGCGGATGTCCCGTGCTGCTGCTGCGACCGATACAGGTCGGACGTGCGCTGTTTGGTCGAAAAGTAGATCTCGAGGGCCCTGCGCACACGGCGGTGGTCGTTGGGGTGGAATTTCTGCGCTACCACGGGGTCGTTCTGCTGTAGGGCCGCAAACACCTGGTCGGGCGGGCCGTCCAGCACGGCGCGCTCGGAATCGGTCAGTTTAGCAGCACTGGCGCCGTCCATTGTCTTGTTCACAAAAAGAAGACTCTGTAAATAGTAGTGGGTGCCTCCGACAAGAATCGGCGTTTTTCCGCGTGAATGGATGTCGGCAATGGCATCCATGGCCTCCTGCTTGAACCGGTGGATGTAGTACTCCGAGTCCCACGGCGTGTGGTCCATAACATGGTGGGGGACACCCTTGCGCTCGGGAACGGGGTGTTTGTTGGTGATCTGGTCGAGACCGCGGTACATCTGCATGGAGTCGGCGTTGATGATCTCGCCGTCGACGGCCCGCGCCAGCTCGACGGCAAACTGCGACTTGCCCACGCCAGTGGTGCCGATGATGGAGATTACTTTATGGTTCATGGGACGAAGCATTTTTTTGCATCTTACATAAGCATGGCCACAAAATTTTTTCCAATAATTATTCTCGACATGATGAAGAGTATGAGACTGGGAACCGGATTGGTGCGGTTTTTCGCGACGACGCGCTTTCTGGCGGCCCCCAAGGTGAAGAGGTCGCCGGAGCAGCTGCGTGCGTTGCAGAAACGAGCAGAAAAAAGAGAGGCGGCCGTGACCAGAAACGCAAAACGGCCCGCCAGCGAGAACCCGCTGTACATGCCTGTTCCCACGGCGTTGCGGTACCTGCGCGCGGCGGAGGTGGGACGGCCCCTGAACGAGGCCGTCATCACTCTGCAGACGCGGGTCGTCTCCAAAAAAGGTGTGACTCCTTTGCAAGGAAGCATCAAGTTCGCCCGGCCGCTCACAGACACACAGATCCTGGTTTTCACGGCGGACGAGGCCATGCAGCAGACCGCACTGGCCGCGGGCGCAAAGCTCGCGGGCGGAAAAGACCTCGTCGACAGGATCGCTGCGGGAGAGGTCGATCTGTCGCTTTTCGACCGGGCCATAGCCACCCCAGAGATGGTTTCCTCCCTGCGGCCTATAGCCAGAAACCTGGGCCCAAAGGGCCTCATGCCCACGGCCAAGCGTGGGACCGTCGTTGAGGACGTGACCAAATACATCGAGGATAATATTTCTCTGCAGCCTTTCAGACAGAGACACAACCACATTGCGCTGACCATAGCCAGGTGCGACTTTTCCGACGAGGAGGTGTTGAGGAACGTGATGTCCGTTTCCCAGGCCGTCAAGGACGCCATCTCCGCTGCCCAGAGCAAGTCCCCGATCGTCCTGGGCCAGACCGTGCTGTCGACGACCCATGGACCGGGCATTGTGATAGACTTTTAGCATGTATATAAGCTCTCCGTCGATCGGCGCGACGGGGTGATTTCAAGGTGAAAAATAAATACAAATAATAATTTTGCCATGTCTTTTGTTTCTGCAGGCGACGTTGTCCTCCGGCGGCAAATCTTCGTTTCCATCCTTGCTCTGTGCGCATTTGTGGGATTGCCGCTCTGGTACGCAACTACAACCGTTCATCGGGCGGAATTGCCGGTGTCGCAGATCTACACCTTGTCGTCGCAGCTGTCCTCTTTTGCAAGTTACGAGATCCCCGTTTATGTCGAAGTTGCCACCACGGCATCCGGGGTCGTCGAAGAGGCCCAGGAGCACCTGGACAGGATGATTGACGAATACCGTTTGCCCATTGGCTGGCGAGTGGTCCTCAAGAACGGCGCGGGCGGAGACCGCGATTACAAGGTCCAGCTGGTCATGGACGAGGAGTCGGACCGCATTTACGTGTCGCCGTTCGAGGACCGGAAAATCAAACTGTACACGTCGCCCACGGTTATCAAACATAACCGGATCGCAGACCTGATTGCGCGTACGCTGGTGAAGGAACTGTTTGAGAGCGAGATCGAGATGTTCTCGCGCTATGAGCAGCCCGAGTCCGCCATCAAGATGCCTTACTCGCCGCGCTACCACGTGACTCTGTCGCTGCTCCAGGGAGGCGACGAGCCAATCGCGTGGGAGATCGAAAAGGCGGCACCACTGTTCGAAAACTACCTGGGCAGGCTGTCGCCGTACGCCAACTTCACGCTCGATTCCCAGGTGCTGCATTACGAGCGACTGTCCGACAACATCGGGCTGCGCTACGACGACCAAAACAACACGTTCTGGCTCAAGGAGTCGGACACATCGACGTTCATCGACTACTCCGAATGGGGTCTGGATCAAAACACGCAGACTGTGCCCGCGATCAACTTTGTCGCGTATGTTCCTGCATCTCATGTCCGGCCTATAAAAATTGAGAACTCGGTATCCAACTCGTTTATTGTTCCGCAATGGGGAGGCGCAGCAATAGTCAACACAGACAAGCAGGTGCTGGAGTACTCAGACCTGTTGCCGATCATGGAGAAGTTCGCGTCCCAGCTGTTTCAGCTGGTGGGCGCCCCTCCAAAGCCAAAGTCGCCGACCATCAGAGCAGACATTCTCACGAGAGTGCAGTCGCTCAGAAACATGCATAAATCGATCGACAATCTGATCTCTCTATGCAAGCTGTGTCAGCAATTACCTAATATCAGCGTACCTGACAGCACGCGCAAGCAAGTGGAACAGGCCATAGACAGAATAATGGAAGCCGCAGCAGCTGCTAAAAACGGCAACTGGGGCTTGGCTAATTCACTCGCAGCCAAGGCTTATGTCCTGTCGGACGAGGCCTTCTTCCAGAAAGACATGGTGCAACAGATGTACTTCCCCGAGGAGCACAAGATGGCTGTGTACACGCCGCTGCTGGGGCCGTTTGCCACAATCATGCTGCTTGGCCTGGTGCGGATCTTGAAGGAGAAACGGGAGTGTGCAAAACCCAAACAATCGTGAGCCTCATTGGTGCTGATCTGTGTTTTTTTTCAATGAGCCGCATAGTAATATCTCAGGGAAAGCGAAGCAAAATTCGTAAGCAGCCTAAGCGAAACAAATTATTTAAATTTTCCACTCTTGCTGTGTGACATTTATAGATGGTAATGTTATTATCGACCGTGCAACAGCGGGTGCGATTGAACTCGGTGCTACTTCTACGGCTGGCCGTTTCGCTGCTTCTGCTGGTGGGGGTGGCGAATCTGTACTTGGTCCGCAGGCCTGTGGCCCCTGCCAGGCCAAAGGAGATTGTCCGGGTGATCGACCCGACACAGGAGAGTCTCGCGCGCGAGAACGCCACCATCCTCAGCTTGTGTCGGAACGACGACCTCAACGGGATCATCACGTCGATCCAGAACCTGGAGGACCGCTTCAACCGCAAATTCAAGTACGACTGGGTGTTCCTTAATAATGTTCCTTTTTCGGAGGAGTTTGAGAATAAGGTGTCCAAAATGGTGTCCGGCACTGCCAAGTTTGGAGTCATCCCGGAGGAGCACTGGTCGTATCCTTCGTTTATAGATCAGGAAAAGGCCAGACAGGAGCGAGAGAACATGGCCAACATGGGCATCATCTACGCCGACTCAGAGAGCTACAGACACATGTGTCGATTCAACTCGGGCTTTTTCTACAAGCACCCGCTGCTGCAGAAGTACAAGTACTACTGGCGCGTGGAGCCGGAGGTGGACTTCTACTGCGACATCGACTACGACCCGTTCAAGCTGATGCGCGAGGAGCGCAAGATCTACGGTTTCACGATCTCCATCTACGAGTTCCGCGCCACCATCGCGTCGTTGTGGGACAGCGTCAAGCAGTTTCTCAAGGAGCATCCGCACGCGCAGAGCGCCAATTCGCTGGTGGACTTCATCTCGGACGATCGTGGCGACTCGTACAACCTGTGCCATTTTTGGTCCAACTTCGAGATCGCAGACATGGATTTCTGGCGGTCTCAGGTGTACGAGGACTTCTTCAGGCACCTCGACTCCACGGGCGGATTTTTCTACGAGCGCTGGGGAGACGCGCCCGTGCACTCGATCGCGGTGTCGCTGTTTGCCGACCGCGACAAGATCCACTTTTTCGACGACATTGGCTACAACCACGGCGTGTACTCCATGTGTCCGATCGACGATAACGTCTGGGTCAACAACAGGTGCAGTTGCGACAAGAACTCGGACTTCACCTTCAGAGGGTACTCGTGCGGCCAGCGTTACTACAAGGTCACCAACAGAGCACTGCCCCCAAATTGGAAACAGTATGCAGATCTATAGTTTTTTTAGCAGTCGCCAAGAACACAAGCCGCACACTGGAGTTCCCCTGATCTGACGTAGCAGAACGTGGAGTTTTAAATATTCGCCTGGTGCGTGCATACGCGGACACCACCAAGCAGAACAGAAAACTGCGCCGGCAACGGTGCCTGGCCCAGTCCGAAGATCTTTGGTGCAGGCAGCCAAGCCTTGCAGGATTGTTTTCCTTGAGGAGAAATTTCGGCCGTGCACGATAATGCTGCGTGCACAAGCCACTTTTAAATATATATATCGAGAAAGACAAGAACGCTGTTTTTATGAGACTTAGAATGTTGCGTTCGCCACGACTTCGGTTCCTGACCCTGGGCTCGCTGGTAGTAGTGTTTCTGATCACGTTTGCGACTGTGGACCAGACGCAGCGGTTCCAGACGTCCATCAAGGAGCTGACCAAACACATGGAGACGTACAACGGCACGTTGCGCTCGTCGAGCGCGGCCAGCGAGCCTGTGGCCCACGAGATCTCCAAGGAGCCTGTGCACGAGGCTGTGCAGCAGCCGGTGGGCGAGCCGGTGGCGGAGACCCAGGCTGAGACCCAGGCTGAGGCCCAGCCGGAAGCCCAGCCGGACAAGGAGGGCTCGTCGCTCGTGACCAACCAGGAGGTGACGGGCGAGCAGCACTCGGACCCGCTGACGGAGTCGATCGTGATGCCGCCGTCCGAGCCGATCCAGGAGATCCCAAAGAACCCGCTCGAGGGCACCGTTCTAGACAACGCACACAAGCGCAATCCCGATAAAGCGCCTCTCCCGGCCGGCTACCGGGGGTCGATGAGCCACGAATACAAGCCGTACGAGCAGATCCGTGTGGTGAAGGACAAGTTTGGCAACCCGGCCAAACAGAACGCCACGATGCTGACGCTTGTGCGCAACGAGGAGCTCTACGACATGCTACAGTCCATCCAGCAGCTGGAGAGCCGCTTCAACAGAAACTACCAGTACGACTGGGTCTTTCTGAACGACAAGCCGTTCACAGACGAATTCATCCAGCAGACCTCGGCAATGGTGTCGGGAACTGCCAGATACGGCATCATTCCGTACGAGCACTGGTCGTACCCGGACTACATCGATCCCCAGAAGGCCAAGGAGATCAGGGAGTCGCGGCAGTTCTCCAACGTGGCGTACGGCTCCAGCGAGAGCTACCGGCACATGTGCCGGTTCAACTCGCTGTTCTTCTACAAGCACCCGATTCTGGACGATTACCAGTACTACTGGCGCGTGGAGCCGTCGATCGAGTACGGCTGCGACATTCTGACCGACCCGTTCAAGTACATGGTGGACAACAAGGTGAATTACGGCTTCACGCTGACGCTGACGGAATTCCCCAAGACGATTCCCACGCTGTGGAAATCGAGTCTGGACTACTTCATGCGGCCCGAGGTTGTGGAGAAGCTGCCGTCGGACGAGGAGAACCTGCTGTCGTTCATCTCGGGCGACAACGGCCGCACGTACAACCTGTGCCACTTCTGGTCCAACTTCGAGATCGCCAACCTCGACTTCTACCGCTCCCCGGTGTACGAGGGCTATGTGCAGCACCTGGACCGCGCGGGCGGCTTCTTTTACGAGCGGTGGGGAGATGCCCCTGTGCACACGATTGCGGTGGCCAAGATGATGCGCGCCAGCGAGATCCATCTGTTCACCGACATCTCGTACAAGCACACGGTGGCCGGCTCGTGTCCGTTGGACGACGCGTTCCGGCGCCAGGCGCGGTGCACATGCGACCCCGGCCTGGACTGGTCCATCACGTCGGGCTCCAGCTGCAACCTGCACTATCTGGAGGTGGCTAAGCAGCCCCACATGGCTGACTACGAGAAGTACAGAAACCAGGTGATCCAGCGCCAGGAGGAGGAGCAGCAGCGCAAAAAGGAGGAGCTGGAGCGCAAGCGCGAGGCAGCCAAACAGCGTGCCGAGGAGAGACGCCAGCGTGCCGAGGAAAGACGTCTTCGCAAGCTCAAGGAGAAGGAGCAGCGTCTCAAGGACACAAACACGGCCGCGTCTGTCGAGGCGACCGAGTAGCTGGCTCGTTATATAAAGTGCATATCGGTAACTGTTAAATAGAAGCTGCAAAATGATACCTGTTCTATATGTTTCGCGAACGCTGCAAGGCTTATGTATTTCGTGTGCTATTTTTACGATTTTCGCGTTCCATAATCTTACCCTCCTTGAGTGACAGAAAAAAACTCTACTTACTACCTGTTCACAAAATGGCACGCGCAAATGCTAGACTGATTAGGTTTGGAATATTCGCACTGGTGCTGGTCTTCTGCGGCTACATCCTGACCAAGGGGCCCTCGTCGTCCTACACAGTGCCTAGCGGGGCCGTTCCTGCTGCTGGATCGTCGTCCAAGGACGCCACGTCCAGCGCACTCGATGCGGCTCAGCCAACTGGAGAAAAGGCCGTCGACAACGCCGGTGCCAAGTCTGGCTCCGAAAAAAGCGTCTCGGACGTGCCGGCTGCCTCCCTGGGCGGCAAGGAAAGAGCCACCTTCGTGTCGCTGGCCAGAAACCAGGACCTGTGGGAGCTGGTGGGATCCATCAGAGAAATCGAGGACAGGTTCAATTCCAAGTACCACTACGACTGGGTGTTCCTGAACGACGGAGAGTTCAGCGAGGAGTTCAAGAAGGTCACCTCGTCGTTCTGCTCCGGAAAGACCAAGTACGGCCAGATCTCTAAGGACCAGTGGAGTTTCCCTTCGTGGATCGACACCGACAAGGCCGCGCAGGTCCGGGAGGAAATGCGCCAGAAGAAGGTGATCTACGGTGACTCCATTTCGTACAGACACATGTGTCGGTACGAGTCTGGATTCTTCTTCAGACACCCTCTCTTGGAAGAGTACCAATACTACTGGAGAGTCGAGCCAGGTATCAAGATCTACTGCGACGTCGACTACGACGTGTTCAAGTTTATGAGAGAGAACAAGAAGTCGTACGGATGGACCATCTCGCTGCCAGAGTACAAGGAGACCATTCCGACCCTGTGGAAGACAACCAAGGACTTCATCAAGGAGAACCCTCAGTACGTCGCCAGCGACAACCTGATGGAATGGGTGTCCGACGACGGCGGAAGCAGCTACAACGGATGCCACTTCTGGTCCAACTTCGAGGTCGGAGCGCTGGATTTCTGGAGGAGCGACGCGTACCTCAAGTACTTTGACTATCTGGACCAGGCGGGCGGCTTTTTCTACGAGAGATGGGGAGACGCCCCGGTGCACTCGATCGCGGTGGCATTGTTCATGCCGAAGGACGAGGTCCACTTTTTCGACGACATCGGATACTACCACGTTCCGTTCCACAACTGTCCGATCGACGAGGGTGTGCGTGAGAAGAAAAAGTGCATGTGTGCCCCTAACGACGACTTCACGTTCAAGCCATACAGTTGCACGTCCAAATTCTACCAGCTCATGGGTCTCAAGAGACCCGAGGGATGGGAGAAGTACGCTTCCTAGGCCACACGGATTACGTAACCCACTCAATAATTGTTTTCACAACCCATATTTTTTGGCAGTTATTTATCGTAATTAACACTTCCCATGTCCGAGTCTAGTGTTTCTGAGCCTGTCGACATTGCCAAGACGCTTCTGGTGCTGGAGGAGGGCGCCAACGACTGTCTGCGGTCTAAGGACTTCATCTCCTACTCCACGATTCTCGATGTGTATCTGGGCGATCCGAGTATCTACACGGAGGAGGAGGGAGAGCAGGTTTTGGAGAAGCTGCTGGACGTTCTTAGTCGCAACCACGAGCTGGTCTACGAGATAGCCTGGGACCTTCCTGCGATATTGCTCCGGTTCTGCGACATGGAGTTGGTACCACGCTCACTTGTTGATATAAAGACAGTGGTCTTCCTGATGAAGATATTCGAGACATTGGCCCAGCACGGGAACCCCAAGGAGCTGTTGCTGACGGGATCCGAGATCATTCAGGACCTGTCCGTTCTCCAGCTGGACCCAGAGGAGTCTCGTTCAGATACTGCCCCACGGCTTGGTGTGCGAATGCCCGAAGGAACTCGCGCAATAAAGTTCCATATGCTCCTGGAGCTCGTGAACACCTGTCTGCGCAGAAACCACACCATTTACCCGTCCAAATTTCTCGGAATGGTGACCTCTGCGCTGGTCAATTTTATGAAGCTGCCAGACCAGCCAATGGCTGACCTCGCCATCGTTCGCAGAATCTACACATTTATTAGAGACTATCTGCCTCCTAATATCCCAGACACAAACCGCGACTCTCTGGAAGACCTCACCAAACTGGTAGACCAGGAAAATTACCTACAGAGAAAGCTCCTGCTTCTTCTTTTGTCTGTTGCCGCAGAGACTTCTTCTGTGTCATTGGGTCCCGAACTACTTTCTGCTGTCTTCCCCAATGTCCGGCAAATGAGAGAGGACGACCATGTGTACCAGTTGGAGTTCATGAGCCGGTTTGTGAGTCTGTCGATGTCTATGGACGTCGATCTTGACAGCGAGTTCGACCAGGAGATTAAAGCTGCAGAGAAAGTTTTCCAAGATGCTACCATCAAAGACAACACTGACATATTTCGACTTGTGATCGACAACTACAACTCCACAGAGTTCAGACAGAAACAACCAGAGACAATTCCGTTTTCTTCTGCTGCAACCGTCGTGCTCTACGTCTACAGCCGGATCGTGGAGCAGAATAAATATAGGTCGTCGCTACCACCGTTCATGGCTCTGATCAAGTTACAGCTCTGCGTGCTTATCCCCTACGTTCTGAACAGTGACCTCGTCCATGGTGCATCTGTTGTCGGTATGGTCATACTGACCATGAAGACGTTAGACGCAGAAAAGTTCAGTTACACCGAGCAAGAAAAAGTCCTCATTTTTGCGTATATGCAAAATTTGACCTCCCTGTGTTTGGAGTTCAAAGACCAGCTGGTTCGCAAGCTCTTTTACTCGCTGACCACAAAGATACTCATCCATCTCAAGGATCAAGACGCGTACGAGTTTATGATCGACACTCTGCAGAACTGCTCTGCGGAATCCGTGAGAACATGCATGATCGGTATCCTCAAGGATCTGCTGCTACGCAACAAACAGGTTCCTCTGGAGTCCCAGTTGCAAGACCTACAGATCTCAGCTCCTTCTCTTCCGCCTCGAGAGCTTACCTTCATAACTTATACAAGCGCTAGAGGCACGAAGATTATGGAGCTACTCGACACCGCGATAGCAGAGACTTTTACAGACAACACAGTCAACCCGGTTGTTTGCAACACGTTGCTTGCCTACATCAACCTCATCCTGTCGGTGAAAAAATTCAGCAAGGAGGATGTCGAAAAACGCATAGGCGCAATTCGTTCAAACCTGTCAAGGCTGGACCCCTCTCATCAGCAGATCATCGATCTGGTGGAATTCAGCATCGACAAAGCTGCTCAATTTTATAAATTATAATGCCGTTTATAGTGACTAATTGTTAGTACCACTGCTCAGATAAGTGATGAATGTTGGAACAGATAGTCTCTTCATGCTTTTCAGAGTGAGCTGAGAAAAGATATCATCATAACAGTTGTACTTACACTAAAAGAAATTGTGCTAAGTAAATTTTCACTGTATTTTTTTTTTTAAAGCATATTCAGTCTCTCCGGGTAATGGCACAGGTATCGCAGGAAGATTTCAACTGGCTTTTGAGCCGTCCGAAATCTGCTTATGAGCTCTTGAGTGTCAAGCATGAGGTGCAATCCCAAAGTCTTCGGCGTGCATACCGCAAAAAGGCTCTCATTTTGCACCCGGACAAAAACCAGTCTGAAAACGCAGAAGACCAATTCAGAGAGATTTTGGTCAGCTATCGCGTGCTAGATGATCCGGAGTGGCGCAAACGGTACGACGAACGGCTGGAAGAAGAAAATAGACGGCAAAAGGCAAAAGAACGAGAGTCTGCGCATCAACGATCACTGAAAGAGCAATTATTAAATGAAGAATCTAAATACAGACAGAGTCAGTACACCACTCAGTTTAGACAGTCCAAAATCGAGCAATTGAAACGGGAGACGGAACAACGTCGTCGTGACAAGATCAAACAGCTCAGCACAACTTTTGTCGATGTGGATACAGATAAAAGCAGATTCCCCTGCAGAGTGAAAGTGCGGTGGAAGAATAAGCCCCAAATATCTGGCCTCATCACGTCAGAAGTAGTGCTGCAGCTTATGGAGGTCTTCGGCAAAGTGGTGCACGTTCAAATGGAGCCTGACAACGAAGCTACGATAACGTATAAGACATGGCTCTCCAGTGTTCTTGCTGCTGTCCACGATTATTCACAGCCCTCTGATCTTTGGGACCGCTTGGGGCTCAAACGCATGGCGGGTCTCATACGGTCTGCTAGGCTTGTGGAATTCGAGGAGTTTCCGTCGCAGAAATTAAATTTTGACGAGTACGCAGGGCTCAGCATATACAAGTTGAACAAGTTAATTCATTAATCGCTGTCAATGACGATGGTCTCTGGAGATCGCGCTTTGTCTTTCACTGCTGGAAAGCTTTTGTTTTTATCCTTGCGTTTTTTGCTGCTGCGCAACGATTGTCCCTGGCCAGCAAAGTGTGGTTTGTTGTCGTTGAGGTCTTTCTCTTCAAATTCGTCCTTGTACACTTTGACCGGATATCCGAAGAACAGGTAGCCGTCAGGCAGGTTTAGAGGCCTTACCGGTCCGTTTAAATCGATATCCGAAGACTTGATAGACGGCTCCGACTCGTTTGCCACTTTTTTGCCGGACAACTTGACACCGTCACCCTGGAATTTCTGGGTGCTTTTACTGGCTTCCCTAATGATATCCCCATAATTAATGCGCTGTGCCATAGAGCCTGTTCCTTTGAGTGAAGGCTGCGATAATGCTTTTGTTTTATTTTTTTTGTCTTGCTCTTCCTTCAATGCCTTGTAATCCGGTTCGACATATCCAACAGGAGGTGCAAAGTCCGTCTCGAGATCTGTCTCAATAACGCAAATACCATGACTTTCACCGTCAGGCTTAACCTCCAGGATTTTGATTTTGTAGATTTGTTCATTGTAATCTAACTCGACAATATCTCCAACGGTCAGTGTGGTGAATTTCCTTAATGCATTTTCCAAAACTGCCTTGGGATCGCTGATGTCCAAAAAGTCCACACTTTGAGGTTCCAGCTTGACGAAATGTCCCAGGGGCAGATCTGCATTCTTGATGTTCACCAGAGAGCCTGGCTCAGCGTCAATCGTATCCAGCATCCATTGTGGCAAATAACAACGTCCCTCCTCGGCGGTGAACTCAAGCACTCCGCTATGGGTAGACTTGCCTGACGTCTCCGAATTGATCCGAAACAGCATGGGATACCGAATGTTGAGCATCGTGAGCTTGTGCAATGCTGATTGAGGCAAAAAGATTTTGCCCCCGTAGTTGGCATCGTCCTTTCTATTAATATCTGGCATCATTGCGATGGGATAACAACGGAAATAGTCGTCAAACCCCTGCATCACGGGGAAAGACGGCTCGCCAAACCCAAAGCCAAATCCAGAAAACTGTGTTAGAGCAGCGACTGATCTACTTACCATTTGTCCAAGATAATAATGAAATAAATAAAAACTAAATAATTTTTGGTGTTTACTAAATTATTATTCCTATCGATCGATGGAGGACGAGGATTTCATTTTAGATGACGCGGACGCGTTGCGCGATTTGATTGACGAGGATAGTGATGACGGAGATGCAATTGTTTTTTCTGATGATGATATAATCCCAGAGGACGACGACCCTAATGACGAGGATTTCGAAGCAGAGCAAGACAATTTCGGGTTCAGTGAGGAAGAGTTTGACGACGAGGACATCGATGAAGATTTTGAATTTCGCAACGCCTTGCGGGAGGCGAGAAATTTCAAGCCAAAGCCACAGAAAGGTAAGAAGACACGAGGACTTGCTGCTATGAGAAGGAAGATACGACGGGAGGAATTGTCTCCTGAAGTAAAACAACTACTCTCTGAAGCAAATGAAGCTTTTGTGCGCAACGATCTGCCTGCCGCCCAGAATCTTTACTTGGAGGTTGTGAAGCTTGACAAAAACAATTTCAGTGCCTACAAAACTTTGGGAGAAATATACAGACTACAGGGAAACTACAATAAATGTTCCAATTTCTGGCTGTTGGCCGCTCACCTACACTCGTGGGATTATGAATTTTGGAGGACCTTGGCGGAGTTATCTGTTGAGCTGGAGCACACACGACAGGCGGTTTATTGCTACTCAAAAGCCATTTCTGCTAGCAACGGCAAAGACTATGATTCCATTTTTGCGCGCGCTTGTTTATACAGGGAACGTGGCCAGTTCAAGAGAGCGAGCGACAGCCTACAGAGACTGAAAACACTAATGCCCCAGGAACCAAAAATTTATCGGGAGCTCGCCAAAATATACGTGGACGAAAATCGTGTTAATGATGCCATCAACATGTACACCAAGATTCTGGAGGAGAATATGAAGGTAAGACGTGGAGAAAAAAGTGAGTTGAAGACTATCACGTTTGACTGGTCTGAACTGAACATTCTCTTAGAATTGTATGGGAAAAAAGCCGCTTGGAGTCTTGCCATCAAGACTTTGAAACAAGTTTCGCGTTGGCTACAATTTCGGGAGACGCAGAGCTTTTGGGATGACCAGCCTTTGCTGGACATTGAATTTGATGATCGCCGTTTTGACACTCCGAAATTTGTGTCTCTAAAAGCTGATGAAAAGAGCAAAGAGTATTCCTTACCGATTGATATCAGGGTACAACTGGGACTGTTCAGATTGAACTCCAAGAATACCGACGAGGCGCTTCGTCACTTTGAGTACGTCCTCAAAGAGAATATCCAAGAAACTGCAGACTTGTATCTGAGGATCGGCTCGGAGTTGGAGGCCTTCGGACTTTATCACGAAGCACTGAAATATTTCTACCCAGTTTCAGAGGTGTACGATAACAATCCCGCAGAGCTGGTACTTAGCATAGCTAAATGCCTCCGGGAAACTGAGGATTTTGAGAATGCCAAGGATGCTTATACACGGTTGTTGGAACATGATCCCGACAATGTGAAGATCAAAGTGGCCCTAGCAGAAGTCTATTTCTACTTAGACGACATTCAAAGTATGAGCAGACTTTACAGAGAGGCCAGAGAACAACGGAGCAAAGAGCGAGCTAGTGCTCGCAGCAATCTTTTAAAAGATTCGGAGGACGACCTGGAAGACGATGGGGGTGAAGACGAAAATGAGAGTGATGAAGCTCTTGCCAAAGATCCTGAGCAGATGGCTTTGATTGCTGAATATCCATCCTATCGTAAGTCGAAGAAGAAGAAGGTTGCACCTCTGGATCCAGAGCTATTGCACAAAAAAGAACTAAAATCCACCACTCGAATCAATGAGCAATATGCTCGCGCAAATAGACTTCTTGAGCGCTTAGAAGGTGACGCGGACTCTTTGGGACAGAACAAGCACTCTATTGCATCGATGTGGATTGATCTGGTGTCGGAACTGATCGAGGTTTTCTCGACATACAGATGCTTTTTCTCCTCCGATAAGGCAAAGAAATTCAACACAGGACTGCGCCGGAGAACGGAAAAGTTGAGTATCGATCAGAAGCTTTCGAGATTGCCCTATTTGCAGGATGAAATGATTCTGTCAAAAGAAATGGATTCCGGAAGAATCGCAATCCCGAAACGCGAGTTCAAAGGGATCTCTTTTGAGAAGTGGTTTGATTTAT
Source organism: Ogataea siamensis (assembly GCA_030574315.1). Lineage (NCBI taxonomy): Eukaryota > Fungi > Ascomycota > Pichiomycetes > Pichiales > Pichiaceae > Ogataea > Ogataea siamensis. The sequence goes on from JAJMET010000006.1 coordinate 119,809, forward strand.
TCATGAAGTACTCGCTTATGATATCGGAGTATGAAAATAACGTGGAGGATGCACTCTCGATTCAAGAAATTGCCCGTCATATCAATGTGTTCAAGCAAAAAGAGTTGACAATCACTCTCGTTGGGTTGTCTGTGGGCTTCATCACGAACGATGTATCAGTGATTATGAATCATTTGCGGATGTTGATGAATGACTACCAATTCTCAGTTCCGGCTTTGAAGACTTTTCTGGCTGCATGCAAGCCCATGGAAGCCTTTCACCATCCATACGTGGATGCTCCGAACCAGAAATATATCCTTCGTCAAATCAAAACCCACGACTCGCTTAAAGAGAAACGAGAAATATCAGGCATGGCAGCCATCACCAACACAAATGTCGATACCACGAAGTTCCATCCTTTGTTGAATTATATATACTCCACGTTCCTTTACATGAACAAGTCTTATACTGCCGCGCTAACATACAGCCTGAAGATCTACAAGGACTATTACAAGGATCCCTCGTTGGTGTTTTTAATGGGATTGGCCAACCTTCATCGCTCAATGCAGCGACAAACAATCAACAAGAACTTTCAGATTATCCAAGGCCTCACATTCATGATGGAGTACGCAGAACTCAGGCGATCAGCGGGTGGTTACGAGATGGAAATTAATTATAACCTGGGACGAACTTTCAATTTGCTTGGCTTGAATAATCTGGCATTGGAATTCTACGAGCAGGTATTGTTACAGAACGAGTCTGACGATACATTTAATCTCAAGTATGAAGCAGCTTACAATAGTTACCTGATATATTGCTATAACGGCAACTTTAAACTAGCTCAGGAACTGATGGATAAATATTTATGTATATGAGCTCGATTTTCGGCCGGATTAATTTTTTCGATTATATTTGTATTTACTATGGAGTCCATTTCCGCCGCGTTGCATTCATATATACGCAATTATGACAAAGACAGACTCTGTAAGGAACTTCAAATGTCGGGAACCCCTGTTGATCTTGGAGGAGTACAGCTTCAGGACTCGGATTATTTGGAACAGCTAGAATGTTGTAATCTGTTATGGGTGATTAGAGGGCTAATTACCGAATTGTCGGCCTCGCTGGAAGACGACAGCCTTTTTGACAGTGCAGTAAGCAACTACAAGAAACTCCGTGTGAAGCTTAAGGAATTGAAGGACATGGTAAAGGAAGATACCGTGATTGTAAGCGAGATCAGCAAACAAGTTGAGACGTTTCAACAGCAAATCAAGACCAAAATGGAGTCGCTGTTGCACCAATATCTAGTGTTCGAGCATGATTCCTTGATTTATCGCAACAAGCACAATGACTTGACATTTCTGGAGTATCTCAGCTGGAGTTTCGAGTTTTGCCATATAGCGGAAGAAGAGTTTCTGCATTTTTTTGGCTTCAATAGAATGTTTGGCCGGAACCTAGCCCGCAATATGGGACGGGCCAACAAGCTTAGTTATGACGAAAATGGAATTACGCTAGAGTATGGCCAGCAGACCACCTTCTCGGGCTTTCTCCAAAGCGTAGAGAATATCGTTAATTTCTTTAACCTGTTCATGGATCTCAACAGAAAGGGCGAAAAGTACAATCTCAATTCCATCAAACCTAATGTGTCCAAGATTCTGCTGTCTGCTTTAAAAGAGCGGATTTTTGACTCGCAAACTATATATCCGCTGATCTTGGGCAAATACGGCGTTGGGGAGAATAAGCTAATAGGACAACTTGAGGTGTTGTCTGAACTCCTAACCCAAGATGGATGGACGAGAGACGGAACATGCGATCTCGAGTTTTGGATTGATGATCTCGCTAGCTACTGGGTGCAGGATCTGGTGGACAAAAAGATTGATGTGATGAAAGAGATGGTGATAAACCACGAATTCAGCAAGTTGGAAGTTGAGGAATTCGTTGATAAAGATGTTGCAAAACCAGCAGATGACGACAGCTGGAATGATGAATGGGATAAGGAATGGGACGATAATGTTGTTTCTGCTAGCCCAACAAAGACAGAAGACCAAGATGATGGATGGGATGCATGGAATGATGAATGGAAGGATGAGAAAACCGATCTGGGTGTGAAATCGATTTCGACAAATAGCAAGTCCTCCAACATGTCCACGATCAAGTATTCGGGTGTCTGTGGTTGGATGGGGGATCTGGTGGCAGATTACTTTAGCAATTACGAAGAGCTGCGATCCAAAACACATGACTTGGATGACGTCGAGCACCTGTTCAGGGTCAACATGAAGAAGCTTGTTATTTGCTTCTATATGGTTGTGAGCGAGACTTACAGCAGCTGGATAGCCTTTTACACCGATTATTCAAAGATCGTTGACGACCTTGCTTTGAAGTTCTCGGTCAAACTTGACTCATGCCAGGAATTGAGGCAACGTTACAGGGTTCGTCAGACTCAAACTTATCTGGAGTCAATCTTCAAAGTGATCAGGCCGCACGAGGAGTTTCTTCTCCGAGACAACAGCTATGAAAATAGCTATAGAACAGAGCATTCTGCCGCGCTGCTACGCGAGCTGGAGCGCGTTGTGGGGCCAATAAAACATGTTCTGGTGAAAGGCATCGGTATCAATAGTGCGCTTGCTCATGAGGTAGCCACTTCCGTCGTTACTCAGGTCGCAGGGTACCTGAGCTCGATGCTGGTTTCTCGATACAGCATAGATTCTGACGAGTGTCAGGTGCTTTCCAACACCATTGCTGGATTCCTTCAGGTTCTTATTCCAGCGGAGATGCCCGAGTTGCGCAAAACGCAAAATTATCAAAAGCTGGAGCAGGTTAAACATATTTTGGACTCTGGGCTGCGCGAGATTCTGGAGAGTTTTTACGACGCAAAGTATTTCGAGCTCGATACAACCGGGCTGATTGGTCTCATTAAAAGTCTCTTTGTGGACTCGCCTCTTCGACAGAGTGTTGTGGATGAAATTCTCGAAATGAGAAGTAACCAGTTATAAATAATCTGTATAGGCTACATTACCAGTCAAGCTCGCCCAGCGACTCAGGGTTAGAACCTTTACATTCAATCTTGGAGCATAGCTCCTCCAGCTCCTGGGCCTCGCTAGAGTTTGCCTTGCCGCCAATCCGAGCTGGGTTCACCTCCTTGCCTTCTTTCTGCTCGAGCTCGAAATGTGCTTTGACCATCTTTTTAACCAGGCCTTGGTAGTGCAACACCCCGCGCTCCTTCTGCGGGTGAAGATAACCAGTAGAGTAAATTCCTTGATTCAGGTTCTTCTGTGTGAGCACGCAGAGGTTGAAGTCCTCAATTTCGACTTGCTGGAGGAAATCAACAAATTCCTTCTTTTTCTCTTCTTCCAGACCTTTCTTAGTGTAAATGTCGTACTGCAGAATGGTTCTTGATGGAGTGATAGGTAGCACTCTGATCGAGTAAAATGCAGGAGAGTAGCAGTTGATGCCATTTGTGGGGAACAAGTAGCACCATAGGCCGTTGAAGCTTCCACCAGGGTTTTCCTTCTTAACCTTCTTCTTCTCTTGCTTCTTTCTGCCAAACCCAAACCAGGACGACTCGACGTCGGGGTCTTCTTCGTTAGCTTCTTCAACCTCATCTTGCACAATCTTGGCGTAGTGTCGACAGTAATTGCCCTTTGGCACAACTTTGTAGGTCTCCATCTTGAAGGCCTGGTTGAGACCCGGGTGTGCTGTTGGGCAGTGGTAGCATTCTTGGTAGCCATCCATCAGAGTCTTCCAGTTAAACTCGCCATCAAGCTCATACGACATGTGGTATTCGTAGTCATCAAAGTCGTACTCAGCCATTTCAACATCAAGTCCAGCAAAGAACTCCTCAAATGGAGTGAACTCATCGGTGTTGTCAAAATTGATGAAAACCAATCCCTCTTTTGTGGTGTGGCTTCTAATCTCAAAGAGGGAGTTGGCCTTTGGATCAAACCCTTCAACCTCATTAAAGTGCGGTGCCTTGGTTAGAAGCCCGTCTGTGTTATAGGACCAGCCATGGTACTTGCAACCCAGAACAATCGAAGAACCCTGTTGCTTTCTCACAACGGGATATGCTCTGTGCCTACAGACGTTGTGGAATGCCTTGATCTCGCCGGACTTTGTCTTGATCAGGAAAAAGTTCCATCCCATGAAGCTGTAGGAAAAGTAGTCTCCTGCTTTTCTGAATCGTTGTTGGTGTGTTACAAATAACCAGGACCTCGCGAAAATAGCTTTTTTTTCGTAGTCGAAGACTTTTTGCGAGGTCCACCAGGACGCAGGAAGAGTGTGTTCTCCAGGAAGAAGCTTCTGGTCTGTTGAGTCTTGTGGAGGAGGAGCGGGTTGGACAACGGCAGCGGACATTGACCTCCATCGGGGCGGGTGGTGGGAAATTTATAGAGGTGCGGAATTCGCACCCGTAAGAGGAAGCCCAGATAAGAGAAAAGTGCATTCTTTTTTCGGAAATTATTTCAGCTGATAACACGGAATTTTGCTTACAAGATAACGACAACTACTGCTTATTGCGGCAAGTTCTTTCATACTCTATCTCTATAGCTCATCCTTCCAACTTGCCTTAGCTGGGAATAAAACGGTATACTCAACAAACAAGTCTCCGTGCTCGTCCACACTGCCCGTCACAGGCATTCCACGACCACGGATTCTTTCCACCTCGCCCTCGCGGACCATCTCGCCCGGCGCGCGCTTTAGTACAACCGTGTTGTCGTAGTTGTCAAGAAACGGAATTGCGCGCTCCCATCCGCCCCCTAATGCCTCCTTCAGGGTCAAGACCTCCGTCCTATATAAATTATTTCCGACGCGACGGTATCCCAGATTGCCATTTTTGCTTTCAATAATCTTGACCCGCAGGTCTCCCGCATCCCACTCAGGAGACTTGTCGGACTCGCCTTGATACACTTCGACGTGGTTGCGAGGCATTCCCGGTTGCAGATGGAAATTGTACTTGCGGTCGCCACGAACGACTCCTTGGCCATGACATTTTTTACAGTGATGCGTGATCTGCTTGCCGGAGCCCTGGCATTGCGGGCAAGGACTTTCGAATCTTTGGAACATACCTGGACCCAGCTGCCTTTTCATCACAACCCTACCGCGTCCATTGCACTGAGAACAAGTATGCGTCTTGCCATCCTGCGATCCCGATCCGGAACATTTTTCACATATGTTCTGCATCTGCAGTGAAAAATCTGTATTGAGGCCGTTGTAGAACTCCTTGAGCGTGAACTCAAGCTCTGTCGAGCTGTCCGCGCCACGCGGTCTGCCGCGGCGCTGTGCCTGTCCGCCAAAGAAATTGGCAAACATGTCGAACGGATCGTGGTGCTGCTGCTGCTGACCGCCACCCTGCAAGCCCTCGTGGCCGAACCTGTCGTAGGCCGCCCGCTTGTCAGAGTCCATCAGCACCTCGTACGCCTCGCCGATCTCCATGAACTTGGTCTGGGCCGAATCGTCGCCAGGATTCTTGTCTGGGTGGTATTTCTTAGTGAGCTCTCTATACGCTTGTTTGATCTCCTTGTCATCTGCGTTTCTGGAAACTCCGAGAACCTGGCCGTTAGTTTATCCAGACCAATCAAGTTACTTACCTCATAGTAATCTCTTTTAGCGACCACTACAATGGCGAACAGAAATAGCCATAGAAGCCTCCATAAGTGCATTTTGTCACTAGTTCTATAACACGTCAATATACTTCACAAATAAAAATTCTCGATAATCGAGTCTCCGGGCTGTGCTTGAATAAGCGCACAAGATTTTACTATTTGATCTAGCTATCCTCAGATGCGATCGATGCCCTCGCCTCGATATTCGAGGTACAGAACGGCAAAGAGAATCTGGCGGTCAATCATCAATTTGCTATCCACAGGCTATGTTTCAGATTCATCAGCTTTTCTCAACTTACGGCATAACACCACCAAGCCTAACCACAAAACCAAGATCCGCAAGTCCAGATGGACCAAGAAGCCAACCTCGCGTATGAAGCTGTCCAGCAGACTTTCAAACAGAGTCATCCAGGAACTTACCAATGAGGAAAACAGCGGAGAACTGATCAGCAACATGTGGTCATGGAGCTCGTTGTGGCTTTCGCTATTCTCTTTTTGGAGGTCCCCTAACGTCGGGTCCAAGCGAAAACAGTCTCGCTCCAGCGTCGGCAACTTCAACGTAAATCTTTCTATCTAAACGTTGAACTTGAGCCAGTCCCAATCTCCTGCAAACGTTTCGCCCATTTGCATGTTGTCGGACTTGAAGCTGTCTGTGCGGATCGGCTGCGATGCCAATTTCACAGACGAGTTGTGTTCTCCAAGATCCATGACGGTGCGTTTGCGCTTGTTGCGGTCTGCCGCTTTAGGACCGGAGGCCGCGTTGTTGAGCGGACGTATGACGCCGTGGAGCTTGAAAAACAAACCGCAAGCATTGCAGAGCAGTCTGTTGTCAGAGGTCTTCCGCCAGAGGGGAGTCGTAGATGTGAAGCAATTTTCGCAAATCGGATGTTGAGAACCTTTCGCAGAGGCTGGCGTCACGGTCGGCACAGATCTCGAGCTCCCGCTTGTGAGGGTAGGAGACAATTTATCGTACATTGGTTTTTCGCGGCGGTCTAATGAAACTTCTAAAGTGTTGATGTAATTTGCGAGACTGTAGTCAGTCGACTTTTCTTCTTTGATTGCATGAAGAGGTTTTTCTTTGTCGCTCTGAGACACGCTGGAGATGTCCATCATCTCATTCATGTTGTCGTCAAACTTCAAGAAGTGGTCGACGTTGAAGTCGTCACTGTTTCTGATCTGCGATGGGGCTGACTGCTGATGAGTCATTACGTATTGGCTGTGATGCGACTGTGAAATTTGGAACGGCTGTGCAGCTGCCGTGGAGAAGATTGAATTAGTATTAGAAGAAAGCGAGTGGCTTGTCTCGGGAGAGAAGTAGTCATTAATGTCCATGCGGTCGGCGGAATCTATAGTAATTGGATCCGTGATGGCAAACGTAGGATCGTGGTCCGAAGACGATATAGACGAGCGAAACTGCTCGCTGGTGGACGGAAGATCTGGATTGATCCCGTACTCCTCTTTGGAAATTCGTTTGATGTGCTCGATGTAATCGAATTCCGGATTCTCGGGGGTCTCTGCCGCAAGCAAAGATTCCGGCAAGTGAGATTTCGCCAGTGACAGATTGTTGCTCGATTGCGAGTCCGAGTGTTTATGAGCGGCTCTGGCCCCCGACGGCTTGACAACCTTGCTGCCATCGGTGGAGTTTCTGCGTCTCTTCACATTCTCGATGCTGTTCAGTCTCCACGATAGGTTCAAAATCCGCTTGTTGTTGGGAAGAAGGGTGTTTTTGTTGTTGAACATGCGCCATATTTGCAAAGATGTGTTGCACTGATCTGAGAACTCCCGTTCAATTTCTCTCTTCAAGAGCTTGACGTGAGATTCTGGCTTGTGAAGCGGAACGTCTACGTTGTGCATTTCCTGAGGGCAAAAGTAGTTGCGTGCAGGTCAGCTCGTGAACTTGACAATGTCCACACGTTTGGGGAGAGCGGTTAACGTATAAAGTCGCTCTTCGGTAGAATTCGTAGTGTGATACTAGGAAACACTATCAGTTTTGGATTTGAGGCTTTTTATATGAAGGTCTCCGCTAAAGGATGTTGCATTACGAAAATTGTAGCTAACTGCAGAAGAGTTGCGTTTTTTCTGCCCGCGGATTTCTGTGCGTATTGTCTGGATAAAAAGACGGACAATTTTTTGCTGCTCGACTATTGATAACATACCCAGTGCATTGTTGGGACCAACAACAGATAAGGCAAAGGGACGATTATTTTTGTACAAATCTCGAATTCCGTCGGCCTGATTGGCCTTTGTTGCGCCGAGTGCTGTTGCTGTTGCTTACGCTATTGTGACAAAAGCTTCTCTGGCTCTGCGATACGCTGCACACCGTTGATAGCCCCTGTGATTGTTCTCGGTTAAAAATAATACACACTTATCACACTCTGCTTGGCTGGCCCGTTATTTGAGATTTCTTTTTCTCACACATTACTGTAGGAAATTTCTGATCACGTCGTAACTCATCCACTGCACCGCCATCGACGGACAGATCTTCCATATATTGGCTGCCAGCCCTTTGTAAAGGCCCCGATAGCCCTCTTTTCGAACGATCTGGATCAGCGCGTCCAGCGTCGACTTGTACTGGAACCCCATTTCTCCCCCACCCAGTGTGGCTACCTGGAATCTGCGGCGCAGAACGTCCATCGGATAAATGATCGTCTGGCCTACACCTCCGCTGATGGCTCCGAGCGTCAGCGCAACAACGGGATTTTTGCGGTGCCGCTCGGGCACAACCTCCTTCATGCTCTCGTACAGCGTGAAGTTAAGCGCGGTGTAGGGGGCCACTCCCCACGACGTCGGCATAAGTCCACGGTAAAGAGCACGGATGCCGCCCTCGTTGCTGTATATGTTCACCAGACTCTGCCACATCCCCGGAGGCTTTTCCACAGATGCTCTGCTTTTCAGGTTTTGAAGCTGTGCTGTCTGAACAGAAAGTCGTGTTTTGACGAGATCCATTGGATACGACACCAACACCGATAGGAACCCTGCCACAGTGCCCGCAGCCAATCGACTCTCAGTGCTCAGTGTCCCGTCCGGGTTGGCCAGCAATAGCTTCAAACGCTGGTACGATGCGTACTGCACCGCCGAATAAGGAATCACCCTTATACAGTTGATACCGTTCCCACGGTAAAGTCCTCTATATCCTTCCTGTTTCCATATTTGTTTGACGGAATGGAACACACCCTGGTACGAGTTTGTTGATCCTTGGACTTGCTGAAGGACCTTGACTCGCTCCACAGGCGACACAGCCGTCCGGGAAAGCGCCCCTGCAATTCCCCCGGACACCAGCGAAAGTGCAGGCTCGGGTATCGAGAACGAAAAACCTTGGTCTTTCATGTTTAGTTTAGAATATTTTTGAGATTTTACAGATTCAACTCTGCTGTATCGGAAAATATTTCAACCTCGAACCAAGCGGGGCAATTACTGTTACACATCGGTGGTCAATTAACGTACGTATTTGCAGAGTTCGCGGAAGTAATTTTTTTATGTCATGTGACCCAAGTCGACTGACATACAAATGTTGAACAAACATGTGGCGGTCCTGACGGTGCACCGGCGACAGCGGCGACAGCGGCGACAGCGGCACTGCATCGACATGAATGAGTTCAAGCACTCACAATTGTGCCACTGTTGACCTTTTTTCCCGTCTTCGAAATGGCCTGCAAGACAGTGTCATAATCCAGGTCGCTAACCACGTCCACAGTCTGTTTCTCGAGTGAGATGTCCACAGACTTGACACCTGGGAGCTTTGTGAGCACGCGGTTGACCGCGTTCGAGCATCCCGAGCAGGCCATAGTAACGTCGAACTTGTAGTGTTTAGAGGACATTGCGCAAATAAACCAAATAATTCTGGCAAATTTCGGCCTTATATATTTTTCCGCAATTATCACTCAATTAGTAATCTCCAAGTACAGAGTAATTTATGCGCATTCACGAAATCGTGGTGCGGACACAACAGTGGCGTATCTGCTGTTGGACGGCCAGCCTTCCATGTATTGAATGTTTGCCACGAAAATAATAATTCTACGCCTCTGCACTTTATGTGGCCGGGTATATTTCTGTGACATGGCTCTACTAAAAATGTTCAGGGCCCAGGACCGCGAACGTGCCACGAGGCTTGACTGAGGGATCTGCGTTGTACAATCGAAAATGTAGCGAAGATCGCCCCTGGTTGAAGTTTCTAATGTTGGGAGCGAACGGACGGTCGCTGGCGTCCCAGTCTACAGAAGTTCCCGTTGCACATAGAATGTTGAAAAGTCAATGACCGAAGGCATCAGGATTCAGCCACCGGAGATACACTTTTGCGTTTATTCTCCGTCCACTACATTTTGTCGGCCCGTGATCTAAAGACGAGAGTCCGCAAGCGGGTGAGGCAAGAAGACAAACGGCATTCAGTCCGGTTTCCGATAAAACTATGCATCTCGGCAGGCCATGGGGCCAGCCAAAAGCAAAGTAGACGTGAAGAAATTCGGTACAGAGCGAAAAAATTTTAAGGTCGATAGTCCCACCCTGCTCCGCGCACACCCCTGCCCCATCCAAACATATTCTGTTTTGTAAACTAAGATCCCTCCTTCGCCGAAATTTCTTTAAAGTCGAACATTGCTTAGTCTCTACAAATTTTGCATTCGTTGGATCCTCGACAAAGGCCTGTTCTTGTAATCTGACCCTTTTTTATTACAAACGGCCGTTCCTTGATCAAATTTGTTTTTATTATGACCTCCCGATACAACGTGTTGTCAATTGGGGCTCATCCCAACCTTGCCTTTTATAACTGGAGGTTGTTCAGCTCCAAAACATGCGATTTCAGTGTTGTGAGTCCGTCATCAAAATCGAGTAATACATTTCAATGGAGCTCGCTCCAGTTCGGAAATTCCAGGTACACGCTGTCAACGGTATACGAATCCCTCGACATGTATCTGTCAAACACGGACTTTTCTCGGATCAAGATAGACTTCATCTTTGTTTCTGCCACCTCTTTGCAAGATCTGGCGTCTGTGTTCGGCAAGTTGGCTACCTTGATGTCGGCCCAGCTTGCCGTCGGCAACGTTCCTACCATCATTGTCGAATCTACAAATTTTGTGAATTTGGAGCCGTTCGTCAAGCTCTCCTTGCAGCTTGAGGCAGAGGTGCCGGTGCTTTCAATCATGTCTGATTACGACATCCGACTCGTGGGAAACAACAACTACCATGTCTACAAGAGCAAAAAGGAAAGTGACTTGCTTTACGTCGGCCGCAGTGGTACCGAAAATGAATACACGAAAACTGATATAAGGCTCATAAACGAAATCTCAGACCTCTTTGAGAGCGCGGGGATTGACGTTTACAAGCTCAGCACTCCCTTGGAGTTTCTTTCTTACCAGTGGAAATTTGCACTTCCTAAAATAGCCATCGAGCCATTGTCCATATTATTTGAAAAACCATTTCCTGAACAACTCCAGGAACAGATCTTGGCAAAGCCATTGATCTCGGGACTGATTAAGGAGATCATTAGCGTGATCAAAACCATGGGCTGCAAGCTCTTCAAGAGTTATGACAGTGAAGCCTCCATGCTACAGAGGATCAACCAATTATATCCTGTCACTGAGCTTAGCCCTGACTACTCGGAAGCGCCAAAGCTGTTCTATGATTTCTACAACCAAAATGAGGTGTATCTTGACCTTCTGTTGCTTCAGCCAATTTTGATTGCTGATGACTTCCACATCAAGACTCCATATCTCGAATTCTTGTATGCCGTCATGACTCAGTCATGTAACAGCAACGTCTCAACTTTGGAAAATCCAACCTCCATTTTCTGGTTGCGCAAAAACGCCGAAAATATAAGATCCTTGAAATTGCAACAGGACGAACTTTCGGTCAAGAACGCTTTGAAAGAGAAGGAAATAGCAGAGTCTAAGGAGAAATTGTCCCAGCCTCCCGTTCAACCTCCGGTTATCCCGTCAGGAATTCATCCGTCTCCGCCAGCTTCCCAACAATCACATTCGTCCCATACGGACAGAAATGCATTCAACTTTGAAAGTAAGGATTTCAATCAGCCTTCCGCCCAAAGATCGTATCCTAACAACTCCCAAACCACATTGCCTCCTAATGGTCATGCTGTGAACGGGGGCATAGCACCTGATCAAAACATGGAAAGCGATCTGGAAGAATTATCAGAAATGGCACATGCATACGTTATTTCAGACCAACCACAAAATTCTCAAGCACCAGCCGCTGGGTACCAACCAAAACCTATTCCGAATATTTTTGCTCAACAGCGAGAGGCTCAGCAAGCGCAAGTCCAGCCTCAACAACCACAACCTCAGGCGCAGTATGTGCAACCGTACCAGCAGTATCCCCAACCCCAAGCTTATCAACAGCAGCATCAGCAGGCTCAACAGTACCCTCAACAGCAATACCCTCAACAGCAGTATGCAGCTCCGGTTGCAGCTCCGGTTGCTTCAACGGTTCCGGCTCCTCAAGCACAACAGTATGTTCCGCCGGCGGGCGCCGAATACTACAACGGCTCGTCTTCACCATCCTACGTGCCTCAGCAGGGTCCGCCTCATGGTCTCCCTTCCCAAGGATTACCAAACCAGCAAATTGTTTTCCAGCAAAAGGCACCTTCTGCTCCGGTCAGAAGGCCATCAGTGCCTATGTCCTACACCCAGGATAACTTGTCAATGATTTCTGGAATGAATGGCCACCAATCCTCGTACGAGGGACAGGATTACTATAGCCAAATGTCCAGGCAGCCAAGCAGACAATTCAAGCCTACTTCGAGAAAGAACCGCAAGTCTACCAATCTACTTAGTGGAGTCTCCTTGGGAAATGATACCAGAGGAATGCCATCTAGACAATCCATGATGCTGGGACCATCTCAGAACGCTGGCATGAGCAATATGCAACAGCCTTATCCTATGAGACAAAGCTCTTCGGGTACGTTGAACCAGATGACTAGAAGAAGCCAAACTTCCAACGGACTGGGTATCAATGGCCCTCACAAACAACCTAAGCCGCAGCAGACAGGCGGTCAGCAGTCCCAACAGCCTCAACAGCCTGTTGGTTCTCAACCGCTACCTCAGCAAGCTTCAGGAATCTATCCGCCTCCTGTACCACGAGCAAATCCAGGCAGTCAGGGTGGTTCTGCTTCCGGCTCCGGCTCTGAATCAAGTCTTCCGCAACCTCAAGAAAACAAGATGAGGCCAGTTCCCGAAGCAACACCAGCTCCCAACACCCCAGCATACACTCCTCCAGCTACCGCGGAATCCAAAGATACCGAAAAGAAGAAGAAGAAAAGAGGTTTCTTCGGCAGGAAGAAATGAAAAATTATGTAATTCTTAGGTTTTATTATTTACACTTGGCAGTGCAGTCTGTATTTTAAAATTATAGAAGAGGGAACTTCAATAAGCTAAATGTTACGTCCTCGATTGCCTCCATATTGCAAATTGCAGGTATATAGGCCGATTTGTCGGTTTGCTTCGCGGACAGCAGGCCAAGCGAAAAGCCCAGAGCCGTTGGGGTACTCATACTTTACCAAAAAGTTCCGCAGTGAAATCAAGTTGTTCGAAAAGTACTGCGTAAGTGATTCGAATGGGAATCTTGACCTGTTCCGAAAGCTACACAGATTTAGCAAAAATGTTCCAAATAAGGAGCGTCTCTCCCTATTCATTACCACATTAAAACGGAATAATGAATACTACAACCACCTGATGGCGCAAGTCAAACCAGATGCGCATAATCAGGGCGAGCAACACTTCAATTCTGTACATAACTCGCCGGGAACCATTGGTGCATTGCTGAGTCAGGCGGACATTCAACCAGAAACAACTGCAGCAAAGAAACCTGCCATCGACAAACATCAAACAGGCGAACAATCTTTCAAAGATCTACTGAACTCCATAAATAAGATTCAAAAAAAGGAGTCTTTTCACCATCACGACTTGCCAAGAATGACCGACTTCACACCAATGCCCTCTTATCGCCCATTTATGATGAGCGTTGATCAAGCACCATCGGCCGCCCCTGCTCAGCTCGAATCATTTTTGCAGGAAGCTAAACACCAAAATGATGTTACCCAGGAACAATTGTTCAAAAGCAAGCAAAACTATGAATGGGCCAAACAACAAACATCTTCCAATCCGAGGTCTTTGGAAAATGGAAACTTCTTCACCCCAGTCCTTGTTCCGAACACATTTGTGCCCAGTAACATATTCTTCGGTCAAAAAAATTCAAGTATAGATTTATTCCCTACTCTGGCCTCCGCCAAAGAGATACCCAAAGGATATGAGCTCATAGTTTTGCGCGAAGATGGGCATTTGGATAAGCTGAATAACTATGATTTGGAGGAACTCGAGCCTCGCAAACAAAATGTGTCAAAATTGATGTCGCAATTAAGGTCGCCTGAACTTTATATCAAGAACATTAACAAACTGATAGGACAAAATTGGCAGCTGTTCGACGGGGATTCCGATAGATTGATTTTTATAAGAAGCAAGTCCGCAAGGCTCTATGTTTGGACAAAAAATGGGCTTGCTATTGTTGGCTTTGGTTTCCTTGTCCTTCTCGGGTTGAGTTACTTCGCAGATCCAGAGGAAATTCAATCTTTTACAGAATACCAGAACACCAAGAAAGCCAACGATCAATCAGATGCATGATTTAGCGCCAAATGCCTACCTATATCATATTAGTCTACATATCGGATCTCTTCACTGAGCTGAATTTCAAAGCGGTCAGACTTCCCCTGTCTCCATTCCAATCTCTTAGCAGCGTCACTGTCTTGGAATCACGCAGATCAGGCACACTCCACCCGGTTTCATATACATGGGACTCCTGCTTTTCGCGAAATTCAAGTAGATCTTGCCTTTTGGAAGCCGGTCTGCCTGGTCTTCTTTCGGCTCTAAGTTGCTCAAGCTCTTCATTATCACGGTTTATGAAACTTTCAATAAATGTTTTGACTTCTTCAAGACTGAAAGACGACTTCAAGCTGTATTCTTCATTCTCTGTGATAATCTGCTGGAAATATGTCACAATTTGCAACTCATTGGATTTCTTTTCTTGCTGAGCTAGTTTCCTTTTCGTGAGCGTTTCCTCTCTCAGCGTGGCACGTGAAATAAGCTTGGCTCTGCGACCCTTTGGATGCAGAAGCTTCGCGTTTTTGAGTTTTTTGTTAACACTGGAAAGACTTTTAGGCATGCTCAAATCAAACAGAGAAGTTAAAGATAAAAAAAAATCTCGCACAGCCTGAACTGATGTCCGCTCCGGGTAACAGCTACTCCGGAACTTAAAATTTTGCATATATTGGAAATTTGTTCATACGAAGCGAAATGGTCCAACGGTACACGGAAGAAGAATTGCTCGCCTTACAGTCCCACGGTGTGCTTCCTGCTGGAGTTGATCTCAGCTCTTTCGTGCAACTGGTTGATGAAGTCAGGGAAGCTTTGAGAGACGTGGAAGACCAAGGCCCTAGAAGAAGATCGTTCACGGGTTTTAAGAAAAGACAGCCAAAAGAACTGAAGCAGACTGATGACGAGGGATGGACATCTTTCGTGACTCCAAAGCCAAAGAAAGTTACCAGTCAGGATGAAAAGCCGGAAATCAAACAACACACCATGAAGGTCAAGACCAGCAGCTCTAAGATTTCCTCTGGTAAGGCTAGCGTGGATACTCGGGATACTATTGCCATCACTCAAGTCTCCAAATTCAACGCTTTTGACGCTTTGAACGCTGAGGATGAAGCCGTTGAAAGTGATGAAGAGTGATAATATAGGATTAATGTACGTTATGAATGAATTAGAAACAACTGTAAATCTATGCAGTAAGCAGCCCATCTCCGTTTTGACCTGTTTGCGCGTCCTTGTACTCGTTGTCAGAATCATCGCTCAGATCCAAGTCGCTAATGCAATAAGCTAGACCGCTTTTTTTCTGGCCAGGCACGGGAGCCGAACTCTTAGTCATGCTAAATTTATATAAGCTCTCTCTGCTTGAAGGACCAGCACTATTACCGGAAATGATCGAACGCAAGTCTCTAAGATGTGTTGAGTTGGAGTTGAGTCTTGAAGAAGTGTTAGAACGAGCGGTGGAGTAATTGAAAATAGACCCATTACCAGCAGAACCGTTGGCCGAACGCGGCAAGGAATCATAAGGCAAAATGATCGATGAAGAGGAGTGGTTGAGGATCGAGTCTGTTGCAGTCGTCGATTGGCTGATGAGCATTTTGGGAGGAGTTCTGACAACCACGGGAGTTTTCTCGGGACTACATTCTTCAAAACCTGCAACGCTTAGCCAGGTCTTGAGCTCCGGGTCTTGAACAAGATGATTAAGAAGCTCGCGTGAAGGCAGTGCAAAGGAGGAGTCTTGAACAGTAGATCCAGGTTCGAGATCAATTGGAAACGCTTTGTACCATATATTGGAGGCTATCATTGAGGATATTTTTGCGGAAGCGGTCTGCAAGAGCTGCGTGAGATTGTAAACTTTGGCAATTTCCCTGATCAACATCCAATTGAGCGAAAATTTAAAGTTGTCCAGGGAAGTGAACCATGAGGATACGAAATTGACATAGTTGACAACAAAATTCGTTCTTGTCGCATGTACCATCTCCAGGAGGACTTTTAATATTGCTAGATTCAATTCCTCTTTGGTATTAGAGGCAATGTTGTCAATAAGGTTGAGTAGCATCAGAAATGGGTTATCTGACTTGTTAGTAATACAGCTCTCGAAATTAGGCTTTGAGCACAACTTTTTGTCTGCCTCCAAAGCGTAAAATCTGGATAGAAGGTTAAACCATTTTTGCTGCACCAAGCACTTCGATTCTGGGGCAACGAAAGATGGCACATTTCTAAAATCAAGAGCATAAAATAGATAATTGAACAGGTTGATGCGATACGGTGATCTTTTATAATCTATCAGGCTGTCTCCGTGCGTGCTCTGGAAAATCCCTTCAATATTTGACATGAAGATGTCTGAAATTTCCACAAATTCAGAAGTCTTTGAGAAGCTGTCGACCGAGTTCACCGTCTGATAATAAATTTTCAGCACTTCTTCTAGCATGTCGTTAATTTGGTCATTGTAGTAAATGTGCGTTCCCAAACTGTGAACAATCTCGATGTAGCCATTATTAAGAGAAGGCGGGTGTTTGGAGATCACCGCCTCCTTCTGGAATCTCAGAATGTCACTCAAAAGTTCTCTGACTGGTAATCCAACCATGTTCACATCCTCTGAAGCAAGCAAATTGGAAATCAAATAGGCGATGGTCTCTCTCTGGGCAGGATTTTTGCTGGTATTCAGTTCAAGGATGAACATAGACACAATTCTGTACCTTAGTTCTATATGAGTCTTCTTAGCACACGCTTCGATCAATCTGTTGAACCAGCTGATTTCTCCGGGATGTGCAATAACGTACTTTACAAGAGCTTTCGTGGTAAGATCCACTTGCTTTTTAGCGTTCGTATCGAAAAACGATCTGAGAGCATTGATTGCTACTTCTTCGATAGATTTTTTCTCGGTGCTGTTGTCTGGACCTGTTAAAGTCTTCATCAAACGGAGAGAATTATCTCCTTTGTCCGTCTTGTCTAGGATGACACTGATCGATTTCTCAATCAGCTTAGCATTATCAAAGTTGCTGACACTAGGATCAAAGTATTTGGAGATGACTGTTGTAGTGTCCAAAGATATTTTTGACCATTGATATTCTTGGGATGTGGAACCCAGGCTAATAAATTTAGAAGTGAGTCTTAAAAATTGTCTCAAAAGATCAACGCTGCTGGAAAGAATCTGCTTCTGGTTTTGTTCAATCTTACTGCAGAAGCTACTAAATATCGATAATCCGAGCTCACACGTTGATAGATCTCTCAACTGAACAACTTGGGACAGGATGTCGATTATGTAATTGGCCATGACGCCCAAATCGTCGGCGCATTTGCTGATTAGTTCCTGTAATATGAACAGCGTAACCTTAATGTGGCCGATCCGATTGTGCGAAACGTCTAGTCTTGTTTTTTTGCTTAAAAAGACAGCCACTTTTTCTAACTTTGTTCTTCTCGTCGAAGCATAGTACATCAGATAGCTGAGTTCCGCATTGTTCGGTTTTGTTTCATTGAGAGGTAGCTTCTTCGATGGGTAGCATTGCAGAATGAGTTTTTGATGCTTCGGGCGGAAATTTGGCAATAACGGCATGCTCCATAAACACGAAATTTAATTTATTGAAAATGCCAGGAAACCCTTTTTCTTGCTGAACCGCAGCATGCTGGCAGCACAGGTTAGAAAAAATTGTATTTTTTTTTGATTATTATGGCTCCTATATACGTGAAGGGAGGTGTGTGGACCAACGTTGAGGATGCTATTCTCAAGGCCGCCATATCGAAATACGGCTTGAACCAGTGGGCTCGTGTGAGCTCCTTGCTGGAAAAGAAAACGGCCAAGCAATGCAAAATGAGATGGCAAGAATGGCTCGATCCGCGGATTAAGAAGATAGACTGGACAAAAGAAGAAGATCAAAAGCTACTTGAGCTTGTGCGATTGCGTCCCAATCAATGGAATAGTGTAAGTTTGCTGATGAACAGGACAGCCAATCAATGCATAGAAAGATATCAACAACTGCTGGATGATAACTTGGACGACTCAGATCTACGACTAACGGGAAGTATGCAGCAAGCTGCTTCTGGACCTGACTCTTTAAACTTGAATCCCGAATCAAAACCGGCACGGCCTGACTTTGAGGCAATGGATGATGACGAAAGAGAGATGTTAAGTGAGGCACGCGCAAGACTCGCCAACACGCAAGGTAAGAAGGCAAAACGCAAAGCCAGAGAAAGAATGTTGGCTGAGAGCAGAAGGGTTGCAATAGTTCAGAAACGTCGTGAGCTGAAGCAAGCGGGAGTCAATTCAAAATTCCGCTCGAAAAAGAAGTTTGCTACCCAGATGGACTACAATAACGATGTTGCTTTTGCCCGAGAGCCCGAGGGAGGACGTTTCGATACGAGTGAAGAAAGATTGCAGAATTACAAGGAGCGTCAAGGATTTGATGAGCTTGCAGAACGCAACCAGGCACCCAATTTGGAGCGCGAAAGACATGAGAAAAAGCGTAGAAGACAACCTACAGACTCGAAGACTATTTTTGAGGGTGCAGCACAGAGCTACGATGAGGACTTGGAATTCAAAAAGAGGAAATTGGAATTGAGTGCTCCAGGCAGCGACCAGCAACTAGAAGATGTTGACGAGAGCATTAAAAGTGCCGCCAAGGAGCTCAACCGTGCTACTTTTGAGCGTTCTGTATTATTTTCGAAGCCTGATGAAGCGGATGATGATGAGGCGGATGTGCTTGAGCCTAAGGAATCTTTGAAGAGCAAGTTGTCCAAGCTTCCAGCTCCAGTGAACGACTTTGAAATAATCGACAGTGAGAGCGAGTCGGACGAGACACCATTATCGGAACCCAAAATAGAAGTGGGCCCGCAGCAGGTTGCATCGGCGATAGGATCCGAACAAAAATTCCAGCTTCCGGCTCTTCCACCGGTTGACCAGCAGAGATTATCTGCAATTGTTGAGCAATCGTCAGGACTAGAAGGGCTGGTCCTAGAAGAACTGGCACAATTAATTAAAGGAGAGACTGAAGAGCTTGAGAATCGGCGTGACGTCGAGGCAGAAATTGAGGCGGAATTGTCCAAACTCGATTACAACGACTACATTAAGGCGGTGGAAGAACACAGCAACACTGACGACGTAGAGCTGTTGCTCCAGACTATCAAACAGGTAACCGAGGATTCCAGTCAACTGGAGAAAAAGTTCGCGGCCTTCACCAACGGCTACCTGCGTAAACAGTCCGCGGTTTGCAAGGACATTGCGAAGAAATGGGGCGAGATTGGCGATCTCGATAGAGAATGTGCTGTCTATGAACAGATAATGGTGCTTGAGGAGCGCGCAATCGAATATAGATCCTCCACCCTTCAAGAATCGATAGACAGAATGAGCTTCGCTATTGGCGAGGCACAACAACGCTTACGTAATTGAGTATAATAGGAAACGGTTTTTTTTTGGAAAATGCCGACGAGAGTCGCACGACCCGTTATTTTTTCCCGCTATTAATTGTTCGAAAACGGCACCACGAGTGCAGTCCGCTCGTACATGCCTTTTTAGGACATTAAAACGGTCATTCTATTCTTCCAAAGCGCAGAAAATATAAATAAGAAAAAAGACATTTTTCATCTTGCCACTAGCTCAAGATGGGTGTGTTGTCAATACCGTTTAGTCAGGAGCTGTACTCGGGTTCTGTACTGTGCTCCACTCCTTCCCTGCAAGGTATTTTACTCAGTAAGCAGGCCACTAGTTTCCGTTCCCACCGCTCCCCTAGTTCCCTGGAATCCTTCGCATCCGACATCACCAATAGCTCTTCCAGCTCCAGCGACTCGCAGGACGAGTTCTCTTGCGACGAGTGGCAGCTGGATTCTGATACTGAGTATGACATGACTAGCTTTATTTCTGTGAAGTCTTCTTGTATTCGCAGTGAGTGCCATGAACATCCCTTGGAGACCGACCATTATACCTGGGAGACGAAACAGTTGCCGACTAAGGTCTGTGCATCTCCCCAGAAAACATCCAAGACCGCTAAATTTATCCGTGCCATCAAAAGTATTAGCAGGCTGCCTAGCAACCCAGGGCTTTTGCAGTTCAATGAGCGAATGACAGACGATATACTGCCGAAAACAAAAGTTTCGGAGCCCAAACCTATCCCTTTGCAAACTTTCAGCGTCGAGTCCCGTTCGATGAAGTCGAGCAAGCCGGTTTTGCCTGATTCACCGGCTCGGGCTCGTGAGGCGCGGATTAACTCCAACTTTTTGCGCGTTTATGCTTTGGATTACTGCTGCAAGAATGCTGGTCATTTGCAGCTTTCCGATTACGAGATCGATTTATACTACCAGGAATACTGTGAGTCGGGGTTTGACACCTTTGAGGAGTATTTCATCGACGCTGGCTATGAGCTCGCTCCAGTGCTTCGCCAACAGCTCAAGCTGGGTGTACTTTCAAGGGAGAAACTGTGGAACAGCGTGATCCTCCCTCCGCGCAGTGATCCAGTGTCTCACGTTCGTGAGAAATACATATCGTGTGATGGACGAGCAAATGGCCTTGTCAGAACGTCTGGAAAATTCGTTCCGTGGCTAAACCTCCAGGATTTTGACTCTAATAACAAGAAATGTGTGCGCCCATATGGCCACACCGCCAATCTGACACAGTTCACCGTCAAGGGATGGTGCAACGAAAGATGGCTCGCTAAGACCGCTTAACTTAATTTGCATATTACATAATACGAGAAATATTATCTAAATCGATTTAACTCCTGATTTGTTTATCATGTTTAAAGTGTTTCGTCGTTGCCACTCGACAATCGGTTTCGCATTCGACATTGACGGTGTCTTGCTTAAGGGACACAACGCAATCCCGGAAGCCAGAGAGGCTCTCAGTGTTTTGCAGACCAAAAAGATACCTTTTGTTCTGCTCACAAATGGAGGCGGTGTGCTGGAGTCTGCTCGATGCGAGTTTATCTCGCAGAAATTAAAATTGTCATCCCCATTGCTGCCGCGGCAGATAATTCAATCGCACACGCCTCTTCGCACTCTTGCCCACAAACATCGGCGCGTGCTAATTGTCGGAGGCCCTGCCGATTCGGCGAGAGGTGTTGGTCAAGAATACGGGTTTAAGGAAGTGCTCAGGCCAATCGACCTGATAAAAGCCAACCCAAAGATCTGGCCATTCCATAAGTACACTGACAAAGAGATCGGTTCCTGGGCTTTGGACCCTGAAATCAGCAAGGTGGACGTGGACGGTCATAACGAGCCAATCGACTCGGTCATGGTGTTTAATGATCCTCGTGATATGGGTTCCGACGTCCAGATAATCATGGACCTGCTGAACTCAGAAAGGGGCTTGCTGGGAACCAGACGGACGTATTCTTCCTCAACACCGTCTGTGCCAATCATTTTCTCCAACAATGATCTTCTCTGGGCTACAGAGTTCAAGCTTCCACGCTATGGGCAGGGTGCATTCAAGATTATGATTCAGGCCTTGTATTCACATACTAACAATGGCAAGCCTTTGCAACAACTGACCTTAGGAAAGCCATATAAAGTGAGCTACGATTACGCCCATCACGTGCTAATAGATTACCGGGATGCTCTGTTAAGTGGGGATCTAGATAAGACGCCCTGCACGCCGCAGTTGAACGTGGCGCCTTCAGAGACACCATTTGATAAAGTTTTCATGGTAGGGGACAACCCAGAGTCGGATATCCTTGGTGGCAATAGCTACAACTGGGAAACCATCCTTGTTAGAACAGGGGTTTTCAAGGACGGTGACTTTGAGCAGGACTCGAAACTGGCAAAACCTTCGTTCGGAACGTTTGACAACGTCAAAGACGGGGTGTTTGCCGCTCTAGAAAAATACGCATGATATCAAATACATTAACTCATCTAATTAAGCGGACACGGTCTCTATGTTTTAGACCTTCGATGCGACAGTCTGTTCGCTTTGAAGCTTTAAAGCGTTTCTCTCGTAACTCTTTTCCTTACAACTTTGTAAGCCCTTGCACTTGTGGCTCTCTAGCAGTCTATGTTTGGAACAGAACTTGCCTTGACAAAATGAGCAGTCTCCCACCATCCGCAATGGAGCAGAGTTGCAGGAGTCAAAGCTGCACTTGTTGCTCTTCTTGCTGGACTTTCTTCTCACCTTTGTCTTCGGCTGTTCGACAGCAGTTGACTCATCATCCGACACGGCAGATGATGACTCATCAATACTGGTCAGGTACACAGTGGAGTTGGAATCCTGAGTAATCCCATACGACTCCAAAGACTTGGAAAGCTCCATCTTCTTTCCAGAATACCAAACCTTGACGTTTGATTTATTCACTGCGGAATCTGGTGGAAGAGCGACAACAGCAGCCACCTTGAGGTCTTCCACAGTGGAATTATCGGGAACAGTGACTTGGAATGATTGATCGTTTGATGACTTGACAGTAACCTTCATTTGCTAAGAATCTAGTTGGAAAGAAAATGATGTATGAGCATAGACTCTAAATATTTTGCCACCCTTTCTTTTTTAAAAACATAGCCACTACAGTGGCGCATCAACTGCCGGATCTGGCTCGAACTAGTGCGATAAGAAACCAAAACTTTCTGGCCCCTAACCGTTGTGGTGTACGGGTGTCCTCACGGGATTTCTGGTCCTCGTGAAAATCAAACTTGAAAATTTTACAGCAATTACAACATGTCTGGATTTCAAAGACCTGAGGAGAAGAAAGAATCGATCACGTCGACGCCCACCTTCAAGATTCTGCTGAACGCAGGTATTTTCATTGTAAGTTAGCTTTTATGCCCGCTTTTTTACTAACCTCCAGGCCGGTGTCGCACTTATTCAATCGCCTGTCATGGACATGTTGGTCCCACAATTCCAGTAAGTGTGCTGGAGTTGTGTTTCTATGTGAATAGTCATGCACAATACAATAGGATAGATATAATGAATGGAGAACATGTGTTTGAGTTTAATGTACAAAAATAGATTGTTACTGTTGGCTTGTTAGTTTGCTAGTCTGTATAGCTCTTGGCCAGGAATTCGCCTTCATAATATTTGGCCACAAGTAGTGAGTGATGAGATTACGTCTACGCATGAAACCTAGTCACCTTTTAGTAATATGTTATAGTACATATAGTAGGTACACAGCATACCTCGCTGTACAATTCTAACGAGCCTTATCTAGAGGTGAAGACAACATACAAAGCGTGCAAAATACCAGGGAACCAGGCAAAGATACACAGAATGATGTTGATGAGCAATTGCATGCCCACGCCTCTCTCCAAGAAAACAGCAAGAGGAGGCAGCAACAAAGCTGTTGTTAGACCTCATTGGATTTGTTTACTTACCCAGAATGATTGCAACGATCTTAGACGAGTCCATTTCTAACTTGATTGGTAGTTTCAGTTCTTTCAAGCACGAATGGGAAGACTGAAATTAAAACACTTTAAAGAAAGAATACCGCAACGTTTAAATTATCCAGAATATTTTATGAGGGCGGAAAAAATGGCAGGCGGGTTGAACGGAAACTGGATGCCATGGTCATAAGCAATAAATTAGGTATGTACTTACTTGGAGATTTTGTCGTCGCTCAATGCACCAATGATATCATGGAGTGATGCGCTCACGTGCGTCTCGTGGTATCCCTCTTCTATCCGGTACTTCTGGCCTTCGTCCAGTTTGCATAGCACTTCGCAAGAATATCCGGTAACCAGCAAGCCAGGAGGCCGACTTTCGACCGCTTTCAGAACATCGATCAAGTCACCCAATCTTGTACGAATTATGCGCTGGTCAGGACATGAGGCTCTCTCCACAACGCAGACCGGCAAGTCTGTAGGCCATTTCCGCTCATACAGCAAAGGCAGAATATCTACCATTTTTCCCAACGACATCAAAAACACCACGGTTCTGTTCGCTTGGAAGCCCGGCAAATCTGGCAGTTTTCCCTTCTTTCCCGTGCCCGTGCAGATAAGTACCTGGTCGGAAACGTCTCTGTGAGTAGACGGCACAGTAGCAACCACTGGTGCAACCAGAGCAGACGTGAGTCCCGGCATCACTATCGGCTTGTAACCGTGAGATGCAAAAAAGCCATATTCTTCTCCGCCACGACCAAAAATGTACGGATCGCCTTGTTTCAGACGGACGATGTGTTTGCCCTGTTTGAGATTTTCGAGTCCTATGTTGAGTAATTCCTGTTGTGCATTTTCGGCATTTCCTGGGAATTTTCTGGCAATGAAGACCTCCGTTTTCTTTGGAATAATGTCAATGATCTGTTGCGGGACTAATTTATCGGCCAAAATCAGATCCGCATTGTAAATGTCATGCAACGCACCTACGGTGAGCATCGACAAAGAGCCGGGACCCGATCCGATCAGCGAGATGCGTCCCTCTTTTCGGACTTCCTGCTCTGTTACCGGCATATTCGCGTATGCATCTGTCAGATCAGAAACCGATATATCGGCTAGCTTGCTCAATGGATAATACTCGATAATCTGTGATAACCATCTAGGTCTCTTGGTATCCTTTATATCGTCCAAAATGTCTTCATCCTCGCTGTCTATGAATTGGATTTTTCGTTTCAGACTGCCAATATTGGAGATGATTTTGTCCAGGTTCTCGGGCAGTTTTTGTACAATTTCTCTTTTGAGTCTGTTGGCCAGCTTGCAACTTTGGTGCGTGGTCGTCACGCCCATCTGGAAATCACCTTTCTTGTAGGTCGACATCATGGTAAATGATGAGAGCTCGGATGAATTAATGGTATTGATTGGTATTCTCAGTCTTTTACAACGCTCATATAGCTTCTGTTTTATAGGATCTTCATTTTTCATGATGACGAAAACCCTATCCACCACATTATCAACCTCACAGCGACCAAATCTCTCTAGATCATGGATATCTGCTTTCTTCTGAACGATCTCCAGCTCTTCCTGGTTGAAAAGAGCACTGTTTAAGGCCTGCCCTGCCAAATTCTCGTTAATAAGTATGGGCTTGGCTCCTGACTCTATGATGTTGTTGATACGGTTAATCACAACGCGGGAGAGGTTCTCGGCATCGTCGATGATTAGATGGTGCTCGCCAGAGCACTCGTGTGCACACAGAAACTTCATCAAAGGTTGAAGAATCATTTAGGGGATTGATAAATTTTATATGATTAGCACGGGTCACGTGACTATATCAGCGGAGAATACAAGTACGGGGATTGAATTGTACATCGTTACCAAGCAGCGGAGGATATTTTGTGCACGAATGTGTCTCTTGCGATAGCGTAATTGAAGATGCACTGACATCTGGTTTTATGAGGTTGCGTATGACATCCACCATACGAACCGGTGCACCTTTACACCTTAATGCCATTTTTATTAAAGTTAAAAATTTATTTTTCAGAAACTATGGCTCCAAAAAGACCTTTAGGATTTGGAAAGAAGTCAAAAGCCAAGAAAGCCAGGGTTGAACCCGAGCAGGAAGAAACGCCGGTGACGAATGAGCTAACCGTTGAGCTTCCTCAAGAAGTGGACGCAAATGACCCGCTCAATCAGTTAGAAGGGCTATGGCTCACGTGGATCAAATCCGATAGAGACAATGAGCTTATTTTAAACGGTATCATCCATGAATGCGATCGCTTACTCAGGAACTGCAAACAAAATGGGGGTAACGAAGACATTCAATTAGGTCCTTCGTTTTATTCTATTTATGGGAGATCGCTGGCTGCTTTGGCACAGTTCAACACAGAGGATAGCGAGACCAGCGTCACGGAATATTTCGAAAACGCCATGGAGCGTATCGAAAACGGAATGGATAAGTTTCCGGGCGACGAGGTGTTATTGTTTGCGAAAAGCCAGATCATTATGGATCGAATTCCGCTCGAGTACATTTCTCAGATGGATCTTGAGTCGACAAAGAAACAATTTCCAGACTTGGCAGACCTACTGGACGACGCTACGAGAGTTCTAGAGCTAGGAATCAAGACAGCAGAATCAAAAGAAAATTATGGGATTTTCAACGGCAACACTGTGATTGATATTCTAGACTCACTGGACGATCTCTTGGACATAGTGGATAACTTTGGCCGCAACTACGACGAGGGATTGGACAGTGATGCGGAGGAGTCAGAGGACGAGGAGGTCATGCCGGAAACACAGCTGGGCTCTTCTCATCCACTGCATACAATTAAGGATACGGACAAATACAATGTGTTTTGGCGTGAGACAATGGAGAAAAGTCTGAGCCTTTTAGATAAAGTTGAAAAGCAGGACCCAGATGTTAGACGAAAGATGGTCAAAAAATTGGGCCAATCGTATCTGATGGAAGCAGAAGAGCCGATATCCATCTTTACAACACTGGAGTATGATTCCGACGCGGAGGATCAGGAGATTGACGGAGTCTCAGCTGCCGAGGCGCAAAAGCAAGCACAGAAACTCGTTGGTACGGCTATAGAGTATCTCGAAGGTGCATGGGATGAAGAGGACCCTCAGACGTGGGTTGATCTCGCCGAGGCAGAAATTTCAATGGGAAATCTCTACGAGGTGGGAGGCAGCGAGCAAGAGAGTTGGTATAAGCGGGCTGAAAACAAGCTTGTCAGAGCAAATAATGCTACGCACGGGAAGTACGAGGAGGTCTTGGAGAATCTCAGAGGTAAATAGGGAAGTGAGAATGTAAGTGAAGAAACAGTACAAGAAGTGTGCATGACTCACAACGTAGTTATTTTGATCGGCAAAGTAGATCAGGGCACTGAAATAGTATCACCGCGCCCAAAAGCAGCACGTCGTGTTTCAGCTGCGGGCTTCAGATTAATTTGCGGTGGGAATTCGTAGCACTCGCCGTAATTAATTGGGATGGAAACGCGGTTGTGTTTATAAAATGCCACATTCGGGAAACGTAAATATTTTTTCTTGAGGCTAAGAACTGCCATATGTAGAAACCAGACAGAATGAATAAGGAAACAGGTCAAGCTAAAACAATAATTGAAACATTAATCTGCAGATCAGGAACCTTTTAACAATTGCAATAAGACATTTTAGACATCAGACCTGAATGTAGTGTAAAGCATGGAAACAACCTGTACGTATTGTTAGGTTGGAAAACCGGAAAAATCAATCAAAAATAAATCTTCAAGGCGCTTTTATATTTCTAATACGACACATCGGTTTTTACATGCCACTTTACCTTTCGTTCACTTCACATTAATCCACCCATACAATATACCGTCATGAGCATGGACATGGAGATAGACTCTCCCAATTATAACCAGTCTGACTCAAGCGCAGAACAACAGCTTCAGGATTCTCCTTTGCTAAATGTGACTACCAAATCACGGCCTCTGCGGCCTGTCAGCCATCGGCGCACAAATTCGCTCAAAAGACCATTGACAATGTCGCCAAGAGTGGACTCGCCAACCTGCTCCGTGCTTGCGGCAGACTTCTCATCCAATTTCCATGTAAACCCTGGTCATCTTGCCAATCCTAAGAAAATTCTACTACCGAGCATGATGGGTGAGGAGAACAAAGAGAATGCCAAAAAGTTATTTTACCGCAAAGGTAAAAGGCTACCAGCTTTCAAGTCTGACTCTTTGGCGTCTTCCTTTTACCACAACCGCTCTAACTCCTCCTCGTCGCTCATTTCTGGATCCCAGTCTTCTATCTTTCATAACCGTTCGAAGTCCCAACTTGACATCTCTACACCAATCAGCATACCTCCACCTACACAGGTGTCTCCCGAAACACAATCGATCATCGGTAATAGCAAGCTCAAAAAGAGCTTTTCTCTTATAAATCCGCAGCACCACAGCTTCAACTCCACCGAGTCGTCCTCGTCGAGCGAAAACGAGGACTCGGACTGTGAGGAGAATGCTCGAAATGAAATCGGCTCTCCTTTGCAGCAAAAAAATAGATCACACAGCAGAGCGAGAATGGAGCTGAACAGTGACATTAAGAATAAGCTACAGCGAGCAACATCGATGATCCAACCCCCTGCCCCAGGGCCGAAGCCTAAACTCTTTAAACTGTCTACTTCTAACTTTCAAGGAGACACCGGTGCTTTATCCGCAGGCACCAATCAACTAGCAAACACGATCAACGATCTCAACTTCGGTAGGGACGGATTCCACATTGAAACCAAAAGCATCAACAAACTGCATCTCGACGAATCAGCTCACGAATTTGGACCAGGAAACTCTATGCTCCCGAGAAGTCCTGTGGAAACGTTTTTCGTGGACGACTGCACCCTTCCGCGAATTGATGTGAATCAGTTCCACGAGATCCTAGTGAGTTTCAAAGAGGGAAGCTCGCAGAAACACAACAAATACCGGGAATTTTTTGATGAGCTCATGGTCATTGACTGTCGATTCGAATACGAGTTTAAGGGAGGACACATTGACTGTGCATTAAATGTTTCATCCAAAAAGGAATTGGAAGATCTTCTTTTGGGCCAGTCCGTGATCCGCAAAACGCCAATGGAGCATACCGCCGAACGTCGGAAACTACTGATATTTCACTGTGAATTCTCGTCTCACAGAGGCCCCTTGATGGCCAACCTGCTCAGAACATGGGATAGATATCTTAACAAAGAGTACTATCCGCATCTATACTATCCTGACATCGTCATCTTGGAAGGTGGCTACAAAAAGTTTTTCGAGAAGTACAACGGGGTGCACTGCTATCCACTGAATTACATCGAAATGCACGATCCGCAGTTCAAAGACGAATGTGAAGATGGCTTATATAAGCTGCGTAAGGATTCCAAAATGAGTCTGAACCGCAAGAACTCATTTCACGAAAAGTCAGGGTCGCTGTCGCTTCGCAAAAGCTATACATCAACTTCAGTTCTCAGTTTCGCAGAATCTACTAAAAGCAGCACCAGCATATTTAGTTTCGCCGAGTCTAAAACTGAGATCAGCGACTTAGCTGGGGACGGGGAGCTTGGTGGATTTGGTGGCGACATCGATCTGGACGATTTGTGCGACGAATCGCCAATTTTGAAAAAAACGACCATGCTCAGAAACTCTCCAATTTCCAAGCCTCAACTTGAAGAATTCAAGAAACCTGCGAGCCCGCAGAAGCTCTTCAAACTGCCTAACCTACCAAATCGTAAATCGTTGCACTTCCGCTCAAAAACCGTTGGCTCGCTGGCTTCGACGCCTCCACATTTTCCTCATTTCTCGGACCTGACCAAACGCTTCGAGAAACATGTTGACACGCCTATCATCAAGAAATAGACATTGCATCTCAAACCCCATATCTCATTAGTTTTCTTTGTAGCTATTGCGTAGTCTAGCCTCTCGACACTCTCTTCCACCCAGCGGAATAGGGCCGAATCTATTCAGTGGCCAAATCAAGTACTTGGCCTTGCCAATCACCAGTCCTGTACTGACCGGACCGTATGTGTTGGAGTCAATTGAGTGCACGTTATCACCTTCAACCCATATGTGGTTCACTGGAACCAGCACACGAGTGCGGGTGTCGGGATATCGAGGCACAACCAAATCACCTTGTTTAGCTTTTATTCGCTTTGTGTAGATTTTTTCAGGGTCTATAGGCGATCGAAGGAAAATAACGTCATCAACCTCTAGGTTGTTGATGTTGGTCACGCCCCACTTCCACAGGAGCACATGATTTCTCGTATTGGGCGATTCCGGCGGGTTGAAAGTCGGCTTCATGGACATTCCCTCGATTTTACCTATGTATGCCACATGTTCCGTGACTACATAAACGACCGGCACCCACGACAAAAACGCCAGGCACACGCGAGCGGAATATTTGGCAAGCGGGATGTGCCGTTTGAATGCAGACATGCTATAAAATCCAAGTAACGGCTACACTCCCTGCACCAGCTGAGAATGGATTAAATATAATTTTCGCTGGAAAAATCGTTTGTAAGATCATTACTAATATGCCAACTGCTATCGAAAACGAATTTGAGGTAAGTTTACAGACGCAAACTTGGAGCTTACCCTAACACCAGGCCGTCTATGCTGTTCCAATGCATTGTGAGTCATGTGCAGAATCCGTCACCGAGGCTTTGAAGCCCGTGCACGGCATCTCGCATCTTGACATAGACTTACAATCTCAAAAGATAACTGTCAAAGGATCCGCAGCACCTTCCAGAATCATAGAAGCCATCCAAGGAGTAGGTAAAGATGCCATTATCCGTGGAACAGGTAAGCCAAATTCGGCTGCTGTGTGTATCTTGGAATCTTTCGATGACGCTGATAAGCAGATGCCGGTTAAGGGCCTTGCTCGCATGGTTGCAACCACCCCGGATGAAATGCTGGTTGACCTTACTCTCAGCGGAGTCAAGAAGGGGGTCTACTATCCAAGCATTCGCGAGAGTGGAAACATTTTTAAGGGAGCGCTGACCACAGGCAAATCAGTTTACGATTTCCCTCCAATAGAGGCCAACGAAAAAGACGGCGATCTCTACAAATGCCAGGAATTTGTGAAAGTGCCTCTGGGAATTTCAGGCCTCATTGGCCGTTCTTTGGTTGTTTCTCACGAACCTAAGAACGTCTTCTGGGAAAGCTTGTGTGGAGTCATTGCTCGCAGTGCTGGAGCTTGGGAAAATGATAAATATGTGTGCTCATGCACTGGAAAAACTATCTGGCAAGAAAGGGCCGATGCTGTTGGACGCGGAATCTCCAACTAAGTAACGTACGAATGAATGATTTATTGGATTATAGAAACTAGTTTACACTGAAACGTTGTTGTCAACAAAATCGTCCTCGGTCAGTTCATCAATGCTTTCTTTATCCTTTACAGTTTTGTCCTTATTATTAGATGTGCCTTTGGACCCTGGGGCACCTTTAGATTTGGCCGTTTTCGCGGACTCTAGTTCGCTCAGAAGCTCGTCGTAATCTGCACTGTAATCGTCGTCCAATGGTCTTTTGGCACTGCCCTTTTTCACAACATCAGGAGTCTTCATTAGTCTCATTTCTGGGGTTTCCGAGAGTTCCAGCTCATAGTCTTTGTCTCGTTCCTGTTCCGGGATGCACTGTAAAATCACCAAAGAAAACAAGATGAAAAATATTATGTAGCCTATAAGCTTTCTTTGGGGAGTCGTAAAGAAATTCTGAGCCAGCTTATCGACTCCATGGCGTTTCGGCTTCATGGAGTAGGGGCGAGGAAGATCATATTTTTTGCCGTACCCTTGCATAATTTGCGAATTTAAATTATTTGAAAGAATACATCACAAAATAGGTTATGAAGCCCTATAAGTAGAGTTCATGATAATTTTTTTTCCAAACTTTTTGGTTTTTTCTCAATTCTCACTTTCTTACTTTAACTACATTCTTCGGATGTTCAATCTCTAAGGATAAAGATCGACTGTCCAAGGCATTGCTCTATATGATGAATTTCTTTGAAATGGGAATCTCTCTGACCTCGTTAAACAAATCATGGAGAAACAATACATATATTTCATTTCTGACTAGAGTTGCTCAGGACTGGCCGATCTAATCCTCTTTTTTAGTAGCAGGTTTCTCTTGCACCACGTCACCTTCGTCTGCCTTGCGTTGGTACTCGGTGTGCAGGGCCTTGATCTGCTTCTTGAGATTTTCTGCATCGACTTCCTTTGACTTTAATTCTTGCTTCAGTTTCTCAAACTCGACGCTGGAAATTCCTTTCTTCTCCTGCTTTTCGGCAGCAGTAGCTGTAATCAGATTCTGCTTATTCTTGACCATACTCTTCAAGAGAATGATGTTAAAATAAATTGCAATTCCCAAAAACAGTGTACCTCCTGTCAAATACATGTTTCTTTGAGAGTAGAACTTGCGAACACGGACTTCACTCCAAGTGGCTCCAGCCATCATCGAAGGGACTGGTGGAACGTTGGCGGTCATTGGCATACCTGGATGGTATTCCTTTGGTATTCTCGGAACTGCAGTTCGAAAAGCGTCCATAAACATCATTCCGAGTACCGAGGCTCCGAAAACAAGTCCAACTTTGACGTTGGGATTCTGCAATAGCCTGTAGGAAACATTGACAAATCCATCTTGGACCTTGTGGGGCAACGGCATGACCAAAATAGACATTAATGTCATCTCGGCCACGAGGGTCCCAAAGACAATCATCATTTGCAACGACATATTGGGCTGGAAACTTGTATGAGTGTAAAAGATTACAGATCAATACTATATCGATTGAAACGAGTCTTTTTTTGAAATCCAAGCCTACGCTAGCAGCAATGAAATGATAAATTTACATCTTTACACCAACAATATACTATTCAATGAGGATTATTATATTTTTTGAACGGATTATTGAAAAATGAACACCCGACGTATCAGGTTCGAACAGAGCACTTCTGTCCATTGCTGAGATTTCAGGGGAACGGAAAGAAAAGCAAAAACAGTTATTTTTGAGACATGGTCTCTTTTTAGCAAGCTGTAGCAGCACAATAATTGTAAATTTCTTGATACTGTGGTTGCTGTTGCCTCGAAGGCAGATTTTGTTGCTGGTAAAAACCATTTGCGGCAGCAGAGCCACCATAACAGACACCAGTAGTCATTAATGGGGGTACCATCTGTTGTTGATGGTAACTCAACGGATAGTAGCGTTGGGCAGCGGCCATAGACATTCCAGGCTGTTTGTAAGCAGACCTAGAAGTTTGTTGCGGCTGGAACGAAAAATAGTCACCAGTCGCAGACACGGGCGCATTGAACAACGAGTTGTTGTATTGTAGCTGATAAGGATTTTCAAACACCTGTTGTTGCACTGGCGGTTGATAATCATTATAATAAGGTGAGGAATTTAAAGACGTGCTCGATGGAGAAAACTGCGAGTTCGATGAGAACAGAGAACTGGATGGAGATTTATAATCATATTGAGCACCACTCTGATACGACGAAGCACTATCAACTCCACTAGGAGACAAAAATGGATCATTGTAAGGACTTGGAACAGGTGCAGGTTGAAATTTATTACACCACGTTTTCCAACATTCCTCAATACAAGAATATCCATCTTCATAGTGCAATCTCCATTTAACGGAACTAAGCCAGTCTCTCTCAAGCTTATTGATACACTCTAGAGAAAGACCAGTAGCATCAGACCATGACTTGTTCCGAAATGTGTTGTCGTCATTGAACTTATTGGCTAACACCAAGGAGATGATAAGATTCTCGAAAATTTCGGAATCCACAGTGATCGGATCTTCCTTGCCCTCCATCTTTTCTGATAGATAGAGCAAGGCAAGAACAATTGTAGACTTCGGCAATCTTGTAGCTGAGAGAACGGATTTCACGTTGTTGTGAAAAACTGGAGCAGGATTATCCGTTCTCTTCATTAAACCGTAAGAAAGCCAACAGACAAACTTCACCATCTGCTCAAGGTCATAATCTAAAACAGATGACACACCACCGGTAGGGTTGGTCGGCTGTTGATCTTGAACTGGGGGAGGCATTTGATACTGTTGTTGCTGATAAAAATCAGTTGGCGGGGCATAATAACCGGCCATGTTGTATCCTCCCGAATACGATAAAGAATGCTGATGGCGATATTGCGGTTGTGGAACAGAAGAGTTGACTAGCATCTGCTGCCCTTGTGGCTGGAAAGACGCATGGCGCTGATGATATTGAGGTAACACTCCTGTGAAAGATTGCGGAAGGTAATTCTTTCCCGATGCAAACATTGTGAAAAGGCGCAAGACGATGACTTAATTAAAAGGTCGTCTTGACAAGCGGATAGTCCAAAGAAGCAAGCTTCAACAAGGGTACAAAGGATAAATCAAACTTGAGAGTAACTTAATATCTCAAAAATTTATTCTTGTTTTGCGTTTCCCTTGTATAAGAAATCCTTTTTTTGGTGATCCGTTCGTTGTTGACGCTGGTAAAACAAAAGGAGCAATGAACTGTCGTTCTGAGTATGACTCCCTTGCGGTCTCCAACTGGTAAAATGATCACTTAAAGGTTTGGGTTTGCTGTGATTAAAACAAGTAAACCTTTTGCCCACAAAATTTTTTCCTGGCTGACTCTTTTCCTTTTATAACTAAGAAAAACTTTTCCTGCCATCCGCATGCATACGGGGTTCGCAGAAAATGAACTGGGCGCAAAATTTTTTTTTTACAGCAATAGCAGAATACTAGCAACCGGGTGATGTGTCAGCTTCTTCCAATCTGGCGGGCGGTGGCGGGTAGCTATCCATCTCTCCCGTTACTTTTTATCAGATTATCCCATGATAGGCTCTCAAAAATTTTACACATTAAAATCCTTACACCAGATATTTCATTATTATTCCTATAAAACACATTAACCACCGAAACCGTACAAAGTTCTACCTTGTCTCTTCAAAGCGTAAACGACATCCAAAGACGTGACTGTCTTTCTCTTGGCGTGCTCAGTGTAAGTGACAGCATCTCTGATAACATTCTCCAAGAAGGACTTGAGCACAGCTCTCACTTCTTCGTAAATCAAAGCGGAGATTCTCTTAACACCACCTCTTCTGGCGAGTCTTCTGATAGCTGGCTTGGTAATACCTTGGATGTTATCTCTAAGGATCTTTCTGTGTCTCTTGGCACCTCCTTTTCCTAGACCTTTTCCACCTTTTCCTCTACCGGACATTTTATGATATTAGATTTGTTTAGTTTGCCACTTCAGGATTGTGGTATATTTATATACACTGAGCAGGAGATGTGGAAAAGATGTCAGTCCAAAAAGTAGCCAATCATATTGTAAATCTTCCTGGTCTCAAATTTCCACACGCGCTGTGTAAAAAATAAACTCATATTTTGCTGCATATTGCCATTCTGAATGTGACCATCTCAGTTTCGCCCCCAAAACTATACGCCAGCTAGCTCGCGAAAAAAAAAAAATAGTACCCTGGTTTACGCACCGAGAGGAGTAAATTTCAATACGTGCAGCTGCGTAAAATCATGTCCGCGGGCGTAAACGTCATTTTCTTATAAATACATGTGCTCCCGCACTTAACCCATCTCATCAGAATTCAATACATATTTTAAAATGGCCAGAACTAAACAAACAGCAAGAAAGTCTACTGGTGGAAAGGCCCCAAGAAAGCAGCTTGCATCCAAGGCTGCTAGAAAGTCAGCACCAGCTACAGGCGGTGTCAAGAAGCCACACAGATATAAGCCAGGTACTGTTGCTTTGAGAGAAATCAGAAGATTCCAAAAGTCTACCGAGTTGCTTATTAGAAAATTGCCTTTCCAAAGATTAGTGAGGGAAATTGCTCAGGATTTCAAGACCGACTTGAGATTCCAATCGTCTGCTATCGGTGCTCTGCAGGAGTCTGTTGAGGCTTATCTTGTGTCCTTGTTTGAGGACACCAACTTGTGCGCTATTCATGCCAAGAGAGTTACCATTCAAAAGAAGGATATCCAGCTTGCCAGAAGACTCAGAGGCGAGAGATCTTAAGCTTATTTATCTGGGTTATATTGAGCGAGGTTTATGTGTAACATATTGGGTTTATACTTATTAATGATATCTTCCGGTTGAACGTTTTACTCATGCTAAACTGTTTAAAAGCACTTTATACACCTAGCACCAAATGACAACTAATAGAAAAGTAAAAAAATCAAAACATAGCTCTTTTACCTTTGTCATGGATCCTTTCAGCGATAGTGGTGAGCTCTACCAGTTAAGACAGCAGTTTTACGCCGCGAAGTACAAGGACATTGTTAGTACAAACTTAGATGACCTGATCTTCACCAATGACGAGAATAAATTCAAGGCCTATCAACTTCAAATAAGATCCTTGTTAGCCCTTGGAAAGCACGACGCGGCAGATGCTGCAATCTCTAAGATTTCCGTCAGCGAACCACTAAATTCTGAGTTCAAGGCACTTGAGGCATACTCTCGCTTCTTGCGCAATGGAAATAAAAGAGATGAAGAATTGGAGGTTCTAATCACTAACACCGAAAATGAAACAATTAATCTTCTTGGGGGTCTTTATTACGTGGCATTGGAAGATTACGATGCTGCAATATCATTATTATCTTCTTCAGAGGGATTTGAGAACATATCATTGCTGGTTTATGTCCATCTGTTGTTGAACAAGACCAAAGAAGCTGCTAAAATCTTATCCAACTTCAGCAAGATTTCCCAAGACAATGTTGTGTTTACACTTTCGCAGTCGTGGTATGACCTGGTCAACTATGATGATTCATTGAAGTCTGCGTATTATTTCTACGACGAATTTTCCTCAAATGAAAATACCTTGAGCACGAAGAACCTTCTTTGCTTATTTGTCTCAAATATGAAACTGCTGCACTTTCCCGAGGCTCAAGACGTCTTGAATAAGATTGCTGAGCAAGAAGACCATGAAGTTAAAGGCTGGACTACAGATTTATTGATAAACAGAATTTCATTTGAAATTTTGCA
Source organism: Ogataea siamensis (assembly GCA_030574315.1). Classification (NCBI taxonomy): domain Eukaryota; kingdom Fungi; phylum Ascomycota; class Pichiomycetes; order Pichiales; family Pichiaceae; genus Ogataea; species Ogataea siamensis. The sequence continues at coordinate 156,226 of JAJMET010000006.1, forward strand.
AGGCAACGATTATGCCAATTTATTAGAGGAGCTCAAGAAGACTGATCCTTCTTGCACTTACCTCGCTGATCTCGAAGAAAAAAGCCAGGTCTTCAACTCTATAGTCGAAAAATATGCTGTTTAGAATCAATTTGCACCAGACATGCATTGTTAGTCATCTATTTAAATCAAATCACTAGCGTTTGCTCTCCCTCTCCAGTTCCTCATCTGGAATCTCTTCAAGTGTAATCTTGCGAGGCTTCTTGAGCTTTTCGGTATCCTTCAGCTTAGGGATTTTTATTTCAAGCATACCGGACTGGAACTTCGCACTTATTGCTTCTTCTTTCACATCAGGAACTGATGGTAGCTTCACCACTCGTTCGAAAGAGCCAAAACGTTGCTCAGACACACGAACAATTTTGGAGTTGTCAACAGTGGAATCATCAGAAAGATATTTGTTCTTTACCTCACCTTTCACGACCAGTTCCGAGGAAGTCGGATGAAATTCGATATCAACAAATTCTTTCGAGACCCCTGGTAAAGCAATAGCAATAATGTAGTTTTCAGGGAAATCATAGACATTGACCGCCGGCGAAAATGGAAGATTGGTCTTCAATTGAGGAGCTGATATTTGAAGAGGATCGATCTTTGGTTCATTGTGTTTGGCGTGCAAATTAAGAGCAGTGGAATTTCTTCTGGCTTTTGGCCTAGATTCTTTAGTAGCTGGTTCGTTAAGGCGAGATTGCTGGGCCGAAGGAGCTGGTAGTTGAGTAGCTTCTGGTAGAGGTTTGGTTTCTGGAGATTTCTCTTTGGCTTCTGAAGACCTATCTTGCTTAACCAGGGTTGGGAACTCCCTTCTCTCGGGTTTCGATTGTCTCCTGGTAAAATAAGGGCCTATAAGGTCTTCTAACCGATATTGCACACTATCGTCGTCGTTTAAAGATTCGTCTTCTCCCTCCTCAGGGTCGCCAACGTCTTCATACTCTTCGTAGGGGAAATACACCGGCACTTGCGGGTATCCTCGTCTAAAACGATTGCCGAAAGGATACTGAGGCTGAACATAATACGTAGGGCGTCTCGGTTGAGGTCTGTATCCCTGTTCGTTGATTATATCCCTTAAATATTGCTGAATAATTTGATCCATGTTCCAAAAAGCTGATGGCACTATTGAGGAGACAACAATTACCACCTTATATTTTACTCCTTAAAAAAATACCCGTTTTTCCAGAATATGCTAGATAATTTGGTCACTAGTATTATTTTGTGCCAGCACTAATCCACTGGTGTATCATAATATTATCCAAAAGATGAGCGTTTCCGATAAGCCAATGTCATTTGAGCTGGTCCAGACACTTGTAAGCAAAGGACAAATAGACAAGCTTTCGAGATCAACCGAAGTGACTGAAAAGTACGATGCACATAAACGAAAGCTTAAGGAGGAAGGCGCCGATATGGTGACCTACATCCTGTGTCATGAATTGAAATGGGCCCCTGAAGATACTCCATTGAACGTTCCATCACAAGACTTACTAGATACCGATGTGAAGGCGGTCGACGAGCGCCCATTCGCAAATACTCAAGATATAACCATTATTCAAAATTCGTATCCTTATCATTTGGAGCCGGGGGTAGAGCATCTTTGCATATGGGTCAAATTCCCCTTGCCACCAGACCCTCAATCCGAGATCGGTGATATTGCACCAAAGCACAAACAACTTATAGAGAGGTATATCAAAGAAACGTTCTGTAAGTGGCTGGGCATACCTAGAGAACACATTGCATGGTTTAAAAATTGGGCGAGTTTGCAAAGTGTGAGGTCCATTCCTCACATACATGTTATCATTAAAGATATGGATCCGCAGGCATTGGAGAAAGTTCTACATACGGGAGGAGTGGCGATCAATTACGGGGCAGAGGATTGCAAACTTTAGAGATCCCTAGATAATTTATTTAATAGAATGGGTTTTCTTCCATTTTCATAGCTTTTTTTTGTAAAACGTCCAATTTGTCGCCTTTCCTGATCACAAAGTTCTTTTCGTGTTGAATCACGTACATACCAAAGCACGTCTTGTAAGGATTGGACTCGTCGACACGTCTATATTTCGACATCGATCGGCTAATGACCGACTTCTTATCCATCTCACCGGTGGATGAGTCGATATTGGGGATCACACACCGTATACACTTGAGTGCTCCAGTAAACCCTATGCGGGAATCCCTACCTACGATGTCAAAATTGTGGAGGAAATCCTCAGCAAAAGGCTTCTCAACGTCTCTTATCACTAGGTTCGGCCTGAAAGATTCCATCTTGACATATTTACCATCTGGTCCTGCATTGCGCCTGACTTCCTCGTAGCTTTCTTGCGAGGTCATCAACATCGGATAGTAATCATGAAATAATGTGTTTCTATTGACGTTTTTCGGTGCTCCCACTTTGCATGCTTTACCATCTGGAGAATAGATCAAAACGGTATTCTCGGGTAATCCCAAACTGGTAATAAAATCGGCACTGAGAACTTTATCTAGTACGAAACCTTGTAGCATGGCTAGCCACAGACCAACAGGCTGTAATTCAGTCCCAAATGAGCTGTGGGAAGCCACATATTCCTTGGTGACCGTCATTGGCAGTTCAAACCATGCTGTAGATCCTGTAGCTAGACTGTCGTACTCGAACCTAAACTTATTGTTAACCAGCGAGGCGCGAACAGTTGACAATTTGGGGACGTCCTTCAAAAGGACAGGAATATAGCACTGTCTCTCTGGCTTGTAAGTGCAAAGCACGTACTGTCTATCGTGTTTAAGGCCATAATGATCCACCTCCCATTCGTCAACCTTCAATCCGCTTGAAACAGCCTTAATTGGATAGATTATCAAATGATCTACAGACCCTCCATATCTGCCCCTTATTTCATTCCTAAGAATTCCATTTTTGACACGTAACAGAGCTCCACTGATGCGCTGGCAAGTATTATAAAGATGTCTCAGTAAGGAGCGCAGCTTGGTTTTTTCATAGGACTCAACATAAATTTCAATGTATGAACTAAAGTAGTCAACTGTTATCACACCAGCAATAATGACCAAAAGTGAGCTCGTCAAGATCCTAAGCGACTGGAAAAACATTGAGCAAATATATAGTCAAATAAGAAGGGGGATATTTATTTGATAAGACTTATCGAATTTGCCTTAGCTCAGCAACCGTTTTTAGAGAAAAAAAATTCCCTTTGTTTTGATTATGGGTTTTATTGTGCCCGGTGTGATTTTGAAGCTAGACGTGAAGTCTTCTTCGCGACGACATAATCGTGGAGTAAAAAGGATCTTTGTGGGCGATGATAGCTTAAAAGACTTTAATTCCAACTTCAAGCGGAAGAAAGAAGTTACCCCATACACATCTAACAAAAACCATGATCGTTTTAAAACAACTTCTTCCATACGCAAAGTTGAGCATCTGGACAACCTTCCTCCTGAAATTTTGATGGAGATCTTTATGGAATCCGAAAACCTGCAGAGCCTTAGTCTCGTGAACCGCTTTTTTTACCACCTTACCTCACAAAACTATAATATTTTGGCCTACGAAACCATCAAGCGCAAGTACTTCACATCATTACGAATAACGAAGCGGAAGTTCTCATTTATAAAACGACGTGTCAGTAATGACATAGACCATGACCATGATAGGCACGCATTACGCACAGAATTGGATCGTCTGCAAATGGAGCCGTCGGATGAACCATTACAATACGTTTCCAAGCATCAGGTCGATATTTTGGATGAGAGTGCTTTTCGAAGTAAAGTTTTATCGCCGCAAATACTTGAGTCTCTTTCTCCTGATCTGATTCTACCGCATAAACAAATTGCGCTGATACCATCGGAAATCGAATCCATGAAGCAAAACGAAGAGCCGGACCTTAAAAAGAAGTTGATCGATTCACTAAAAAATATTCCGATAAAATTTCCCTACCTAGATGGTGATAATTATTCTCACATCGATCACATTCACAGTAATTACCGGGACAAGCTTTTGACCATTCGACAGCTCATACTGCGGGACACTACATTCAGTACACCGATTTACGAAATGGTCAATCTTCTTATTTATCTGGATAATGCCTATAAACGTACTGTTGTTGACGAAGATATCATAGACATTGGTATTTATCAAAGGCTAATTGAACACAATAGGCCCCTAAAAAGTGAAAGCGAGCGTAAGTCACGAATCACAGACCCCAGCATAATTATCAACTGTCTGAAGTTCAACGAAACTGCACTTCTGGAGCTCATAATTAAAGAATATGACTTGACTAAACTGGCTTCTGACCTCGAATTGTGGGGCTTTATCATGGAAACTAAAAACTATAATTTCTTCAATCAGTTGGAGAATTTGGGGCTCCGACCAACCCCTGGCGCGATCAAGATCTTCAGCTAATAATTATATTGTTGTTGCTGTTGCGGTGCCTGTTCGAATACTGGGCTTGCCATAGCAGCATTACCGGTGTAATCATTGAACCACGCATGCTGAAGTGCTTGACGAGCGGTTAGCCTGAGCTCAGGCCTCATTTGGAGAAGGCCTTGTAGCAGGTTCAATGCGAGACTGTCCATATTCGGAATCAAAGCGTGCAGATCTTGCGGGATGAAAACGTTGAAGTTAGATCTATAATTTGGGTAACTCGTGACACCAGGCCATGTTCTTTCATTTGGAGTGCCCATAATTCTAAAAATCTTGAGCAGCTGGTCTTCATTCGAAGAACCAGGGAAAAGTGGTTTACCTGTGTACATTTCCGCCATGATACACCCTGCAGACCACATATCGATAGACGTGGAATAACTCCGTGAGCCCAGCAGCACGTCAGGAGCGCGATACCACAAAGTCACCACTTCGTTCGAGAACGTGTTGACAGGGATTCCGTACGCTCTCGCCAGACCAAAATCACCTAGCTTCAGTTCTCCCTTGCTACTGATAAGCAGGTTTTGAGGCTTGAGGTCGCGGTGGAGAACCCTATTATCGTGACAAAACATGATCCCTCTCAGCAACTGGAACATGAACGACTTCACTACGTGAGGTTCCAAAGCCCCACTCTTATTATAGCCATTGGTATCCATATACTTTTTCAGATCTTTGTCGAGGTATTCGAACACAAGGGTTAGCTTATTTTCTGTATGTATGACATCGTATAGAGTGATGATATTCTCGTGTCTTAGTTCTTTCATAATGGAAATTTCTCTGATGGCTGTGGATGGCGTGCCTTCCTCACTGTCTAGATTAATTTCTTTCAATGCTACGAAGGTTCCCAGGGCCCGGTTACGTCCCTTGAACACCGTGGCGTAGGTACCCTCACCTAGTTTTTCTAGCTGTTGAAATTGGGAAGCCGAAGCAGACATCAGTTCTAAATTTATTACTATAATTTTCTGGATGTGACACCTTTCGTTTAAAAAAAACGACCAACGTCTAAGGTCGATCGACGAAATTTTTCACTTTTTATTCTTTGATCTCATATGACTGATAGACAAGCTTCTCCTCGGAGAAACACCGAGGAAACACTCTCGTCTCGGGAAATTCCAAACATCAGAGATGCACCATCCATGCTTGGCCCTGAATGGTGTGGAATCTTTGAGATACCGGTGGATTTTGAATCTTTTCATTTTACGCAGGCAATGAGTAATCTTTTGAGAAACCCTAATATCAACTCAACGGTCATCTTGAGAGCTGACATACTGAAAGAATACAAGTACACATATGGCGATGACTCGTCGGACCCTTTTTTGGAAAAGTATATTGCGGAAGATCCCGAAAGTATATCAATAACCAGCGATAATCCTGATGAGCCGATTCGAACAAGGTACATCGACGACATAGAAATCAAACACGTTCCTGTCAGCAAAAGTTTTCGGCCCAAGGTTGAAATGGTGAGGCGGATAATTCCTCGTAATCCGTCGAAGGATTATGTTATCAATCAGACATGTCTCGTGATGGAGGACAAAGAAGACTCGGTGCTAATCATTTACACCCCGCACATCACCGAGCCTGGAGAGACGCCCTTCTACTTACCAGCCGTGCGGTCGATAGGTCTTCTTTTTGCAAACGGAAAACTGTCTATACATTATCTGCCTTTCGGTACGCTTGAAAACCTCAAGACCATGAAACCCACAGAGAGACCCATTCGAATTGCCTATCGGCTTGTGAGCACAGCCCAGCGCCATTCCGAAGGTGTGTTAAAGGGCTACGAGAAAAGAGTGAATCACGACTTGATAGTGTCCAAGGTGGCTTTCCAGGACAGATATATAAGTCTGAAACAGAAATACGCAAAAGCTCTTGTTGACGACTGGAGAGAAAACACCGATCCCCGCAAACATGTGTTTGAGGACATTGCCATTGCAGCTTTTTTGATCGAATTTTGGAGCAAGATATATCCAGACAAAGAGCTTTTTGAGTTCCGCGACCTTGGGTGCGGAAATGGGTTGCTAGTGTATCTTCTCAGCATGGAAGGCTACAACGGAATCGGAATTGACGCGCGAGCACGAAAATCCTGGAAGATGTATCCCCCAGAGGTGCAAAGCAAGCTCAAGGAGCAAGTGATTATCCCAAGTGTTCTGCTTAGGCCCCATCCTGCTGCAAGAGCGCATTATTTCTCAGACAACGGCAAGGTATTCCGCATACCTGTGAACAAGGACCTGCCGGAGGAGCTCGAACTCACAGATAAACACCAGATCGTGGAGAATTTCACAGCGGGGGACTTGCTCAATTCTCCACAAGTAAACGCTGCCGAATTTCCTAAGAACACATTCATCATTGGTAACCACTCGGACGAGCTGACCACCTGGATTCCGCTGTTGGGATATCCGTTTATGGTTATTCCATGCTGCTCCCATAATTTGAACGGCGAGAAGGTGCGGTATCCTGCTGTCAAAAGCATTTCGCAGGCCAATTCCGTCACATCGTACACATCGACTTCGAGATATGCCACTCTCGTGGACCACGTTGAGTATATCGCTACCATGTTCGGATGGATGGTGGAGCGGGAGATGTTGAGAATCCCGTCTACCAGAAACGCTGCTCTCATAGGCTACAGGCCAAACAACTTCCTTCCAAAGTCAGTCTACGAGATTATTGCTATGGAAGGTGGTGCTGATAGATGGGTCGAAAATACTCTGTCCCTGATGAAACGGCCTCCTAGAAATCATTAAATATACACTTTGTACAGTCTCTATGTCTATTTCTTAGCTTGTTTCCGCTTTCTCTTGAATCCAATCAACCGCTTAACGTCGCTAGGAAGACCACTCTTGCCCTCTTGTGGTGCGGTCTTATTTTCCGTTCTTCTGCGCTTTGCAGCGTTGGCATTTTCTTTCGCGCCGTTTCTGTCGCCTCTGTTATCTCTAGAGCGCTTTCTGTCTCCATCTCTCTCATCTCGCTCGGCATTACGTTTCTGTCCCTTGGCCTTGCTGATGACTATTTGGTCATGGCGACGTTTAACCACCTTTGCATTTTCGATTGCAAACTCGACAATCAGACGCCGCTTGGCAATGGTTCCCTCACTCTCTGCAAGTTTCCGTTGTTCTTCTGTCAAGCCCACTAATATATCCTCGCGACTAACCTCGTGAGCATTCAGCCAACGAAGAGCCATTAATGCATGCTTATGGTCACGGAACTCAAGGAACCCGTATCCCCTTGATCTTCCCAGTTCTCCCGATCCCTTGATCTCGTTGATGATCTTCGCCTGTTTGACCACTCCGGTCTGCTTCTTACGTTTCTTGTCTTCGGGCTTCACTCCCAGCTTCTCTTCAATGAACTCCTTGTGTCTCTGCGACCTCGCAAGCTCTTCTTTGTTCAAAGGCTGTCTCTTTCCGCTCTGGACCTCTGACGCAAATTGCACGATGGCTTTCCGCCCAAGAGCCTTGAACGCTTTCTCGTTCATTGCACGAGGTAAGTTTCTGACAGCAAGTCTGGTGAGCGACAAATGTAGCGACGGATTTTTGTTAAGTTGTTGCACACGCAAATTGTACGACTTCTCACGCACATCGAGGTCTGTTTTGCTGATGAGCGACGCCAACCTCGATCCTGAAGTGATGCGTCCTTCGTTGAGCAGGAAAAGGTTACGCTTATCTTTCTCGGTAGGAACGCGACCGAGCAATTCTTTCCGAGCCAATGCGTTACGCTCGGCCATCTTAGACGCAGATTCACGATCGACTGTGGCAGTGATTTGCAGGACTCTTCCTTCGTAAACATACAATGGAGAAACATCATCTGGGATGAGCATGGAATTCGGGTTCACTTCCGGAGCATTTAAAAGACATTCCTCGTAGTCTGCTTCACGTTTAAATGCGACAAAAGCAGACCCTTTGGCCAGCTGTGTGTCCTTATCCATGACGGGAAGAGCGTACTTGATAGGGCCGAATTTAGAGAAATGCTCCTCGAGCGATTCTCTTGTGGCATCATATGGAATATTACGCACAAAAATGGAAAAATTCTCTTGTTTGTTGGGACGAGGCTTGTTGAAGTTAAGTTCTTCCTCATCATTTTCATTTTCGTCTTCATCTCTTCCTTCCGACTCGTTTTCATTGTCGTCACTTTCTCCCTCGCTTTCTTCCTCTTCCTGCTCTTCGCCCTCTCGATCGTCGTCTTCCTCCTCCTCACTTTCCTCCTCTTCCTCATTTTCGCTCTCTTCATCTTCACTGTTGTCTTTCTTGAACTCTTCCCATTTGCTCTTATCGATAGCAAAGTCGACAGCAACCTCTCTGCCTTGGATCTTCAGCCCTGCGGTCTCCTTAACCGCCTTCTCTGCAGACGCGTGTCGAGTCATAGTGACAAAGCCAAATCCAGACATCTTGCCGTCTTTCTTTTTAGGAATGTGTGCTTCCTTGACCTTACCAAACTTGAGGAAAATCTTCACGAGTTCGTTCGGGTCTTTCACAGACCAGGGCAAGTTACGAACAATCAGCTTTGCACTCTTTTTCAATGCAACCTCTTGTGGCTTAAATTTTGGCTCCTCGGCTGGCTTTGCGTCTTTGTCTTTTCTATGTCTTCTTTTGGCAATAGACACTCTTAACAACTTGTTCTTGAATTTTGCTTTCTTGGTTTCCTTCAAAGCATTTAACGCATCCTCGTCTGTCACAAACGAGACAAAACCAAATCCTCGGCTCTTTCCCTCTCCATCAGTAACAATAACGGCATGTCGCACTGGTGCATATTGAGAAAAAAACTCATTAAATTCCTCCTTTGTAGCGTCAGCTGGAACTGACTGCACAAACAGCGTACGACGGTCTAGACCGTCATCCCCGTTCTCGGCCGTAGCTTGTTTAGTTGTCATAAAATCAAATGTGATCAACGATCCTTAATCTACTGGATCCTTAAAATTTTTTTGAAATTTTTTTATGCATATAATTTTTCTAAGCTATAGAAAACAGATTCGCGTTTGTTTATCATGAAACAAACAGGCATTCTTTCGAATAATTATATTCCGCCATTGCCGCCCAAACTGGTAGCGAAAGAGCTCTCAAAACTTAATGCAGACTCCCTTTTCAATCTGGTCGAGCTTTGGCTGAAAATGAGCGCAACTCAGCCTAAGCCGTCTAAGGACCAAAGAACAGAGGGGTTCACCGCAAAGCAATTTGTCGCGTACTGTTCGGATACGATAAAGGTCCTCAAGGACCAAAAGGCACCCAAGCGGAAGCTCATCGATCGGCTGTTGGTGGACTTCTATCCGTCCGGATTGAATGCTCTTCAATTAGCGCAGATCGATATTCAAATGATGGTTGATAAACCTGCGAATTATAGTTGGGTCTCTTCCACGGCGAAGATCGTGGTTGAAAATGACGGCAACGAGTCTAAGAACGTACTTGATGATTTTATTTTTTCACTGGACTCGCAGGCCTTCCTCGATCGACTTATCACCAATTTATCGAACCTGTATTTGACCCACATCTATATTTCCCGCCATCCCAACTTTCCGCTAATCCTCATTCGAATTCAGATGTACGAATACGTTCATTTCAAAAAGTCCCGGGCTTCAAGTCTCGCTGTTGTCAACAAAAACCAGCCTGATATATTATCGCGTACGCCGTATTATTTGGCCATTCCAATGAGTTCCCCAAACTTGATTCATTCGGCTGCTAACGAAGAAGATCTCGTATCTAAAATCATATTGCAATCTGTGGAAATGACATTGTCATCTCCATTACGACAGATTCAGTTATTTCCTAATCCTGATCCTCCAGTTCGAACGTTAGAAGCAATACATATACTTAAAGGTGTGTCGCGTTTTGGGAAATCGCTGGCCAGCTGGACGCCTTATGCTGACGGAACTGTTGATATAAACCCTCTGGGCACATCCTCCGAGCACCTAAGTTTGAACCCGACAAAGCTTGCGACCAGTACAGACAAAAAGAGTTTGATAGCGTCGCTCAAGTTTAAAGGATCTACTGCCCCCGTTCAATCCCCTGTATTATACGAATCTAACAAGTCGCCCTCGAAAAGCCGAAAACTCAACAACGAGCAGCCATCGCAATCCAAGTATGCTTCGTTGGTCCCTATTCAGTACGGGGAATACATCATAGAAGACTCGTTGCCCGGAGCCTTTGAGCCTCCCAAGATCAAACTTCGTATTCTAGGAAATGACATATTCGCTGGCCTACATGAATTAGCTATCAACGGAGTCATAGACCCTGAAAACATTCCAGGCTGGCTAACTGGCTCCGAAAATTCAGCCGTTGGTCACGTGAAGGATGGGGTTTTTCAAAGTTCATCGTCTTCCGGTTAGACGTTCAATATAGTCGTCTGCTAGATGAATATGCACTGTGTTGTCTGTGAGACCTTTGATAAGTCTAATAGTATCCACGTCCTTCCTCTTGAATGCTTCCTCAATCGCGTTTTTCGGATCATCACAGTTCAGATAACACTTGACCTTGGTCCTGTATGGCATGCTTGAACAATGAGTCAAATAGAGAGATGCATGGCGTTTGTCACCAACCTTTAGCGATTCGAGGTAAAACGGTTCATAACCTATTGGCGATTGTCTCTGTATTGCAAAATCGTATAGTTCACGTCGTTTCTCAGGAACTTGCGCGAGTGTCTTGAGCACTTTGTAATAGAACTGTTTATCAGAAACCTTAAGATCCTTTTGCAATTTTGCTGCTCTTTTCAGATCCGTTTTTATGAGAGCTTCGAGGAGCTCTACATGAGAAGACGTTTTGATGTTGAATTCACATTCGATCCGGTTTATCACCTCTGTATTTTTAGCCTCCTCTTTGAGCCACTTCGCTTCCGATTTCAAAAATTTGGATCGTTGCAACGTTTGTGATGCTTTATTTAAAAGCTGTTTTCTTTTTTCTGGTTCGGCCTCGGAGTGTAGCTTTCGTAAGTTGGTCATCGTTAAGCCCGTGATCGAGTCTTCCTTGTAATAGTAATCACTCAAGATTTCTTGATCACGTAGAGCCACTTGTGCGATAAATAGCCCAGAAACATGAGCTTTTCCGTTCAAAATTCTTAGAAAATCAGGAATTGACAACTTGTTCAAAAGAGTGGTGATCACGTACAGAATCGAGTCAGTGTCCATACTTTCGTCTGCTATCTCCACTGCAGTGGCATCCTGATCCATTTCTAGTAGCATAGGGACAGCAAGACTGACATCTTTCTCCAAGCTTAACAGCCTGGTAGCAAGATCAGTGCGACCCTCCACAAATGCGACCTGCGACATGGAAGCGAACGAGACAGCTTTGTCGCCAAGTCGTTTTAAAAGCACCTGCAGCAGTTGCTCATTGCTGAGTTCCGATTTGCGTATCTTGCAGCAGGCCCAGTGTATATAGATATTGTCTTTAGGTAAGTTCATGAAGTCGGCAATTTTGATGCATAGGTAGTGCAGTTTGCGCAGAAGAAGAAGCTCTATCAACCTATCCAGCCCCAGCTCAATAAATTGTCTGTATGTGAGAAAAATTCCAATTTCTGGTTGCCGTATAATGTTAAGAATACGAAGATTGTTGCATGTTTCCACAAACTCATCGGAATTATACAGTTCCAAAGTGGTTTTCCCAAATGCTGCAGCACGCAACAGTTTCTTTTGCCAGTAAGGATCAAACTCTTCCGCAGCTGCTCGAATACAGTGATCAACCGCGTCTGTCAGCTCGTCTGCAATTATTTCAAGGTTCTCATTGGCTTTGGGCGATTTATGATCGATTTGCTCGATTGCATCTAGCAGTATTGCGCTTGCGGATGTAGAACCAATTCTAAAGGTATCCAATGTGTAGTTATTCACCCTCGAAATAAATTGCAAGTTATTGTTATCAAGGTACAACAGCCCGTCGACTTCTTGTCGCGCTATTGTGTACGAGTCAGAGTAGAATGTTATGCTATCTTCTGAAGGACCGATCAGCAACAGCTCATCCTCGTAACTCACTATAACAGCATCATTCCCACACCACTCAAGCTGTATCGGTGTATCTGGTGCACACTCAAATTCGTTGAGTATGGATGTAAAATCGTTGGCAGTAATCAGAACATGTCTGTTACCATATAAAGCCACAAATTCTGCGCTGGGTGACGAAGCAATCATCGTATACGGCCCATGCTCAGTGAGATCGGTTGTCTTGATGCTATCGCCTATCACTAACACCGAGTCTTTAGTGGATACCACTATTTTTAAGCGTGTATGGTATACCGGGGGTATAATTGACCATCCGACAACCGTACCCTCAACAGGCGGATGATCATTCGCAAGATTGTTCTCAAAATAGAAGCTCTTGAATCCGCCCGTGGTATGTGCTACGATTCCGTCCTTCCAGAATCTAACGTCTATAACCTCCGATCCAATATCATATTCCTCGAAGTCTCCCTGGTAGTCACTGTATATACGGTACTTCCCTTGACGAGTCACCACAACAAGCTCACACCGCCCAGTCCATCCCAGGCCAACAACTGATCCCGTGCTAGCCTGCCATGGCAAGGTTCCCATTAAGAGTCCCGATCCCGTGTAAATTTCTATAGAGGTGCCAATCTTATAAGCAAAGACAGCAATTGCTGCTGCGCTGGGCCCTATGGAGACCAGTGAATCTTTTAGAGAAACATCTTCCCATTGTAGAGAAAAAAGGGATCGATTGCGATAAAAAACGTTTTGCAAACGCTCCCAGCCCAAGCTTGGAGAAGACATGATATTTAGACAAAATAAAATTGTTAATTTAACTTTTACAATAACATTTATGTCTGAGGAAGTCTCGCCTTACGTGACTTTGATTTCGAATGATGGATTCCAATTCCAAATCACCAGAGACGCTGCCTTAGTGAGTGGGACTCTGAAAGGTATGCTGAACACATCATTCCAGGAGTCATCAACCAACACTATTAAACTGCATGAGTTAGATGCCGTTCTACTGGAGAAAGTGATCGAATATTTATATTACAACCTGAAATATAAAGAATCCGTGGATGTGCCGGAATTTGACATCCCCACGGAGATGGCTCTGGAACTACTGGTGGCAGCTGATTTCCTTGATGTCTGATCATAGTCTTCGATTGAACTGCGAATATAAGGACGGATCATAAGCAGACGGAGTACTATAGAAATCTGTGTTCGCCGCAGGTTTTGATGGCAGAGGTGGAGCTGCTGAAGCATTGGAGATTGATCCAGCTGGAGAAGATATTGAAGATGAATAACTTCCTTGCTGGTGGTACTGTCCAGTCGGAGCCTGATTTTGCAAGCTGAATCGCTCGAATTGCTGACGCAAAAGATCCTGATCTCGCTGGGGACCGCTCACCTCAATTTGATGGACCAATTTGTCGGCTTCATTGCTACGCTCGCCCACAAACTTTTCCAGGGCAAATCTAAGGTTCGAGGTGAAGGTAAGCAACCGTTCGTAAAAAGCTTGTCCTTCGACAACACCCCCCTTGTATGTATTCCACTGTTCAATAGAGCTCAAAAATCGAGAATTGACTGCTTGTGTAGTGGTATTTCTTTTTTCGCGCTTCTTAAGTCTGGCTTTCAAGGCGGAATCATCCAAAGCCTCGTTCATGGCTTTCTTCAGTTCATTGATCAAAGGGATCTGCTTTTCGACGGTCAAAGCTATTCTTTCTTGGTAGGGCTTGAACTTAGAAAGCTCTGTTTCGAAAATTTGTTCTAGTTCGCTCACATTGCGGTTCATAATTAAAGATCGAGAGATATCGTCGTTATGAGCTTTATTTTTCAAGTCCTCATAGGTGTTTGACCGTTCTTTCTGAAGGTATCTTAATTCTTGGAGTTTGCTGTCAACCCTCTCCAGCTTTTGTCTGGACCCGTTAATGTTCACTGGCTCGTCGTCCATATCGAGCAGAGATCCCAAGTCCTCGGATTTTTTGTTGTATGCACCAAGAAGCTCGGGGCTAGAAGCGCCCTTCTTTAGCACTTCTATGTCGTGCCTGATGTTTTCATAGATATCAGCAATCTTTTTATCCGTCTCTTGAGCATCCAGTAAAGACTTCTTTGCGCGAGCTAAATCTTGCTTTAAATTCATCAGTAAGCCAGGATACTGCTCTTGAACCCAAGACGATCCATATTTGGTTTTCAGCGATTCATATTTATCGTTCTCTTGTGACAAGAGCCGATCACACGATTCTATATTAGTTTGCACTAGGTTTCTCAGTGATAATGATTTTGATGAGTCCACAGGTTTGCTCGAAATTTTAGCAGCTCCTTGCAAAACTCGCTCATCTATTGAATCGGAGTCGATCTCGCCATCGTTACCAAAGTGTGAATCATCCAGTAAATTCCGCAAATCAGCCAAGGATTTTGGTAATTGAAGGAATTCAAGAGTGGAGCTAAATTCAAGATCTGCCAACTCGCATTTCTCACTTTCCGACCGCAACAGTTTCGCAACCTCTTCCGAGTACATACTAGACTGCTCATGGACCTTCAGTGGGACTATTTTTTCAAACAGGTCTCTACCCACGACGTCAGAGATTTTTTGGTCGGGGATAGCAATGGATTTTGCGCTATCCATAGGTTTGATTTCCGGCAAGTTGGCGGAGCTTGGAATGATATCATGATAAATGAAATCGTTATCTTTTTCTAGCAGCTCATATTCTGACTTGACCAGCTTGGCATGCTCCTTAAGCTTATCTTTGTAACTTGGATCGAAAAGAGAACTATAGCTAGTATGCTTTTTAATAGCCTCTTCAGCTAGTTTCATATACGCGATAGCCTGGCCATACTTATTCGACGTCTTTAGTAATTGGGACTGCTGGAAGTTTGCATAGGACAAGTAGTATAATTCTTTCAATTTTGCGTATTGATGCCAGTTGTACTGCATCGTCTTGACATTCTGAATCAGCTCATAAGCAGACGCATACAACTTGGAGGCTGACTTTGCTAAACGGGCAAGTAACGATTGCTTGGGTTCTGTAGTCGTTTCAATATATCTGAGAAGAAATGATTCTTGGGCTTGGGCCAACATCAGCTTGGCGAGGGCCTGCACACTTTGTACACTAAGATCATCTGATGGTGCATGCAGGAAGCTTTCTTGAATATACTGGTACACTCCGCTCGCCTTCTGGAACCACTCGTAGCTGACCTTTAAATCTTCACTAGACGCAGCGATGTGCGACATTATCCCTGCGAGGTTAAATAATACACTGGCTTTTTCGAAGGCCAGCGAATGCTGCTTGTGGGATACTGAGGTGGCAAAAGCATCGTACCAACAGAACTCAATGCCTAGAACATCCACTGCCACCCGCATTTCCAGCATCTCGACCTGGCCGTAGTACTTGTAGTAGAGGTCTCGTCCAATTGAATCTTCATCGCAGTGGATGAGATCTGTTCTCAATTTATTGAAAGTGGCGATTTCTTGTTCGAAATCATTCGAATTGCCATATATACGGCCAATATAGGTGCTTAAAGGATCTATCCAATCAACAGGTTTTGTTTTCTTCAACGGGACTGAAATGAATTTAGGCATCCTTGATGACTTATTTGTGCAGGTCAATAAAAGAAATAATTGTATTAGTACAAATTACTGGGGAGGGAATTTTATCAGATAAATTCGCAACTTGATTTTCTTAATTCTCATCATGTCTTCTAACTTCAACATTGTGGGCGAAGAAGTGCAGAAGCTAACCAGCAATGATGCGCTTGATAAGATCTTGGCAGATTCCAATACATTTTTGGAGAACCTGCGCACTTTCAAAAAGAATTTGGAACATGGGAACGATGATATGAGCACGGTCAAGACACAATTTAAATCGTGGAACGAGCGCACGCTGAAAAATGAAAAGTCCATTAATAAGTCCATAAAAAACTACAGCTCCAAGATCGACAAAACTCTCACTTTCAAGCTATCGGACGTCTACACTTATCAGACAATTGACATCAGGTCAAATCCGCGCACCCGCAAATTGGTGGACAGGGCAATCGCAATGGATTTAATGCGAAACGGACATTTTGACGTTCTGGAACACATGGAGGAACAGCGTGGTATCAAGGTTCCACGCGAGTTGGTTGACAGGTTCAAACAGCTCAACGATATTTTGATCAGTTTTAGGGTAAATGATGACTTGCAGCCCGCGATTAGGTGGGCAACAGAACATTCAAGGCAATTGAAAGAGATTGGTTCGGATCTCGAGTTCAATTTGCACAAACTGCAGTTTATCAAGCTTTACAATAAAGGGAAGGATAACGAGCCTTTCGAGGCATACAAGTACGCCCGAGATAACTTCCCTGATTTTGGAGCCACGCACCTCGACACAATCTCCAAGCTTTTGTTCACAATCATGTATTCCTCTACCACACCAGATTATGGTTTTGATAGTTATCTGGCTTCGATTGACCTGTCGAACGAGACTTTTTATAACCAAATCTGCCAGGACTATTGCTCTTTGATAGGGCTTTCGTCAAATTCGCCTTTATACAACACTCTTCTCACGAGCTATATTGCTCTGCCCAACTTCATAAAATACCATCGGATATTCAAGAGCTCAGGTAAGCTCAACTGGACTAGCACAAACGAGCTGCCATTTGAGATCAACCTGCCTCCTTCGCTACAGTTCCATTCCATTTTCATTTGCCCGGTTTCCAAGGAAGAAACTACGCCGGAAAATCCTCCAATGGTACTTCCATGCCACCATATTATCTCGAAAGAGAGCTTGGTTAAGCTCAGCCGTAACAGCGTTGCCAACTTCAAATGTCCTTATTGTCCACGAACTAGCACTATTTCCCAGGCGGTGCAAGCGAAATTTGTTAATCTTTGAAAAAAAAATTTAGTAACTAATGCCTAGCAGAAGAGCACGCAAGAAGCGGCGGACAGAAGACTTTTCCAGTTCTTCTGAATCCGAAAATGACAGTGAATCGATGAGTGTTGCTAGTGTACATGAGGAGGAGCCACCGGTGCCAGAGTCATACACGATCGACGGTCTAGACCTTGATGGACTGCCTGACGACACGCAACTTCAAATACAGCACTTAAACAATAGCAGACCAGCAGGATTAGAGCAAACACTGATCAGCAATATGAAAGTGGATGTGGGCGCAGCACAGAACCAAATAGGGGCTGCACGAGAACAGTTACAGAATGATTATTTGAAAAAAATGCTCGCTACCTATTCCGAGGATCTAGATGTGCTGCGTCAAAAAACCGACTTCAAAGAAAATTCGCTTAAATCGCTTGCCAGATTGCTGAAGGAGAGTGGCAATATATTCGATGATGAAACTCTCAAGTCTTTAGTTGAGTAGTGTGTATGATAACTTCTATATTTCGCAATATGCATAATTTGGGATTTAGGGCCTTTTTAGTGGCGTAGCCAGGCTGTGTCAAGAAACAAGATTGCCCCGTAATTTTTTTAATTCTATTGTTACGAAAGGTACTTGGAAAGGGTAGTAGCAGAATATTACTTGATACCGGGCACTTCCCTTACCAAATTTCCGCTTATTGTCATTTGGACTCATAGAACAAAGTTTGTTTCAATTTTGATAATCTGTGTAGTGTGGATTCGATCAGAAGTTTGCCTTCTTACATTTAAATCCATTTGACACGATGAAAATTGCTACCCTATTTTTACTGGCTTGGAGCATCGGTGCGAAGGCTGACTCTCAGTACGTCAAGCTGGAGGCTGCTGTTCTCCGTGGATCGTCTTACACCGATTCCCAGAAGGGTGCTAAGCCTTACATGCTTGAAAAAAGATCCGATGACGGTTCAATCACCATGGAGTTACAAAACTCGCAGTCATTCTACGAGGTGGAGCTGAAGATGGGATCTGACAACCAGACTGTTGGAGTGCTGGTGGATACAGGCTCGTCGGACCTGTGGGTGATGAATTCAAATAATTCCTATTGCTCTTCCTCTTCGAGTAAAAAAGTGAAACGTGCAGATTTGGGAGGCGTGCAAAACCGGGGCCGCGACCTTTCCGACCTATATGACTTCAACTCGCGCGAGGGTAACGGCAACGATAAAGGATTCTTCGGCGGATGGGGAGAAAGCACCACAACTGTGCAAACACAGACGGAAGCTGATACCCAGACTGCTTCTGCTGCCGAGGCAACTCTAGACTGTTCTAAATATGGAACTTTCGACCCGTCATCGTCAAAGTCGTTCCACAATAACGGTACCGATTTCAGTATTTCATACGCAGACAAGTCGTTTGCCAAAGGAACTTGGGGTTACGATGACATATCGTTCAACGGGGTCACTGTCAACGACCTTTCGTTCGCGGTTGCGGACGAGACCAACTCAGAGATGGGCGTTCTGGGAATTGGATTTAGAGAGCTGGAGACCACATATTCCGGAAGCAAAGCCTCACACACCTTGTATGATAACCTGCCTTACAAAATGGTCGACCAAGGTCTGATCAATAGAGCCGCATATTCCGTTTACTTGAATTCATCCGATGCAAGCACGGCATCTATCCTGTTTGGTGCTGTTGATCATAGCAAATACACTGGGGATTTAGCCCTCGTTCCCATCATCAACACTGAATCGGCTATGGGGTATTCTACCCCAATCAAGCTTGAGGTGACGTTGTCCGCCATCACCGTGAGCAACAGCGATGGAAAGCAGGTGAGCATCGGAGCTGGTGCTGCTGCCGCCCTCTACGATACGGGAACAACTCTCACTTATGCTCCGGATGACATCATCGAACAGCTGGCCTCCAACCTCAACTTTCAGTACAGCAGCTCAGCAGGAGCTTATGTTGCCAAATGCTCCTCGATCGAAGACTACTCGGTCAACTTTGACTTCCAGGGCAAGCTGATTGAGGCTCCACTGAGCTCGTTTTTGGTTGCTCTTCAAACCAACACCGGACAGACGTCGTCCTACTGTGCACTAGGTATATTTTCTTCCGGTGATGACACTTTCACTCTTGGAGACAGTTTCCTACAGAACGTCTATTTTGTGGCGGACTTGGAGGGCCACCAGATGGGAATTGCTGCTGTTAATTTGGATTCAGGTAGCGAGCAAATCGAGGCCATCTCAAGTGACTCCATCCCTTCGGCTTCATCAGTTGCAGATTACTCCAGCACGTGGGGCGATTCTGCTACGTCCTTGGATACCAGCAAATCCACCTCTCTGGGCTCAGTGACCGCTGTGTCCACTGGAAAGGTCACGTCGACAATGATGGCTGCTTCAGATGTGGAAACCGGAACCTCATCAGGCACGTCGTCTTCTTCGTCGTCGTCTTCTTCCGGTTCTAGCTCGGGCTCGAAGAACGGATCAAACACGATCGGATATAGTCTCGGTGCTCTTTTGGGTGCATGTGCAATTTCGGTACTAGTTATTGGCTAGATAGGACTCAAAGCTTGGATCTAAAACCAGTAATTCTACAGCACTGCCGTAATTTTTTTTTTAACCTTTTTCAAACGCGTCCACTGCCGTGGATCTCGTTTACTCGTTTACATCTCGTTCTCTTCGTAACGAAAAAATAATATAAAAGCTTTCGTACAACCACGTTATTTTTGCAGACATGACAACCGATATTAAGCTTGCACCAAAAGACTACGAGAAGGACAAAGAGTTTGCCCAAGCCTTGCACGGCAAAGACGCTGCCAACTCCACCGGAATGGGTGCTTGGGTCAAGAAAAACAAGGATGCCCAAAAAGTTGCCATGGAAGGATACTTCAAGCACTGGGATGGAAAAACAGACGAGCAAACGGAGAAATCGAGGCTAGAGGACTATTCGATGCTTACCAAGCACTACTACAATCTGGTGACTGACTTCTACGAGTATGGCTGGGGGTCCTCTTTCCATTTCTCCAGATACTACAAGGGAGAGCCTTTTAGACAAGCTTGTGCTAGACACGAGCACTACCTGGCATTGAAGATGGGTATTAACGAGAACATGAAGGTGCTGGACGTCGGATGTGGAGTTGGTGGCCCAGCCAGGGAAATCACCAGATTCACGGACTGTGAGATTGTTGGACTCAATAATAACGACTACCAAATCGAGAGAGCTAATAATTACGCCAAGAAAATGAAGTTAGACCACAAGCTCTCGTTTGTGAAGGGAGACTTCATGCAGATGGACTTTGAGCCAGAAACTTTTGATGCGGTGTATTCCATCGAGGCTACAGTCCATGCCCCAGTGCTTGAAGGCGTGTATGGCCAAATCTACAAGGTCCTGAAGCCTGGTGGAGTTTTCGGAGTTTATGAGTGGGTGATGACCGACGAGTACGACGAGACTAACGAGGAACACCGCAAGATTGCTTACGGTATCGAGGTGGGTGATGGTATCCCTAAAATGTACAAGAGGGAGGTTGCCGAAAAAGCGTTGAAGAATGTTGGTTTCGAGGTTGAGTACACCAGAGACCTTGCCGATCTCGGTGACGAGATCCCATGGTATTACCCATTGAGTGGAGACTTCAGATATGTCCAGACTGTGGGAGACTTGTGGACCTTTTTCAGAACATCCACTTTGGGCAGAAAAATCACTACTGGGTCTGTCGGCCTCATGGAAAAATTGGGCATCGCTCCTAAGGGCTCTGTCAAAGTCACAGAGGCCTTGGAGGACGCTGCCGTCTACTTAGTGGAAGGAGGAAAGAAGAAGCTGTTCACACCTATGATGTTGTACGTTGTGAGAAAACCATTAGATGCTAAATAAATACATTCAGTGTATACTTCTAACAAAACAGATACCGTTCCAGCATCCGTTCTTGGATCAGTCTTAGCTATGAATCTATCAGATAAACTAGTCCCCAGGCACAACCAGCGGCAAACGAGCCGATAGCAACCATTTGAAGACCCTCCGATACTCTTGTGTAATGGGAAGTGTCGTCACCCATCGAAACAATGGTCTTTAAATATCCAAACCAGAATAGAGTGAAAATCATCACTACCACAGATATTATCAAACCTGTGCCCACTGTGTTTGTGAAAAAGTATGGAATCAGAGGGACAAAACCTCCGAAGAAATATCCAGACCCAATTGTTAAAGCGCTCATCAATTGACGTCCGTCGGCAGGTTCCTCTAACCCACGACCAAATTTAATTACAAAGTCAATCATCGCTTTAGGATCAGCTTCCAAGTCTCTGACGAAAGACTGGATAGTCTCCTCGGAAGCACCCATTTCCATCATGACGTCTCCAACTTCTCCGGCAATGGAATCTGGATTTTCGAAAAACAGCTGCTTTTCCTTCTTAACTTGAGATTTGTAGTACTCCAATTCGGAGCGGGCAGCTAAGTATCCACCTAATCCCATGGAGATTGCACCTGAAACAAGTTCCGCCATACCACCGGTTATGACGAGCTTAGAATCTCCAAGAGAAGACAAACCTGCAGTAAGCGCAAACGGAACTGTAAGCCCATCACTGAGACCGATAATAAGATCGCTCATGGCTCTTGGGTCCACTTTTCCAAACAAACCAGAGTTCTGCGAGCTCTCAGCATCATCTGCTTTAGGTTGTGATTTTGGTGATCCGGGCGTCTGGGGCTGGGATTCCAGATCACCATCCGAAAGAGATCCATAATTATTATTATTAGTGTTTCTCATCAGAGGACCCCTCTGGTCGGATGAAGACTTGAAAAGTGACACAATTCCGTTCTTAAGAGCCACAATACTCATTTTGCTGAGTGATTAATGTAAAGTTGCTGATTCTGTAAACACACTTGATTAATGTAAAGTAAGAGTTGCCAAATCGTTTTAGTTTGTATAGCAGTCTGTTAGTGCGCACTCGGTCAACAATTTTGACTGGACAGTGAACACTAGATGAGTAGCGCGTTCTTGAGAGATGAAACGTGAAATGCGTTAATACGCAAATTAATCTAAATACACGCCGAAATTTGCTAAATTGTTTGCTAAAAGCAATAATTAGCAATGGATTGTTAATATTAGCGCTTGTAGATTAATGAGTTCAAAACAAGCCAAGGTACTAATGAATTCACACACCAGTATTATACGGGACGGATCGATCAATATATAAAACTTTTAAATTTTTGAACCATCTTGTAAAAATATGTAGAGGTAGTGTATCTATCAATAAAAAATCCCTGAACCGCGCTCTCTGTAGATTTACACGTCAAAAAATAGCGAATCATAGGCTGATAAATTGTAATCAAGAAAATTGTAAAAGCAGTGCCTTGTAAATTTCTACGAGTCTGTAGATTGGTAAGGCCTGAGGTATTGACTGCAACCTGTGCAAGTCTCTTAATAACTACCTTCGCGTGTGTATTTTAATACTCAGCATCGCGTAAGTAATAACACTGAGTACTTAATAATAGCTCCTGATTGATTTCAAAACCCCGAAGATATTTGTATTACGTGAGTATATACACCATGTGGTCTAGCAGAAGTCGCTACTTTGAAGTTAAGTCATGATACATCCTTCTATATGATTTTTATGTCGACGCAAAACGACGCGTCGATGCGGGTTTTGGACATTTTTTTTTATTAAGATTTATTTGTATTTTTTTTGATCTCGGCTTAATTAATACCCTGTTATGGTTTTCCTGGTTTTCCTGAGCATAGTCGCCATGGCAGCATGCCAGGTTGCTGCTAAAACACATAACTTCTTGTACGAAGCAAAGTGGATCATGGCAAACCCGGATGGATTGAAAGAGAGGCCAGTTATATCGTTCAATGGAAGTTGGCCTTTGCCCATCATTGAAGTCAACAAGGGCGATACGGTCAAGTTCAAATTGATAAATGGACTCGACGTTTCCACTTCATTGCATTTTCATGGTCTGCTTCAGAACGGATCGAATCACATGGATGGCCCCGTGGCCGTCACACAATGTCCGATACCTCCTGGGGAATCTTTTCTTTACGAATTTACTTTAGATCAAGTGGGGACGTACTGGTACCACAGCCACAGTGGATCCCAATACAGCGATGGGCTTCGGGGGCTGTTCATTGTGCATGATGATAAGGTCGAGTCGAACTATGATTTTGATCAACAGCTCACTTTGTCTCTCAGTGACTGGTACCACGACTCCAGTGAAGTTTTAATTCACAAGCAACTTTCCTTGTATAATCCCACCGGAGCAGAGCCGATCCCGCAAAACACGTTAATCAATGATACCAAAAATATCACTTTTGAGGTGAAACCTGATACCACGTATCTTATCAGAATTGTCAACATCGGAATCATGTCCTCGCAATATTTATTTTTTGAAGACCACGATCTTGAGATCATTGAAGTTGATGGTGCTTACGTGCACCCTGCCAAAGCATCCATGGTCTACTTGGCTGTTGGCCAGCGGATGAGTGTACTATTAAAAACCAAGTCTTCTGTGACGAAGAACTTTGGTATCGTTCATGCATTAGATATAGCCATGCTTGATGCGCTTCCTGATGATTTGCAATATGTCTCGCTTAACCAGCTTGTTTATAATCCAGAGTTGCCGATGGCGGAATTCAAAAAGGAATGGCTGGATATAGACTCGTACGCTCCGTTTGACGATTTCCAGTTGCGTCCGTTGGACGATACTCCTATACTTCCGGAGCCCGACCATCGTATTGAGGTCATTTTGCATATGGAAAATCTGGGAGATGGAGTCAATTATGCGTTTTTCAACAATTATACCTACGTGGCTCCCAAAGTGCCGACTTTGCTTACCGCGCTGACAGCCCCAAAAGAACTGGCTTCCGACTCTAGAATATACGGCTCGAATACTAATTCTTTTGTGCTGAATTACGGAGATGTGGTGGAGCTTGTGGTCAACAACGAAGACGACAACAAACACCCATTCCATTTGCATGGTCACCAATTCCAGACGATTGTTCGCTCCGCAGAATTTGACGAGCCTCATCATTATGAGCCTGACGACACCACCGTGTACCCCGAAATACCGGTTCGCAGGGATACCATGATTGTGGAAGGAAACGGTCACATGGTGCTGCGTTTCGAGGCCAACAACCCGGGAATATGGTTCTTCCATTGTCATTTAGATTTCCATTTGGAGCAAGGTTTGGCTTTAACACTAGTCGAGGCGCCTTTGGAGCTCCAAGATCAATTTGCGGCTCGCGAGCTCCCTGGCTATTTCTTGCAAGTTTGCAAAGCATCAGATACACCGTACAAAGGTAATGCTGCTGCAAACACTAATCACTGGCTCGATCTCACCGGAGAAAATGTCCAGCCAGCACCGTTGCCAGAAGGCTTCACTCTTAAGGGTTACGTGGCTCTTGCCGCATGCACGGCGGTTGCGCTCTACGGTTTGAAGTCGATCTACTCGTACGGCATGGGAGACTTGACCAAGTCAGAAAATGTTGTTTCTGACGAACGTCGGTTTATAAGGGACCTCATGTTGAAGCTTAACGAGGAGCAGCGCAATATGCTGGGATCGTCTCCGTCAAGCGTGAAGAAGCGCGAAGACATGCGTCACATGATCGAGGAGCTCGACGAACTGGACAAGCGGTTCCGGGAGCTCGAGTAGGCGGTGCAAGGGTGTTCCGCTGCATACCGTAGGCTATATGGGGTGGACAGGCTTTAATAAGAGATGTCCATGTGTAATAATTTGCTTGTTAATGTCTGTTGCAGTAGAAGGCGATCTGGTGACTTTTGCGTATGGTGGTGCTCAGGCTTGTGTCACAAGGTTGGGCTCGACGCTAATTTCTTTGCGAGTGAATAATGCTGAATATTTATATCTTTCTGAAGCTGCCAATTTGTCCAGCTCGACCCCGACCCCCGTGAGAGGCGGCATGCCTCTGGTTTTCCCGGCCTTTGGGAGATCACATCTGGACGGCCTGCGGGACGTTCAGCAACATGGGTTTGCTCGAAACGTGCGCTGGGACTTCATGGTTGCAGAGGTTCTCACTGAATGCACCGTGGCAAAGTTCAGGCTCACCCACGACGGCTCAGGAGAAAATGGAGGGTACAAGAAGTGGAGCCAGTACTACGGAGCGCCAATTGAGTTCGAGCTGCTCATGGTTTACGAGCTTTACTCGGACCGGATCAAGGTGTCTACGAGGTTCACAAATCTTAATATTCCAGAGCTCGAGTTCCAATTCCTCTACCACACCTACTTTCGGGTCCCGTGCGTAAAAGACATGTACATCACGGGGCTCCAGGGCGCCAAGTATTTGGACCGGCTTCGCACGCGGTACGTCCAAGACGATACGCCCATGGTCCAAGTTGAAGAGGAAACGGACAAACTGTACCGCCTAGGACCGCAAAATAAGGAGGTAGACATTTTGTCTGGCGATCACATCACTCGGCTATCTGCGTCCGAGAATCTCAAGGACCTGGTGGTCTGGAATCCGTGGGCTACAGGCGTGTCGAAAATTAAAGATTTCATGCCCAAGGAGAGCTACCGAAACATGTGTTGCGTGGAGTTCGGAGCCATTGAGGGCACACGTGTTGCCAGAGGCAGTAGCTGGAGTTGCTACCACGAAATAAAAATTCTCTAGCTGATTTGAACAGGGTTTAGCACTAAGTAGGTTAATCTATTAAATCATTTAGCTTCGTCTGCCGTTTCCTCGGACTTCTCCTGGGAGGCGTCTTCCTCTTCGTCAGAGCTACTGAACTGGTCCATCTCACTTTGGCCATCCAGCGAAGGGAATTGACCGCCATTTTGAGCAGCAAGCTTGGCAAAATCAATAGGGTCGTCGCCGAAGGCGTTCAAGTCGCCCATGGAATTTTGCAAGTCGTCGTCCTGTTTCTCGTCCTGCTCGTCCTCGTCACACCACTTGTCGAAGTCTGTTTTTATGTAGTGGTATTTCACTTTCAACTTGGTGAGTCTTGGCCAGTACTCGGCGTCGAGCTTCTTCTTGTATAGCACAAAGAAAATATGCGATCCGGTGACCTGGTACTTTGAGCTCTTCTCGTCGATCTCGTCGTAGAACTCAATGTCCAGCTTGTAGCTCTTGTCGCCAGACTTGCCCTCGAATTTTAATTCGGTGGCAGTCAGCTTAATTTCTGGCTTCTCCACATCGGCCACGTTAATTGTAAGATAAAGGAAGTTCTTTTCTGGAACAGAGTCGCTTGATCTTTGAGCCCATAAAACTGCATTGTTAGTATGCTGGAGCGACAACAAACTTACCTTCTGGTGGAATCGATGACATTGTATTGATAGATAACCGGAGATACTTGGTAGGTATTATAATCTGATGGCTATTTTTCTAGAAAATTACTCTTTCGTGTCCCACGCACGATTTTTAGCACGCCCGTCTGGGGATCAGACTACACAGCCCGGATCAAAAAGATGTTTCACAATTTAATTACGTTAATACACTCTATCTTCTGCCCCTCAACATGCTCCGAGGATAGATTTTCCTACGGGTTTGAGCATTTGGGGGCGGTGTAGTGGACGGCGCTGACGAGAAAACTGCAGAGGGGTCCACATTGGCGGCACTGGAGGCTCCCGTAAAGTCGAAATTGGGAGTGGCCGATCTGGATGGGTTGAACCCTCCGAACGAGGACGGGGTTTGGCCCTGAGGCGCCGCACCGCCGAACTGTGTTCCTTCCAGATTGAAGATCTTGTTCTGAGGCTGCGGCGTCGAGTTCCCAAACACAGACTGGCCTGCGCTTGGATTCGTGAGAGACCCTGAGAAACCAAAGCCAGGCTGTGCAGGAGCGGCCGGCTGGCCAAACCCAGACGAACCATTGGCAGTACCGGCCGGCTTGCCAAAGGAGAACCCCTGCGATGTACCAAATGAAAATGCAGGGGCAGGTGCCGCAGCGGCGGGTTGATCACCAGCAGGCTTTGGGGCCCCGCCAAACGAGAAGCCTGAGGTAGCAGACGACGGAGCCGAAGCTGGTTGAGCAGGGGCTGGGGCCGCTACCGAGGCACCGAACGAAAAAGCCGGCTTGGAAGAGCCGAAGCTGAACGGCTTGGACTCAGATGGCGCTTGCTCCTCTTTCTGTGAAGAGTTGGCGCCAAACGTGTTGCCGGAAAAGCTGAATGCTGGTTTTGTTGTGTCTGACGACTTGTCTTCTGGCTTGTCTTCTGGCTTCTCTGTTGCTTTGTCTGTTGCTTTCTCTGCTGGTTTCGTGCCAAATGAGAAAGCAGGGGTTGCTGGCTTGGTCTCGGACAACGCTGGTGGCTGCGAGCCAAAAGTGAACGGCTGAGGTTGGGCCTCTTTGGCAGGTTCTGACTTGGAACCAAAGGAGAAAGCTGGAGTAGCAGGTTTGGATGCCGAGTCGTCAGATTTGGCGGCAAAGGAAAACGCAGGAGCGGCTGGCTTGGAACCAAACGAAAATGCAGGGGTCGATGCAGGTTTAGTATCAGTGTCTGGCTTGGAGTCGGCCGAGTCTGCAGGTTTAGAGGAGCTGGAACCGAACGAGAAGTTCGGCAGCGCTGGCTTGTTGGACGCATCAGTGCTGGCCGTCGAATTGAACGCCGTGGCGGGCTTGGACTCAGTGGTTTCCGGTTGAGGCTCGGGCTTGGAAAACGAAAACAGTGGTTTCTGAGCGCCTGCCGTCACAGCTGAAGAAGAAGGTAACGCCGGCTTTTCTGAGTGCGTGGTGGACGTGGACCCAAACGTGAACTTTTTCCGCTTAGGCTCGTCTTCTGGCTCGCTTTTCTCGGAGGAGCTTGGTAGCGAGAAAGAAGGGGCAGAGGAGCCATTCGAGAAGGAGAATTGAGGAACGTCAGGCTTGGAACTGTCCGCAGAAGCGGGTGCTGGCTTGGACGGCTTGAGCGAGACCGCGGGAGCATCTGTGGCTGATTTGTCCGTGAATGTGAATGCTGGGGTGGGTTTGAGGGGCACTGAGGCCTGGGGCTTTTCAGCTTTCTGTTCCGCCACGAATTTGGGCTTGGTGGCCGTGTCGAACGAGGACCCGAGCTTCTCCGGAGCGAAGTCGGCGGTCTTTGTCGGAGCAAACTTGAGCTTGTCGGTCAAAGGCTTGGACTCGACCTTTTTCACCTCCGGTTCGGGCTCTTGGTCGTCATAGTCCAGCACCGCCTTGAAAACCCCCTGGTGGTTGAGACGGTCGTTAGGGATGCTGGTGACAGATGGCGAACGGGATGGTTTCGTGGCGAACTCGGGCTTCTGCTCCAAGGTCTCGACAGACGTGTCGACGTACTTGGGGTTGGAGGATGTATTAGAGGAGCTGTGGACCAGGTTTCTGGTGTGGTCTCTGAGATAGGCCATTCTGGACTTGCGGTACTTGTCCTGTTGCATTCGCCGTTTGAGCAGGACGAGCTGAGCGCGTTCTATAGGGTCGATTGAGAAGGACACGGCAGGTTTCTTGACGGGTCTGGCGGGAGGCGTGCTCGTAGAGGCCGAGATTTTGCGTTTTGGTGCCGCAGACACGGTCGATGGCGCACGTGCAGTACCGTTGAGCGTGGTCTCGTCGCCCAGGTTGGTGGACTCGGCTTTCATACTGTCGTCGGGGTCTCTGAGTCTGGCAGACAGCATGCTGTTTTCGCGTTTGATGGACTCGTAGTACTCCTCAAGCTGACGGGCCGTGATGGGCGACGACTGCGAGCGGAACGAGTCGTTCAAGCTCAGATTTGCAGTCGTGCTCATGGGCCTCGTCTGCTGGCTAGCAGCGGTGGTTTCTGCGGGCTCTGGGCGATGAAACATTCCCAGTAGGCTGGAGGCGAGTTTCTTGAGCTTTGACGGCCTGGACGACGGGTCTGGCGACCCTGAAAACGCTCTTTTCAAAGAGGACTCCATTATTTGTTTCAGGTGGTTAAGATATGGACGGTTCTTGCCACAGGCGTGGGATTCTGCAAACTGTTCAATCTAGCGCGTTGCAAGCCACTGACGGGGAAATACGGTGGTTGTCTGCGGGAGTCGCGAGTGGTGCCCTATGAGTTTGGCCGTTAGACAAGATAGTTTTGCTAAAATAAAATTTCCAGACCTGGCCGGGTAAAAACCGATTTTTCAACAATTAACCTTGAGACCGGGCACGCGATGGTACATCAAGACACTTCTACAATCTGCGCGGCGCTGCGTTCGGACCCGTCGCGGGCGCTCGCCGCCATCAGCGACGGCGTCAGCTCGTCGTCGGGCCCCACCGACTGGCAGGCCGTCTTGGACACTCTGGTGGAGGTGGTGGGCGTTGCAGAGCGCGAGTTCGAGTGGCACCGCGCCAACGAGCCGTCCGAGCAGCAGCAACTGCGGCGCGACAAGCTCGCGCAACTGCGCGCACTGCTCCTGGTGCTGAGGACGACGTCTTGTGAGTACGACCGACACAGACTGCTGGACCAGATCTCGGTGTATTCCGCCGCGCGGTTTCCGTGGGCGTGCGAAAAAATCACCAGGACCGCCGCAGAGATCGTCCAGACGATGGCGCCGTCGCGTCAGGAGGTGCTGGCTCTGCTGGACACGTACATCCCGATGCTGCGGGAGTTCAGCAAGGCCGGCCAGCACAGAGACCAGGTCTCCGGGCGTGGGTATCGCAGAGCAGCGCAAATAGCACAGCTGGCAGTCGGCGAGTCGCCTCTGGTGGGGCGTCCCGCAATGGCCGAGACCGACGGTATTCGTTCAAAATACATGTCGCGAATCGGCAGTCTGCGGTTCCACGTGGAATTTCTGCAGGGCGGGGAAATCGAATCGAAATGGAATGTCATATTGCCCTTTTTGCTGCATTATCTGGACGACCACGACGTGGTGGTGAAAAGCGCGGCGTGCGACATTGTGGCCATAATAGCCGTCAAGGTCAATTCGCCTCGCAACGAGAACAACATCATCGCACGGACCAGAGTAGCAACCATGCTGCTCGAAACAATTGCGCCTTGCTTGTTGGCGCTCCCGACGCTAACACCGGCGCAGGAGTCGTGCTCGGTTCTGCCGTCGGCTTACGCGGCGGCGACCGCGCTGGTGGCGGCGTGCTGGCGCGACCAGGACGTGCCCGAGCGCGTGGCAGGGCTGCTCGCCGACTACACGCTGCCCAGCCTCGGTCGCGCGAGCGACTATCCGGACGTGAGCGCGGTGCTGCTGCGCGTGTGCGCCACGGAGCTGGTGCCG
Source organism: Ogataea siamensis (assembly GCA_030574315.1). NCBI lineage: Eukaryota > Fungi > Ascomycota > Pichiomycetes > Pichiales > Pichiaceae > Ogataea > Ogataea siamensis. The sequence goes on from JAJMET010000006.1 coordinate 186,489, forward strand.
AGACTGGGGCCGTTCGTGGCGGTTGTGGCGAAGCAGCTGTGCTATGGCGTGCTGGAGCTGCTGCGAAACCCGTACACCGCGTTCTCGCCAGCGACGATCGACGGCGCGATGGACGTGCTGGAGCAGCTGCGCACGCGCTGGCCGCTGTTCGCGACGGTGCGGTACGACGTGCTGGCGTGCGTGCTCAAGGTGCACGAGCGAGTGGGCCGGTACGATGTGCGCGACGCCGGGTCGGTTCGTGCGCGGACGCGTCGATTTGTCGAGGGGCTCGATTTGACACACAAAGAAAGAGAACGGGTACAAAATTTTATTCTCGGGTCTTAGACAAAGGACGATGCCCAAGTTTCTGACGCAATCGCGCGAGGCACTGCGCGAGAAGTACACGGAGATCAACCGGCTGGAGAAGAGCCGGCTGCTGGACGCGCTGCGCAACCCGACGCAATCGCCGTGGGCGCACCACGCTGCGTCGCAACATCGCGACCGTAACCGGTACTCAGACGTGGTGCCCTTCGACAAGAACCGCGTGCCCCTTCTGCGCGGCGACGACTACATCAACGCGTCGTGGGTCCGGCTCACGGGCGGCGACGCGGCCGGGCTGTACATCTGTACACAGGGCCCGACCGCGCGGACGTGGCAGCACTTCTGGCAGATGTGCAACGAACAGTGCGCCGAGCGCGTGGTGATAGTGATGCTGACGCCGCTGTGCGAGGGCGGGCGTGAGAAGTGCCACCAGTACTGGGAAGACAAGGACTTCAGCGCGGGGGGCGCGCTAGAGCTGGAGTTTGTGCGATGCACGCGCGCGGGGCACTTTGTGGTTCGGGAGTGGCTGCTGTGTGACCGCGCTGCGGGCACCCGCAAGCCGGTGGTGCACTTCCACTACGACGAGTGGGCCGACTTTAGTGCGCCGCGGCAGGACTCGCCGCTGGGCGAGCTGAGCGCATCCGTGCACCAGCACGCAAAAGGCGACCCTGTGATTGTGCACTGCTCGGCCGGCGTGGGGCGGTCGGGTACGTTCATTGCTGTGGACTACTTTCTGCAGCACTGCGCCGCGGGGCTCGCAGACGAAGACGACCTGGCGGACCGCGCAGACCTGATCACGCCGGTCAACAACCACCAGGTTCGCGACCCGATCCTGGAGATCGTGCAGCAGCTGCGCGCACAGAGGATGCTGATGGTGCAGCAGTTCGAGCAGTTTGTCTTCATCTACGACTGTGTGCGCCAGTTCTACATCGACAAGTACCTCAACAAGCATAGGTAGCGGAAAAACAGATATATTACTGTAGACATGGCGTATGGACAGGAGCAGAGCGGCACTTTCCAGAGTACCGCTCAGACGGTGGTGCTGTTGGACTTGAGCTCTCTCAGCAGCTGTATTTTGCGTCTTCTGGCGTTGATAAACCAGTTGGACAGCTGCTGGTTGGTCAGCCCGGTCTTGCTCACCAGCTCCATTTTTTCCTTCGAGTTGGGGTACGGGTGTTCAAGGTTATCGTTCAACCAGTTGAGCAGGATAACCGTTGTCTTTTTGGGCAGGTTCGACCTCTTTTTCTTGCTGGACTTGGCGTACTCGGAGTCAGAGCCGGGCGAGACGGGCGCATTGTCGTCGGAGTCGGGGCGCAACACGCCCGGGCTGGCGGGTTCGGTGTGCGAGAGCCTTGGGAAGGACAGCTGGGGCAGCGAGCGGTGGCTGACCAGCGGCGGAGGCATCTGGTAGTCGATCGCGGACGAAAACGAGCTCGATCTGGACGAAAGCGGCGAGTATGGGTATTGTTGCACAGGGCTTGGGAGGATAGGCACGGCGGACGGCTCGTATTTGTGGGGCGGGAATTTGTCTAGAGACTCGAGGACAGAGGAGTCCAGGATGCGCTTGATGGAAGGTAATTGTACACGAGGCGGTGGCAAAGGCTGTGAGAGCGAGTCGTATGGCGAGGTTGGCGGGGTAAACCGCTGGGGGCCTCCATACTGTTTATTGATAAGACTGGACACTTCCATGATTTTCAAGGAATGAAAAATCTAGGGGCAAGTTGCTTAATATATGTGCGGAAAGCTGGAGCACGTCGTGGCAAACAATGGAGCCGCCAGCTGCGCGAAGAATGGCACAAAAACAATCATTCAGGAGACAGGTCTATCAAATTCAGCAAAAAAAACAGTGACTATGACGCACGAGAAAATAGGCTGCAGGAGAAATTCTATGCGACCGAGCGAAATCGCTGGATTCGGACAGTTTATGTGCCGTTTGCTTTTCGGTTTTATAATTTTTTCAGACGTGCAGATAGATTTTGGGAGTTCTGCCGACGGAACTTCCTCGAAAATGTCATCACCGCCTGATGCCAGCGCGTTTCAGCGCACCAGCAACTCTGGCCCCTAGCATTGTGTTCCGCGGGCGTGGTGGGCGTGTGTATAATTGCGATGTCCCAGGATCGGTGCACTACCGCCTAAGTGGCCCAGGCCGTCGATTGTGCCTGGCTGGGTTGTAAACGGCAGCTTGCACGTACGCGACGATCTACCTGTGGCCTTTTGAGGCTGTCGGCAGTTCCGCGGTCTCTCGAGCTGGGCTGGCTGGCCGGGCCTTCGGTGGGCCGTCGATCGTTCTGAGGCCTTTTTGTGACAGCTTTGACTGCTGTTGTGACGTGGTGAGGCGCCGGAAATGCCGCCGGCTCGGAAATGCCGCCGGCACGGCTGCATGTGCCTCTGTCCAGCCTTTGAGTACATAGCTGTCAATAATGAACAATAGCAAATGTCCAACGGTGCATACTCTACAGCGCCTGAAGACGCCGCAGTGAGTTTTCCCCGACGCGTGAAAAAGGAGAATTTCCCCGCAGCATACTGTGAGTTGTTTTTCGGTTTTCGGCCGACGGCCGATTGCAGATTACCTTACCCGCATATGCGCAATGCAGCCACCGAACACCGTTTTTGACACATGTTGCCGGCAAACAGTCGCCGCCAAGTGGCCACTCATCCGCGAAAATAGTCCGTATGAGGAAACACCATGCCAAATGCGGAAATTTCACCGCCGATACTATTACAAGTTTATTTCAGTCTACACCTCACAAGCACCCTGGCTAATGTCGGCGGCCAAAGCCACCCACTGCACCCCTTTGTCCTGCGCGCGCAAACCCACTAGACGAGATCGACCGTCCGTGCGCTCACAAGTTCGTCGTCACAGTCACAGTCTTGGCATTGATCAACAGCGTCGGCGGCAGGCCGTTGCACCACGTATCCAAATTTGTCACGTAATCCAGGCAGCTTTTCTCGTCCCTGTGCAGTCCTATTTCTGGAACGGGTAACGTGGAAAATATCAAGGCAGTGCTCTTTGATGTGGAGCTCATGAGCTCATTCAAAATAAGATACTGAGCAGCGTTGCTCAACTCATTGAACGAGAACACGAGGTTATCGTACGAGGTAGCCGCCAGCGCGGGCGACAAACTGCCCGACGAGCATCCCGCGTTATCCTCCGTGCCGTCCGGCACAAACATGATGGAGGGCTCGTTGCCCTGTGCGTCCTCTAAAACTTGCGAGTTTGGCATTGTGTCTGCAGAAAACGTGGACACCTTCTGTCGTAGAAGCGACGTGGACGATTTCAGGTTTCTCAGCATCGGCCGGCGCAGATGCTGTGCCGACGACTGGTAAACCGGCGCGTTCGACCCGTGCGACTCATGTCGCGAGACCGACGACGCCGACGAGACGATAGACTCCGAGTCCGAGAAGGAGTACTCGTCTTCCGACGACGACGGCTCCGCCAGCGTCTTGTTCAGGTCCACGTTCGAGATCCGGTTCGACACCATCGAAAACGCCACTCCGTGCTTCCGCATGTAGCTCCCGGAATATCGCTGCTTATCTGCAGCGTGGAATTTTTTCACCACTTTGGAGTTGACCTGGACACTGGGCACAGGCTTCGGCGCAGGCACAGCGCACTTGCGCATTTCCGCCACCGACTGCCACCACTCGTCGTCGCGCAACCGCGCGTCCACGCGCTCCACATCGCAGCCGTTTTTGTCGCCTTTGGCAATGTAGTTGTACGTCCCGAATTTGCCCGAGTCCAGACACAGCACCACTGCTTGCGCGTTGATGCGAAGGATCTCCAACAGCGACCGCAGCCGCTGCTCCTCCTCGCCCACGTCGCGCTCGAACTCGACAAACACCACCACCCGCAGCCGGTGCGTCTTCTTCCAGCACGGAACCGTGTGCAGAATCGCGCCCAGCTGCAGAATCAAGGTGTAGGTGTCGAAATTGTTGGTTTTGATGCTCTTGCCCGACTTGTTGGTCACGTGACTCGACATCTGGATCGGGTACAGGTCGATGTAGCGCTGCTCGGACTCCTGCACCCGGTCTTCGTTGTTGCTGGGGATGTGCAGCCGCGGAAAGCCCTTGGCGACAGCAATGTTGCTGTCCAGCAGCGACAGGTCTTCGAGCGCGTGCACCCAATGGCACAGGCTGATGTGGCTTTCCTGGCTGCACCCGTCCGTAGGCAGTCCGCACATGTCCACGTTCACCTGCTTGGAGAACTCCGGCGTGTGCGACTCGAAGCGCATGCTCCTGGGCAGTTTCTGCGGTCTGTAGCCCGATAGGTCGTAGAAGCCCAGGATGGTGATATTCGGCTTCATTCCGCCCAGGCCGGACCCCAGGAACACGTTGCGCACTCCCCATGTGAACGAGGGAGCTATCGCGATCTGGACAAACGCCTTGACTTTGGAGATGTCCCGCAACTTGGTCCATGCCGAGCGTTGGCGCCGCAGATCGTCCAGACGGTCCTGGAACGACTCGGCCACCAGCACATGGCCCAAGATGTACAGACCGCCCTTCTTGAGGTGGTTGCAGAAATTGATCAGTTTCCAGCTGGTGCGCGGGTTGTCCACGAGAAGCAGGATTTGCGGGCGCCAGTACTTGACGTTGTCCTGGCGCAGTTTCAGCAGATACTTGCGCACCTGGTGGTAGATCAGCGACTGCGAAACGTCTCCCCACTGTTTCGGCGGCGAAATATAGTGGATGAACAGAACAAGGCCCATGAGCATCACGAAGATGAACGATGCCGAGATCCCGTCCACAATGAACATGGCCACCCCGGACGCTATGGTGCCCATCAGCGCGGTGGCGGTGCCGAAGTAGCGGAAGCTGGGGCGGAAGTTGGGCGCAGAGCCCAGCTTCAGCAGGAAGCACGCCAGGTTCGTGACAATGAACGTCATGAGGAATGCCATGGTGATCAGTGTGGCGATCTGGTTGATGTCTGCAAACAGAAACAGCTGGCACAGCAGCCACGTGAACAGAATTCCGTAGACGGGGTCTGTGCCAAGCCCAAAGATATACAGCCCGGGCAAAATCTCGTCGATCGCGATGGCCTGCAGCAGCTTGGCCGCGCCAACGATCCCCACGATGACAGAGAAGATGGACGTGGACACCTCGCCAACGATGATGAGCGCCGGCGACAGATTGACCGTCTGCAGCACCTGGACGTCTTTGTAGAGCAAGTCGCGGGGTATGGAGCTGCCCATGGAGAGAATGACGAGCAGATAGCACACAAACGTCACGAGAAGACCGCTTAGCGTTCCTAACGGTATAGAATTAGACGGATTTTGCAGATCTCCGCTCATGGACGCTCCTGCAAAAATGCCTGCTGTTGCAGGGAAGAAGATGCCAAACAGGTCTCTAAAATTCTCCCTGTACGGCAGCTGAGAGCCCGCGGCGCCCTTTGTAAAATGCGGAAACAGGTTTTCTGTCAAGGTCGCCCACGAAATTCCCGTGTAGAAGGCGTCGTTCTCTTTGGAGTAGAACGGCGAGACCACCAGCGATGACAGGGGAATCGAGAGCGTCGAGACAATCAGCAGAAAACACAGGAGCGAGCCCGCCCTGGACACCGTTTGCGATCCGATCAGCGAGATCAACGTGCAGACGGCCAGAAACACCGTGCTGTACAGAAACTGGAACCAGTAGTCGGTGGGCAGAAGTCGGCAAACAACGCCGGTCTTGTCGTTGAAGTTGTACAGCAGCGGCTCGATCAGACCAGCGACGTTCAGCGCCGAGTTGAGCACCTGGCCGATGTAGAATATAATGCCTATTGCACCGCCAAATTCGACTCCCAGACTGCGACTGATCATGTAGTACGCCCCGCCCCCCTTGACTGTCCCGTTGGTTGCGATTGCGCTGACCGACAGCGTGGTCAACAGATCTATGCCGTAGCTCATGATCAGAAGAAGGAGGGTTCCCAGAATGCCCATCTGTCCCAGAACAAACCCGAATCGGAGGAACATCAGGATCGAGAGGACGTTGAGGATCGTGGGCAGGGTGACGCCGTTGAGCGTATTGAGCTTGACCGGCTTCTCTTCCGTCTTTGGGTCGACGATCGACCCGTAGTTGGGATGTCGGCTGTGGAAATTAGACATTGCAAAAGCAAGAGCAAAGCATAGATACAAAACAAGAAATTTCCTTGTTAGGGCGGACTATCGACGCCAAAAAAAAATATAAAAAAATCATTTCTAGGTAATCTATGACTTTATCGCAGGACGCTGTAAGTAGCCCAGGCGTACCGGGCCAGCAATTAACCAGTGCAGAGGAAAAGAGGCGCGCGCGTCTAGCCAAGTTGGCGGCGTGGAAGAAGAAAAAAGAGACAGAAGCAGAGAAAAAGCCTGTCAAGTTCACCGCAAAGGCGAAAATAGCCCCCAGAAAACCCACCAGACTTGTTCGGAAAAATCTGCTGGACGGAGCTCCCAACGAGCCTCAGAGCCCCCACCACAGTCCCGACGATGAGCAGTCCAACGACGTCGACTTGGATAGTCTGTTGCGCAGGATGGAGGACAACAAACCAAAGCACAATACGACCACGGTTTTCGAGAGCGAGGACGAGATGGCGTCTGAGTCCGAACTAGACGCCGACCACATCGACCCGGCCAAGCTCCTTCAGGCAATCAACGAAAAAAACAAGAAACTCGTGCCCGAACATCCTCCCAGTACGCTTCCTTACACAAAAGCTCTTTACAAAGAGAGCGCGTTGGTGAGCTCGCTGACCACCGACGAGGTGGAGTCTCTGAGACTCAAGGACGCAATCACCGTCAGAGGGAAGTCCGCTGCGCGGCCGATCATCACGTGGGATAACCTCGGTCTTCCCATGTCGCTGAATTCCGTGTTGACATCTTTGGGGTTTGCATCGCCCACTGCGATCCAGTGCGAGGCGCTGCCAAACATCATGAGTGGACGAGACCTCATAGGTATTGCAAAGACGGGGTCGGGCAAGACGCTGTCGTTTCTGCTGCCGCTTTTCCGGCAGCTTTTGGCGAACCCGTCCGTGGGCTCCGTTCGCGCATTGGTGATGACCCCAACACGGGAGCTGGCGATGCAGATCTACAAAGAGAGTCTCGTTTTTGTGGACGCGCTGAACTTGCGCGGGTGCTGCTGCTACGGTGGCCAGTCCATTAGTCATCAAATAGCCGAGATCAAGAAGGGATGTGATTTCATAGTCGGTACGCCGGGGCGGCTCATCGACCTGCTGTGCGCAAACAATGGTCGTGTGCTGCAGCTGAGTCATGTGACGTACCTCGTTCTGGACGAGGCCGACCGCATGTTTGACATGGGGTTCGAGCCGCAGGTGATGAAAATTCTCAAGGTGAGCCGTCCGGACCGGCAGACCGTGCTATTTTCGGCAACATTTCCTCCACGCATGGAGGCGCTGGCCAGGCGGTGTCTGACTAATCCGATAGAGGTTCTGGTCGGTGCCAAGAATCTGGTCAACGACCGGATACAGCAGCAATTTGAGGTGCTGGACGAGGATGACAAGTTTGGACGTTTGCTGCAGGTGGTCGCTCGATTTCGGGCCACCGAGTCGGGTAAAATTCTGATTTTTGTCGACAGGCAGGATCATTGCGACGCCCTTGCCAACCAGCTCATCATCAAGGGGTATCCCACGCTGGCACTGCATGGCGGGAAGGAGCAGATCGACCGCGACGGAATTATCTCGGATTTCAAAAGCAACGTGATAGACATCCTGGTTGCAACGTCGGTGGCCTCCCGCGGCTTGGACGTGAAGGATTTGAATCTCGTTGTCAACTACGACTCGCCCAACCACATGGAAGACTACGTGCATCGTGTGGGCCGCACTGGCCGTGCGGGAAACTCGGGCACCAGTGTCACTTTTTTGACGAGAAACCAGGAGCGCGGTGCCAGTGATATCGTTAAGTTGCTGGAGCTTTCTGGCGCAGAGATTCCGCCTGAGCTACTCAAGATGTCGACCCGGTTCCGCGAGAAGCTAAAGAAGGGCGAGGTCAAGTACGGGTCTGGCTTTGGGGGGCGTGGTCTGGAAAAGCTTGCGGAAATTAGAGAGCACAAGAAAAAATTGGACCGCAGTCTCTACGACGAGGACGACGATCCGGAGCAGCCAAAGGATGACGAGGACAATGCGGCAGAGGTGCCACCAGAGAAGCTCAGCAATTTCCAGGTTGTTTTCGGCAGCACGAAACGCGGACCGGACACAGTTATTTATCATGCCAAGATGAACATAAACGATCTGCCACAAGGCACGCGGTGGCACATCTCGAACAAGGACAACATCAACAAGGTCGTGGACGCCACAGGCACGTCGATTACCGCCAAGGGGCGCTACTACGGCCCGGGAAAAGAGCCCGGTCCGAAAGACGACCCGAAGCTGTATCTACTGATAGAGGGCGACGCCGAGATGAGCGTCCGCCAGGCAGTGGAGGTCTTCAAGCGGGGCCTCGTGGAGGGACTCAAGGATACGCTGGACGAGCGCAAGCGCAAGTTCACCATTGTTTAATCTATATGATTACGAGCCGACTTTTTCGAACGCAAAGGCCAGATAGAACGAGCACGCGTCCCTGTCTTCTCCGCTGACACCGTACGACCCGTCTTCGCGGCGCAGTGACTCCACGACCGGTGTGGGCAGCTTTCGGAAGTAATTGGGGATCTCCTTGTTGAACAGCTCGAAGAAATTCTTCTTGTATCTGAGCTCCAGGTTGTACGACTCGCACAGCGCACGGAAGGTCTCGAACGGCACCACGTACTCCGGAACGTTGTCGACGGCGTCCACCAGGAAATAGTTGTACACGTTGCCGAACGGGTTGGCGAACTTGGCGTCCCGGGGAGGCTCTGTCGGAAACTCGACGGAGTAGATGGAGTTGCCCCATTTGCGCTCGCCAGGCCCGAGCTTGTTGATTTTCCACCGGATGAAGTCCGACGACGGAATCGTCCCGATGAACATCCCGCCCACCTTGAGCGACCGGGCCACGTTTTCCAGCATATTTCGCACCGTCAGCTCAGAGTCGAACGCATAATGCATACAGAATTGCATCGACACCGTGTCAAATTGCAGGTCCACCTGGTCCTTGAAGTCCTGCAGAATGCGCGGCACCGGCGTGTTGAACGCGTCGCCGGTCGCGAAGACAGCGTGGAAGTGGAATCTCGACCGTTTGTATCTGGTGACCGCCTCTTTGACCGACAGGTCTGACAGATCGATCCCCACGTACGAGCGGGTCTGCACCGCCTCCCACTTGGCCATGTCGCCGCCCTTCCCGCACCCGAGGTCCAGCACGTTGCCTGCGGGCCGTGCGTACTTGTGGATTAGGATGTACTTGATGCAATTATTGAAAGACCGTAATTTGTAGATCTTGGACTCTGTGCGCCTGGTTTTGCGTGCGTGGTGCGTCTGCTGGTTGTACTTGTGCCGGATAATTTCGTCCTTCTGCTCCTGGTTCAGTCCCACCAAACTGTCCGACACAGGGCCCGGAGAGGGCGACACAGTGCGTGTTTCCGGGGTGTTTGTGTCCTCCCGACGGTGGGTCGACCTGAACTTCTTGATGCGCCGTTTCTTCTGCAAAGGCTCCACCGGCACAAGGTCGTCCTGCTTGGCGTCTGTTTGCGGCCGTTGGCGAGGCGCCACGTCGATGGGCTCGACTGTTTTTTCTGCGTCTTGAGACATGAACGAGCAAAAAAAAATATTATTTTCCTTTGTTTCTGTTATGTCCTCCCGCAGAACTAGACGACAGTCTGAGCCCCCAAAAGATTATGGCGACTCCGAGGAGAACCACTCATACGACGAGGAGTCCATTGAGGAGGTCACCCGGTGTATTTGCGGCAACGACGAGCTGATCATCCCAGAGAATGCGGGACCCGAGTTTGACGACGTGGACACCGGGTTCTTCATCCAGTGCGAGTCGTGCTCTGTCTGGCAGCACGGGTTCTGCGTGGGCATTACGAACGAAGACACGGCTCCTGAAAAGTACTGGTGTGAACAGTGTCAGCCCCAGCATCACGAACTGTTCACTGACAAGTACGGGTTCCGCAGAAGCAGATACAACCCGTATCAGGAAATGAAGCGGAACCGGCGACGCCAGCAGGCTCAGGAGGCGGCAGAGAGTGCTGCCGCGGTGGCTGCAGCCTCCAAGAGCGCGGGGCCGGGGCCGGGGTCGCCGCCTCCTGCCGAGACGGATGCGCCTGCCAAACCGGAGATCAAGCGAGAACGAGACAAGAGCGAGGAAGAGGGCGAGAAACGCAAACGTGCGCGGGCCACGCTCAACTCTCGTGATGCTGAGTACGAGCAAATGCTGAAACGGGCGTTGGAGGAGTCTGCCAAGGAGAGCGGAGTCCAGCCGGACGACGTGAACGTGTCGTCGTCGAACGAGTCTGCGTCGCGGGAAACCCGCTCGAGGAAAAAAGTCAAGGAGGAGACGTCGCAGGACGAAGACACTACGCAACACACAAACACCAGCCAGCCGCACAAGACAACGCCTCCTTCGTCCGCCTCGTCGTCGACCTCCAGTAACACCAAAAAGAGCAAGAAAAAGAAGGAGGACGCTGAGGACAAAAAGAAGACCAAGGTCGAGATTTCGGACGACAAGCCGTTCAAGCCTAACCTGCCGAGCCAGAAGATCAGCATGAACGAGATGCGCAGACGTGTGTTCTCCATCATGGAGTTTATCTCCAATATACAGCAGGAACTGTCCAACGAGGAGGACTTCAAGCGCAGTCTTCTCAACTACACCACCGACGACTCTGCCGACGAGGTCCTGACACTACAGAGGACTTTACTGGAGTGCTACAACGACTCAGTCACGAAACTGGACTCGCTGACGGAAAAACTCAACTCGTGGGAAAACTCCTACGGCTAGCTCATTTCAACCCGATATATGTGTCTGAATCTAACACGTGCGTGCCCCCGATGACGATCTTCACCCCAGGGTTCATTTGATTGAGTTCGGCAACCAACCGAGCCTCTTCATATGTGACTCCGCCCACAACAAAGATGACCAGCTCCTGGTCAGGGACTTTTTCATTGCCAGAGTACGCCTCGAGGCCGTTGGGCTTGAGAAGCGTGTAGTTTCTGGGATTGAGCTTGTTCTTGAACAGCTTCATCAGCACCTGTTTCAACCGCGGACTGTGCTGCATGTACACGTTGTCTGCACCATTGGATTTGAAGCTGACACCGTTGACGATGCCGCCCAGTGCCGAGCCCGACACCTTTTCGAAAATGGAGTCTCCGTCGTCCTGGAGACGCTGCGAGGCGCCGCTTGTTTGCAGCAAGTGTTTGACCAGATCGAGTTTGTGGGCGGGGAACCCGAGCTGCTGCAGTTGTCTGGTGATTCGGGACAGTTGGTTTGACGGATGCGTTTCGTATCTGAGAGCGTACACGGCGAGCAGCTTCAGCTTGGTGTCTTCCGACAGCGGGGCCAGGGTGGCTCCGTTCTGGGCTTTTCTGTCGAACAGCAGGTCTTCCAGGTCGGCCAGGTCGCTGCTGCTGTTGTCGTTGGTGGCCAGCGACTGCTGCAGTTCGCCGACCTCCCACAAGCGCAGCTCGTTGATTTTTTTGTCGATCTCTGTGGACAGCAACATGTGCTTGGACAGATTGATGGACGTTTTCCTGAACTCTGGGTAATTTTCCAGGAAGAACTTCATGTCTTTGATGGAATTGATACTGGAGCTGGTCTTTGTCTTAGTTTTGTACGATTCAATGAACTTTTTCAGACCTTCGGACAGGTCGCCGAAATTCAGGTACATCGAGTCCTTGTAAAACTGGTCTGTTTGCTCGTTGATCACCACCTCTTTGAGCTCCTCTGATATATTGTGCACGCGCGACATGTCGACGGTGTTGTTGTGGATTCCGAGGAGTTCGTGGATCATTGATTGGTACGTCCATGGGAACAGGAGCGGCGTGATAGGGTCGTTTTTGCGGTCCAGTATCAAAAGCGACGGTGGCGAGTCTCTGGCCGGCAACTGGCCAAACAGCATTTGGTTAGAGTTGATCTCGAAATTCACCGCGTTGGCGAGCTTGGCGCACATCTTCGAGTTGGATTCGTAGCGGATGACGGGTTTGTACTTGAGTGATAGCAGCAGAGACATGAGGCTCTGCAAGGACTGGTCAAAAGCGGACGGGTCCCAAGAGTCGCGGACCAGCGGTCCGTACGGCGATACGACGTCGGGCACGACAAAGAACGCCTTATTGATGACCAGATAGTCCTGGAACACCTCGACAACCTTGGAGATCACCTCCAGGTCGTCGGACTCGGCCAGTCTTTCCAGTTTGGAGTTGGACACGGAATTATTGAAGTAGATGTCGTACTTTTGATAATTCGGGTTCGACACTTCTTTGGAGAGGTCTGAGATAGTTTCGAGACTCGGACGCACAAAACAGATGCAGGACAGGTTGCGCAGATTGTCTCTTTGGAAGTTGTCCAGCTTGTCCACAAGAAAGACGTCTTTCTTGAGCAGTTCTGACTGTGTTGTTACCATTGAGATCACGGCAGACGTAGTTTTGTCCAGAAGCAGGACACGTATCTTGTCGGCGGAGTCTGTTTCCAGTATGCGGTCGAGATAATGTTGGGCAACGGTATAGAGGTCCATGGGTGGTATAAAATAATAAATACAATAATTTATTTTCTAACAACTATGTCTATTAATCTCCCCCGAGGCAAATCCTCAATTTCGCTGAAGGACGAGCCGAAGAAGAAACCGGTGAAGAAGTTCACGGCCGGCAAGGTGAACAGAAACTCGTCGTACGGCGCACATCTCAACAAGCTGACGAGAATAAAAAGCAACGACTCCGGAGGGTCCTCCTCCAACGAGTCCGAACGACCCAACTTCCAGAGGTCCAAGTCGTCCGCAGACATGCTTAAAAACCGGTCGTACAACAAGCTCACGAACCTCATCACAGCCAACGAGCGAACCAAGAGTCTGACCAACCTGAAGGTGCTCAATACCAAGGCCTCCAAGTACAAGCTGGTCATAGGCCCTCGTCCAGAGGACTCCGAGTCGTCCGAGGACGAGGAGGAGGTGGAGACGTTCGACGACACTGAGCAAACTGCTGCCTCGCAGGACCGTCAGCAGCCCCTGTATGATAAAAATTATGTCCTGTCGCAGTCTTCAGGACAGGAACGCCCGCTGTACGACGCACCGCTGCAAGCTCGTGAGAACTCCAAACCCGCTTCGTCCGAGCAGTCGGGCTCTTCTGTTTCGTCGCCGCCGCAGCAGGGCGCTGCTGCCGAAACGCCGCCAAGCTCCGTTCCCACGAAAACTTCTGTTCAAACAAGAACACAGCAGAAGCTCTGGCTCCAGCGCGAAAACTTGCATTCGCTGGCCGACATGGCCGACTCCAACAACGTGTTCGTCTCGAACGTGACGCGACTGGAGTTCGAGCAGCTTTCCAGAGAATTTCTCACCATCCGCAGATACAACAACCCGGTCATCAAGTCGCTGGAGAGATTGAGCACCAACTCTCTCAAAGTCAAGAAGACACGGACTCCCGACCAGCCGGAGAAATTCCCTGGAGACCTTTCCGACTTCAGCGACGTGGTGGACCAGATCTGGAAGAAGAACTGTCTGGACTTCCAGCAGCATCGCAAGCTCAACTACGACGTGCCCGAACGCAAAAAGAGTCCTGTTTCGCGGCCCCAGCTCCAACCGGTGCGCCAGTACGGCCATCCGCCGCCAACCACACGAGCACAGCAGCAGGCAAAACGTTCGTCGCTCAACATAGTCAACCTACAGAACTAGACTGGTGTATATTTATTATTAATTAGACGGCACCTTAAACCTCGAGTACTGTCCTTCTAGATATATTCGCTGGAGCGTGTCTTCGAGCTCTCCCGACTGCTTGAGCTCCAGGTACTTTCTGTAGAGCCGCAGAGCCGACTGCGCGTCCTCGATGGAGTCGTGGTTGCCTGTTTGCACTCTGTCGTTGAAGAGCTGATAGATTAGGAACTTGAGTCCCAGCTTGCGCTTCTCGCGCTTCAGATAGAAAAGTTCCGCCGTATCGCGCACCTGTTGGGGCGGGATCTGGATGTTGATCGTGCGGAAGTCGCCGCCGAGCGAATGGCCCACAAACACACAGCCCAGGTTCAAAAGCAGCCAGATCTTGCGGTACGCCGTCTGCAGCGTGACCACCGTCTTGTTGGACCGGGAGGGCGTCAGGTCGCCCGGCTCGATGCCCGAGAACGACGTGATGTAGTCGTCGATCTTCGACTCGTCGGTGAGAATGTAGTCGTCGATGAAACACACGCCTTCGCGCGGCCCCTCGCCGCGAATAATCGAGACCCGTGCCAGCGACACTTTTTTCGGCCGCACCAGCACTTTGGCCCCGTTCGAGCGGAAGTCGTACTCCTCCGGCGCCATCTGAACGAACTCGGCGTCGATCGCCACCACCGTGCCTGGTTTGGGAGCCTCGGCCCGCGTCAGCAGCTCGTATTCGATCACTTTTCCCTCCCGGGTGCCCTGGGCGAAGTGGTCTCTGTAGAGGATGGAGTCGTCGATCACGTCTTTCCAGCCGGAGTAGTCGAACTCGCGCTCCGACTGGTCCTGGTACACCACAAGCACAGGCCGTTTCCACCAGTAGGACAGGTTGAGGGCCTCGTGCGCGGATATTTTCGTCACGAGGAAGTCGTTGAACAGGTACCAGTCGCCGGACGCCGTTTTGCTCAGCGTGACCAGATGGTTGGTGTTGTCTTTCGAGGTGATCTGTGCAACGTAGCCAACCAGCTCGTAGCGGGTCCACGAGCTTGCGCCCGCCAGCACGTTGGTGCGGAAAAGCGGCTTCCCCATTGCAGACGTGGCGTAGAACTCGGGCACCAGCCAGTTGTCGAAATTGCGGATTTCGTTCATCTGCTCGTTGTTCAGGTCCACATGGAGCATCAGCACCCGCGGCAGACTTCTCACGCGCAACGAGGCCTCGACCGCGTGGGTCCCGCTGCACAGCTCGCAAAACATCTGGTGTTGCACACTCTTGTTGACGGACGCCTCCAGGTAGTTGAGGATGGTGAACTCGGCAGGAATCAGCGGCGGGGGCGGCAGAACGTTGAGGTCGATGCAGAACATGTTGGTCTCGCTGGAATGCGCGAACGCGCAGTAGTATGAGCGCAACGCGGTCTGCGCCGGGAGCCCGCACAGGCGGGCCATGTGGTCGGGGCGCGGCCGGCGGTACAGCGACATCTCGTCGGCGGCCAGCTGCTCCAGCAGAAACTTGTTGAACAGCTGCACCAGCCTGCGCTGTCCGTGGTCGTCCCGGGAGCGGCCGTCGGGGCTCAGCAGGCCCAGCTGTCGCGCCTGGGGCAGAGACCCGAGCAGTTTCTGGAAGTTGGCGGCCACGACGTTGCGGCCGTTGGCCTTGACCAGCATGTCCATCAGGTAGCCGAGCTCGGCGAGCACGCAGTCGTCGTACTGGACGTCCTCGGCCAGCGTGCGCACCACGAAGTTGAAGATGGGCGGCGTGAACCGGTACAGCTGCAGAACGGCGTTGGTGTACGAGTTGTCGACGTGGGACTCGAGCCCGGCGTACTGGGTGGTGTTGTAGAAGGTGAAATCGAAATCGTCCACGCCGAACTTGCTGTACAGGATGTCGGTCTTCTTGAACGCGTTGGGCACGTCGCCGTTGGTGGGCGTGTACACAAACGCGTTGGACATCATGTCGCGCTTGTGCTTGATTTTCTCCTCGTTCTCCTCGTAGTCGTCCTCGCGCTCGCTGAGGAACTTGGGGAACCGCTTGTCGTGGCGTTTTCTCGACGTGAGCAGCTCGTACTTGTTGTGCCGGTTGCGCGGGCCGTACTTTGCCGCGTCGTAGCGCGCGATCGTGAAGCCGTTGATGCTCTTGGAGTCGCGCAGGATCTCGGGCTCGATCTGCCGCGGCAGCTTGCCGACCTCGAACTTCATGTCCACGGGCCACGCAGACAGCAGCCTGGACTCGTAGCGCGGCAGCTTGACGAGGTTGAACGGCGCGTCTGTGTCGAGCGAGAGCGCGTTCTCGCGCGGGACCGTCTCCACGTCCAGCGTGGCGCGGGCGGGCTCCTGGCTGAGCACGGCAAAGCTGGGCGGCCGCACCACCTGGTCCGTCCACAGATGGACCGTCTGCATCGCGTCCACGAACACCAGACACTCGCCCGTGGTGGACACGTCCGACAGCGTGATGAAGGCGGCCAGGTCCGCCTGGTACAGGTGGATTCTGGACGGGTCGAAGATGTCGATGAAGTTGATCTGTCCCATGCTGGACAGAATGACCGCCACGTTGGGCAGCTTGGGGTGCAGGTGCACGCGCAGCGCGCCCGCGGGAAACGCCACCGGCAGCCCCAGGCTCATCTTGCCGAGGTCGAACACGTTGACCAGCGGGTCCAGCACGTACTGGTCCTTGCGCACGGAATAGCCAGACGTGACCAGCACGTTATCGCGGATGGCTATGGACGACAGCGCGGCCGAGTGTGCGCGGAAGGACTTGAGCACCTGGCACGTTTTCGGGTCGAGGATCTCGACACGGCCGTCTGCACAGCCCAGAACCATGTAGCGCAGGTTGGAGTGCATGTACTGCACTGCGTGCGGGTACTCGAGCTGGCCCGAGATGACGCCCCTGGTGAGGTCGATCTTGACGAGGTGCGACCCGGCGCCCACCAGCAGCTCTGTCTGGGTGTTGGACGTGTACGCCATGCACGTGAACCGCGTCTGTGCGGGCGCCGTCACGGTGTAGGCGGCCAGACCCTGTCTCGTTCCGAAACGGACGCCGTCGGCCGCCAGCGTGACGAGGCCCTTCTTGTGGTTGAGGATCTGCAGCACCGGCAGCCGGTGTGCGCGGAACGAGCAGTACGGCTGCAGCTTGATGCCCTCGTACGAGCACACGTACCCGTCCGAGTCGCCCAGCCAAAGAAGCTCGTGCGAGTCGTCGAACACCACCGCCGTGACGATCTTGTTTGCGCGGTCCTGCGGCGCGTGCGAGAGGCTCTTGGCCATTCTGATTCCCGGGGCGCAAATGAGCTGCCGTTAGTCGCGCAATTTCCACACTTACCTCACGCCATCCGTCCATGACTTGTGTAAATAATAAATAATTACACCTCGAGCCAAAAAATTTATCGACAAAAAGTATGCTCTCCAAACTCGCCCTGGGCCTGAAAAACGTGCGTCCCGTCTTCGCCAACGTTGCTGGCTTCGTCAGAACATACAAGGTGCGCACGTCCGTCAAGAAGTTCTGCTCCGAGTGCTATATGGCCAGACGCAAGGGCAGACTCTACGTTCTGTGCAAGGCCAACCCCAAGCACAAACAGAGACAGTCCTAAGAACGCCCTCATGTCCATAGTTTACGTTAATACACCCGACTCCTATGCTACCGTGTTTGGATACGTAGTGAGTGTCTGCCGTGCGAGACTGCTGTTTCGGCGACTTCTACCTGCTCTATTAATTTTTACCAGCACTGTTTTCCGCAAACACCTCGAGCCCGGCCCCGCCCACCACCAGCAACCCGCCCGCCGCACACGCACACCCGGTGTCGGCCACCGTGGTGTAATGTTCCGTGTGCAGCTCCAGCTGCGGCACGCTCCACACCCGCACCATCTGGTCCACGGACGTGGTGACAACCCTGTCGGGCGAGCAAAACTGCACTGCGGTGATGGTCGACGAGGCCGCGTCGGCGTAGAATGCGCTGTCGAGCCGTGCGTGGCGGAAGTCCAGCTGCGACACCGCGAGCCCGTTGTCGTCGCCCCCCGTAACCACCTGCGCCGCATGGCCGTCCAGCACCAGGTCGAACGACTTGATCGACGACTGGTGGATCTGCTGGTCGATCAGCAGCTGCTGCAGCGGCCGAACTTCGCCAGGCAGCTCCAGCAGCTCCAGAAGTCCGTGTGCGGCCCGGAAAAAGCCGTGCAGCTCGCCGACCCTGTACACTGCCAGATGGCCGTTCGTGGCGCCCATGACCAGATACAGCTCGTCGAGAACCACCAGCCGCACGTTCAGAACGCAGCAGCTGGCGTACACGTCCTCAACCACCAGCCGGAACGTGTTGTGCTCGTAGCTGTAGTACCACAGCCGGACACTGGAGTCGGAGTAGACGGTCGCCAGCAGAAAGCCGACGACCGCTCCGTCCTGGTACACCTCGGCGGCATCGAAGTCCATGGCGCGGGTCTCTGGGTTGGTGCTTCGCGGCTTGATGGTGCGATGCAGTCTCACGTATTTTTCGCACGAGATTTTCCACAGATACACCTCTTCCCGAGCCGACGAGCTGACGAAAAACTGGCTGTTGACAAAATGGACCGACTGGAGCCCGGAGCCGTGCTGTCTTTCGCACCACAGCGGGGTCACGCTGCCGTCGGGTCTCAGCTGCGACAGCCGCACGGTGGTGTCCTCCGAGCCCGTCACCAGCAGGTGGCCGAACGAAGTCTTGCACGAGGCCACCGACCGGATTTCTCGTCCGTGCAATCCGGTGCGGACGCAAACCGGCGCCGGCAGAGTGCCGGTTTGCCGGAAATGGACACTCGAGCTGCGCGTGTAGAACAGTCGTAGTCCGTGCGGCGATCGGCGGAAACTCCACTGGCGATGCGGGCCGCCGCACGTCTCCCGCAGGACCTCGTACTGTTTGGTCTCGTTCCACACGAAGAACGTGTCCGACTTGAACCCATAAAGAATCAGGTCTTGCGCCTCGAAATAGCCACCTTCCAGAAATCCCCGCTGTAGACGGTTCGTTTGCAGCAGCTCGAGCTCGCCAGCACACCTGACAATCGCGTACTCGCGGTCTTTCATCGTCACCAGAGCCGTCAGACCCCCAGACTCCAAGATCTCTATACTGGTCACCGTGTCGCCTTTCAGGAAATTGCGCCATACGCGCGTCTCCTGGCCGTCGTACACGGCCAACGTCGCAAACCGCGACCCGACAACAACCGCACCAGATTCCACGTCGATGTCGAACGCGCTAAGAGCAAATCGGCCCTGCGGTTTGGCCAGTTTTCGCTCGGAGATAATATCCAGGTTGTCATCGATTTCCGCAAGAACCAGCGGCCCGTCCGCCACGCTCTCTGCCAGCATGAACTGGCGGCCCTGTCTGGTCACTGTCAGGATGTTTCCCAGGACAGTGGCCCGTTCAAAAGAGACCCGTTTTTCGACCTTTGCGTCGTCACGCACAAACAGCAGATCCCCCTGTTTGTTTGCCACAACAACCACCCCGGTGTCGAACCCACGCACAAGCGACATCTTGGCAAACCGCGAATCCACCAGCACAAGCTCCCACGAGCCGTTCCGCATTCGAAGCAGTCTTCCGTAGCTGGTAGCAGCAATAAGACCGTCTCCGGTATCGTAGTACTCTTTGACGATTTCGTCGCTGGCAAGACGCAGCCCTGTCTGTGTCGAGATCTCCGACAGCGTCCAGGTGGCATTCAGCGCTCCGTCCCGCGCCGGCTCGTCCAGATCGTTCACGGTTATGGCCCCGTCTGCACCGCCACTGAATCCCAGCCGCAGGTGGTCCGAGACTGCGCCACTCCAGACGTTGCGGCCCGTGTGGGTCTCAAACACCTGCAGCGGGTCCAGTTCGCTCCTGCCCGGCTCAAACTGCCACGTCCGGCACGTGAGGTCTTCTGATCCGCTGAAAACGCGGAATCCACCAGCGTCTGCCGCGAAAATCCGAAGCCACCAAATGCGCGACCCGTGGCCCCATCCGGTGGCTGCCAACTCGCCACAAGCCAGGTCCCACACTCTGATCGACCGGTCGTCCGAGCAGCTGACCAGCCAGCGTCCATCTCCACTGGCGCACAAGCCAAAAATGGACCCCATGTGGCCCTGCAGTCTGTGGACCACCTCAGACCGTTGATAGCTCCAAATCACAATGCCATCCATGACAGTCCCGGCACACACCAGCACCTCGTCGCCAAGAACCCGCAGACACCCCGTGTACAGGATGCTTTTCTCGCCACAATGGCGGGTCTCGAGCAGCTGTCGCGAGGCCACATCGACTGCGACGACGACGTTGTGAGAGTGAAGACAGTACAGCACAGTTCCGTCCAGAGAAAACTGGGCGTCCTTGATCCAGTCGCCAACCATGTACTCTTGGACGTCGCGGTTCACGAACTCGCTCCATGCAAAAATGGCCAGCGAACGACCTCCCCACACACACACGCTCGACGACTCGAGATCGCAGCCAAAAACACTAATACCGTGGATTTTGTTCCTCGGAAAGACCTGCATCTGGGCCACAAGGGCTCCTGATTGCACCTCGTACACACTCAGCACAGGGCCCTCGCCGCAGAGCAGATACCGGTCGGCAAACACGCGCAAAGCACATACAGGCCCGATTTGACTGACAGACTCCATCGCTGCAAATATACAAAATTTTTATGTTTGTGGGCAGCACAGCCTGGAAAGTTTTTCGCACCCGGCAGTGGATCTTTTTTCCGGATTGAGAAGGCGGTTCTTATCAGCGGAGTATGACAATTGCACAGGCTGTTGATTGTTCGAATTTTGGCAAATTTGTCTGGCGTACGTTTTAACTGCCATGTCCTCCGAGAAAGCAAAGCGACACAAGTCCAGGAACGGCTGCATCACGTGCAAGAAGAAGCGGCTCAAGTGCGGCGAGGAAAAGCCTGCGTGTGCCAACTGTGTTCGCCGCAAGATCGTGTGTGGAGGGTATCAGACCCGGTTCAAATGGAAAGGGTTTACGCAGACCGCTCCGTTCGAGAGTTCTGCCAGGTCCTCGGACGACGTGTCCCAGACCGAGGCGAGTCCCGGCCCGGACCCCGCTGTGCCGCAGCTGCCTTCGGAGGTGATCCAGAAAGCGCTCGAGGCCGCCACGCTGTCGGTGACGGGCAAGTCCGCCCAGGAGATCGCGCTCGCCAACGCGCTGATGGCCAGCGGCAGAAACCCGGACCTGGCGTCCTCCATAGCTTCCACGCTCACCGACATCGCTGCGAGGACGCCGTCAGGCCACTCAGCCGGCCGCGAGGAGTCGCCCCCGCCCCAGACCCCTGTCTCGCCGGACGTCGCGGCCAGCCCGTCGCTGAGCGTGTTCAACGAGAGCCTCCCGCGCGTCTCGTCCCGCTTCTCTCCAGGCAACATTCTGTACGACATTCTTAATAGCTCCACCACCACCGACGGCAAGCTGGACTCTCCCAAGCTGATCGCGCAACTCGAAAAAAATCCGGCTGCCATCAATGAGTACCAGCAGCTGGTGTCCAGTCCCGGCTCGTCCAGCATCTTCAGGGCGGCCAACTCGCCGTTCATGCCAGCGTCGCCGCTGCCGTCGCTCGACGACGAAAAAATAGCACCGTCGCCCTTTTTCTCCAGCATCGTCACCGCGTTCACTCATCTCGACAACTCGGAGCCCGCCAGTCCTCACACACGGCCGGCGTCCCAGCTGCTAGCGGCAGCCCCGCACAACCTGCTGGACGAAAAAGATTGGCCCAAAATCGTGCCGCTGTCGCCTGCCGAGCTGTCGCTGGACGCTGTCCCCAAACCCCTGGAGTTGAAAAATAAAAAGCTCGAGATTCTTGCAGCCTACGAAACATACACAAGCGCCATCATGTCGATCAAAAATGGGCCGTCCGAAAACCCCTGGCGCACTCTGTTCCTGCCGCTCACGCAAAAGTACCCCGTGGTGTGCAACGCCATCAGCGCCATGGCGTGCTTCCATCTCGCGCGCGGGAGCCCCAGCCTGCGGTCCCAGGGCATGACACACATGAAGGACGCCATCGTGGACCTCGTCCACGGCCTCAGCAACAAGTCCATCCCGCCAGACGTCGCTCTCGCGGCCTGCCTCGCCCTGGCCATGTGCGAGGCATGGGACCGTCACGTGACCACGGGCATCGGCCACCTGCGCGGAGCAAGGACGATGATTCTGCGCATTCTCAACGCGCAGCAGGCAAACGAGCCCTCTGGCGGGCTGCAGAACCACGGCGACCTCAAGTTCCTGTTCAACTCGTGGATGTATTTCGACGTGCTGGCCCGGATGACTACGTGCAGCGACGAGGAGGACGAAAGCGACGAGGACGGCAACCACACCAAAAAGAGGAAAAGCACCGACTTCAGCACGCTCGTGCAAAAGTTCCACTCGTCGCAGCTGGCCTCTGCGCCCGATATCGACCCTCTTCTGGGCGTGATGCAGCAGTTGTTCCCGATAATCGGCAACGTGGCCACGCTTATTCATAAAGTCCGCAAGGAGACAAAAAACTCGTTAAGTATCATTACACAGGCTGTCCGGTTGAAACAGCAGCTGGAAACCTGGCAGCCGCCGGTCCTGCGCAACTACCAGGTCGAAGACCCGAGCTTCGATCTGGCCTCGACCGTCGCGACGGCCGAGGCGTACCGTTTTTCCACGCTGCTGTATCTGCACCAAGCTGTTCCTGAGGTGCCGTCCAAGTCGTCGCACAATCTGGCGGAAAAAGTGTTGATGCTGCTGGCGTCTATCCCGACCAGCTCGCGAACCTGTGTCACGCACATCTTCCCTCTGCTGATTGCGTCGTGCGAGGCAAGTCCGGGAGAAGAACGTCAATGGGTCAAACAAAGATGGGAGCTGCTCAGCTCGAAAATGTGGCTCGGCAGCATCGACCGCGCGCTGGAGGTCGTCAAGGAAGTGTGGACAAGGAAGGACGTGACGCGGCACAAGAAGGCGCAAGAAACCCAGCGAGAGCACACAGAGGATGAGCAGGACGACTCGTTTGTGCATCTGAGCAAGAAGATCAATGAGGCCGTCAACGGCGACGCCCTGGACGACGACGATGATGAACGAATCAGCAGCTGGTCCCACTGGAGCACCATCATGAAGGAATGGGGATGGGAGGTGCTGCTGGCCTGATATGCGTGTATCATAAAATATTATTCACTCATCCTGGAAATTGCATTTGTCGTAAAACGACTCCCACAGCTCGATCAGCTCCTTTTGGGTCTCGATCAGACCCTCCCAGTAGATCTCTATTGTGCTTCTGAACTCCTCCACCTTTTCGAACTCGAACTTCTCTAGCTCGCGCTTGAAATTCCGGCTGAACTCCGATTTAAACTCCTCCTGTTTGGAGATGCTGTTCTCCATGCTGTTAAGCTCGTCCTCGTATTTCTTGATCTTCTCGAACTGGTTGTGGTTCTTCGACTTGAACTTGATTAGATTCTTCTGTTTCTTCGAGTGCTGGCTCTGCAGATTGACAATACTGGAGCACAGCTTGAACCGCATCTCAAAACAGTTTCTGATCGACCCGATCGTCCGTATGTACTCGTCGATCGTTGACCCCAGCGTCAGGATCTGCTGCGTGTTTGTTCTTTCCAAAAGTTCCTTGACCTTCGACTGCAGCTCCTCGTAGTTGGCGAAAAGCTCGCTGATCTCGGCGTTGATTTCGAGGTCCGTCAGTTGCTGCAAAATAACAATCATCTCGTTCATCGACACTATCACTTCCTCGCGTTTCTCCAAAATTAGGTCCAGGGTCTTGGATAGCGACCGCAATTGCTGGTCCAAGTTTTCAATGTAGTTTTGCTTGTCGATAATGAATTGGTCGCTCTCCACATACTTTGGCGTGTTTAAACTGATCAAAGAGCTCAAAAACCCGCCGTTCGAGCCCCCCGTGGCCGTGTTGATAATCGACGACGCCGAAAAATCGCTCGCGCCTTCGTCACCGGGTGTGCTTGACTGGTCGTCGCTGGCGCTGGCACCGTGATAAAAAATGAACTCGCGCTCCTTGGATTCTGTGGCAAACCTCTCGCTCTGCAAGAAGACAACAAAGTCGTAATCTTTCTGGAAGTTGGGCACCTTGGCAATTTTGTTGAGCATTTTCTCCAGTGCCAATCGTCTATTCTCGATGAATTTTTCGTCGAACCGGCCATATGCTTGTTTTTCAGGAGGAGGCGGAATGATGTATCCAGGATGGTTATTCATCAGCTGGTTGTAAAGCCATAGGAAATCCCTGTATCTTCTGGTGACCTCTGTGACCTCGCTCTTCAACAGGCTTGACTTGGTCTTTGTAGTGATAGTGTACACGATGTGGGCTTTGGTCAGCTCGCCAACCTTGATTGGGTCACCGACAATGATTTCAAAATGATCTGCGGGCTCTGGCGCCTCTGGCGTCCTCAGAGTCGGCTTCACCGGGCTGGCAGTCTTCTTGATGTCAAATAGAGGCTTATCAACGGCTGCAATCAGATTATCCTTCTTAGATCCGGAAGACTGCACTTGTGTCTCTTCCGTCTCCAGTGACAACGGATCGCCTGTTTGGGAAATATCGCTGCTCACATGGCGGCCCCTCCGGGGCCGCAGCACACTCGTCTTCCTGTTGGGCGACGTGACGCCTTCGGGACGGTTCTGGTCTCCGCTGATTCTTGGCGGTGACGAAGGAGCTTCGAAGTCCAACACAGAATCCAGCGGTCCTTCGTGGCCGGCCGTGAACAGTCGCTCGCCTGGCTTTGGGGTGTCTGTCAAGATCGACTGTGTCCATGCGTCATTTTCGGACTCGCCGGCCACCAATGACGACAAGAGCTGTTTGTTTTTTTGTTTAGCATGCTCAATCTCTTCGGCCTGTGCCGTTTCGTCTACCGCTTCTTGTTTCTGTGCCTCCTCCGGAACTCCTGCATCTGAATTGGCCTCGTCGCGCTCGTCATCGTGCTCGTCTTTACGAATGTTGAGCGATTTCATCGTGTCACTGAGCTCGCTATAGATGTGTGATTCCGAGCGAAAATCAATCTCATCCAGCCCTGGGCTTCCAAAATCCTTAGCATACGGATTGTCATCGGGATTAAACAGCACGCTGGATCCCTGGTTGGTGCTGGGCGTGGGGTCGTCGTTCCAGACGTTCGGCTCGTCGTCAAAATGGTTCATAACAAATAAGAAAATACTTTGCCACTTTTGGAGCAAGGTGTACCTATATTTATTTGACATGTTTGACCACACACCTTTTTTCAAAAAATGTGTCTCGATCTACGAGCAGGAGCTGCAGTTGCCCGACCGAAAGCAACACGGTAGGAGTGTTGCTGCGCGCAGCAAGCTGACAGCGGGAAACACCTTTCTGCAGGACTCTGTGCAACTAAACACCATGATCAACCAACTGGGCTCTTTTATCCGCGACATTCAAACAGACTATCTTCTGAGCCACTCCAAAAAGCTGTCCGAGTCTGACAAAGACCAGATCGACACAAATTTCAAGTTGCAGCTGGGTGTTCTCAACAAGAAGCTCGAGAGTCTGCGCAAGTACGCGCAACTGCTGGACAAGCAGTTAGAGAGCTCGAACAGCGTCGAAGAGCTCGGCAGAAACCTGCTAAGCATGGGCGACTACGGCCAGAGAGTTGCCATCGCCAACAACACAGTCATTGAGATACGCGCAAACATCCTCAAGTCGCTCGGCCTACGACTCACACAAATATCCACTAATTTTGTCACCATCAACAGCAAGCGCATGGAGCGCAAAAAAGAGCTTAGCAAGTCTACGCTCAACACCAGCACATATTTGCAGAGAGCGGCGTACGAGCCGCTGGAGCACGAGAGCACAGAAAAGACCGTTTCCAGCGAGTACGGCGAGCTGACGTCAAACCTCGACCAACAGCAGTTGCAGCAGTTGTCGCAGGAAAACGAGTCCCTTCTGTTGGAGATGAAGACCTCGCAGATTGAGTCCGTTGGCCAGATCGAGCAATCGATGATGGAGATATCGTCGGTGATCAACGAGATCAATCTCCAGCTACATCTACAGAACGACGCTATTTCCGTGCTGAGCTCTCACCAGGACGACACGGTGTCGAACCTGCGAATGGGAAACACGCAGCTGGTGAAAGCCAACGACCGCTCCAAACGATCTGGCCAGAACCTTAGCTACCTGATTCTCGTGCTCAGTTTCCTGCTGCTGATAATAGATTATATATTATGAAATCTTATGCTACAAGCTCTAGGATTTGTCCCGCACCGATGGTAAGCCCGTCCTTGCGGATGACCACACGTCCGAGCTTACGGTCTTGCTCAATCGTCACCAGCGGCAGCTCTCTTTCCAGTATCTCGACCAGGACGACGGCCTTGTTGTTAGAACTCAAATGTTTTCTTTTCTTGGTCTTCCCGTCCTTAGTGATGATCGACTCTATCTCGCTCAGTCTACACGGCACAGAGATCCCATTTTTGAACAGCACAAACGGCGTTCCCACCAGGAGCGGTCTGTCGATGTTGAACAGACTCACCTCGCTCCGGAACCTCTTTACCGGCTGCAGAGGGTTCGACGACAGCGTGGCCACGTCTCCGACCTTGATATTTTCTGTCGAGGTGAGTTTTTTCAGCTTAAGCTCCACATACTCGCCCTCCTGAGCAAGTTTCTGGAGATCGTGTTTGATTACAGACGACCCAACACTCGACGCCGTGATCGAGATGGAGTCGATCAGCGCGACCTCCTGCGACGGCGAAATGCTCACGCTTTCTCCCGGCTGAATAATCCCTGAATTGAGCCGACCGCTCACCACCAGCTCATCGTTCTTGCTGGTGTCCTGGATGTCGCTAATCACCATGATGAAAGGCGACTGTTTGTCAACGGTAATTCCTTGGGACCTGTTTTCTTGCTCAAGCACACCCATCAATGTCGGGCCGCTGTACCAGGACAAGTTGGTGCTTGGTTTCACCACGTTGTCTCCGAGAAACCCGGATGTCGGCACAAAGACAAGATTCTGGGGAGCGTAAGCAAGCTCTTCCACCAAGAACTGTCTGATCTGGCCCGAAATCGCATCAAACACGGTCTGTGACCACTGCGCAACATCGAGCTTGTTGATGGCAATTACACACCGCTCAATGCCAAGGCTCTTCGCTATCGTAAGATGTTCTTTTGTTTGACCCTGGTTGCTGAACCCGCTCTCAAACGAGTTCGCGTCTATGATCATCACCGCCAGGTCTGCCTGGCTCACTCCGTTGATCATCTGTGGAACGTAGTCCTTGTGGCCCGGGGAGTCAATGATGGTGAACTTTTGTGTGCTGGTCTCGATTTGTGTTTGACAGATGTCGACAGTAACACCTCTTGAACGTTCCTCCTGGGTCTGGTCCATAATCCAGGCCAAGGAGAAAGATGACTTCCCGGCAGCGTCGCTTTCCTTGGTCAGTTTGTGTAGCGTTTTGGAGTCGACGATTTTGAGATCGTACAAAAGCCGGCCGATCATGGTCGACTTTCCGGAGTCGACATGGCCAATCACCACAAACGACAGATTCGGCTTGCTATTCTTCTTTGCCAGTTCTGCCTCCAGGTTGATTTTCTGTTTCGGTTTGGAAGCCACGGGTTTAGGGTCTTTGATCTTGATCTTGGCCACCTTGTCGGTCAGGTTGTCAACCTTGCGGTCATCAGGACTGGGTTTCGAGAAATTCAAAGCCGCTTTCTTCGCTAAATCGTTGCTGTTAGTATAAAGACTAATCTCGGGGGATGTCTGAGAGGGAGGCTGCGTCTGGCGAACAAAGAGCGCGGTCATCAAATTCGACGATGCAGAGGATAATATGCTGAACGACGACGTGCAAGCGAGCGTCGACAGGAATGGTACCACTAGCTGTTTGCTCTCCTCTACTACAGGTTCCTGGAGATGATCTTCAGCCCTTACTAAAGGAGCAGACGACTGCGGTCTGCCCCTTCTGGCCGGCCTCTCTCGCTTGCCAACGTCTTTCGATTTCCCCAAAAGTCCAGCCAGTCCTTTCGCGCCCTCTGAGCGCAGCCCGCGCAGGCCCGAGCGCTCTTTCCGTTGCTGTGCCAACAGCTCCAACTTTGACATGGGTTTTTCTACGCGGTTAGCAGCCACTTCGGCACACCCACACGTACTCAATATACTCACGCTTGTAGTTCTGCTTCACCTCCTCGAAAGAGTCGTCCACGACGAAGTAGTTGTTCCAGAGGATTTCTTTCAACGTCTTTTCGTCGACCTGATAGTTCTTGGCCATGGTCTTCAACTTGGGAAGCGCGTCGTGCAGTTGATCGTACTCGTCGTCATTGAGCGCATCCTCGTCGAA
The DNA here is from genome assembly GCA_030574315.1 of Ogataea siamensis. Taxonomy (NCBI): domain Eukaryota; kingdom Fungi; phylum Ascomycota; class Pichiomycetes; order Pichiales; family Pichiaceae; genus Ogataea; species Ogataea siamensis. The sequence goes on from JAJMET010000006.1 coordinate 214,630, forward strand.
TCCCAGGTCTTCGTTCTCGTAGTCGTGCAAATCGTCGTCGTCAAAACCCCCCATATTAATTTCTGAAGCGAATATTAAATAAATAGAAATATATGCGAAAACCTTTGTGTCGTACACACTCGGACGGGTTTCTGGCCCATATTAAAATTGCTAGCAAACCAACAAGGAATCATTTGTTCAGTAAATCGCTGAGCCGCGCCTTTATGCAGTATGGACACATCATGTGGTTGCACCGTATGCAATCAAACCGGTTCGTTATTTGCGCCAACAGCTTGTCGGCCATCGAACTCCAAAATTCGTCATTAGAAACGTCAGGTCCTGCAACCTCCAGCTTGCTGCGCTCCACCACAAAATGGTCTAGATCGCCGTAGCTCTTCCCGCATTGGCAGCAGTACCACTGTATTATTTTCATCTGGTTCAACGTCTTGAGCTTTGCGGGCGATAATTGCGTAAGGACGTTGATTGCCTCCTCTTCCTCCTTGATCGATGTGGGGATGGGAAGATCCTCGTGTACATACTTGACTCCGTGGATTTCCTTGATCAACCGTTTGATCTGGTCCCTTGAGAAGTTGTAGTCGGGCGGAGCAGCGTCGCCTGTGGGCGTGAGCACTTCGTCGGCAGGCCTCGGATGCCTGTGATTGCTGTGGGGCTCGGAATGTCTATAGATGTTGCTGCCGGGAGACGACAGTGTGGTGACGGAACGCTGTGGCCCAAAGTCGGAAGACCACAAGCTGCCGATGCTGATGGACTGTGCGGATTCGCGTCTCAAGAAGCAATCGTAAACGTTATTGGGCGAGAAGGCAAGCTGCTCATCAGGAGGAGTCTTGAGAGGTGAGTTGGCAGAGGTAGATGTGTCGGACGGGGACTCCAGAGACAGGTCGGGATTCGGCTCCAAACTGGATTGCCGAAAGCGGTCCTCCAGATCATCGATGGGGATCGGGTCAATCTCGAGCTTCGGAAGCTTTATCCTCTTGTTCGACGGGCTGGACGTGTACCGTCTGAAAGTGGGTGGTGTCTGGTCCTCCCCGTGCGCGTTCATTGATAAGGAGTGCTGGTAATGAAGGTGTTATATTATTGCAAAAGGCATAAATAAGGCTCTGTAAAGGAAACGGAGTGTTTTTATAGATCAGATGACTCCGTTGCTCTTTAGGGAAAACTTTTCATTGAATAAGCACGTCAAATGTATCATGGCCAATTTATAAAAGGGACGGGATTGCGGATTATGGTGGGCGGCTCGATGCGGGAAGAAATTATGGGCCGGTCTAGAAAGTTTTGTCTCACGATCGGTAATTGCAGGCTGTGAACAAGCTTTTCTAGACCTGGTCTAGACCGTTGCGGCTGTGGGGGATTTTCGATGAGCGACATGTATGTCCCATCTATGCACCGCATTATGTTGTGTTTTTGTTCCTCTTCTTCTCCAACTTTGGTGAAAAAACATGGCATTGTTCGGCGAACAATTCTGTTCTCCAAAAGAGAAAATGTGACCATTATAGGAAATAATTTCTCACATTTCCACAGGGTTTGGAATCTACAATATGCCAACGTAAATTATCAAGCTCAGGGAAATACAAACTAAGACGTAACGAACTAATGTAAACCGTTGCTAGGACCTGCTCCGCCTAGTAGCTCTTGGACTTGCGTTTCCAAGGCAGGTCTCCGTTTTTCTTCTTCTCGAGCCTCCGTTCTCTTCTCAGTCGGCCTTGCATCAGATAGTAGCTGGCTCTTCGGATCACAATGGCGAGCGTTTCTTTGGAGTAGCCGTACTGGTATTTCATTTCCACTATCTTCCACAGCTTCTCAATCAACAGCTGTCTCTCCTCTGCGGGTGTGTCTCTGATCCACGTTTTCTCTCCCAGAGGAAAATTTAGGTCTTTCTTGAAAATGTTCAAGATCTGCTTCTCACGCTTAGCGGTCTCTTGGATATCGTCTGGTAGCTGCAGAACGTGTGACAGCTGCGATAGCGACAGCCTGGAGTCGCTGATTTTCTTGTATTTATTGTCTTTCTTGCGGTCGTCGTAATCCAGCGAAAGAGTCTTTGGAGATTGGTCCTGCGACCCGCTCACGTCTCCAGCATCGTCCTCCTTTTGCGACTTGAGGACCGGCGAGCTGCTTGCGTATTTCTGTGTGACAAATGGCTTGGTGAGCTCCACCGTATTTATAGTTTCCACGTTGTCGAATTCATTGTGGGAGTGGAACACCTTCTCGATGTTTTGAGGCTTGACAACGTCGCTATGACCTACAAACGTGTAGTCCTCCATCTCGGTGAATGAGAAGCTGGGAAAGTGTGGAACGTCAAAGACCGATGACGACGACGAAGAGATAGGAGACTCCATAGACAGCTGAGTGTCTTGCAGCTCGCTGTGGAAGTCGGAAGGAGCAACCCGGGCGTCAGGGACCAGCTCTGGCATTAGGTCGTAGTGAAGGGGGTCTATGAGTTCGTGAGAGGAAGCCAAAAACGGCTCAAAATGGCGGTATTCCAAGCTGCTCTGATTGTCCATTTCAGAACGATAGTTGTAAGTGTTGGCCATTGACAGAGATGTAAGGGGATCCATACGGAGTCTGGGTAACTTTTGGAAGAAAGGCTTATCGGAATGTTGATATAGTGTCACCACAGGCAGATTAAAATAACCGATTGTCAAACAATAAATGAAGGCCGCTTTACATGAAAATCATTGGACAGAATTACAATATGTCCTATTGTACACTTGTATTGTTTTGGTTAAAGTCGTGTCATTTCTCTAATTACTCTCATACACACCTTCCCATGTTTTCTTTGCTTATCTGTGGCGATTGAAATCGCCTGCCCACGACCTATAATTTCCCAATACGGGAAAAAGTCTCTACCAAACAGTACGTCACCCTTGCCAATATTTCGATAAGCTCACCTACTCACGGAGTGGGCCCTGCCTTCTGCTCATTCTTGCCAGCGGCGGTCCAGATGGTAAATCTTAATGAACTCGGAAAGCAATGGAACGATGTTGAATCGTTTGTGGATGTCACAAGAGAACTTAATTAATTTGGAGTTGAGAATGCAGATTTTGCCAAGATGGTCAGGGAACCTCACCCCGTGCCATTCCAGCGTGCAGTTTGTCAAGCACAAATTTTCTAGGTGCTTAGGTAAGCCATTATTGAGAATCTCAGAGGCCTTGGTGGAAAATGTGCAGTTGGAAAACGTCAGTGTCTTCAGGTTCTCAAGATGGCAGAAGCCTGTCCCTGTGTGCGTCAGCAGCACGCCGCTGACCGTAAGTGAGATCAGATGGCTGCTTTTTAAGCCAATCACATAGTCGCAGCTCTGTGTTTTTTCTCCCATCACCTTGATCGAAAGGCTTTTCAGGCGGTGCATCTTGTTGAGCCAAGACAAATCCGGCTTCGAGGCGTAAGACTCTTCTTTGAGCGATAGGTCCAGCTCATATATGTTGTCCAGACCAATCGTTTTCACAGCCGAGAAGACGCTATTGAAAATTGTAAGACCCTGATGATGATTGTTTGAGCCCAAAAGGGAACGATCCTTAAGATTTATACTTATCTGTTTTTTAATTTTCATCTTGCTCACTGTTTGCAGATATGACGGCAGAGGCGTGGATATCAATGTGTCTATCCGTAATTTAACGTTCTCAATATTCGGATTAATGCGGATGATGTTTTCCAGGATTCTCTCGTATTCCCTGGAGTGATACATTGTGGAGCTTGTGCATATGTCGATTTCCGCCAAATGCGTCAATCTCGTGAGAATTTCTTTACTTGTGTTTAGCTTTGAGAGTCCGAAACACAGTATGAGTCCCTTCAGCGATCTCACCTTGTCCAAGTACTTGCCCTGACGGAAATAATACAATTCCTCCAAATACGAGCAGCCTATTTTGATCCCTGCAGTATTTTCCAAAACAAACTCTACCTTGGATAAGTCAAGTTTCCAGTAAATTTCCACAAACAGAAGTCGTTCTCCGTGTTGTCTCATGTATTTTTTCAGCCGATCGTAATCTGGGGACCCGCTGAGAATGGACATATCAACTTTATATGTATCAGATCGTTTGACTTCTTGTGGGATTAGTGCTATCCCTTTTTTCAGGGTCTCGAAAGCTGGGCTATGCAAAACCGAATGTGTCAGCAATTGTACGAGGATCTTAGAGCCCACGTATTCCAAGACACATTGCTGGAGCTCGAATGGGAGCTGAAGAAGTAATAGGGACATAAAAGACAAAGAATCTGGCGCGCACAAATTATTAAATCACTGAACGACCAGAACTGCACCTAACGCCTAGCGCTCTTGCTTGTTTCTATTCATCAAGCAGCACGGTACCAGAGGGCAGACAGCCAATGGCATTCTAGGGATGCTGGCAGCCGCAAGTGTATGATGACCTGGATCCGATGATATCCTTGTGGTGTACGGGTGCGAATAAAGTAAATTGATAGCACATTAAAAAAAGTAATCAACATGTCTTTGCAATCAATTGTGGCATCCATGATCAACGATGCCCCACCGGGCAACAATCTCAACCTTATCAACGACATTAAGGTGCTATTGAATAAGGAAGATTCCCGAAAGATAATTGCGGACAATCTTGAGCAATTCCATTTGAATAAAGACTTCAAGCTCGTCAAAATTGACGATGAGAAGTTCGCATTAGTCTCGAAAGTCAACAAGAAAGGCGTCAAATTCTATGATCCAAGCCTCAATGTTACCTTCGATTACGACTTCGATAAACTCAAAGTGATAGATGTTGAAACCGGATCTGTTGCTGTTTCCGAAGAGGTCGAGAAATTCAACAAGGAACTGGCAGAATACTGCGCACAACATTATCCAACATTCTACAAGTCCCTGGTTGTGGCAGATGAGAATGAAGCCGACGTTTATTATTTTGTAATTGTTGACGAAAATCTCAACGACGCCAACTTTTACAACGGCAGATGGCAGTCGTTTTACCAGTACAACGCCGCCACCAAACAACTATCCGGCGAAATCAGCGTCAAAATTCACTACTATGAGGATGGAAATGTGGTTTTAAACTCGGGTAAAAAAGTTAAGGAGCAGGTCGGAACCTCAGTGGTGGAGACAATTGCGAAAACAGAAACCAAGTTCGAGACTGCTGTGCTCAACAAATTCGCCAACCTTAATGAGGAGCTTTTCAAAAACCTGAGGAGACAATTGCCTATCAACCGTTCGAAGGTGAGATGGGGAGATGCTATTGGAAACTATAAACTTGGCCAGGACGTCGTTGGAGGAAGACATTAGTTTAGCGTATTCATCAGTCATATAAATTTCAATAACGAGTAAATGATGAAGAATCCTATCACGCCGGCAACCACCATGCGAAATGTTTGTGGCTTGCTAGCGATCACACGCCCAAGTTTCGACGAGGTTGTTTTGACGTTTTGGAATAGTGTATTCATTGCGTCTGACACATTGGATAGCGTTGTAGAGTCCTCTTGTGCGTAGTTGTTGATATCATTGGCAATATTCTTGAAAGTGGATATTTTGTTGGCCAGTAGATTGAATTGGGAGTCGTTCTCCTGCTCAATACCAGCAGCACGGGACATGTTGTTGCTTTTTAAAAAACTGAGTGGTGCTTAGGTAAGAAAATACAGATTAGATATCCTTACAAATTTACCTCTGGGATGTATCTTGTTTGATTTATTACGCTATGTACCACAAGCTGCCCCAGTTGCACGACAGAGCCAGGCCGTAGGCATGGGGATTGAGCACAAGTCTGAATGTTAGCACAATCTCAGTTAAGAAAGTAGTCGCATGATATGTAGACTCCCTTGATGAAACTAGGCGTGTTTCAGGACATCTACTTCTCGAACGCAAATTATCGGTCATCAGCAATTGTACTTACCGCACGAGTGGCTAACCACGGAGCAGGAGAGACCGCAGTAAATTCAGCAGGCTGACAGTCTCGCACAAAAATTGAAGCTCTACTCATTTGTCCCTATTTCCTTTTGTGTACACGTGACCTTCAAGAGGGTTCTACCGGGCGACACCTAACACCTCCCAGTAAAATCAAATTTCGCCCGCAAAAATTCCACCGGTGTCCCAGGCCTCCCTCCGCACACCTCACTCAGCAAAGTTTTTGAAAAATTTGAAAACAATTTTAATATTCACATACTATACCTAACGATGTCTAGTGAAACCAGCGTCAAAGCTTCCAACTGGAGACTCGTCCAAGTCGGCAGAGTCGTCCTTGTGAACAACAAGCTTGCCACCATCGTGGAGATCATCGACCAAAAGAGAGTCCTCATTGATGGTCCTGCTATCCAAAGACAATCCATCTCCCTCGGAAAGACTGTTTTGACCCCATTGGTCCTCGAAGGCCTTCCAAGAGGTGCTAGAACCGCCACCGTCACCAAGAAGTGGGCTGCTGCCGACATCGACGCCAAATGGGCTAAGACCTCTTGGGCTAAGAAGATTGCTCAAAGAGAAAGAAGATCGCAACTCACAGACTTTGAAAGATTCCAGGTCATGGTGTTGAAGAAGCAGAGAAACTACGCTGTCAAGAAGGCTATTGCCAAGGCCTAAGTCAGCTTATAAGTCGAAATAGAAACAATATAGCCTTGAAACTTTGCACAGGCTTTGATGTACAACGGTTTCATTAATTAAATAACTGAAGCAATTGGTATTGAGTATACATGGTAGTTTACACAGTAAATGCCAGGGGTGCAGTCGCAACGCTTTTTGGCTGCGCGACCACCGCGGTAGCCTAGGAGGCAAGTCCACTCAAAATCTGATCCAGATTCGTGCTGGCAGTTCCGCCTGTAGAAGTCGTAGAGAGATCTTTTTTGGCCACGAACACAGCAAATAGACGTTCGCGGGCACCGTGAAGACTTGTCATATTAAGGTGATTGAAGTACTTGGGCAAGCCTTCGGTTTCTGTCCGGGTCGTGTCAATCGCCACGAGATAGCTGTCTTTGACGTAGGACGGCTTATATGCAATCACTCCGTATTTGTTTCTAGAGTTGAAGTACTCCCAAAGCTTCTTGAACTGTGTCTGAGTCTGCTGATTCTCGAGGTCCGAAAGATGGGGAGATTCGAATGGAACCAGTTCCACCAAATATAAGTCTCTAGTATGTATTATTTCCCAAAGGTAACCGACGGCCTTATGAGCGTCCAGTCTTCCCTCGATGTCAAGCCTGTCATGACGAACAACGAAATCGGCCACAATCTTGCGCGCTTTGGCAATCTTACTTTCTGTGCTATCGTTTGTTGACGCCGAATGAAATTTGATGGTGGTTTGAACGTCTGTGACGGGTGCAAAACTTAATATTCCATTCCAGAGCGTCTCATCAACGTCGAAGTTGCGAGCCGGATCGTAGTCTTCTTCTTCATCATTAATAATGGCCTGTGATTCTGGCGGAGTTGGAACAGGGTCCTTTGTGCCGTTCAGTATTTTGTCAAAGTCATCATCGTTATCAAATGTTTGTTCAGGCTCTTCATCGGCTTGCTCGTGGTCGTGGTCGTGGTCGTCATCAAAGTCGTTGCTGATTGCAGTCATAAGGTTAGCATTAAGGTTCGCAGTAGGCGGCGGAGAGTTGCTACCCTCTTTGTCCTCGTCCTGTAAACGTTTTTCCTCCTGCAGTTTTTCTATCTCGTTCAGACGTGACTCATCTGCCGTTCTTGATCCAATGTCGTCAAACTGGTAGTCCTCTTCCACGATTTCCTCTCCCTTGTGGGTTCTTTTGATTTTGACCTTCTCCATTATGTTTGTGATCACCGACTGGTTGATGCTCTGTTTTCTCACCGCATCCGCAAACTCCTTGTAGTCGTCTCTCATCATTTCCTCTGGTGTCAGATGCACAATCTGGTCATACGTGTACTGGTCGGAAAGAACCTTATCACTTAGATTCGATTTATCCAGATTGAAAAGTAAAGTTCTCGACTTGCCCAAATAGCCTGGTGACATTGATTCTGAACGCTTGTTTGGAGGAGGAAAAGCTTCGAAAAGAGCATTCTCCAAGCCGCTGGCAATTTCCTCGGCAGCAGCGTCTAGATCCATCTCGGCGAGCAGACTGTGATCCGCCGGTATGTGATTTTTGAGCTTTTTCGCAAATTGTTTAACGACAGACTGTCTAGTTTTATTTCTGTCCACTTTCTTGCGAACCACTTTCTTAGGTTTCCGCACCGGCTTTACAATCTTCTCTTCGGGCTCGTCAATGTCTTCGGGATCTTCCTGCTCCTCTGCATCGTCGCCATCATCGTCCTCCGCATCTTCTTCCTCTTTCTCCCCGTTTCCATCGTATTCTTCATCGCTCTCGTCATCAACAGCCCCCGCGTCCTCAAAGTCCTCTTCCTCCTGGTCCTCGTCTTCAAAGTGACGATTAGGGAATCTCTCCTTATAGTACTCTTCAGGTTTCAACTCCAGCTCTAAGTTCTGATACTTGGGGTCTTCTGGATCACACAGGTTGCAGACGTAATCATCAGGTATTTTTCTTTGATTTTCCGTTCCAAGCATGCATTTTGCATGTTGCCAAGTAGAGCATTTTTCGCACTCAATCATGACACCATGGTCATCCTCGTCTTCGTCGTAGTTCAGATCGTGTGACCCGCATGGTAGACACCGCACCTCCTCTTTTTCGGGCACCTTCACAGCCTTTTTACGCTGCTTTCTTTGAGGTTGGGCATTGGATTTCGAGGTAGACGAGCGCTTCTTTGGCCGCACGCTAGGTTCACTTAGTTTGTCAAGCTCCTCAAGCCTGGAGTTCACTCCTTTAGTCGTTCGCGAAGAACGCCGTATCCCGGTCGACATGCTTGTGTTTATTATTTTCACAGCTTGCCTTCCGAAAATTTGTTAGCTGTGGCGCAGGAGGCGGTGATCTAGCTAAAAAAATAATAAACCTTAGTCTATGTCCTTCAACGACTTTGCTCCTGTCCAGGAGCTGGATGTTCCCAGTTACCTCTCGATAGAATACCCATTGAACGTGAGAAATGTGCCCAAGGCGATTGGGATGGTTGGAGGTCCAGAAAAAATTGCACAATGTTTTATCGAGCCCGATATGAGATTAGAGTTGAAAATGCGGCCAGACGACGTGTACTCGCATCCTATTACCTCTGAAAAATGTGACAATACCGAGAATTTGCTTATGCGTCTCCGTCTGCCTAAGAAGGTGCTCCAAAAATATGACTACAGCATCCAGGAGGTGCTCAAATACTGTGAAGAGAATAACATAGCATACGGATCAAGTGTCGAAGGATTGCTCAACAAAACGTATAAGTTCCGCCAACTTGCAGACTTTCAGACTGTACACAAAAAGTCGTCGTTTGCCAATCGGTTTCTTGACTCCGTCGGCAAGGCGGATTTGGAAAAGATCAAACAGTTTGCAGACTATATCGACACAGACCATAAGAAACAGTCTACTTTTGAGAACGAGGATTTGGACTTGCCACCATTAGTTCGATATGCGCGCGTGGATATCCCTTACAACTACAGATACGTTGGGAACCTGCTAATCGACGAGAATGGAGAGCTCATTCGCGATAGCGTCAAGCTACACACGATTTTCGTGGAATGGGGCGAGAAAGTGCCGACCACATACGATCCTGCCCTTCAAAAAGAACTTGACAGATGTAAGCAGGAAGTTGAGAGTCTGAAGAGCCGGGGACTGGAGCGTTTGGTGGCCGACTCTCCGGCATTTAGTCTTTTGCGTTGCATAGACATACTAAAAAAGCTATTTGACATGAAGCCGATATGGCTGAGAAGACACATCAGTTGGATGTTACCTGCTCGTCTGCGACCACAGTTGCGGTTTGCTCTTCCGTATGTCTCCTTCACTACCAAGAAAGGCCCATGGAGACAATCGTACATCAAGATGGGTTACGATCCATCCACAGACCCAGATGCCGCCCAGTATCAGGTAGAAGCTTTTCGAATGAGTGGCAAGTCTCTCACAATGGCCGAGCTGGAGAAAATGGTAGAGTCAGGCGAAGAGCCGCTTGTGGTGCCGCCTACAGTTTCAAAATACTCTGCTGACTTCGACGACCCAAAATCTGAGATTTGTCTATTACAAGTCGGCAAGGTACCACGACAATTATTTTATGACGGTGCCAATCCTACCTGTGCGGTGTCCTTCCAAATTGGAGATATGATGGACGGCGATATCAAGCATATACTGAAGGAAGCGCACATACAGGACCAATGTCAAGAAGCTACGGGATGGCTGGACTGGATCACCGTATGTCGGATCCGAGGAGTGATAAAATACAAGCTCGAATGTATTGATAAGGGAAAGAATACGGACGAGGCCAAAGTGCAGGCAATAATGACCAGAACCAACTTCCCGTTCAATGATTACAAGGGACTTGTTTCGCGGGAAGATGACGACAATGAGGAGGAAGCGGAACAGCCCGAAACCGAGAACACATCTATCGCGAAAGATGACTTGATCACGCGACTCAAGGTGTTCAACCCGCAAAATAGCCATATCCTGGACGAATTGAGTGGTATGCTCAAACAAGAATCGTTCATGGACGCCCGAAGAGGGTAACGTGGTTCAGAAATCGACGGAATCTATTAATAAGTTAAGTTAAGCTTCTGTTTTTGCTGCTTGTGCGACGCTGTTTTGTTCGGGCGTCCCGTTCAAAATATACTTGAGAGACTCTCCTGGAGAGTCACCCAGACTTCTCCTCCAGTTGTACAGTCTAATGACCTGATATCCGGCAACTGACCCGAGCAAAAAGTTAACCGATGCCAAAAGCATATTTTGCGGACGAATCACAAATGACCATCTGGTCCAAATGGCACCGGTAGCAAAGAGCGCCAACTGTTGACTTCCCGAAACTTTCTCCACGGGTCTGACCATGTCATTGGCGCCTGCGAAAACCAAACTCCACTAAATCTGTTAGTAAAAACGCAATTGTATTTGCGATGCTCGCTAATGTCTATCTCCACTCACTTTCATCACAGGGGCCTATAAAATCGTGTTAGTAAACGCATGATGCAGCCATTTCTTTCCACTTACCCAAAAATGGACCGTTTTGGGACCTGTTTCGCTATTGAGAAATCTTCTAAATGCCGATGCCATAATAAACAATATTCGGTCTCTCCTATCCAAATTTTTGGTGCCTCTCCAAAATTACGCTACATTGCCTTGAAATTAAAATTTTCGGAGACCTGAATCCCAGCCGTGACTATCGGTGCGGGGGTTATTACGATACATTCGACGTAATCTTAAATTACATTAGAGCTCAAGTACTTCTCCAGGTTCCTTCGCCTCCGAAGGCGGGGCTTGGAGTGCTTCGATCTTGTCCTCAAGTTCCTCGATCTCTTTCAAGGTCTTGTCAAGCTCCTTCTTCTTGTGTTTTACTTGAAAGTCCAGCTTCCGTAAAGTCTCATTGAGCGCAAGTGCCGTTCTGTTGGCCATACTTAGTTTCTTTCGGAGACTCTCCATCTCCGCCACCTTGGGATCCTTTGGGACGGATTTGACCATTCGTCGGCTTTCCAACTCTCGGATATACTCTCTCATTCGGTTGATTTCGTCTTGTTTTCTCTCCAAGGCGACCGACTCTGGTTCTGCCGAGTCCTCGTCATCACTGACTTCGATGATGAGCTGGTCTATCCAGGCATTTGTATGAAACGGTTTTGTATGGCGACGTTTTTCTTGTACTGGGAGCTTCATTGTTCGAAATATACCTTCTAAAAAAGCCTTGTCACATTCTGACTTCTTCAGAATATCGTCAAAGCCATAACCGAGCCGTCGAAGCTCGTTTACAGCCTCAAATACAGCATGTCCACGGTGGTTCTCAAACAAATTTCCCTCATACTCACCTTCTGGTATCACAATATCCATTAAATATAAAAAAAATGTGTGTAGAACAAAAATAAAGCTCGAAACTGGGGTGCACAAATTAAATTGAAATTATATTTTACTCCACAGTTACATGACACAAGACTCAGTTATACCTTTGGAATCTAACCCGGAAATCTTCACAGAATTCGGTCGCAAACTGGGACTTTCTCCTCTGCTGTCGTTTTTCGACGTGTATTCTTTGACTGATCCGGACTTGGTTTCGTTTCTTCCTAGACCCGTGTATTCTTTGATCCTTCTGTTTCCTATCACAGAGCAATACGAAGCTTTGAAAACCGCAGAGGAGAAACAAAGAAACGAGGAGAAAGACGACCATTTCAACGAAATCATCTGGTTCAAGCAATTGCTTAGAAACGGCTGTGGTCTGTATGGACTGCTACATGCCTTGTGTAATTTGCCTGAAGGGCTTGTGGTCAAAGATTCTCGAATTGAGGAATTTATCACCCGAGTGAAAAATCTGACTAACGCCAGAAACAACACGAACCATGAAGAAAAGAGTAAACTAGTCAAAGACCTTTCTCTCTCGCTATACGAGACTTTCAGTAGACAAGGTCAAACAGAAGCTCCAAGCTCAGACGAAGATGTTAATTTACATTTTATATGCTTTACAAAAGGTACAGACGGACATTTCTACGAGTTAGATGGCCGCAGAAACGGCCCTGTCGACTTGGGAGAGTCGGAACCTGACTCCGATGCAATAAGTTCGCCTTTGGTGTCGCAGCGGGTGCAGAAATACATTTCATTGGCGGACAAGGACAACAGCCTGCATTTTGCGATGATCGCTCTTGGACCAGATCTGGGCTAAACCTGGCCCTTGATGTCGATTTTTCTGTTTTGGCTTTTCAGTTGCTCTACAGCTGGCCGGCATTGAACACAATTCAAAATTCCCTGGTCAACGAAACCACTCAATTGACTTTGGGCTAAGTAATCGTCCAGTTCCGTGGCTGAAAGTCCCAAAATCTCCTGCAATACCACAGTAGACAATTTGCGGTATGATTTGCTGATTATGTCCAGTGCATAGATACGAGTTTTGGATATAACGGGCTCCAAAAGTTGCAAAAAGAAGAACCATGTCGTATTGTTAAGTTTGAGCGCATCGGGGTCCGTCAAAACGTCCACATGGGTAACCTGCTTCAAATGTTTTTGTTCTTGACGGTGTTGCTCACGCAGATGGTTCACTGTATCGAAGAATTGATAGTAGTTGTTTGTCATCGTACATTCCAGTAGCTTAAATGCTGTCTCGAGATATTCATCAAAAACCAAGCCGACGTCCATTAGGTGCGATTTTAATTCAAATGCCTCATTGAAGTTATTCGTGATTATATAGTATAACACACGATATGCGTAAAATTCTTTGGATGGTGTATTAAGCTGCACGTAAAGCAGCTTAAGCTGTGATTGACACTGATTGAATTCACCAAGGTCATGGAACTGGATGGCTATTTTGCAATGAAACTCGTAAACCTTCACTGTAAATGCGTTCTTGATATGCTGCACAGTTAAGTCCTGTCTCATGGACTTAAACTGGTCGCATAAATAGTTGTAGGTTGCGTGTTGGAAGTACTTATCCAAAAGTAGCTGAAGAGTCTTTTTGAGGATAGGAAGGGGTCTAACGGTTGCGGGATTCGGCTGAGATGTAAGTCTTAAATAGCGCTTCTCCAATTCCTTGCACGTACCAATCAGAGGCGTATTTGGATTTGTCTGTGCCGGCGCCGGAGATAGATCTGATGCTGGCGTACTGAGCTCTCTCTCAAACCGTTGGCTTCTCAGCTGTTTTCGTTGCTGGGAACTCATGAGATCTTCGTCTTTCTTATTCCGTTTCATTTTCTTCAGAGGAGGCAAGGTTGTCGGGCCATTTCTTCCCCCACTCGGTTCCTCGTCGAAAACGTTATGTTGTTTGATCGTTTGTTTCGTGAGAGACTGAGGTTCCTTGACATCCCTCTGTTTTCTGGCTTCATTCACCTGGTTACAGTATAGATCTAGTTTCCCCATACCCCCCAAGGAAGGTAGACTTTGGCTCTCCCAGGCATTGGACTCAATTTTATCTTGTTCAATGGCCATATTGATGAGTTCCTTCAGCTCTGTCTGGAATTTCTTCTTTTTCTCGGCCCCCAGCTTCAGTTCAGACGCTTTTTTGAAAGATGTAGAAATGAACCCATGAAGAGCCTTTGGCCACGTAGCCGGATCCTTGTAATTCTTTTTCAGCGAAGTGCGTGGAGTCACTTCATTATATGGCATACTTACGCCGTTGCAATCTATTTTTTAAAAACTTTAAAAATTTAGGATTTGGCATTTACCAGTAAATCATTTTCACACCATTTCTTAGCTCTCGACGTGGTGATAGTAAAATGAAGAAATCCCAATCTTAATGCACTATCTGCTACAAGATTTTTGATAATCAACTAAGCGTTACGGCTCTGAAGACCTCGGAGAGACCATTTTTCGCACGCACCTCTTTCTCTAGCACTTGGTGTAAAATCGATAGGCTCACGCTTTCTAATAGAATCACGTGCCACAAGAGCACGTGACATGGATGTCAACGGAAGTTGATTATATAATATTATTTATTTTGCATAATATTGGGTACTAGATGTCCCAGCTATTTGAGTTCGATGACGAGCAGCTTGCATCAAAAGTCGAGAAGCTGAACGTGGAAGATTTGGAGGAGACTTTACCAGCGAGGGCTGGTGAGAAATCGCCTGCCGATGGAGTAGAGAGTCGGCTCGCTACATCTTACGAAATTCCCATTGACCTTCCTTATCAGGCTGGCAAACGCAAGAAGAAAGTGACCGATTTTCAACCAATCAAGGTCCTTGGAAAGGGGAGCTATGGAAAGGTGATTTTGGTCAAGGATAAGATATCTGGGAAACTGTATGCGCAAAAACAACTACGAAAGGCATCGATGATCGTTAATGCGAAAAATTATGAAAGGACTTTGACCGAGAGAACTATATTAGAGCGAGTGAAGCATCCAAACGTGGTGAAATTATTCTACGCGTTGCAGGACTTTGACAAGCTTTATCTAATTCTGGAATATCTCGAGGGCGGTGAATTGTTCCACCATCTATCGCAAGAAAGAATTCTTTCAGAGAAAGTTGCTTGTTTCTACGTGGCAGAGATAATTCTCGCCTTACGTCACTTACACTTGCATACCGGTGTGATTTATCGTGATCTTAAGCCGGAAAATTGCATGCTGAACCGCCGCGGACACCTGGTTCTCACTGATTTCGGGTTGAGCAAAGTGTCCGCCGAGAGTAACTCGTTATTCGGCACAGCACAATACATTGCTCCGGAGGTTATACAAGGAGAACGCTATGATAGTCAGTGTGATTGGTGGTCGCTGGGTGCTGTCACTTTCGATCTGCTTACCGGGTCTCCACCTTTTACAGGCAATAATAACAAGAAAATCATGGATAAGATCCTCACACAAAAAGTGAAATACCCATTTTATCTCTCGCAAGACGCTAAAGATTTGCTCATCAAGTTGCTAAACAAAAATCCGCAGAAGAGGATCAACTGTGATACAGATTTTGATAAGAAAGTTAAGTCGCATAGATTTTTTAGATACATTAATTGGCAACATGTTATAGACCAGAACGATGATGAACAACCGCCTCCTATCATTCCTGTGGTGACCGATTCTGAGCTGGCGGAAAATTTTGACGAAGAGTTCACCTCAATGAAGATAACTCCTCCTAGCTCTCCCATCGAGCACTCTCTGCTCGAAAAAATTGAGGAAGAATCCAGGTCCAACAGCACGTCCTCATTCATTGCTATCAAAAAGCCGACATCCGATAACAAATATGAAGAATCCGTGTACTTTAATAATTTCTCTTACACACATGAAGAGCATATGCTGGATGACAAGCGTGGTGCCTAACGTTTCTTCTTCGTTTTACGACTTGGTTTCGTTATTATCTTACCTTCCTTCACTTCGTCCGGAGCATTTCTGAACTTCTCTTGTGATTCCAAATAAAACATAATATCATTTACATGCTCTTGTAGGTCTGTATTCTGCTGCTTCAATTCCTGATTTTCTTTAGACAAATAGTCTAACTTCTCGGATAGGGCTTCGTTCAAAGACACTTCTTCCTTATACTTTTTCTCGAGTTCCAGATCTTTATACTTTTTAGGAGCTCCGTGGTCTGTTTTGACTTTTGAGACAGTCTGTTGGAGCTCGGTTAGTTGCTCTCTCATTGAATTCAAGTTTTCGTTGGCCAGCAACACTCTGTTGTTTGCCTCTTCGAATTTCATTTCATAAAATTCCCGTTGGGATTCGAGCTGTGCTATAAGCATCTTTGAGTACTCGAACCCGATTTTTTCAACTTTGTCTTCATTTCCTGTTGACAAAGATCCTCTGTCTTTCCCAGTCCGCCGAGGAAGCTCGACCAGCTTGCCATCTGCTTCATTCTGCACCAATCGGTGGACATAATTATCGCCTGCGTAATCCCACACTCGTTGGGACGTTGCTTCCATTGCAAAACAGTGGGATGTTTCTTTGTAATGGTCAATAGCGTGACCCAGGTCATAACGCCCACACCCTATATTACCGCAAATAAGACAAATCCACAAGTTGTCGGCTGTTCCACAAACCAAACATCTTTCCTCTTGATCTACCTGTTGGTTTTTGCGCATGTCAAACTTCGCCGAGTATCTACACACTGGGCAAGAGTCATCTTTCCATTTTGATAGGCATTGGCAATGAAATGTATGTTGACAAGGAATTGTGAGAAGCCCTGTAACAGAGGAATCCAGCCGTTCTAAACAGACTGGACAGGAAGCTAGCTCGATCAATTGCGAAGAAGAGCCTGATGTAGGGTTATTTGAGGTAAATGGGTCGTCCAAGAGATACGGAATTGTACTCAGAGGCTCGTTATCGTGTTTATTTGGACGGAAGAGTATTTCTTTGATAAAAACAACCTGGCATGTCTCTGGCTCCATAGAATTGAACGATCGGCCATTATAATTATCCACAAATTCGCGAGCGTTGGCAGCATTTTTGAACTTCATGAGTACCATGAATCTATTTGGAGCTTGTGTTCGAATCAATCTGAAATGCGAAACTTGTTCTCTAACTCTTGCATCGAAAAAACCAAGTAACAAGTCACTAGCTGAAAAATAAAAAGGCACTCCAAGTATAGCTACCATTGTCTCATCCCCGCTCACTGACGTGTCCTCGCAGTCATCCTTTATGTCATCTCGATCTCTGTACAGTCTTATCACTCCGTAGCCAAGTAATTTGGCTTTCAACGGCTCGTTTGAATGCAAGTCTATACTATTCATATCAACGACTTCGACTTCCACTCGCGAAAACCTGTAGTCAATCCTATTCGTGTCGTGAAGTTTCAATCCCTTAACCTTCTGCTCAATCAGGCTTTCACTAGGAGTCAGGCTGTTCAACGAACTGATGAGGTCGCCAGTAGTGATTGACTTTTTAGGAAGCTCTGTAAATATGTCCTTGTTAACAAATACAAGGTTGGCCCACGGGTCAGTAAACAAATCTTGACCAAAATGTACCAAGTGTTTCTTGTCTAATGTTCCTAGATATTCAGTTGCCTTAACACTTGATTCACCGTGCAAAAATACTTCTCCTATCAATTGGTCGGGCTTAAAAAGGTCGAGCAGTAAAGTATATGACGAATAGAAAGTACCATCCATCACTGGCCGCAACACTGAGTTGACATCACAAAGTCTTGCTATACTTTATTTGTTAGCCAACCTATACAATATATAGACAAAAAAATCAAAATGTGTGCACTGCACGACAAACTAACAGCAAAGGAGCTCCAGCTCTTGTTGTAACTTTTTGGAGGAAACCCATCCCCTATTGGGAACAAAAATGCGACGGAATGGTTTTCCGTTGTCATCTGTCATTCGGAGGTTCTTGATATCTAGCGGCGGTGTGATCGATTCATTTTCTGATGGCTCCGGCTTTTTATCTGCTGCGGGCTTTTTATTGATACTTTGATGCACAAACGTCTTCCACTGGTCAAGCCCATCCTTGGTAGCTATATTGAAAGTTTTGTTTCCCACCTTAATTGACTTGTCCTCTAGAAGAATATTTGACTTGTGTACAGTTTGCTCCACTGTCCCACATGCAAGGGGGAACTGAGGGTCTGCAACAGTCGTCAGCTGCTGCTTGGTTTCTTTGCAAGATTGTAAAACGCGCTCAAGCTTAGTGCTAAATGATTTTTCAGACCCTGTGAAATTATTGGCCAGCAATTCCAGATTACAAACTGATTTCTCAAGACCAAGTATTTTTTCTTTCAGGCCAGAGATATCGTTCAGCACGACATCGAGTTTCCCCACAAAACCTTCTGCATACAACTTGTCGGTATCTTGGGTTTTATTGTGGGGTTTGGAAAGAGATCCAGATATGAGCGCACCTGAGAGACAAATTATGGAAATCCAACTAAAAAAGGGGGTGTTCGTGGAAACATGTTCAAACTGGGCAGTTTGAAAGGCCGAGTTGAGTTTTTCTGCTCTTCCAAGACAAGAATGGATACCCAGCAAAACATCGGTATCCGAGTGACCTGCCATTAGCCCAGAAAGACAGAACTTTAATTCAGCGTGAATAGTAGGTGTGAAAGCAGACGAGAACTCCCGCAACAGCTCACTGTGGTATCTTTGAAGGCATTCACCGCTTCTGTAGGAGCTGGAGCAGCCCATGATCAGAGAAAGTGCTTGGGATGTGCTGAGCTGTGTAACAAAATCATTGGCAAGATGGCCTTGTCTAATGCTAGCGCTAATGACCAAAATAGCGGTAATGCCCAATCCAAACACCCAAGTCGGGTTCAATTGTCTATAATATTTCCAAAATGACGCAGAGGAGTACATCTAAGTGTCTCTCAAGGATTATTGTTAAACTTGGAGTAAATATCAAAAGTAACTTGGAACCCAAGTTTCTGAGGATTTTTTTGGCCCTTTTTTATTTTCAAAATTTTCTTGTATTAAATCTATCGATATTACTCTCTACCTAAACTTTGCGCATATTCGACAGCTTTCGCTTTGACATAATCCGAAGCTTTTTGGTCTTCATGCTTCTCCTCAAACTCCAACCACTTGCCAAAGAAGAATTTGGCTTGCTTACGACTCAATTTGCGTGTCACCACTCTTTCAAAAATGGCCTCCACCTTCTTCTTGTCCCCATGCTTGATCTCCTGGTCGATATAAACGTTCCACAGATCAATCCTTTTAGGCACATCCGAAAGCAAACCTTCGAATAAGGAACGTCCGTGCTCTGGATCACCCTTGCTGAACTCCAATTGGGCAAACTTTTTGACAACCTCGACGTGTTCGCGTTTCGAGAGAACCTGAAGCGCTTTAGCCAAGACTTCACGTGCCCTTTCTCCCTGATCTTGTTGCAACAGGAAAGAACCATACGCAACCCACACTGAGGTGTGCTTGGATCCAAACTTCTTGCACATATCGGTATACAATTGGTCGACTTTCTCTATCTTGTCAGACGCAATGTAAATGGCGGCCAACTTCTGGTACATCACATATGGATCCATGTACTGGCAGGACCGCTTGAATGTGGACTCCAGGGAATCTTCAGAGCCAAACATGTTTTCCAAGTTCAACAATGCAATCCAGATGTTGAGTTTTTCTTGCTCCTCTCTATAATTAATCGTTTTCAGCGCACGTTCACCGATCTCGCGGGCCTTCTCAATCTCGCTCAATTGAATCTGGAACGACATGTAGTTCATCCACAACACCGACGAGTCAGGGTTACCAACAATTAGTCGCTCGAAGTCTGACACAGACTGTGGCAGACGGCTATTGATGTCAGCCGTCTTGTCATCTGCTGCAACCCTCCGCTTCTTTCTCTTTGGCTTATCCATATCCTCATCGTCGGACGCTTCATCCTGCGCCTGGTCCAGGATGGAAGCAGTCCAGTCGAAACCTGCGGAAAGTCCGCCGCTGACAGGTGCATCTGAGTCATCCGAATAGTCGAGTTCGCCCTCCTTGTCGGACTCATGGCCATATGCGGTGTCTATGATGCTGTCTTCAGACATAACCTCGTCTTCGTCTTCCTCAGCAGCTGGATCCTCTGTGTCAACTGCGAAATATGAAGCTTTCATTCCAAGAGACAACTGCTTCTTCTCAGTGTCGATGTCCAGGATTTTGACCTTAACACGGTCTCCTTCGCTGAAAAGAGACTCAACGTCTGTAACAGGATTGTCAGCAATTTGAGAGTGATGGCACAACCCGCTGACGTTCAAAGTTCCGTCCAGATTCACGAAAACACCGAAGTTCGTGGCTCTTCTGACACTTCCTTCATAGATCTCGTCCTTTTGAATTTGATCAAATCTCTTGAGCAGATGAAGATCACCATCAACTTGACTTTGTTTCAGCGTCAACAGAATCTGGTTATCACCCTCAGACTTGATGACCTTACCCAAAACCGGCTGGTGCACCTTGAAGTATTGCTTCCAATCCTTCAAGTACGAATCGGACAGGTCGCTCACCCGCACCAGAGCATGAACTGTTCTTCCGAGAGCAACATAAACGCCGTTGTTGGCAACGTTCTTCACGAACCCGCGCACAACTGCTCCTGGAGCCAGCTCTTCGTAAGACGTGATTCTCTTGTCTTTGACGTCCTTCGTACGCAGCGAAACATACACTTTCTTGTTCGAGTGGTCAACCTCTAGGACGGTAGCTGCACAGATGTCATTCGTGGAAAAAATGTCGTCCAACTTATCTGTGTAATCGTTCAAAGCGTCTGTGATAAAAGAAATACCAGACACCTGTTTTCCAAGCTCAACAATCACATAGCTCTCTCTTGTTTTGAGGACCTTTGCCGGAATAACAGAACCCACCTCAACGTCATCCAACGAGGTGATGGAGCTGGATCTTGCGCTCAAGCTAACAAGGTTGTGTTCCGTATTCAAATCAACGACCTTCGCACGCAATGCAGACCCGACGGGATACTCCTTTTCGAGATTTTCAAACGTCGAAGCGTCGTCAGACAAGTCCATCAGAGAGACACGAGCTCTCAAGTTAGGAGATATAGTGACCCACAAGAATCCTCTGGCAAAATTGTTGATGAATCCAACACAGCTGTCTCCAAGCTGGAGGTCACCAATAGATATTGGCACAGTAGGCTTGGTGCTGGACAGAGCGCTCTTCTTCGAGCTTAGCTCCAAGACCGTCTGATTGGTCTTTCTGTGACTGATTGGTAAAAAGCGGTGGTTTCTCGAGTCATGGTAGCCAATGATCTTGACATCAAGAACTGTTCCCACCTGGAACTGAGAAAGAGGTTTTTTCTCGTCTTTGATCTCGGAATAATCGTCAAACAGCTCACTGACATCTATTCTTCCTTGTAGATTGTCTGCCAGCTGAACATTTAGTTGAGTGTGTTTGATGCCTCTGATCTTGGCCTTGGTAATCTTTCCAACAGCAAAATCAGTCAAAAGCTTCATGTTCTCGTCAACAGGGTTGACGGCAGGCTCAGACGGCTTGGAGTCCTCCTTCTTCATGGAAACTAAAAACCTCTTGTTTCCATCATCCACTCTGACCACATGACATGTGATGGACTGGTTGACGAAAAACGTCTTTTGCAAATCTTCAACCGGCTTTTCGACTGCATACCGAGGCAAAGCAAGACCCGTGAGCCCGTTACCAAAAGAGACAAACACTCCGTTAGGAGTCACAGACTTCACGTATCCATGGAGGGATTTATCGCTGATCTGAATATCCTTGTATTGAACAGGCAAAACACCGTTTTCGGCGTCCTGAATAAGAGACATCTTGGCCGTCAGTTTGACAACACGAGACCGCACATCCTTTTCGAGAACCAGTGTCCTGAGGGTAGCGCCAACTTCCAGCTTCTTAAGTTGAGCACGCGACTGTTCGTAGTTCCCTTCTCCAAGATGACCAGCGTAAATAATACCACGCAAACCGGAGTCCGCAAGCTCGACAATGGCGGAGTCTTTCTCCTTCTCGACGACCTGCACATCCACAATGGATCTTCCGGGAACAACTGAGGTAAGAGCTTTCTTTTGAGACTCAGACAACGTCTCAGAAACCCTGCAACTGACCTTAATTTTGTTATTTTCTTTATCAACACTGACAACACGCACTCTGATCGTTTGCCCAAGCTTCAGATGGTCTTCAGGACGCTTCACAAAGGTTTCACTGATTTCTGCATTAGGCAGGAAGGCCTTGAGAAAACCGAAGAACCTCACGACACACCCTGTTGGGAGCATTTTGTCGACCGTAGCAAACGTTTTTTTACCTGCTTCCACAGAATCGATGTCAGCGACCACATCTTCTTCTTCGATGTTGACAAGGGATTTTTTCAGCGCCACGAAGATCTTCGACTTGCCACTGTGGTTGACGATGCGCAACACACGTCCTCTCAACTTTGACCCTATCTTGAATTTTCTCTCGGGATAAATTAGCTTGACATCGCTCATGAACGCTGGAGGAACAATTCCTTCGAATTGATCTTCAAACTTCACCACAATGCCTTTGTCAGCGTCGACCGAACGCACCTCACAATTGATCAGTTCGCCTGCGGGGATGTCCTCGACACGCAAGAATTTGCGCTCTATTTGCTGCTTGTCGAGTGTCAAAATGTACATGTTGTCGGTGGCAGAGTACCCCAAGACTCTGGCGCGATGAGTGGAGCCAATTTTGAAATCCATGTCCATGTCCTTGTTGGCGCTGACCCGGGTGATGTGCACCTGTCCATTGGCGAGGTCGTTTCCCACGTCCACATAGATATAGCTCGAGTCTTTGCCTTTAACTGAAACGGCATCAAAAACGTGACCAACGGGGAAGGCTTCCAGAGCAGACGAATCGCCGAAAACATTAGACTCGAAGGATTTGATATGCGGAAGAACGGAAAGCATGTATCTTTTGTCACCAGCCCTGACGTGCGAAACTGTAACTCTGCACTTGACTTTGCTACCGACAGCGAAATTGTGCTTGAGTTCAGAATAATCAAAAAGACCCAAGTGAGACAGTGAAATACTCGCGTTTGCCATTCCAAACAGCTTGCAAATCAGGCCTTCTTTGGTGACCTCCGTCACCAAGGCCTCAACACCTAGGCCAGGAAGAATAGCATCGATCGAGGAAATAGTGGTCACAGTTGCAAGTCTGTTCACACTAGTACAGACTAAGGTTCTACCGTCCTTTTTTGTGACTGCCACCAAAAGAACAGAACCAACGTCTACCTGGGTCTTGATACTCTTCTTTGGAATAAACCCTCCTGTCTTTTCTTTTCCAACGTTCAGCACCAAACCGTGGTCCTCGACGGATCTCACAGAAGCTTGAATAACGGTGTTAATCACCAAATCATCGCTATCCATCGGCTCGTTCACCTTGGAAGGCTCGATGCTCAGTTCAATGCGCTTCTTTCTGGCCTTGGTGTTTTCCACAACTACAGCCCTCAACCATTGTCCGACGTGGAATCGGGAAAATAATTGCGGGAAAGATTTCTTTTTCGATGATATTATTCCGTTGACAACAGTGTCCTCATCGTCTCCATATGCAGGCTCGTCTTCCGATTCGTCCTGTTCATCGTCGAACTCTTGCAGCTGAGATGTCAATTCGTCGCTCACGTTGGTTATTGGGATGTAACCATCCAGGTTATCAGGTAGAGAAAGAACTATTTCCATGCGGTTAACTTGTTTGACTTGTCCTAGCACCATGCTTCCTGGGAGAAGGGTCTTGAAAGTGACATGCTCTACTTCGAGCTGTTCAGTTGTAGATGGAGCAGCTTTCTGTTTCTTTGACTTCTTGTTGTTTTTCGTCTTGGCCTCTGCTAAAGCATCGCTAACAGCTTCGTTTGCAACCTCTTTGATCTCCAGCGGCGTCAGAACAGAGCCTCCACCTCTTGGAAAAGAGATCTCTGCACTTTTGGAAAGCAGGGACTTCTTGTCATTACTGGCCTCTTCCGAGTCGACTCTCTTTCTTTTCTGTCTTTCAACCATGCCAGGCAACAATAAGATCTAAAATTTTTTTTTGAAAAAATTTGACTTTTATTTTTTTCACGGCTGTGCTTGTCTGTTTTTTACTAGCACTCAGCGACTTTCAAAGTGTTTAAACGGTTACAAGTGAAAGGTGGAATGAGGTTCCAGCTCATCGTCACAAACCACCCGACAGCTGAGATTGCTCGATCCTCGGTGTTTGTGTCAGATTCCCTCACCGGAAAACGGCATATTGTGGGCCAGATTCCCGAAGGCTTACAGAGGCAATGCAATCAGATGGGCTTTCGAACCTCGAGAGTGGACACGTTATTCCTTACAGGCATAACTGATTGGACCGCTATTAGTGGCTTACCCGGTTTTATTCTCACGGTTGGAGATCAAGGATTAAAGGATCTACAAGTATTTCACAGTGGAAATAAAATTCTTCAGTATGTGGTTGCATCATGGAGGTACTTCGTGTTTCGTTTTGGGCTGAAGCTCACAGTCGAGGACCGCAGTCTATTTGAAGGGAGCGCGTATCGGATGAGATCCGTGAACATCGAGCCGTTGGGCTACACAGAATCCAAACCGAGCAGTACTTTTGAACGCATTTCTGATCTTGTGCAGTACATCTTTTTGGTGAAGTCAGGGTACGGGAACAGTGGTCGTGCTCTAATGAACATTGGAATACCTGCAGAGGTGAACAATCCGAAGATCTCAGCCAACTATATTATGACAGGAAATCCAATTCGGGGCCGCTTTTTGGTAGAAAAAGCAAAAGAGCTCGGCTGTCCTAAACAGAAGTACAAAGATTTGTGCAGCCACAAGACGGTAGTGCTTGACGATGGCACGGAAATCAAGCCTGAGCAGGTGCTGGAACCCAATAAGACTTTTGATAGCGTCCTATTTCTTCATATACCTGGGCCTGAATACCTCAAAAACACACTGGGTCATGACTGGAGCTCGGAACTCGACACTGGAAAGTATGCCGCAGTGTACCATTTTATTGACGATTCTATTCCTAGCGTACTGGAGATGGCCGAATACCAACAGTTTATCCAATCTTTCGGGCCAGATACCCTCCATTTCATTTCCCACAGACAATATGTTCCTGACACTCTCAACTTCTTGGGCTCTTATATCACATCGCTGAAATGGCACGTGTTGCTACCAGAGCTATTTCCCTTGTTTAGATGGAGCGACACGCCGGAACTCGAGATACCAAAGTCACTGTCCAAAAACGTATGGCCCATGCTGTGCGGCCAGACTCTCGGCTTAGGTCCCGGCGAGGTCTCGCTCATACAGGCTACAAGCTCCAACAGCAAGGATGAAGTTGTTCAGCAGCTGCGCACGGCATATGCTGAAGACATTGCGCCTTTGCAGCTCTCTAACTTTGCTTCCGAGGATGAATTTATCAACTTAGCTCTTCGTCCTGTGCAGAACAAGTTGAAATCAGCTCCCGACCCCTCGCGCTCTTTGAAGGAGCAAGTCGAAGTCCTTGTGTTGGGAACAGGCTCTGCACTACCGTCCAAGCTGAGAAATGTCATTTCAAACGCAATTAGAGTGCCGAGTGAGTCTGGCTATAGGACGATCTTTTTTGATGCTGGAGAAAATACGTTGGGAAGTATCAATAAACTCTATTCCCCAGAAGATGTGAACATGCTTTTTAGGGAGTTAAAGCTGGTTTACCTATCGCACCTGCACGCCGACCATCACATTGGTATCGTGTCACTGCTACAAAAATGGTGCCGTGTCAGAGACACACACGACAAATTATATATCGTGACTCCTTGGCAGTACGAGAAATTTCTGACAGAGCTACATCGGATCGACAGCACTTTGGATCTGTCCAACATTGTATACCTCAGTTGCGACCAATTTAACTCCGGAAAGATTTTTCCAGAATATGAACAGGTTCCAATTGAAAATGTGCCGGAGTCGGAGATTATGCAGGCCAAAGGTGCAGTAAAGGAGGTAAAAAAAGATCGTCAGCTGCAAAATCAGCTTTACAGGGATCTTGGTCTGAGGGGATTAAGGACATGCTACGCATACCACTGCGAGTACTCCTACAGTTGTATGGTTGAATTTGCCGTGGGTTCTGAGTCGTTCAAAGTTGCGTATTCTGGGGACACCCGTCCGAAGGCGTTTTTCGCAAAACTGGCGTACGACTGCGACCTGCTGTTGCATGAGTCCACGCTGGAGGATGACAAGTATGAAGATGCGCTTGAAAAAAGACATAGCACCACCTCGGAGGCCGTGCAAATGGGTATTTTGATGAAAGCTAAAAAAATACTGCTCACGCACTTCAGCCAGCGATACCGGTACTGCTCGAGTGCTAACGAGGTCTACGCCAGATTACAGAACGCGGCCGGCGATGGAGGCGCGATCCAGCAGGTTTCACCTATATTTAAATTACCCCTGACCCCCGATATGGCCCTGAATGCACCCCGCATTGAGGTGGTGTTCGCATTCGACAACATGCATGTTTCGCTGGACAAGTTTGGGCTCCAGAAAACAATCTTCCAGACGCTCGGAAGTCGACTGGAGCGTCTGTTCAACTCAGATGCCGAGGAAGATATGCAAGAGGAGAAACCGCAACATAGCAAAAAACGCAGAGCCACCTAGTTTTTGGCGGGGGACTTCATCTGCACAAATTTTTTCCACGGCTGTGCATATTATCACTCCACAGCGATTGACGTCAGTTGCTTTATATAAGCTTGCTAGTCTGCACATAATTATGTTTCTAGGATGGAAGAAAAAGATCGAGTTCATAAAATAGGATCGTACTCATTTATTGAGAATATCGAGGACCACCCAGTCCTGTCGTCTTCTGAGACCTCTACCGTGTCGTCGTCGATTTCCAGCTGTGGGGCTTCTGCCAGAAAACAGAGCGAGGCGGGCTCCCAAAGGGATCCCGAGCGCACAATTTCGCGAATGTTCTTTTCCGACGACGTCAACGACAAGCGTCTGGAGGAAGAGTACAACCTTGTACCGTTGCCAAACACGTCTAGTGCGTCGTCCACAGCCGAGGACCTGTCCGACACGGCGTTGGGGAACGACTTGAGTTTTCTTAATATCTCCACTACTAGTTTAGTACAGCCGGAAAAAGAGGAATACACAGACGAAATCCCCCATTTCTACATACCTGAAAAGATCCACTACCCTTATAAATCTCCTTATGACTTCTCAGACGCCGAGTTCGACAAGATGAACCACTTCGACTTCCTGCAGTCGCTAGGATTCAAGGAGCCGCCGCTTTTACCCCCATATTTAAACTCAAACCTTTTGAACGATTCGCCTTCTCACAACTACCGCACATACCCTTACCAATACCAGTACTCGAACCATGTCTATATCAATGAACAACATCAATACAACATCAACAACTTGAATCTAATGGACAAGTACAGTCGTCAGCCCCGCTCGAAGTCCATTAGACAGCAGCTGAAAAAAAGAGTGAGCGACCAGGGAGTACAGACTATATCGCAACTGCGCCACGCGGACTACGTTGACAACATCGATCACCAAGACATCCCAAACCACGTGATGCTTAACCATTTGATCACTTGCAACTCTAAGGTTGACAACGTTCTTACGGGTTCGTGTATCCATCGATACGGAGGAAAATTCATTACACAGATCGTATACTTCCCTATTGGCTAGAGTGGACGTCTTATTGGCGAGCTATCGCTGACTGTCCCGTCGCTATCAAATTCGTCAACCTGCTGGAAGTAGGTAGCTTTCCGTGTTTGTCTGACGTTCTCGGTGCCCTGGAACAAACCACCGAAGTCGTTTGATGAAGGGCCGTACAATAGTAACAAGTTGAAGTTGTTTGGAGTCAGCAGACCTAGAGGGTTTCTGTTTGTGAATGCAGTTTCGTTATTCTCGTTCCCGAACTCATGCGATTGGTAGCCAAGCTCAGGGGTCGATGTTTGGCGCATGTTCGACGGTATGAGTGGAGGACCCAGAATTTTGCGAGGAGACGGTGTCTTGGTTTGGTTAGCATCATTTGTCTGGGGCGGGACATTTTCTTGCTGTTCCGACTCGAGCTTGCGTTGCAGCACTTTCTTCGTATAAATCCTGCTAGAGTACTTCTTTCCCGGCTTGTTCACCCTCACAGGGCCAGACCCGGGCGCTGAGTTGAGCACCTTGAACATGTCTGCCAGTATATCTAGTTTGCGTCTACTCAAACGGCCTGTCTTGGGCTGCTCACCATGGGCCATATTAAAGTCGCCTACCGACTCAGCACTCGCGATGAGCTCTTTTGCCTGGAACCTAAATGTTTTCACAATGCACACGAGAAGATCAATGCGTTCCTCTTTTCGCAGATGGTCGGGCTCTTTGTGGCGACAGGACTCGGGCCACCAGAGGGGCTTCGAGCGATCTCCCAGCTTGTAAGGATAGCGGCTTTGTTTTTTGGGCTCGATGAGTCTGATCCAGGCCTTGGCCAAAAGCTTGCAAGGGATCTGTTGGAACTCGTCAAAACACTGGACAAGATAGTCGTCCACCTGGCTGGCGTCGGCAGCGTCGATGTCGATGTTTTTGAACGTCGACTCGAGAATTGACGTCTCATCAAGCGACGAACCACTAGTCTCGGGCTCGTTGCTAATATCACAAAGGTCTTTTGGTACAAGCGCATTCTGGGTGTCTGACAAAGTGTAGTCACATCTGAGCCCAAAGTCCCGGTAAATGGAATCAGTCAGCTCCCGCAGCTCCCGCAATTTGTCTTTCAACTGCGTCATTATTGATGTGTCCACTGGTATGGATCATCTTGATATATATAAACGAGTATAGAAGTGCCAATGGTATTCAAGTTGTCGCAGTGTCGACTCACCTGGTAGCGGAGACAGCCTTGAAACAAGTCTGAGCCTGTTCTTACGTAATATTTTATATTTTTAATCAAACTGGATCCTGAATGTCTAATGATAGTCTTGAGGAGGGCCTGAAACACCTTACTCTGGAGTCTATCCGGCAACATCCCACCAAGTCGCGAGAGGATATTGCTTTGGAGTATTTTGAACTCGGGAGTAAGAAAGAGCTGGCCGGGTCGTTGAGTGAAGCAATCGACTACTATCGGAAGGCGTACAAGCTGGATGAAAAGGTGGACTTACGGTACCGTGAGGAGCTATTCAAGAACCAGCCTGCTCCAGAGAAACGCAAGGACGGTTCTGTGCATAATGGATTTACCAAATTGGACCTCAGCAAGATCAAAGTCAGACCGTTACTGGAATCTTTTCATGACGCCGTTTTGCACCCTATTGACGAGGACGAACCAATATGGCTAGAAACCTTGCCGGACGAGGTTGTTGCCAATATCCTGGATATTCTGGTGTGTAGCGACACGCCGGCGTGGTTCAATTTTGCAATGTCGTGCAAGAAGCTTGCATGGCTGGGTTTCGTTCAGGCTGCCTGTTGGAGGCGTTTGTGTATGCTTGTTTATCCACAACAGGTCTACAACGACTCTGAACGGGTGCTGAACGGGGTAACGCGTGACCAGTGGCACATGGTGCGAGCTTGGGACCACAATTGGCATAAAATGCTCAGCGAACGGCCGTTTATCAAATTCAACGGGCTCTACATTAGTGTGGTCAATTATCAGCGTGAGGGAGGCCGTGCAGAGTTCTCGAACCAATGGAATCTGCCATTTCGCATGATAACATATTACAGGTACTACAGATTTTTCCCCGATGGCAGCTGCCAGAAATTGCTCACGATAATGCAGCCTTCGGAGGTGGTCCCCAGATTTTATAAGAACTGGAGGCAGCTTTTCGGGACAAGCGAGTGGGAACGGGTGTACGAAGGAACCTGGTCTATGACTGTTGACGGATATGTTCGGTGCAATTGCGCGGGACCCGTGTCAATGTATAGGTTTGTGGACGAATTTCGGATCGTCAACGGAGGCAAGTATGCACGTCATCATAAGCTGAATTGGGAACGAATGGGATTCGTCAACAATGACACGTTGGACGAAGGCGATCTTGATATTAGCAACGAGCGCAGTTTTGCGTTCAGCAGGGTCAAGTCATACAACCAGCGCGAAATGCGTGACGCTATAGAAGATACACAGAGTACTTAAATTAAATTTTTCCGCTTCCCCAGGCCGGCCACAAGGTTTATCGGGTCTCCGGAGAACCCCGAACCCGGCATTTTTTCTATGCGGCGCGACCGTGTGGGATGTAGGATGAATGGAATGGGATGATTAACGACTATAAATACTGTCGTTGTGCCCTGTCTGGATCAATTCAAAATGGCACAAATCAATCCGACCTCATTGGAGAACGTGAAGATCTTAGGAGAAGTTTCCGACAAGCCTCTTTTGTCGAAAGCTACTCCTAGGGACATTTTGACCAAGGACGCTCTGAAGTTCATAGTGCTGCTTCACAGAAGCTTCAACGAGACCAGAAAACAGCTGCTGGAGAACAGACAACAGGTCCAGAAGAAGCTCGACGCCGGCGAGAAATTACATTTTCTCGAGGAGACTAAATACATCAGAGACGATCCAAACTGGAAGTGTCTGCCAACTCACCCTAAATTGCAGTGCCGTAAGATTGAGATCACAGGCCCTCCAGATGCTAAGATGATTGTCAACGCATTCAACACCGATGTCTTCACTTATATGACCGATTTTGAAGACTCGTGTTCCCCAACATGGAACAACATGATCTACGGCCAAGTCAATCTCTACGATGCTATCAGAGACAGAATTGATTTCACCAATGAGTCCACTGGAAAACGGTACAAGATCAACAGGGAGGGCAGAAGAGTTCCGGTGATGATCGTTAGACCAAGAGGCTGGCACATGGTCGACAAGCACATCTTGGTTGACGGAGAGCCAATTTCGGCATCCATTATGGACTTTGGTCTCTTTTTCTTCCACAACGCCAAGTTCTTGCTTTCTCAGGGCCTTGCTCCTTTCTTCTACCTGCCGAAGATGGAACACTACAAGGAGGCCCAATTGTGGAACGACATCTTCTGCGTTGCCCAGGACTGTCTGGAAATCCCTAGGGGCACCATCAAGGCTACTGTTTTGATCGAAACGCTACCTATTTCTTACCAATTGGACGAGGTGCTGTACGCTCTCAGAGACCATTCGGCTGGTCTGAATTGCGGAAGATGGGACTACATGTTTTCCACGATTAAGAGACTGAGAAACCAAAAAGAGCACATTTTGCCAGATAGACATCAGGTTACCATGAAGGTGTCTTTCATGACAAACTATGTTAAACAGCTTATTAAGATCTGCCACAAAAGAGGAGTCCACGCCATGGGAGGAATGGCCGCCACTATTCCTATCAAGGACGACCCTGAGAAAAACGCCGTCGCCATGGAGGCTGTGAAGCAGGACAAACTCAGAGAAGTCCTTGCCGGTCACGACGGAACCTGGATTGCTCACCCAGGATTGCTCTCCACTGCTCTGTCCGTCTTCCAGGAGCACATGCCTACTCCAAACCAGATTCACGTTCAAAAAGAGGTCCACATTACCGAGGCCGATCTGGTTGACACCAAGATTCCTGGTGGTCAGATCACCATGAAAGGTGTGAGCGCCAACATTTACATTGGTCTCAACTATATGGAGAGCTGGCTCAGAGGTCTCGGATGTGTTCCTATCAACAACCTTATGGAGGACGCCGCTACTGCTGAAGTGTCCAGATTGCAGTTGTATTCCTGGTGCAAGCACGCGGTCAAGATGGATGACACCGGAAAGACCATCACTCCAGAATTTATTAGCAAGCTGATTGACGAGGAGGCAGAAAGGTGTGCTGCTAACAAGCCTAACAACAAGTTGAAGATCGCCGCTGATTGTCTGAAGAGGGAAATCAACGGGGAAACCGAAGTGGCAGAATTCCTGACCACGCTGCTTTACGATGACATTGTTACGATTGGACCGGAAGTCGACATCTCCTCCCTCAAATAGTGATATGGTATTCAATTGCATTTATTCAATTTCGTAACTATAGTCCATCCATCCTGTTTTCGACAACGTCTAGCATTCCTTGTAGACAGTGCTTTAGTTTCTTAACATTTGCACTCGAATACTTGCGGAGATTGTGCGCAATCAGAATTTCCCGGTTCATTGGTTTCTCATCGTACAGCAGTTCGTGGAGATTCAGCGCAAATTGCTCGTAGTAATCAAAAGACTGTCTCAGGAAATGGAAATACGGACTAAGGTTCTGGTATCGGATGCTGAACAAATGCAGCAGTTGCTTGGTGTTATTTGATAGCTCCACATGCGACAGCGAATCTATTTCGTCGAGTCTAAGCATCTTGTAGTTCTTTAGATCCCCATCTGTGATCCTTGTCTCCGGATCTCCCAGTTGTGCTGCCTGTGTCTCGTTGTCCGCCTTGAGCGATCCTATTAAATATTCATATTCTTCTAATCTTTTACTCAATGCCTGTTGTTGTTCTGTAAGTTGCTCATTCTGCTTTTGCGAATCTTGTAATTGCGTGAGTAGCTGGGTTTTTTCGATACCTGTTTCTAGTCTCAGAGAATTCAATTGCTCGTTCACATCATTCTTAGCCTTTTCAAAGTGTTCTGCTTTACTTCTTTCATCCTTTAGCTGTCTTTCAAGAGTTTCTAGCTGCTTCTCCTGTTCTTCATTTTGTCGCTTGGTGTTCTTCAAGCTTTCGCTCACTTTTTCAAGCTCAGCTGCCACGTCACACAGTTTTGAAAGTTCTTGGTGTGCGTTTTCTTTTTCAAAAGTGAGCTTCGATACGACGTCTGTTTGGTGCTTTAACTCGTCCCGCAATTTGGAAGCACTTTCTTTCAGCTCTTCTGCTATGGCTTTATGAGCTTCCAAACCCAGCTTCAACTCAGCGTTTTCCGATTCGACCTCAGCTTTTGACTTATGCAATGAGTCGACCTCTTTTTGCAGCTCTTCTCTCCCAAGGATTTTCTCCTTGAACGAATCCAGCTCTGCTTGTATAACGCTCCGACTATCGACCAATGTGTCTATTCTTTTTTGCAAATCATCGATTACCTGTTCCTTCTCCTGCAAATCATGTGTGAGTCGAGAATTATGCGTATTAAGGTTTTCCATCTGGTCTTGAAGTTTGTCCTTCTCAGCCTGCAGAGATTTCAGTTTTTGCACATAATGGTGATTTTCCTTATCTTGAATGGTGTCATCAAACTTTACCACCATTTTCTGAACTTGGTTCGGTTCCGATTTGGCACTGTCAAGACGCTCACTCAACACATTGCGGTGGTGACTTTGTATTAATCCAATATTCTGAGGTGGTACAACCCTCGGCGTGGATGATGCCACCGAATCCGGTATTGGCGTTTGGAAGTCTAGCACAGGATCCTGATTCTCATCAAATTCCTTTTCTTTAGCTTGTAAAGCTCTTCCAAACGCACTTTCATGACCTCGATCTGATCTTCTATTGAGTACCATGTTTATAAAGTCATTCTCATTAAGAGTATCTTCTAGGGCCCTGCTGTCAAAATGAAGGTGGATATCCGAGGATTCTGCAAGATGATCCAAGTCCTCGGAGTCTGCAGAATTTGAACGCTGGCGCATGATAAATATAAGGTAGCGCCAGTAAAATGATAAACAGATAAAATGTAAACAATTTTTTTTTTCAGGATTCGCGGGGTGCTTTGATAAACACGCGTCGCTACACGTCGTTCGTAGTTTTAGCACGTATCTCGTATCGTATTTGCCTATCTAACCAATAAGTTTGCTGAGCCGTCTATTTACATCTCTCAGTCTGTCGATCTCCTCCAGCGATTGAACCATGACGTTATATTTTGACATCGTCTTGCGCCTGCTTTTGGGCTTACTTCCAGTCTCTTTCGCCAAACGCAGATGAATCGGCGATGTGCTTACAAGATCGCATAGATCCTCGAATGCACTTTTGATCATGGCGCGTCTTTTCTGCTCTGATGTTGAATGATTGAGCTTCTTCTCCTCTTCAGTCAAAAGCTTTTTAGAAAGGGAGACGCTTCGTTGTCGTTTTTGGTAGTTTGCGCGAGTCAGCTTATCCTCCTGGGACGGAGGTGATACGGATCTGTCGACACCTTTGTCGCACTCCTGCTTTATCACAATCTCTAGGTCGCTGTCTGTGGCTTTTTTTGGTTCCTTCAACGAATTAGCCAACGGGTCTATAGAATGCCAGTGCTTGGATAGATTCGACAAGCTCTGGTCGTTCGCGATCGAATCAAGAAAGTTTTCAAGTGCAGAGGTCTCTGAAACAGAGAGCAACTCCGACGACTGCTGGCGGGCCAACCCGACCAGACTAGCCGAATAATTGAGATTGTTAAAAGTCGTCAGCAGATTTCGAGTATTGGGAGACACCGGCGATGTGCTTTGTACTGGACTAGGATCGGCCAAATTGAAGAATGACGATGGGCGTGGCAAAAGACTGTTTTTGTCATATACGGCTTTCGTGTTGTCAGGAGTCAACGGTCGGGACAGCTGTTCGTTCACAGCCTTTGGGGATCTATAAAACGGCGACAGCCCTGTGGACATAAAGTTCGACATCGGAGGTGTTTGTGGAGCGCTGGTCGAGATGTTCGTCGAGACGGATCCCGATGTGATGTTTTGCGAACCCACCTTCTGTTTGTTAGCGACCAAAGCTCCCGTGGCAGATGACGGGGCTGGATCGAGCTCATTGGTCATGAGCATGTATGCGGTATCAAAATCAAGGTCGGTGGAGAAGTAGTCAGGCTGATGTTCGTTGTTGTCTCTGTTGGACTCGTTTGTTTCCCAGATGGCGCTCGCATCTGTCTGGCCGGTGGGATTAGAGAACGTAGGCGAAAATAGCCCCGAGCTCGGACTCTTTGCGCCGCTGGGAGGAATCTCGAGCGACATGGTAGAGGAGTCGGGCGACCAAAAACACAGGGGTGAATTTTGAATCTTTTCTTGCCGAAGGAGAATCACATGCTTACCCCAAAAATTAGTTTAGGTAACCGTACATAAAATGACAGACCATTCTGTACTTACTTAGTTCAAGACGCCGGCTTGCAGTTTTTTGAGGACAACAGCGTCCGACACCGTGCCGTCTTTCTGGATAACCCCGGCAGTCTTCAAGACAGATTTGGTGCCCAGGATGTCCTTTTCAAAGTCAACAGTTTCCACCCGGCTTGCGAACTTGACAGTTTTCTGCCACTCCTTTGCGTCTTCATAAGAGTAATCAAGGTTGTCGGAGATGTATCTGGCAGCTTCTTCTTGGTTGCTGCCGTAGTAGTCAATTCCCTGCTGCACGGCCTTGAGGAAAGAAGTCACCTGGGCTTTTTCTAGCTTCTTACTCGACACAATGACCCACGAAGACCATGGGGTATAAATCTCTCCAATCTTCTTGATTTCTCCGTTATCATAGTATTTTTTGCTTGTGAAGTGTTCCCACATAAACGCGTCAGAAGCTTCGACGCCATCTTTCTTGTTCACCGAGTCTCTGAGATTCTTGAAGTTGTCAAGAATTACGAACTCCTTGAAGAAGGGGGTTTTGAACTCGCGCTGTAGGCCAAGGACAAAAGACATCACATAGGAACCGGAGCCTATACGACTGACACCAATCGAGGCGTCCTGAAGCTGGGCCTCGGACGTTAGTTCAGAGCGATTGGCGCCCGTCGAAATGGCCCAGCAAAGAGGCGATTCCACATAGGTTCCGGCAATTTGGTAATGCTCATGATCACCTTCACAAATACCCCTGACAAAGGCCTCAGTCAATCCAATGGCGAAGTCAATCTCTCCGTTCTTTAAAGACTGAATCAAATGGCCAGAGCCAGAAGGGTACTCAATTAGATCGCATTCAATGCCATTTGCCTTGAAGTATCCCTTGGCCTTGGCAAACTGGAGTGGTGTAGAAAAGTGCTCCGGAATAAAACCTATTCTCAGTCCCATGTCGAAGTGATGATTAAAATACCTTAATTTAATTTTTCAACCGAAATTACTATTATATTAACGTCTTTTATAAATACAAGGCTTCAGTAGCCATTGACCCTCTGGTTGTTTTTGTCTTTTACCCTCCAGAACTTCAAGCTTGTTCTCCTGCTCAATAAATTTGCGCTTTTTCTCTTCCTTTGCCCTTCTTTCCGCCAGGATATCTGGAGGGGGCTTAAAGAACTCAAATCTCGTAAACATTTTGTTTGTATCGTCAGTAGACTTGTGGAAAAATCCCAAGCTTTTCAGAGCATCAATGAACTCTGTTCCTTTTTCATCGCTAAGACGGGACTTTATCTCGGCAATCCACAGTTCTCCTCTCGGAGCCAGCAATCTGTAGGCCTCGTGAATAAAGTCGAGAAAGTTAGTGCCCATCAAAGCTAAACAAAAAATCACTATTGTGCAAGAGCCATCTGGAAGCGGGACATTTTTAATATCCGCAACCGTGACATAGTCGTTCGCCTTCTTCAGATCAAACGAGTGAACGTCAATCTTAATTTTTTTCGTTTTCTTCCCACTATTCATGAACTTTTTCACATCCTGAGCAAGCTGAGCTTCCCCGCATCCCATGTCAGCAATGACGACCTTTTTGTCAGCCAAGCCTGGAAGGCCACCTGGTGCATTCACGTACCTCGTGGTAGCACGCGTTTTAATCTGGTTTACAAACACATCGACAGGGTTTTCTGGCCACGACTGCACTTGTGATCTGAAACCTTCGTGATACTCTTCAAAAAGCTCTGGTTGCTCTTGTATCAGTCGCAATGCCTCGTCGGATTTAATCGTGTAAAGTTGTTCGTTAATCCATCTGAACCTTGATCCAGCGAGTTTAGCCATCATCTTGCGTTGAAGTGGAGTCAGTGATTTATCGGTTGAGATGCTAGAAGCGGGAGCAGACACAGGTTTGGTATTTATAGCTTTGACTTCTTTCCGGGAAGAATCGTTAGCGTCCTCTTTATCATGCTGCTCATGAGTGACCTTTTTTGTGCTCTGTTTTTTAGGCTTGTCAGTCTTGCGTTTTCTATCATTTTGCCTGTCGACCTTGCCTGGACTCTTCTCCTTGGACGGTTTGGGTTTTTGCTTCACCTCCGCAATTTCTTTACCTTCTAATCCCCATCCCTCGACCTCAAACAAAGACATGGTTTTTTATGATAAAATTTCACACCTGAAAAAATGGTATTAATACAAAATATAAAGTGGAGCCTTAAAAAATAATACTAAACTAAAAGTCAAGTCATCAATAAAACTTAGTTCGGGTCAGATTCTTTCTTGGTGAACGATTCCGGATGATCAGAAGCGGATGATTTATGACCGGTTGGGTACGAGTATCCAATGGAAGAGGCAGGTGTAGTCGTAGAGCCTAGCGAACCCTGAGAAGCATTGGGCTCGGTTGAAGACTGATTGGAAGCCAGGTGGGAGCTCTGGGACTGTGGAACATAGCTGCCATATGAATTCGAGTACTGCACAGCTCCTGAAGGCTGGGGCTTGTATGCATAAAGGTAGTCCGACTTCACTTTCGATTTGTCATATCCCGAATCCGGCTTGCCTTTCTTTTCCTCATTAGAGTCCGATGAGCCATACTGCTGAGGCACATAGTATGAATATGGAGGAACGGACGTGGTCTTGCTCATCTGAGTGGTCGGGGTTCCTTGCTGTATCACTTTCTTGATATCTTTCACAAACAACGGATAGAGAAGATCGACGATTCCTTCTCTCTGAGCCATAGCTAGAGCTCTTTCAAAAGGAATCCACACCCCCTTCAGATGCATTGAGCCAATTTTTACGACCTGTCTCGTCTTTTCGGCTTTGAGTATACCATCTCGACGGCCTCTGGTCATTTTTGCGACGTTCAGGAGTTTCGTTCCGTTGATCATGTCATTATCTGCTCTCCTCACCACGGCAACACCATTGGCTTCAACTTGATAACAAAGTGTCTTCTCGTCTTCCCACATGGTCGTAGTGATCTTTGGCCTCATCCCTCCTGGTTGCACAGGCGTTTCGGTCGCCGCCGCGCTGCCGGGCGTATTGTAAACATACTGCATTTGGCCCTTGTAGGACTGTCCGTATCCCGGATACTGCCCGTATCTAGGATAAAACGTCGACGGATGGGGCTGAGGATAATAGTAGCCCATTTGCTGGGGCTGCTGAGGCTGTTGCTGCGACTGTGCAGGAGGCTGAGGAGGATAGGAATATTGCGAATAGTGAGAATGCGCCGTTGGATAGTATTGGTAAGATTGTGCTTCGTTTCCTGGTGGGACAACTGCCCCAGGTTGCGGCGTGGCAGTGGTCGACTCTGCAGCCGGCGCCGCCGTTTGGTAGGGCTGATAGTTGTAATTTTGTGCCACAGGACCAGAGGGCATGACGCCCTGCTGATACGACTGATAGCTCTGATAAGGCTGGTAGCTTTGCTGGTACTGCGAGTACTGTTGGGACATTAACGAACGTATGTTTTACTGCATCAATTGGTGAAGGTTCCTCAGGTCTAAGCTCTTGCCAAAAAAACTTTCATTATATACATAAACAACCTTGAAAAAAGTTCACCATTACTTTGCAGCACTGCTGCACGCCCGTAGCATGCCAGATTTGCTTCCCGCGTGGTGCATGCAGGCCCTGGTCCGTGGCAGATGTGCGCGAAAAAAAAAAATTCGCCCGCAACCCGCTAAGCGAGCGCAGCTATTCTCCTATCCCACACTTTGAACCAAGTTTTCTGCCCTGGCAGTGGCCCTTGTGCTCGCTTCTTGGTTGCATATGCCGTTTTGAAGTAAGCTTCGTTATCGGAAAGATGCCACCGTTCCTTGCCTCCCATGTCCTTTCTCGTTTAACCGATCAGATCCCTGTCCGTTTTTGCATTGTCGCTTGCCTGAATACATTGGGCAGGGCACATACTCCGCTGATCCTTCAGTCTTCCGCCTTTTGTCTGACCCGTTCGCGTGCAAGGATGTGCAACCCCGACGTGTTTTTTTTTCAGCCAAAAAAAATTTCCATCTCGTTGACGAACTCCACAATATGTCTGGACAAGCCAGCTCGTCTGCGTTCGTTATACTGCATATCACCACCACCGGTGATGAAAACTACCTGTCCAGGGACCCAGGTGAGATTCTGGAGGTCGCCTGGTCCGTGGTCGACTCCGAATCTCTCGTGGAGATCAAATCCAACTCGTCGCTCGTCAAGCCGCTCACCACCCCAGTTACCCCTCTATGTACCTCCCAGACCTCACTGACTTGGGATAGTGTGAAGAACGCGTCGTCTTTGAAAGACTGTGTTCTGCTATTGGAGCAGGACATCGAACAGCACCTGCTACAAGATAAAAAGCCCTTCACGTTTGTGACCTTCAACAGCTGGGATCTCAGAATGCGTCTTCCAAAAGAAAGTAGAGAAAAAAGCATCCAATTACCCTCGTATCTAGAGCGTTCGCGGTACTTCGACCTGCGGAAGGAGTTTTCCGCTTTTCAACAAGCACAAACACCCGATACCGAGCAGTCTGCTCCCATGACCTTGTCGCAGATAGTGTCGTTTCTCGAGCTCGACATCTCGGATATCAAGCCTGTGAACGAGTCCTACGGAGAGTCTCTGACGTTGGCGATGCCCCGCCGTGCGGCCGACGAAGTGCAGCTGCTGATCAGATTGCTGGGACATCTCCAGAAAAACGCCCCTGCTGGCGCAACTGTGCTCGGCACCCCTCACGACATGGCTCTCGACCTGGCCCGTTTCCAGTCAGAGGGCTCCAGAATATTGTACATGAGCAATTTACCAACAGACACCACACAAAGCGAGTTAGAGTCATGGTTCACTCAGTTTGGTGGCAGGCCGCTGGCGTTCTGGACCATCAAGTCTCCGGCTTCCGACTCCCAGAATAACAGCCGGGCCGGCTCCAGCACAAGCAACAACAGCCGCAGCAACAGCGTGACCTCGCAGTCCTCGCACGCAAGACCAGGGTGTTCTGGATTTGCGGTCTTCTCGACCCATGAGGAAGCGATGGACTCGCTTGCAATGACCGGAAGAGTGCTGAATGATCGCATTGTCGAGGTGCAGCCGTCGTCAGCCTCGGTGCTGGACAAGGCCCAGGAGATCCTCGCGCCGTTTCCTTCCTCCAAAAACAGACCTAGACCCGGTGATTGGAACTGTCCTTCCTGCGGCTTCTCTAACTTCCAGCGCAGGACGGCGTGCTTCCGTTGCTCGTTCCCTGCCGCATCTGCCGCCGCTGTCCAGGAATCCATGAACAATGCACAGTACTACAACAGACAGTCCAACGCCAATAATTCGTCCAACGTTCCGTTCCGTGCTGGAGACTGGAAATGCCCCAACGAAAATTGTGCCTACCATAACTTTGCTAAGAATATCAGTTGTCTGAAGTGCGGGGCCCCGAAACTTGTGGCAAACGCGTACACCGGCTACCAGTACCATCCAGACACGTACAATAGCAACATGGCTCAGCGCCGGTCTGTCACTGCGTCGCAGTACCACCATAACCTGCGCTCCCACGGCTCAAACTCGGACACCTCTGGACCACAGGTCAGCCACGGTATCTACAATTCCCTGCAGTATCCGCTTTCTGCAGCTGGCAGCAAACAGGGGTCGCACCCTGGGTCTGCATCCAACACCCCGTTGTTCCAGCCCATGCTTTCGCAGAGCAGCAGCTCCTCGTTCACCGGAAGTCTAGACGACTTTCAGGGCCTGTCGTCTCGGATCAGCGGCCTAACCTTGAATACGCAACCGTTGCAGCAGGCTCAGTCCGAACAGCAGCTGTACCACTCTACTTTTGCGCCATTAAATCTGGATCTCAACCTCCCTAAATGATAGATTATAGATAGCATTTTAATATTGCACCGCCACATGGTCCGCTATTATCTGCCGCGCTTCAAAATAATTTTGTATCACGTCTAATGTTTGAGAGTTGTCTTTACGATGGAGAATTCAGATGAGCCCCCTATTTTCGACCCCAGACGCCAGACCCAGACCTTGTTCAAGGTCCAATTGTATTTCTGCTCTACGCTCGGAATTCTCATTTTCCTCACGTTCTGTTTAGTGAGGTACAAGTTTCCCTTGCTATATTCTGTGCGGCCGTATCGCAACAAGATGATCCGCAGGCTACCGAAAAACTTCCTCGGCTGGCTCAAGGTCTTGCATTCCATTACTGGTGATGAGATACTCCAGGTTGCCGGATTGGACGCATACGTTTTTCTGTGCTTCTTCCGCATGGGCATACGGATCTTCGCTTCCCTCGCGGTGGCGGGCCTGCTGGTGCTCAGTCCCGTGAGATACTTGCTTACAGGCAAGTTCGATAAGGAAGCCACGGGACTCCAATTGTTCTACAAAGTGATGACAGGGTCCGCGAAGAGCTATGCCAAGCACGACGATTCTGAACCTACAGGGTATTTGGTTGTGTGCACTATATTCACCTACATCTTCACAGCTGTGGTGTATTACTTTCTGTTCAAGGAGACAACGCACATCATAAAGACCAGACAACGCTGTCTGGGCTCGCAAAGGTCGCTCACTGACCGAACGATCGTTATCTCCCACATTCCTGACTCGTTGAAGAACGAGGACGCTCTAAGGTCCCATATCCAGACCTTGGGGATCGGAAACGTCGAGAAGGTCACTCTGGTGTATGACTACTCGAAACTAAGAACGTTGTTTGGGCGTCGCAACGCCATACTCCACAAACTCGAGCAATTGTACTCTAATTATTACGGACTGGAGATTCGCATCTTCAAGAACGTGGAAACTCCATCTGCGAAACTCAGAATGAGTCTGACCGACCAAGAAATGGACATTGGCGTTTCTGTTCCACTCCCAAAAAGCTACGACTCGAGACATAGGGAGAAGCCCAGACCGCGGGGCAGACTGACATGGTTTGGGCCCAAAGTTGATCTTTTCGACCACTACTGTTGTCTGCTGGTCGAAACAGACCAGGAAATTCTGGACTTACGCCAGAATGCTGACTTCAAGCCGATTCCTTCTGCTTTTGTGACAATGGAATCCGTCAGCGATGCGCAGATGGCAGCGCAGGCCGTGTTTTCCCCCAAAGCTTTCCAATTGATTACGCGTCTCGCTCCTGCACCGATGGACGTTAACTGGGAGAACCTGCAGCTTAGTTCGAAGTCTGTTTTCATCCGCAAAAATGTTGTTGAGCTGATAATCATTGCGTTCAGTATCCTGCTGATTATGCCAATCAGGTATCTTTCCTCGCTATTAAATGTGGACGCAATCAAGAGGCTGTGGCCTGATTTCGGTGCCTATTTGATCAAACATGAGATCTTGCGCACGATCGTGACTGGTATCTTGCCCACCTATCTTTTCACCCTGATAAATATTGCGCTGCCGTATGTTATTTCCTTCCTGTCCAATTTGCAGGGCATCGTTTCCAAAGGAGATGTCGATCTATCGGTGACGCGCAAAAACTTCATGTACATTTTCTTCAATTTGTTTCTGGTGTTCACTCTGTTTGGTACGTTATCCAGCTACAAGGCATTGCTGTCTGATACAACGAAAATTGCACCGCTGTTGGCAACCTCTATCAAAAGTCTCTCCTTGTTCTACATCGACTTAATACTCTTGCAAGGTCTTGTCATGTTCCCGGTGAAACTACTGCAAATGGGAGATTTGGCTTACATTTTCTGGGAGTATGTTGTGCGTCGTGCATCGCAGACTCCGAGGACCTACCGTGACCTGTTCTACAAACCTGCTATTTTTGAGGTTGGACTTATTCTTCCGCAGCATTTGCTGATCTTTATCATCACCATCATCTATTCGGTTATCTCGACTAAAATTCTCACCTCCGGACTGGTGTACTTTGTGCTTGGCTACTACGTTTACAAGTATCAGCTAGTATACTCAATGGTGCATCCTTACCACAGTACTGGCAAGCTCTGGCCTGTGGTATTTAGACGGGTGTGTCTAGGAGTGCTGTTTTTCCAGCTGCAGATGTTTGGAACACTTGCGTTGGAGCAGTCGTTTATTTTGGCCGCCTTAGTGGTGCCGTTGCTGCCGGCGACAATAGTGGTGATGTTGTTTTTCGACCGCAATTACTTGCCATTGCTATACTACATTGCGTTGGACGCCATAAAGACGTCCGGTGAGTCTGTTGAGACGGACGACTCGGACGAGCTGGGCTCGTTATTGAGCTCTCCCGACGGTATCAACGGCAAAACTAGATCGGCACGCAAATCGGTCGTGGTAAATACACCTTCGGGATCTCCAAGTCCTGCCAATAGTGACATTGAAGCGCAACCGTCTCATAGCCTGCGCAAACGCAGAAGCACCATTGACGAGGCCAGGGAGGCTTGTCAGAGCTATACATATCCATTGTTGACGGAGCAGCTCGATGGACCCTGGGTCGGTTTCGAAGGCGACGACATCGACACCGTTCGTTATTACGCTGCTGAGTCGCAAATCGTGTCAGATATTGTCAGACAGAAGAACACCACGATCGAGTACGACTAGGAGTTTTTGGACGGCTGTAACATCACTGAGATCTGGGCGAAATATTTCTTAGCATAGCCACGCGATCACGCTTTGTATTATTTTCAAACATGGCGCAGCTGATCCTGATCCAAATATAGAACATATTTAAAGGCTGTAACAAAATTGTCTACTTTTTAGAGGATATGGTGCATAACGATAACCCATTCCATTTAGACGACGACGACTCTGTTGAGGAACAGACGTTCCAAACCAACCCTTTCCAGCAAGATGCGGAGGAAAGTCGCGTGTACCAGTCTTCCAGCCACGTCCAAAGGAGTTCTTTTGATCTGGACGACTATCAGGAATCATATAACGAGACCGGGCCGTCGCCCGTGCGTCATTCAATTCTACGCCCGCCTTCAAATGTCTACGACGCGACACAGTCCAGTTTTTCGTCGAACAGCTCCTTCTTGGAGACCGAAAAGCCCCAAATTGACAACTATTCAACTCCGGTGATATACCAGCCTCCAGTACCCACTATGCCTTACCAACAGGGATATCCTGTGTTTCAGTCTTTCATGAGGGACGACGACGAGCCTGTGATTGAGGACCTATTTTTTGACAAGACAGAAAACGACGCAATTGAGCCGCTGAACGTGGCTACCACTGGAGACACCAAGGTCCAGTTACTGGATGACAAGCACTACAGTTTTGATTATCCGGTGCCCAAACAGCTGGTATCCCGTATTCCATTTGAGGATGCGAAAAACCTCACGGAATTTACCTATCTCAGATACCATGCGATCACAGCAGACCCCAAGGATTTCACTTCCGGCGACATTGAAAAGCAACAAGACATAGTCAATTACCCGCTACGTCCCAATCTGTACGGAGTGCGGCGTGAAACAGAACTCATGATTGTTTGTACAATGTACAATGAGGACGAGGTGCTGTTGGGCCGCACTCTGAAAGGTGTTTTCAAAAATATTAAGA
Source organism: Ogataea siamensis (assembly GCA_030574315.1). Lineage (NCBI taxonomy): Eukaryota > Fungi > Ascomycota > Pichiomycetes > Pichiales > Pichiaceae > Ogataea > Ogataea siamensis. The sequence goes on from JAJMET010000006.1 coordinate 258,620, forward strand.
CCATGTACAATCTGCCTGACAAAAATTCCAACATACATCCTTTCGGCAAGGAGGCGTGGAAGAAAATCGTGGTGGTGATTGTGAGTGACGGACGGTCCAAAATCCACGAGAGGTCCAAGGCCTTGCTCACGTTGCTGGGTTGCTACCAAGAGGGTGTCATCCAGGAGAAGGTCAATGGAGACGATGTGAACGCGCACCTGTTTGAATACACCACGACCTTCGGTATTGGACAGTTTGATTACCACCGTGGAGATGACGGAAAGGGATTTACTGTGCCGCTGGTCACCGAGCAGACGGTTCCCGTGCAGATGATGTTTTTGCTCAAGGAGCAGAACAAGCAGAAGATTAACTCCCACCGATGGGCGTTCAACTTCCTGTGTCCAAACTTGAACCCGAAGATTGTTTGCTTGCTGGACGTGGGCACAGAGCCCGGGCCAGACTCGATCTACAAACTATGGCAGTCTTTCAAAGACCCTCAGGTGGGTGGAGCCTGTGGAGAGATCAGAGCCATGCTGGGCAAGAAAATGAGTCCGAACGACGAAGGATCCATCGTGGAGAGACTGGGTCGGTGGGTGGTGCGGACATTTTCCGATCTCAAATGCGTGGTGGTCAATCCGCTCACGGCGGCGCAGAATTTCGAGTACAAGATCTCCAACATTCTCGACAAACCGATGGAGTCCGCGTTTGGGTTCGTTACGGTTCTTCCTGGCGCGTTCAGTGCTTACAGATACGAGGCTCTGCAGGGAGACCCGCTCAAGGCTTATTTCCATGGTGAAGACATGAAGACCAACACAGAAAAGCCTGCAGGCACGTTGGAATCCAATATGTATCTGGCTGAGGACCGTATTCTGTGTTTCGAGCTCGTCGCCAAAAAGGGCGCGTCCTATGTTCTCAGATACGTCCACGATGCGTTCGGGGTGACCGACGTGCCTGGCACCATCACTGAGTTCATCAACCAGCGCCGCAGATGGCTCAATGGCTCGTTTTTTGCTGCTCTGTACTCGGTGATGCATTTTTACCGCATATTCCAGTCCAGGCACAGCTTTGGCCGCAAGCTCGTGCTGCTCGTCGAGGTGGTCTATCAGACGGTCAACATCGGTTTGTCGTGGCTCTCGATCTCCTTCTACTTCCTGGTCTTCCGCATACTGACTCTGGGTCTTGCAGACACGTCTGTCGGGTTCAAAGCAGGCAATATCCTGGCCGTGGTGTTCCTGTGGCTGTACATCGCAGCATTGGCATTGACGTTCATCATTTCCTTTGGTAACAAGCCCAAGGACGCCAAACGGCTGTACCAGCTCGCATTTCTGCTGTTTTCCATAGTTATGGCGTACATGATTTTCTGTGTGATTATGCTGACAATAGCGTCTGTTCACTCGATCCAGAGCGAGATTGCGGAGTCGACCAAAACCAAGGTCTTGGCGTATTTGGAGAACTCGAAGTTTAGAGATTTGACCGTGGCCCTTTCGTCAACGTACGCACTTTACATCCTGGGCTCGCTGCTGTTTCTTGAGTTTTTCCACATATTCGGTTGCAGTCTCCAGTACATCTTCCTGAGCCCGGCGTACATCAACGTGCTGAGTGTGTTTGCCTTTTGCAACATCCACGATATTTCTTGGGGAACGAAGGGCGCCGTCAAGATGGACGACGCAGGCAAGAAAGAGGCCAACAAAAGCGAAACGTCAAACGAGCTGATCTTATCGGAGGCTCTGCAGGACCCTGACGAGCTGTACCTGCTCGCCAACTCGAACATTTCCAAGCCCGAGGCGTCGAAAAAAGAGAATACTCTAAAAACCTCGGAACGGAACTACGCACTGGGTCGCACATATACCGTGGTGGCATGGCTGGTGTCGAATTTCATAATCCTGGTGCTGGTGTTGCGCACAGGCGGGCTCGACGACTACAAGGATTACAAGGACTCGAACAGCTCCGGCACAAACACCGACTCGGGCTCGAGCTCCAAGGTGAAGAGAAGCGTGGATAACGAGAGCTCCAACACCTTCATGACATTCGTGCTGTGGTGTGTCTGCTGTCTGGCGCTCTTCCGCTTTTTCGGGGCCTTAGTGTACAGACTGGACACGGTCTTCCGCAAACGTCGCTATCATAAGCATCCCGTGGTGTGAATACCCCCCACGGATTTAGGCTGTTCCGCCGCACGGAACCGGAATTAATTTGAGAAATATACGAGTTTAAAAATTTCGCGCATGCCGAGCCGATCGGCTGACGTAAAACGGGAATTATAGAGTAGCCATTAGTATGTATCTAATTGAATAATATTCTGAATATAGCATAGTGTGTGTATTCATGCTCATGAAATCGTAACTTCATCACATAAGTTTATTCCGATAAGTTCGTCCTTCAAAGGAGGGGAGACGAGCGCACCTTCAGCGGGGTTGGAACTAGTTTTCTTGTATGGATGTGGGTGCTGCGAATAAGAATGGTGGTTTCCGTGTAGCGTTCCGTGTTTTCGATGTCCGCTATCCGAGGACCTCGTAGAAGCAGTTCTTTGCAGATTGCTTGGCGGGTGTGCGGAATCGATGTACGAGTCTTCTCCAAAGTAGGACGAGTACGAACTGTCGTTGCGCGAAAGGTTCATGGAGTTGGGGATCATCGTCTTGCAGTTGTAGGCGGAGTCAGGCGAAGTGGCCAGCATCGACGCTGGAGAATTAAGGTCGAAGTCTGACATCATCAGCCCGGAGCCAGAGCTTGACGCGTGCGAGCGGCCCAGTAATCCATTCACTGCTGCTGCTGCTAAGCCTGCGCCGGACTTGAAGCCATTCATGTCGAAAGGTCCCGATGCCATCGAGCTGAGGTTGTCGTAGGGCTCGTTGTCCAGCGGTGGCGGAGCAGACCCGTCAAGTAGCAGGCTCGTCGGCATTGGGCTCACGGGACTGAAGAAATCGTCGCTTTTCTCCTCCTTGATGTCGTCGAGTCTCGCAGGCGCTGTCTGCTGCTCGAACAGGAAGTCTGCGCTGAAGTCGTTCTGCGGAACAGGCGAGAAAGGGTCGTCGGATCTTGGCGTAAGCGAATCTGGAGAAGAGTACGGAATGTAGCTGGCGGGGAGCTCCTCCTTTTTGGTCGCCGGTTCGGGAGCAGACAACTCGCAACCGTCATCAAACGTGCTGTCGTGCGATGCTGACTTGCTGGCGTTGTTGTGTGCGTGTTCCAGGCTCGTTTCCGTGTCAGAGTGGTCTACAACATCTGACTTGTCGATCAGCAGCGAGATAGCCTGGTTGATGGAAATCGGAACAGACTCGTCGTACTCGTTGTACGTGATGTTCTGCGCGAATTGCTCCAGCTCGTCGCTCTTCTGCAGCTTCACCATCTCGGAAAGCTTGATCAGAGCCTTATTGACTATGCGGAGCCGTTTCTCAATGAGCTCGACATAATCGTACGAATAGCTCTTGTCTCTGCTCTTTTTACGCTCGGTGTAGATGCAGATTTTGTTGTCTGCCTGACACTTCTCACACGGCTGTTTCCCAGAGCACTTAGTCTTCTTCAGTCTGCAAGAATCGCAGGCCTTGCCAACTCTCTTCTTCTTCTGCTGCTGGCTTTTTCTGTCGCCATACCGGTCGGGCGATGACAACGTTGAGGAGACGGGCATTGTTGGACGTGGGTCTTCAAGATTGTATCAGGGTTGTGGGTAACGGAAGTGCAAATTCGACCATATTTAAGCCCGTATAAAAACCCCTCGGTCGGCCTACGTAATACATACCGAAACCGAGCAGATAAATTAATAATCGGATATAAAACGCACAGCAGCCTAGAATCCATGCATGCGCAGAACAGATGACTACATGGGTTATGTTGCCAGAACTATCCATCAGTTGATATGCGGCATTTACAACGTTACGAACCTTTACAGGCTCTATCAACTGCACTTGTACTTGATTATTTATCCGAGCACTTTATATTATTCTGTCGTATTCGCGGGATCTTTTTTGTGGGGCCATGCTTGTCCGACCTTCGGCCCCCTGTAGGGCTTGTCGATGTAGAGCAGCTTTGCAGTTGCAACCTCTTTGCCAACTTTGGTGCCCCGGCGTCGCTCGCGCAATTGCGCTCTCCGCAGAAGAAGGTTTTTTGCCCTATTGAGTCTCCACTTTGTACGATACATGCACTACTAGCGCTGTGCTGCCATCGGTTGCACACATCCGCCGTCGTAGCTTGCCCTCTTGGCTTTTCTGCTTTTTCTCGCCGGCTGAATAATATCTTAGTATGGCTTTTGCAAGGCAGTGTCAGCTCCGGGACAAAATACTCTCTGCATTAGTAAACATTACCAAATTCGCTCGCAACCATGGGCGGTGTCTTCAACGTCTTGTTGAACACGATAGCAATAGCCATCCAGTTCCCCCTTCTAGTGCTCCACACGTTAGGATTGGAAAGCTTGCTCGCGTCCTTCCAGTCCCCCTTCAGCAAGGCGGACAATGTTTCCTCTTCTGACCCGCTGACGTCGCCTGAGGTGTCTCCTACGAGACGTGCCAACGGAGATTGTCGCTTCCACGACAGAATCCTCAATGCGGTAGATATTGTGCAGATTGTTCACGCACACGGATATAAAGTCCATGAGCACGTCGTGCAAACCAGAGATGGCTACTTGTTGTCTATCCATAGAATTATATCGAAACATGCACCCAGAAACCGGCCCGTCGTCTACATGCATCATGGGCTGCTCACCAATAGCGAGCTGTTCGTTTTAGGCGATACAACATCACGTTGTCTGCCGTTTCGCTTGCTGGAACTGGGCTACGATGTCTGGCTTGGCAATAATCGCGGGAATAAATACTCCCGGAAGCATCTGACTTTTTCATCACGAGATATCAAATTCTGGGACTACTCGCTGGACGAGTTTGCCATGTTCGACATCCCAGACACTATCGACTACGTTTTGCGCGCCACAGACCAGCCGGATCTCACATACATTGGCTTCAGTCAAGGCTCTGCCCAATGTCTGGCCGCGTTGTCCTTGGACGTGTCTCTCAACACAAAAATCAAGCAGTTCATTGGTTTGTCTCCCGCCATGATTCCGCAGGGTCTTAGTCACCCGCTAGTGAGCTTTTTGGTACACTCTGCTCCTGACTTGATGTACCGTCTTTTTGGACGCCGCGCTATCTTGCCGTCTGTGGTGTTTTGGCAAAAGATCATGGGCGCGCAATGGTACCAGACAGTTGTGGACAAGTCGCTTGTGTTCCTTTTCAACTGGAGATCGCACAACGTCACGGAGTCTCAGAAAAAGATTGGCTACGCACACATGTTTTCTCCTTCGAGCGTCAAAAGTGTGATCCACTGGTTCCAGATAATAAATAGCGGGAGATTCCAGATGTTTGACGAAGGAGGAGCTTCTGGATCCAAGCTGGTGTATTTGAGTGGAGCGTCCATGAAGACCAATCGCGTGGCGCCCTTCCCTACATTAACCATCACAACCCCAATGCTACTCATCTACGGCATGTCGGATTCGTTGATAGATATCGACAAGACCGTCGACCAGCTTTCATGTCCGGTCCAAGTTGTTGGCATAGAGAACTACGAGCATATGGATACCCTTTGGGCCTCGGACGTTGAAGACAGAGTTTTTCATCTTATTACCAAGTCCTTGGCCGCTTACGAATAGAAGACTAGATAAAGCGCTACGAGTATAATATAATCAATGTCGTGTCAATCCTTGCAGTAGACCTCATACGGATGCACGAAGGCTGGTCCTTAGAAACTGTAAAAGCTTCAGATGGTCGACTGCACCCAAGATTGGCAACGTTGTTCTCCAGTACAAGCTCAGCGACCGAAGCCTGACACCAGTATCCGTGATGTCATGGGTCAGAGCGCTCCCGAAAGAGGCTCAACCTCGAAAGGATGCGATAGCGGTGCCGGCCTGTCTGTGGTTTTGCGTTAGAAAAAAAAAAAAGTGAAAATCTGTTTTATATACAATGAAGTCCTAGGTAGGGTAACACGTGGTTATCACCAGACCAATAGTGCACCTTGCTGAGCGCGTTGCTACACCAGACAAAGGCTCTCTCTCTTAGTCGTCCCCGATGCTGTGGATAATTACGCTACTTCTCTTAATTTTAAGTAATGCGACACTCGGCTTTTTCCTTTCCATTTAACCTTGAAGAAAATTGACTCACCAAAAATAAAACCCCAGATTTTTCTTGATAATCTGGAATGATAACACCAAGGGCGTCAAGACTTTTCTGGCAGAGAAGACTGTTCTGCACCAGCAGTCCTCTCCTCAGAAACATCAAAATAGAGTCGGTGACACAGCTCAAGCCGCGTCAGTACCCTCAGTACGCCCAAAATCCTCACTCCTTTTTCAGAACGATCCTATGGCAATCGCCGCCTTCTAATATACTTGTTGTCAAAAAACCTTGGAAAGAGGATGTCACGATAGCTACGGCTGATTTTATCGACCATATTCACAGATCATATCCAAACTGCACAGTGATAGTGACGGAAGATGTGGCCAAGGAGTTGGAAGAAAATCCCGAGGTTTTCAAGGAGTCCGACGAAGGCGTCAAACATATTCTGTACACAGGAAAAAGCGAAGATATTGTGAGCAAAACGGACATGATTGTGTCACTAGGTGGAGATGGTACCATTTTAAGGGGCGTCTCGCTGTTCTCGAACACTCAGGTGCCTCCTATCTTATCGTTTAGTCTGGGGACTTTAGGGTTTTTGCTGCCTTTTGATTTCAAAGATTTTAAAGAAGCGTTCAAACAAGTGTTTGAAAGTCGGGCACTAATGTTACGCAGGGAGCGGCTGGAATGTCACATTGTTAAGAAAAATAGATTTACAGATTCAGACCCGAAGTCTTTGTACAAAAGCGATTCGGACGAGCTGACACAGATGCACGCAATGAACGACATAGTGCTTCACCGCGGGTCGCTGCCGAGTCTCATCAACTTGGACGTCCACGTGAACGGTCACTTCTTGACAACAACCACCGCTGATGGGCTAATATTTGCCACGCCAACTGGATCAACAGCATACTCTCTCTCGGCTGGAGGTTCCATGGTTCATCCAGTGGTCCCATGTATACTCTTGACCCCGGTTTGTCCCAGATCGCTATCATTTAGGCCTCTGATCCTACCATCCATATCGCATATAAAAGTTGTGGTCAGGACCAAGGGCTTGAGCGGTCAAGAGTGCTCTGCCAAATTGTCCATCGACGGAATACCTCAACTGAAACTCACCGCTGGAGACGAGATTCACGTGGTTTCGGAATCTGGCTCTATTCTCGACCCATCATGGAACTTGCCCAGCTCCATCTCGCTTCAGAAAAAGACTACTAACGACCAAGCCAAAACCGGTCTCTGGTGTGTTGCACGTACAAAGGGCGACTGGGTCACTGGAATTAATAATTTGCTTGGGTTCAATTCCGGATTCAAAAGCATAAATGACGCTCATCAATAATATTTCTAATTGTCTTCTTTCTCGTGGTAGCCGTTGCCATTGGAGGCAGGTTCTATAGTAGACTCTTTGATGTCTTTTTCTTTCTCCTCATTCTTTTCGTCTTGTTCGAGCTCCTTCACCATGTCTTCGGCGACTTCGTTGTAATAGCTGGACGGGATGATGGATGGCGTCGATTTCTTTTCAGCCTCGTTGTAATCGGTCGAATCTTTGGCTCTCACCGCATCCTCGTCCCTGTCATAGAATTCGTTATCAGGAACAATTCGCTCGTCGTGTGCTTTTTGAGAACCACCTCTGGTGTCGATGGCTTCTTTGGTGTCTTCTTCAGGATCGTCATCAAAATCAATAAGATCAGGCGGAACATCGTGCATTTGCACCGACGGGGTGTGCCTTGCGTTTTCAAGGTTGGAGAAAATCTGGGTGAGAATACGGTTCAGGTATTCTGGAGAGTTGGCGTTGTGCATGTTGGATGGCCTGACCTCTAGTTTGTAGTCAGGTCCAAAATACTCGTAATAATCGTTGAACGGCAATTCAGCATCCAGAAGAGTTTCGTTCAATAATCCAGTCTCGAAAGCCCAAGTTCTTGCGACGTTTCTCATCGTATAGCCACCTCCACCAAGCACCATGGTAGGAACACCAAACGATTTCACAAAATTCACACAGTTGGCATGGCCGCGCATAGATAGATTGAAACAACCAAGTTTATCGCCCGAGAGAGAGTCTCCTCCACATTGCAGGACCACGGCAGAAGGCTGGTACCAGTCCATGATCCTCTGGATAAGAGGTTCAAAAATCGACTTGTAAGTAGCATCATCTATTCCGTCCCTCAATGGAACGTTGACGGCGTGGTGTTTGCCCTTTCCAACACCAATATCTCTGAGCTCACCGGTACCAGGGAAAAATTCTCCGTACTTGTGGAACGAGCACGTCATCACCCTATCAGTAGTATAAAAAGCTTCTTCCACACCATCACCATGGTGCACATCAATGTCAATGTACAGGACACGCGGGTGGTATCTCAAAAGCTCAATGATTCCCAGAACAATATCATTCACATAACAAAAGCCTGAAGCCTCGGATTTCTTGGCATGGTGCAATCCTCCAGCATAATTGATGGCGATATCACACTTTCCTCTATTGAGTCTTGCAGCTCCTTCCATAGACCCTCCTCCGGAAATACCGCAATACTCGAAAAGACCGTCAAAAACAGGACAGTCATCTCCGACGTTGAATTTGGCCTGTTCTTTTGAAAACATCTCCAAATTATCCGGAGTGGCCCTAGCAAGAAAATCAATGTACTCGTCCGTGTGGAACTGGCACATCTCTTGCTTGGTGGCCGGCTTGGCTCGATAGATCTCCATCTTCTTGTACAGACCATAGTTCATGATCAGAGAGTGCGCCATCCTTATTCTGTGAGGTTTCATCGGGTGACCCGCACCATATGCATAATTTCCAACATCAGAATCATAGAAATAAGCTACCCGCTTCTTGCTCTTAGTGCCGACGGTGATTTCGTCAAACGGTTTCAGCTCAAAGATCATGCTAACACTACAAAGTAAAAAACATCTATTCTACAAGTAGAGGGTAACATTGGAAACGTTCGTCGGTGCGAGGTGTATTTAATTTGGGAATTGAAAAAAAGTTATGCGGGAGGAAGAGCAGACTTGTTAATCTGCTTTTGCAGCGATCTGTAGTTAGTGATTTCCTGGGACAGTCTTTGCTGCAACTGAGTTTCTTGTTGCAGTTTACGGAATATTAGGTCGTTCACTTCGAATGTAAGGCCAGTGCCGTATTCTGCGCCCGTACGAATTGGTAGCAACCATTCGGCCCACGTCTTGCCCATAATTGAGCACCAATTTCGCTTGTATCCCAGATCGAAGATGTTGCCGAGCTCGCTTGAATTGCGGTTTGAGCGGTATCCCTGTGTTTCGTAGGACTCCAGTGTGGTTCTATTTATCAACAGCTGGTATATGGTAAATAGAGTGAATACACAAACACACATCCCCATGACCGCTCCCAGCACGAATACAAACATTGTGTGTAAGGAGAACTTATCCAGACCAACACTTTGTAAATAGTAGATTTTGTACAAGCAGTATCCCGAGATAAGTGTTGCCAGTGTTGTGTATAGCGAGGTGTAAATGAGAAATTGCACGAAAAACTTGTGGTTCCTGAATCCAATGCAATCGGCGAACCATGGGCAATGATGATCCATCCGGAGCACGCACTTTTCGCAAGATGAACAATGGTGGCACCTGTCCGGCTTCCAAACCTTGCATTTGTTACAAAATCGGTACCCCCCGTCTCTTTTCACCATCACCGACCGTGCTTTTAGAAATTCTGGTGGTTCCGGCGTATCTCCTGCAGCTGGCTGAATGCAACGCATCTCATCATATGATTTCGGTGATCCAGGACCAATCGCAACAACGAGATAATATGAAATCAAACAAAGCCCTTCTAGAATGGTAGTGATGAGGAAAATGGCAAACCTATTCGCTCCTCCTTCTATGACGACCAGGTCCATTTTGAAAATCAGTGCATAATACGACCACACAAGAAGTGCTGTACACACGAACTTGGGAAATGTCGATGCAATGGTACAGCAAATTTGTGAGATGTTCACCATCGAGACATGCAAGAAATGTTTATTTTTATTATTTTATTTATTCGCGTAGTGAATAATTTTCTGTCTATACATTCTCACTTACTTCATAGAACTTCTTGAAAATAAAAGCGACTAGGTTGTCCGTATCAAATAAAACGCTGTCATCAAAAAGCTTCACCCTTTTCTTGTGCTCGTACTGTAAATTCAGTAAGTCGTCCATCGTGATCCGCTCATGACCGCTCACGCCTAGCGAATTTTTCGAAATATCGAAAGTGAATTCGCCTTGCCTCTCACAACTGATAGTGAAGTGAACACGAGTAAGAGCGAACGCAGTGAGTGAGTTGTTGCAGAACTCAATCAAGACATGGTGGTCCATCAAGTGCTTGGCAGAATGTTTGTAGGATCCGAATTTGGGAACGTACCCTTTCTTTTTCTTGAGCTCTTTTTCATGGTAGTATTGTTTCGAAAAGTACTTGAGTAGTGGGCCTTTTTTCCTCTGGCTCGTCTGGTGCTGCATACGCATCATTACACGATCAATTTCTTTAATGTAGTCGGAGTATACTTTGGAGCAAGTTCTTTCCTTTTTCTTTAACTTGGTCAAGGTGTCAACAACTAATTTCAACTGACGTTCTCTTTCTTCCTTCTTCGACTTGTTCATTTTGATGTCATGAGCAATCTCATTAAGAATTGCCTGGTAGCCGTCCTCACGAGATATATAGCCATTGTTCTCTAATTCGAGTAGTAACTCGATAGCGTGCTTCTTCACTTGCGGGAAAGTGGAGTTGTGGATCTTACGCAACGTCCTTCTTTCCATTCCAAATGCAGAGATCATGCTGCTTGCTTTCTCTTCCTTTATGATCTCTTTGAAGCGAAGTTCATCCAAAGGAGTAATTTCACTCAAAAGCATGTCAAGCAAATCTGCGCCATCCTGGACTTTGATAATATATATGAGATACTCCTTGACCTCGAGCAATGCAACCTTGGTTCCAACCACTTCAGGGTCTGTGCTTTCAGCAATTGGTTGCAAATTCATCTCGACTAAGCTGTTTTTGGTGTCAATCTTGTTGTGGTACGAGGAGTATTCTTCAATTTCCATCAAAAGGAAATGCAGGTAATCATTCTTCTCCGTAATCAGAACATCCTGGTGATCAAATACAAGCTGGAGCACCTCCGAAATGTCATCTTTCAATAATTCGAGTTGCGGTTTCTCATTCGAAATTACATCTTCATAGCCGGACTTCATCTGATAAGCTTCCTCGATTGTGGACACGTCAATAAGATCCTTCAAAATCTTCCTCACTCCTTCAACGTATTCCTCAACAAAAGGATTCAAGGGCTGTAAGTAAACGTTCTCGGAGTTGAATGGTCTCATCAAAACCAGCTGGTTCAGGACCTTTGCGACTTGTAACAGATTATCTCTTACTCTGGCGACATAAGTTGCATCATCACTAATCTCATCCACATTGATACCATAGTTCTCTGGTTTTATCATGATGGGGAGAACATAAGTTTTCATGAAGATTGATCCAGCTGCACTCAAGTAGAACCTTTCAGACTCCCCTGGATAAAGCTCTTTCATCTCATCATACACACCACGGCAAATGGCTCTGATATAAATTGGAACCTTGTCAACCAATTTACCAACTGTTTTCATCACGTCGTAGGATGCCTCGCGCAATTGAGTCAGGTTCTTGACAAACTGCTTCCTGGTATCATCATCATCGATTGGATCCATATTATCCAGATCGTTTATGGATTTCAACGTCATTCTGCCTTCGAGTTCATCACGTTCAATGAGGTCTCTATAAATGGCAGCTGGATCCGGCTCATAGGAAGCGTCCTCGTCTGATGTGACTTTCCAAACACAGTCCGACAAAATACCCTTTGCCAAAGCCCTCTGCTGTGGTAAGTTAATGTACTTCGTGAGCAATGACTCCCATAATTTGGCACCCGATATTGAAATTGTCTGTCTGGATTTGACAAAATTCTTCAACCTGGCTGTAGACCCCAGTCCTTTGAAAAATTCATTCGAGGTAAATAGAATCAGCTTCATGAGAAGGAATTCTTCGCGACTTGGTGCAGTAGAGCGAGGCATAGAGAAGTTGCTAAAATTAAAGCATTTCAAAATCCAATCCTCGATGGAGCCACTACTCAATTCCACGTCGATTGACTCGTTGTCAATAAGAGTAAGCAAGTGACCAAAGTAGCAAGGTTTTGTTTGCAAAAGATAGAAAAATTTCTCGTATAGTCTCGTCAATGTTCGAATAGGCTTGATCATGATCTTTTCGGGATTAGCACCAAGACTCTTGTTAAGACTTTCATTGAGATTGTTGGAATAGCCAGTCAAGTTCATGTTTTCGTCTTTGAACTTTGCCAGCTCGTCCAACGAAACATTGTTCTTTTTCAGCAGCTGGATTTTTGCACCCAGCTGACTCAAGTCCAACTCCCACTGCTCTATTCTCCTTGTCTCCTTTGCAATTTCATCTTTGTACTTCTGAATTTTCTTCTCATCTTCGAGCTCTGAACCAGGTCCATCCAGAAGGTTGATGAAGTTCTTGATGGCTTTCAATGGTGGATTCTTCTCGTTTATCAGCGACTTATAATCATGTTTAGTACGGGTGGCACGCAACCAGTTCTGTAGTTTAACGATCTTCTCCACGTTCTCTGGTCTTCTAAACCAATTTTCACGCTCCGTAATCCGTTTCCTAAGCAGGTAGCCTCTTACACCAGACTGGATGGTTGTAATAGTCTCTTCTAAATCTATAAGGTCATCATGAAGGAGCTCGACATAAAATCTCTGCAACACGCCTCTGAAAATAGTTTGCAATTGTTTGACTGCACTTGCTTGTTTGTAAAGTGCTTTCTGCATTTGTTTGATGTCATTTCTGACAAGTTTGCCTCTGCAGATGGATAACAGCTCATTTAATCTATAGTCTTTTTCAAGATACTGAGTAGACAAGAGCTCTTGGCACGAAACACTAACATGAAGACCTGACTTAGGTGGTCTTCGCCGACTTCGCAACATCTTTTTCTCCAAGTATTCTTTGCTTGTCCTAATAAGTTGGCCACGGATAAGGGCTTGCAATCTGATTATTGAGCTTGTATGACTAAGAAGCATTCTTCTCTCTTGATAATTGTTTTCCCTCAGCAAACCACCTCTGATTAGCGATTGGAGTTTGATTACCAGAGGCTCTTGCTCCGCTAATTTTGATTTCACTGCTTTCTGCTTATCTTCACGTTTGTTATTCTTGAGAATGGCCTGTAATACTGAAAGTGATCTAGAATTGGCAAGGAGGGATTTATGTGTCTTGATTTGGTTTTTCCTTAAAACAAAACCTCTTATAATTGATTGGAATCCAATGATGTCAGGAGTGAAGACCTTCAACATAAACTTGTTGACAAATAACTCATAGCGCAAGAGCGTGCCTCTAGCGATCGCTTGGAGCTGAACAAGTTGCGTAACTTCACTTTGTTGAGCACCCGTCTGTGGGGCCGTAGTGTAGTCCTCGGCAATCATTGAGCTATATTTTTCGTGAATTCCATCAATGTCAACATCGTAGTCATTCTGATCTGGGTTTTCCTTAAATAAGTACCTTGCTTCTGCTGTATCACGCAGAACAACAGTAGTGTCCACAGATTTAACGGACTTCACAGACTTGAGGGATCTTGTATCAGATGTATCGTCTTTATCAGGGATAGAGCTCGTAGCTGGGATGGTGTCACCAAGATTTACTCTAACCCCGTCATCGATATTCTTGAAATTTGGTAGCTTGAGCCCTCTAATCTTGATCTGGATTTTCTTGACATCAGACTCCTTGATGTCGTACTTCTCCAAGCGCCGTAAAGTAGGTGCTTTGTTAGATGCTGACATCATGTAACTTAAAGCATGCAAGCAGAAAATAACTTTTGGTACATTCTTAGTCTCGAACAGATCTGCAGTTTCAAAAATGAACATTTCTGGTAGCTGAATACTCCTCAAGAACTCCAAAAATACGACAATATTCTCAGTGAATTTGAAGTAAAGGCCACTTTTATTTTTGAAGTTAGATCCGGACAAGTTGTTCTCGCCATAGTAGATATTTTTAACTCTGGCAGCATCAAATTTCTTCGCAAGTTTGGCCACTAAAATTCCATTTCTCAGATACTCTTGGAACTCGGCAATTGAGTCATTGCCCAGATCAATAGTGACTTCCAATGTATCTTCTATCCAGATTTTGATTTCGGCAACACGACATAAAAACTCGTATGCTTGCATCGATTTCCGGTCGTGATCCATCCATGATCCGGATTTAATAGTCTCTTCCTCGATATGTAGTGGCACGTCGGCACCAGCGGTGGTTGTTTGTAACTTCTTGGAATACGACTCCACACGCGACGTCTTTCGTAGCTTATTTTCAATTGTTCTCAGTTTGTTGAGGTTTTTAAGTGAAGGTGAATTTGATAGCGCGCTGTTGATCTGGCCCATTGTCTTGATTTCACTCTTTGTAGGTTTATGAAGTGGCTCAGATTTGAGCTTATTAGCAGTAAATGGAGCAGGAACGGGTATAAAGTTGGAGGCGTTGTTCTCGAGGGTATCTTGTTCTTTCTGTTTGATTAATCTCTTAACAGGCGAGTCATTGTCCAAAAATGTGGTCTTCTGTGGAGACTTAAATGGGTTCTCGTTTTCTTTCAAATTGGCAGTTGTCTTCTTAGTAGGAGAACTTGGAGCACTAGTGTTGTATGAATTTGCAGGTTTCAAGGGAGACAGATGCGGTGCACTTATTGCCTCCAAATACCTCGAAGCCAGGTTCTTTTTGCCATCTTTCCGAACAGAGGAGTTCATCGACATGGCTGAAGAAAAGAATCTTGAGTTTCGTGTAAACACACAAATGTAAACAAAAAATGAAAAGCTGGTGTAGGGTGTATACTTTCATGGTGTACGGATTATTAAAGATAACCGTTGGCATCACTCCAATTAGTGATTATCAGGCATGTCTACCGTGCGTCGCGACAGACCCCACACTCTTATCAATAGCCTGGTCTTCTTTGGGCACTTCAATAGGTCGAGCTCCGACTATTCGTAACGAATTGTTCTATGTGGCGACTCAGACGAGTTGGTCCTGTCATTGCTTCTTCCCAACGTCCCACGAAGGCTGTTTTGATGTGGAAGCAAAGAGGTGGCACTCTGGACGGTGTACGAGACGCTTTCTTCAGTCTCGAATATTCTCCATAGGTCGATCGTCTCCAATAGACCTTTTTTTTATTTTATCGTGGAACTTTCTAGACGAAAAAGTTCGTCGAGTTTGGAAGGAAAGGATATTTGAAGGAGCATATTTAAGGAAGCTTCCCGCCCCCCTCGTAGTTGGGTTTTTTTTCTTCGAAAATTTGGAAACTACAATAAGGCATTATGTCGACAAAAACTGAATCGTATGAGTTCCAAGCTGAGATCTCTCAGTTGATGTCCTTGTTCATTAACACTGTGTACTCGAACAAGGAGATCTTCCTCAGAGAGTTGATCTCTAACGCTTCGGACGCATTGGACAAAATTAGATACCAGGCTCTTTCTGACCCATCTGTGCTCGAGACCGAGCCAGAGCTCTTCATTAGAATTACGCCAAGACCAGAGCAAAAGGTTCTTGAGATCAGAGATTCAGGTATTGGTATGACCAAGGCTGAATTGGTTAAGAACTTGGGTACCATCGCAAAGTCTGGTACCAAGGCTTTCATGGAGGCTCTTTCCGCTGGTGCTGATGTCTCCATGATTGGTCAATTCGGTGTTGGTTTCTACTCTCTTTTCTTGGTTGCTGACCACGTCCAAGTGATTTCTAAGAACAACGACGACGAGCAATACATTTGGGAATCTAATGCTGGTGGAAAATTCACCGTGACTCTTGACGAGGAAAACGAAAAAATTGGTAGAGGTTCTATCATCAGACTGTTCTTGAAAGACGACCAGACCGAGTATCTCGAAGAAAAGAGAATCAAGGAGGTTGTGAAGAGACACTCCGAGTTCGTGTCTTACCCAATCCAATTGGTTGTCACCAAGGAAGTCGAGAAGGATGCTCCTGAAGAGGAGAAGAAGGAGGAAGAGTCCAAGGATGACGAGTCTAAGGAGGCCAAGGTTGAAGAAGTCAAGGACGAGGAGGAAGAGAAGAAAGAATCCAAGAAGGTCAAGGAGCTCGTTACTGAGACCGAGGAATTGAACAAGACCAAGCCATTGTGGACCAGAAACCCATCCGAAGTTACACAGGAAGAGTACAACGCTTTTTACAAATCTATCTCCAACGACTGGGAAGACCCATTGGCTGTGAAGCACTTCTCCGTTGAAGGTCAACTGGAGTTCAAGGCTATTCTTTTCATTCCAAAGAGAGCTCCATTTGATTTGTTCGAGTCCAAGAAGAAGAAGAACAACATCAAGTTGTACGTTAGAAGAGTGTTCATTACTGATGAGGCTGAGGAGCTTATCCCAGAATGGCTCTCTTTCGTTAGGGGTGTTGTTGACTCCGAGGACTTGCCATTGAACTTGTCCAGAGAGATGTTGCAACAAAACAAGATCTTGAAGGTCATCAGAAAGAACATTGTCAAGAAGCTCATCGAGACTTTCAATGAAATTGCTGAGGATCAAGAGCAATTTGACAAGTTCTACACTGCTTTCTCCAAGAACATCAAGTTGGGTATCCACGAGGACCAACAGAACAGAGGTGCTTTGGCTAAGTTGCTGAGATTCAACTCCACGAAGTCTACTGATGAGTTGACCTCTTTGTCTGACTACGTTACTAGAATGAAGGAGCACCAAAAGAACATCTACTACATCACAGGTGAGTCTATCAAGGCTGTCGAAAACTCTCCATTCCTGGATGCCTTGAAAGCTAAGAACTTTGAGGTGCTCTTCTTGGTTGATCCAATTGACGAGTACGCCATGACTCAATTGAAAGAGTTCGAAGACAAGAAGCTCGTTGATATCACCAAGGACTTCGAGCTCGAGGAGTCTGAGGATGAGAAGAAGGAGAGAGAGGAGATCACCAAGGAGTACGAGCCACTGACCAAAACTTTGAAAGAGATCTTGGGAGACCAAGTTGAAAAGGTTGTTGTCTCTTTCAAGCTTGTCGACTCGCCAGCTGCTATCAGAACCGGTCAATTTGGATGGTCCGCTAACATGGAAAGAATCATGAAGGCCCAAGCTCTGAGAGACACCTCCATGTCCGCTTACATGGCTTCCAAGAAAATCTTTGAGATTTCTCCAAAATCGCCAATCATCAAGGCTTTGAAGGCCAAGGTTGACGAGAGCGGCGCTGAGGACAAGGTTGTCAAGAACTTGACCACTTTGCTGTTTGACACTGCTTTGCTGACGTCTGGTTTCTCTCTGGACGAGCCAACTTCATTCGCAAAGAGAATCAACTCTTTGATTGCCATTGGTCTGAATATTGATGAGGAGGCCGAGGCTCCTGCTGAACAGGCTACTGAGGCTCCTTCTGAAGAAGCTGTTGCTGAGTCCGCTATGGAGGAGGTTGATTAATTGTTCGATTTTTAACGGGTGTGTTAATAGTTTAACATAATGGAAATGTAGATATAATATCGAAAAAAATTAGTACGTAATTGTTATTGTTTGAGTTTTTTCTTTTTTTTTGCTTTTCAGCAATTCCGTGAGGTGGGCTTTTTTGAGCACCAAATTACTGCCGGAGTTTAATAATTATTCGTTTAAGTAGGTTTCATTGATTGTCGCTGGCGTTTGATGGTACATCCAGTGGACCGATTTATACAACTATACAACCGACAATTCGTGACCAGAACCGCTCCGCCATCGCCACAAAAACCGTTTAAAGGGTCTGTTTTCTACCTATTATTAATCAGCATAGGACTATACGTGATATATCCAACCATATTCCCTTCCAAAAATACCAACATGTTCTCAAAAAGACCGGACAAGCTGACCACAGGTCTCATCAACATGACCACGGACTGTTTTGCCAATGTTTGTCTTCAAGCTCTTGCTGCTCTTCCTGGACTCAATGTGTACTTGAATTCTATGACTGAGTTCCGGAACACTCAGGAAGAGGACGGCATCAAGCTTCCATCCTTTGAACTGCATCTGGCCCTGATCCATCTGCTTTCCAAGCTTCAGGAGACCGTATACCGCTCACGTGTGTTATCCGTGTGGGACTTTTTGCATGTCATTGAGAAGATCTACAAAAGCAAGATTTCTGTGAGCCAGCACGACGCTCACGAACTGTTGCAGCTGATATTGGAGACATTGGAGAGAGAGCATGTGCAGCTCAGGAAAACTGTTCCTAACGTTCCCGAGTTTCCGTTCAAAGGAGAAGTTTCGTCCCAGCTCCGTTGCATGAGGTGCGGCAAGAAGAGCTCCACGAATTATAATCCGATGATGATCTTGTCTCTTCCAGTTCCTCAGGAAACGACGATTGATCTTGAGAGCATGCTGAAAGGCAGTGAGAGTGACATTATAGACGACTACTCATGCACGCGGTGCAAAATCAATTTTATCCTCAACACTACCAAACAGAAGGGGCCTCTGCTGGAGAGGCTTCAGAAGAAAATTGACCAGGACATCCTCATCAATGACGATCTGGAGTCTGACCTGGAAGAGTATGTGCAGAATTACGATGGAGTCAAGTCAGACAAAGTGAAGTCCACGGTGCACAAGGAGACGTCTGTGATATTGCCTCCTAAACTGCTGACTGTGCATTTGTCGAGATCGATATTTGACACGCAGGCGAGACGTAACTCATGCAATGTCGAGTTTCAGGAGTATCTGACACTGAAAGTAGACACTGCAGAGATGGAGAAGTTCAAGAACATGGAGCAAGACCAGTACGACCAGACCGAAGAGGAACCTTCGCAGTTGACGAGAGCTATTTCATCGATTTTGGAAGAGAAGCCGGGCACCGAGTTTTTGGAGGATTCCGGAGTGCACACCGACGACGAGGAAGACAACCAGGACAACCAGGACGACGACGACGACGAAGAGCTGGAAGATGACGAGGACGAGGACCTCGAGACCAAACTGCAAAACCACACGCTCAACAGTTCGAGCTCTGATCCGGACGACGGACTCAAGACCATCACATACAAACTCAATGCCGTGGTGAGGCACCAGGGCTCCCACACGCTGGGCCATTACGAGTGCTACCGTCGAAAGCCTGTGTTCTACAAGAACACCGTGACCGGCGAGTATTACCAGAAATTCCCAAAGCTGGAAGACCCGCTGGAGTCCGAAAACGGGCACCAGGAGGGCAGCGGCACAAGCATGACGAGACAAAGCTCGATGTCGAGACTGCGTTCGCGAGTGTCGTCGCTTGTTGGTGCCACGCGGCCGCGGTCGCCATCTCTGTTTGAAAACGCCCAGCCGGTGATTGCACGCGACAAGAAGCTAGCCAGCTCGGTAAAGAACCCCTTCTGGCGTGTCAACGACTCGAAGATCTCGGAGTGTTCGCTTTCCCAGGTCATGGACGACTCGCGTGCCGTGTATATGCTCTTCTACGAAAGAGTGGACTAATTATATAGATTTTACACAATTATTTTAATGGCTTACGTATTTACTGGATCACCACCACCAGGTCTCCTGCCTCGACCATGTCTCCGTTGACGTGCAGGATCTTGAGCACCTTGCCTGCTTTTGGCGAGTTCACCATCATTTCCGTCTTCATGGCCTCCACCACAACCAGACCCTGTCCTTCCTTGACCTCGTCCCCGACCTGCACCAGCGGTTTCCAGAACCGGCCAGAGTACTCCGAATACACCAGTTCTGCGTCCTCGGGATAGCTCTCCTCCTTCGCCAACGGAGTGGATGCGGCTTTCTGTAGCTCTGCATTCGAGACCTGAATCAACCGCTTGAACTCCTCGAGCTTTTCGCCGCCTTGTTTCTGCTGGAACTCCTCAATCGACGCGGCGTTCTCCTGGACCCACGCCAAATACTTGCCGTGATCGAACACAGACTCCACCATCTCCACCTTGCAGTGTCCGTGTTTGGAGTCCTCCGACATTTGGTCGAGCTCCTCCTCCGTCACAGGGAAAAACTCGACCTGGTCGAACGGCGTGAGCAGCCAAGGGTTGCCGGCGTTGTGAGAATTAGTGTGTTCCCCGAGAGAAAGCTTGTCCCAGATCGGAATGGTTCTTCCGACCAGCTGGTAGCCTCCTGGCGATTCCATCGTATAGATGCACATGTACATGCCACCAATGCCAACGGTACCGTTTGGAGTGAAGGTCCGAGAGGGATTGTACTTGGATCCCAGGAATCTGTGTCGTGGATCCAGCGGAACTGCGCAAGGAGCGCCCAAAAACACGTCTCCCAATCCCAGAACAAGGAAACGGGCCGCATACAACATGTCCTTGACAGCAGATCTCTCAATGCCGTTGATCTGGGCAATGAAGTCCACGTTGTTTGGCAACCAGGGAGCGCTCGAGCGGATCGTCTCGGAGTATCTTTTGACTGCGTCCAGAGTCTTCTTGTCCTCGAATGCCATCGGCAGCTTGACGATCCGCGATTTGACTGTCCACTTGTTGGTAAACGCAACTTCTCGCTCGTACGCGATCAGAGTGTCCACCAGCTCTTTCTGGTGGATTTTCGTGCCGTCGTACTCAATCAGCACAGACCGCACTCCTTGCGACATCTCGACGATTCCAACGGTCTTGTGGGTGTCCACCATCTCGATCAGCTTGTGGACCCTGTACGACAAGTTCAGATTCATCACGTTCTCGCCATACTCCACGAGAATGTATCTGTCTCCGGCCTGTCTGTACGTGACAACTGGCGCGTTGGAGGTGCCCACAGGCTGGTATCTGGCCAGAACCGGATCTTCTGGAGCATCCAGGCCATCCGCGATGGTCGGAACATGGCCCTGCAGAGACTCAATTGCACGGTCTTGCTCCACCTTCAGCGCAATGGCTGCGTCAAACGAAACAGGGAAAAACGTGATCAGATCGCCTGGCTTGACCTGGCCAATCTTCCACATCTCCGCCTGAGCCACCACGGCCTGACACACAAATCCTCCGAGCGACGGACCGTCGCACGTCAAGATCACAGGCTCGTCTCCGGTGAAATTAATGGCACCCAGCGAATAAACATAGTCGTGCGCGTTGGACGGGTGCAAACCGCCTTCGCCGCCGTCCGCACGTGCCCACTTTGGCTTAGGCCCCACCAGTCTCACACCAAACCTGTTGGAGTTGTAGTGCACCTTCCACGCGCTCGCAAAGAACTCCTGCACAGACTCGTGCTGGAAAAAGTCTGGCGACCCGTGCGGCCCGCACGTGACCGCGACCTTCCACTCCTTGGTGGCCATGTTTGGGATCAGCGGCTGCGGGATGCGCTGTGGCGCAGCAACAGGGGCCGGCAGCGTGCAGGCCGCGATGTTTGGCTGCCCCAGGAACAGAACGTCGCCGAGCTTCAGCACGCGGCCGTTGTAGCCTCCCAGGTTGCCTAGAGCAAACGTCGATCTAGAGCCCAAGTACTCGGTGACGTCCACTCCGCCCCGGATGGCGAGGTAGCTTCTGCAGCCAGAGGTCAGCTTTCCAATCACCAGCTTGTCGCCTCTTTTGACGTGGATCGGCTCATACATGCGGGCCGGTTCTCCGTTAAGTAGCAACGGAACCTCTCCTCCCGTCACTCCAAGAATGGCCTCGTGGTGGAACAAAAGGGACGGCCCGCTCAGCGTGATCTCAATAGCCGGAGCCCTGTGGTGGTTCCCCACGATCCTGTTGGCCAGACGGAACGAGTACGCGTCCATAGGGCCCGAAGGAGGCACTCCTATCCTCCAGTGGCCTGTTCTTCCCGGATAGTCCTGGACGGTGGTGTATGCGCCGGGCGAGGTGATCTCAAAGGCATTTGCCTTGTACTCGTACGAGTCCAGGACCTTGGTGGCCACCTTGGCGCTCTCGAACATCTCAGAGTTGGCAATCGACCTCAGATAGTCAATGTTGGTGATACACCCGTACACCACCGTCTCGTCCAGGGCCTGGCGGAGCTTCCTGAGCGCGTCGGCTCTGTTCTTGCCGTGGACGATGATCTTGGCCAGCGTCGGGTCATATTCCGCAGAAACCACCGTTCCGGTCTTGACCCAGGTGTCGACCCGTGCCCAGGCCGGGAACCTGACCTCAGTCAGCTGGCCGGGCGACGGCATGAAGTCTTTGACCGGGTTTTCGGCGTACAGTCTTGCCTCCATGGATGCACCGTTGCACGTGATTGGCTGGTCGAAGTCGGGAGCCATGTCTGCGGCAATGTACAGCATCCATTCCACGAGGTCGAGGCCTGTCACCTGTTCTGTGATCGGGTGTTCCACCTGCAGCCGCGCATTCACCTCAAGGAAATAGAATTCGTCTCTCTTTTCGTCGTAGATGAACTCCACCGTTCCTGCGCACTTGTAGTTCATCGACGCACCCAGCTGCTCAGCAGCTTTCCTCATCTTGGCACGAGTGGTCTCTGGAAGGTTAGGAGCAGGCGTTTCCTCGATAATCTTCTGATTTCTTCTTTGCAACGAGCAGTCTCTTTCTCCCAGAGCAATGGCTCTTCCGTAGCCGTCTCCAAACATCTGGATTTCGACGTGACGCGCGTTCTCCACAAACCGCTCCAGAAACACGCCTGAGTCTCCGAAATACGCCTGGCCCTGGTGCTGGACCGTCTGGAACACCCGTTCGATGTCATCTGCGGAGTCCACTTTCTGCAGCCCTATACCACCACCACCGGCGGTGGACTTCACCATGACTGGGTATTCAAGCTTGGCGGCGATCTCCTTGGCCTCTGCAGCCGTGGACACCAAGCCTGAGCCGGGAACAAGCGGCACGCCGGCGTTCTGGGCGATTTCTCTGGCCGAATGCTTAAGTCCTAATTTCCTGATAGCATCTCCTGAAGGCCCGACAAAAACAATACCTTCCTCGGCAAGTTTATCGGAGAAATCCGCATTCTCGGACAGGAACCCGTATCCCGGAACGACTGCTTGTGCGCCAGAGTCTTTGCAAGCCTTCACAATCTTGTCGATATTAATGTACGTCTCTGCTGCCGAAACTCCGTGCAACGGAATTGCCACATCGGCCAGCAGGCTATGCTCGGCGTATTTATCCGCGTCCGAGTACACCGCGACAGACTTGATGCCCAGCTTCTTGAGCGTCTTGATGATCCTCACTGCGATCTCTCCTCTGTTGGCAACCAGGACGGTGTCGAATGGCTTCTGTTTCTTGGCCACTTCTTTCTGCTTCAGATAGTTTCTCCAGCCACCCAGTGCTGTGATATCTTCAGAGCCCTTTTGAGAATAGCCGATTTCCTCGCAGATAAATGACTTGACAATCTCGCCCGACTTCGTCTCGACGGAACCGATTCCCAGAGGCTCTGGAACCATCGAGATAAATTCGCCAAACTTTTCCGTTGGAACCGCGTAGATCTCGATCTCGATCTCAGAGCCCTCCTCATCGTAGCTTACACGGCGCAGACCTGGCTTAGCAATCGGCCCTGTCAACGGCAGAGCGTACAGCTTGTAATTTTTAGACGTGGTGGTCTTCTCAACAAACGCTGCCTGCACCTTCTCCAGCTGCCAATGAAGAGGCAGGCCGCGGAGATGGGCACCAACAACGGCGAGCTTGACAGTGCTGTTCGGGTTCGGAGCGGGAACTGAGTGGTCGAGCTCGTCCGCAACGCCAACATCCACATTTCTCATGGCTCCCAAAAATCTGCCTTCTGGGTACAGGACCTTGAACAATTTGCTGGCAAGGTCTAGCAAAGCATAGTCTTCGAAAGCCTGGCCCAGAATAGTAACACCGTTAGGTAGCCCGTCGGCCCTAAATCCAACAGGGAGAGCCAGTGCAGACAAATCTGCAAGGTTCACAAAATTGGTCCACGTTCCTTGTCTGGAGTTGACAAGAATTGGCTCCTTCTGCACCTGTTCAATCGTCGGGTTCAGCGGACACGTAGGCACCAGCATAACGTCGGTGCCCTTAAAGCTGTCGTGCACTCTCTTAAGAATCGTCTGTCGCTTGTACTCGTAATTGAATGCGGTGGCTGCGTCCGGAGCTTTCCCGCCGCGAATGATCTTGGCAACGGTCGGATCGAGATCCTTCTCAGGCGGATTGGACTCAAAATAGTCTTTAGTGGCCGCCCATCTCTCGGCAACCCATGGGCCCTCATACAGACATTTGGCAAGATCCAGCAGTGGAGTGAAATCGCACGGAACAATCTCTGCACCCATTTTCTTGAACGTCTGCACAGCCTTGTTGTATATCTTTGGGTTCTCCGAGTCGCCGTACCACAGTCCAGTCATATCAACCGGCACAGCAACCTTAGGCTTGGCAGGGTAGTGTCTTCTGGGGTTATCTGGGAGCGCCCTGGAGTACTCGCAGCGGGCAAAGTCAGCCTTGGCCATGATGTCGAAGCACAGTTGTGCGTCAGCCAAATTTGTCGCAAAAACAGAAGGACAGTCTAGCGATTTGCATGCAGGGACCACCCCCGCGGTCGAGAACACTCCTTTGGTCGGCTTCAGACCAATCAGATTATTAAGCGCAGCAGGCACCCGTCCAGAACCAGCCGTGTCGGTTCCCAGAGAGACAGGCACTTCTCCTCGGGAAACAACAACGGCAGAACCTGCCGAAGAACCACCCGACACATACTTGTCATCGAAAGCGTTCTTCGTGATTCCGTACGGCGACCGGGTACCAACAAGACCCGTGGCAAATTGGTCGAGGTTGGTCTTTCCCACGACAATGGCTCCTTGTTCTTTGAGAAGAGAAACCACAGTTGCATCCTGCTCAGGCTCGTAACTGAAAGAAGGACAGGCAGCAGTGGTAGCAAAGCCTTTGACGTCGATGTTGTCTTTCACCGCGATCGGCACACCGTACAGTCGGAGCTGTTTCTTGTTAGACTTCGATTGGAGGATCCTCCATTGGTGCTTTAAGTTTTCTTCCGATGCAACAGATATCCAGGCTGGTTCCTCAGGGTACGTCCTGAGCGACTTAACCAGACCGAGGAGGACCTGGAAAGAGTCTTCGGGAGTGGTGTCCTGGTGGAACTTCACCCACTTGGAAACGGTCCACCCTGTTGTGTCAATCATTGGAAATAAACAAATTAAAACTGAAATATTTCGACTCTTGTCTTATCATCGATCCAGTTCGCGAAACTGCCGCATAGTTTTTTTCTATTTAATCGGCGCCCCGATGCCCTAGCGGAATCCCCCGCGAACAATTAATTCTGCAACGGCGAGCTCGGCCCGTAAATTTCGCCGCCAAGGCACTATTGGCTGATAAAGAAAAATTTGGCTCCAACAATAAAAGATAACAAAATGCGGCTATTGTCGGTGCATACAAATATAGTTTATCAGCACTACATCATCAACTTAGCATCGTTTTTCATATTCGCAAAGCTATAAATGGATTGTCAACACGTCGTAACTACTGAACTGTTGGTTGCAACTTGGACACTTTCTCATCCGCGAACTTAGGCGGTCGTTGATACAGTCGGCACAAAAACAGTGTCCACACACTTTCAACGTAAGGTTCTTGAAGTTCTTATTGCACAGCTGACATTTTGTCATTGCCAATAAAGCCTGGTTAATCTCCTCGTCCTCGGCGCTGGCTGACGGATTGTTTGCGCGGTATTTCATCAGCAGCGACTCCAGTGATTTGACCTTCGATTGCAAACTCTGGTTCTCGGCCTCAAGTCCGGATGTGCGTTTTTGCTGACCTGCCAACAGCTCGTGCTGCTGATGCAGCTTGGCCTGTAATTCCTGGTTCGACTGAGACGTTGCTCTGAGTTTCATCTCTAGCTCTTTATTCTTATTCACTTGGAAACTGAGGTCATTTTTGAAAACAATCTCCAAATTTTTGAGTTTCTCGAATAATTGCTGTTCCACCTCGAACTTCTTCACCATGTTCTTCTCATTCGTCTTGAGAGCCTCGATCAGCTCATTCTGTTTCGCCAAATTCGAGCTCAGAATCCGATTCTGCGATGTCAGAGAATCCTTCGAACGCATCGCTTGGAAGTACTTTTGATCAGCTTTATTCTTCTCCACGGTCAGCTTGTTGATGTAAGAGTCGGCGTCGGCGTATTTCTGTAGTTTGGAGTTGGCAATGTGTCGCGTCTGCTTGAAAGCCTCCTCCATCTGTTTCAGCTCCATTGTCAAGATGGAATTATGCTTTTGAAGCGTAGCAATATCCTCACTCGACGTAGCTTCTGCTTCGATGTCTTTGTTGACACTGTTCTCGAGCTCCTCCAGCCGTTTCTCCAGCACCTCGTTCATCTTGCGGTACTCCTCGGTCAATTCGCTCTTACCTTTCTCTGCTTTCAGCACCGATATTTGGGCCTGGAGCTCATCTCTGTCGGCGCGGATCCGGCTCAAATCGGTCTCTAACTTCTGGATGTAACCATTATTGCTTTTCATTTCCGTTCGCAACTTTTCTTCCAATGCAGACTGGCTCTGTGTTATGCTTGACTCCAAAGCAAGATATTGAGATTCTGTCTTGGAGCTCTCGTATTTGATCTTACTCAATTCTGTGTTTAGTTCAATGTTCTTAGTTACCAGACTCTGGTACGCAGACGATTTCTGTAGGTCTTCTTCTGTTGGATCCAAGAGCCTTGTGGAAAACTCCGATAGTTTCGTTTCCAACTCTTGAATATCCTTGAGCTTCTGCTCTAACTGCTGCGAAATAACAGAGTTCTTGGTCTTGAGCTCTTCAACCTCCACCTTGAGGTTTTCAAACTCAACAATGTTAGCGTCACTCACCTGTTTTTGGTCACCGTTCTCAATCTTCACCTCAGGGGTCGGATCTTTGACAGAAACCTCCTCTGTTTTTTTCACATCGCTTATGCGCTCCAAGGTTTTTGACTCTGCCCGATCCTTCTGTGTAATATACGCATCCAATTCCTGATTCAGCTCTTCAATTTTATCTTTGAGCATTTTGTTTTCGTCCTCCAACTGGTTTTTGAAAACTCCTAATCCCGCCAAAGACTCCTGAAGCGTTGTTAGCTTTTCGTCGGCATCTGAGACCGGCAAGGATAGCAAGGGCTCGATCAGATTAATCAGCGCAAGCCTCGTCTCTTTCAGTTTATCAGCGTCGCT
This sequence comes from Ogataea siamensis, assembly GCA_030574315.1. Lineage (NCBI taxonomy): Eukaryota > Fungi > Ascomycota > Pichiomycetes > Pichiales > Pichiaceae > Ogataea > Ogataea siamensis. The sequence goes on from JAJMET010000006.1 coordinate 285,650, forward strand.
CCCAAAACTGTCATCAACAGGCACCAACACATGTTCGTTGATATCCACCTTGACATTTAGCCTGTCGTGGAGTTTGAAGTGCTCCACAATTTCGGCCCACCACATATTCAAAACTGTATAGCATCTGAAGATTCTGTTATAGTTATCTTCCAAATCCTTCATACCTTTGTCCAACCTTCTGTTACGGGAGCGATATAAATTCATCACTCTGTACAAAGCCTCCTTCTGGTAATAAACCACATCCTCCTGCGTTAAAGGACCGCTCTCGCTAAGCTCGTCTAACGGATCCTCATACCTTTTGATCTTCTTGACAACTTTAGAGCCCTCTGGGACTGGCGACACTGACCGCTTAAGACTGGACATCACGAACTAATATACAATAACTGCGAAATATACAGGGAAAACCTTCCTGAATAGCTCCTTAACCGGCCAACACTATCGAATTATGTACAGATGCGTAAGTATGGCACGTTAGAAAGCGATTCGCTGTATTTGGCGGAAACAACTGGAGCTCTAAGTGGTGAAAGATGTTTTTTTTCAAAAATGTCTACAAATAGAAGACAGCCGGGTAATTCTTGAGATGTTTGAAACCTTCGTGCGAACAGCAGCTAGTCGGACAGCGACATCGACGTCGACCCGGATGGCTGTCTGGTATCAGTGGTCGGCTACTATGGCCATCTGAGCCCTGGCTTGTCCATTATTCAGGATAGTAGTAAGACGAATGTCAAAACAAGATGTCCGGTAATCAGCCCGTGTCGCCCGAAAGAGCAACGTTGAAGCCTCCGAACAAAAGCTCAAAGCAGATGCATCACTTACGGTGTTTTGACGTCGTCATGCGAGCAGAAAAATACAGTTTTCATGACAACGGCTAAAATTCGCAAAAGCTCCGAATATTGTGGAAATGAAGAGGAGAATTTACTCTGGAAAAAAAAGTTAGGCAAATATCCAACTGCATTGATTATAAATACTCTTACAAGATGCTGAGATTTGCTTATGGTATGAGAAACGTCGCCAAAGTTGCCAGAGCTGTCAGACCGGCTCCAGTCGCCAGAATGCAGCCAGTCAGATTTATGAATGGCGTTAAATTTTACTCGTCAACCTCATCGCTGACCAAGGAAGATGTTCTGGCCAGATCGATTTCGGTGTTGAACTCCTTTGAATTAAAAGTGCCATCCAGTTCTATCGGCATGCAGACTGAGTTTATCAAGGACCTGGGTATGGATTCTTTGGATTACAACGATGTTCTTGTTGCCCTTGAAGAGGAATTCGATGTGGTTTTTGACGACAACGTTGCTAACGAGATCAAGTCGGTGGGCGAGTGTGTTGACTACGTCTTAAAGAGCTACACTCCAGCCCAAGAGTCCTTGGATCCCGAGATCCGTTAGGTCGATGGACGGCTTTACACTTTTGCTTCTGGCAAGTCATGGTTGACGACGGCTCCGTGTGACAACAGGCACGCGGAGCTGTCTCTGAACTGCCAGTGCGTTCCATTATGTAGATAATCTTTGAATTATGACGACGTGTTGTAGGCAACGCTGTAGGTGGTGTAAGGGTTTGTAGTGGCCTCCGTCAGTGTATATATTTTGAGAAGTAATTATATTTTTGACGTTAGGAAATGACTGAAGAGAGCGCAGAGAAAAGATTCCAGTCGGACGCAGAATTAGCAGAAAATCTTTCATCTGACGATCAGGAAGTTCCTGAACAACAGGTTATACCTCCAGAAAAGATTGAAGAGTTGCAAGAAAAATTCGGCATGCAAACCATTGATGATCCAAACCCGGAGGTGTTGCCATCGGATAAAGAGTTGACCGAGCGTTTTCCAGATGACACCCAATATATTGACTTGATTCAGTACAAGATCCGTGATCTTGACGGTTTGGAGCTTTCTCGATTCAACAACTTGGAGAGTCTGGTTTTGAGAGATAACCTTTTGGAAAGCGTGAACGGACTCAAAAAGATACCGAACAAAGAAAAGCTCGAGGAGTTGGATCTTTACGACAACCGAATTAAACACATTTCTAAACATATCAACGAGTTCACTAACCTGACCACGCTGGATTTATCATTCAATAACATCAAAAATATCAAGCATGTGGAGAACCTTACCAAGTTGGAGAATCTTTATTTTGTGCAGAACAGAATCAAGGAGATTCAGAATTTGGAGACATTGAAAAACCTGAAGAACTTGGAGCTTGGAGGTAATAAGATCGAGGTCATTTCAGAGACTTTGTTGCAGCTACCCAGCATTGAGCAGCTCTGGCTCGGCAAGAATATGATCTCCAAGTTCGAGAACTTGCAAAATTTAAAAAGACTACGGGTTCTTTCCATTCAGTCTAACAAAATAAGCAAAATTGAGAATCTTGATCATCTGGAGAACCTCGAAGAGCTATACCTGTCGCACAACAAGTTGACAAAAATTGAAGGGCTGGACAATTTGCACAAGTTGACGGTGCTGGACGTGACGTCGAATCAGATCAGCAAACTGGAGAATCTTAGCCATCTCACAGAATTGACAGACTTCTGGTGTTCCTATAACAAGATTTCCTCGTTCGACAATGTCAGAGAGCAATTGGGCAAGCTTCCGAATTTGGACACGGTCTACTTTGAGGGCAACCCTATTCAGCTAAACGCGCCTGCGTTGTACAGAACAAAGCTTAAACTGAATCTCGGCAAATCGCTTCAAAAGATTGACGCAATGTACATAAACCAGGCCTGATTGTTAGTCGATTATGTCATACTAATATATTTCCGTTTCTCCTGTGCTAAAGCCGTTTAGGCCTGGTTCCGACTTTTTACGAGGTAGAGACTGTTCATAAGACTAAAGTTAGAGTAGTGAGATAAATAGGCTACATGTATGGCGTCGCCGGCAACACCGACAGTTTTAGGGGCTGCATCGAACGGTATTTCAGGAGAAGAGGGGAAGCCGCCGCCTAAAATGACCCAAGAGGGGTATGACTCAAAAAAATCATCGGGCTGCTATAGATCCGCTCGCGGAAAAAAAAACCCCGGGCATCAGTAACGAGTCATGGGATGACTCCGATAGCCTACGCTCACTGGCCGCCCAGCACCAATGCAACGTCGTACTGATGCGCTATTTATCCTCATATGCGCAACTTTCGTGGCATGTCGGGCCCATTGGCCCAGTGGAAGCCTGTGGCTTCACCCCGTCTCCGGCCTTCTTCTGCATGGAGAATGGAAAAATTGAATCATCTTGAAAAATTATGCAAGGTGGGTGAATGGAGAATAGTATAAATAGACAACAGAATAACGCCTTTAAAGAACCTGAATTTGCATTAAAAAACCCACCATGTTGAGAGTCACAAGTTCAAGTGCTACGAGAGGCTTTCAGTCTACCAAAGTTGCTCTCTTCGTTGCGAAGAGACAGGAATCTGCATGGGCTTCAGTTCAGGCTGCTCCAGCCGATAAAATTCTCGGTCTCACTGTGCTGTACAATAACGATTCGAACCCATCGAAAATCAACCTCGGTGTTGGCGCTTACAGAGACAACGACGGAAAGCCCTGGATTTTGCCTTCTGTGAAGGCTGCAGAGCAACTTTTGGCCAAGACCGAGGCCAACAAGGAGTACGTGCCGATTGTTGGTTCTCCTAAGTTCAACGACCTCATCAAGAAGATGCTGTACACGCATGACGACGCGGGCAAGAAGCTTCTTGAGGATGGACGTGTGTTGACCGCGCAAGGTATCTCCGGTACCGGGTCCCTCAGAGTTTTGGGAGAGTTTGTGAGAACATTCTACCCAAAGTCAAACAAGGTTCTTGTTCCTAACCCAACCTGGGCCAACCACGTCGCTATTCTTGAAAAAGCCGGTTTGACCACGGGCAAGTACAGTTACTACGATTACAAGACCAACGCATTGGACGAGGCTGGCATGTTGAATGACCTCGCTGCTGCTGAGCCAGGCACCGTTGTGTTGCTTCATGCTTGCTGCCACAACCCTACCGGAGTTGACCCTGAACTAGAGCAATGGGACAAGATCCTGGATGTTCTTTCCCAGAAGAAGCTTTTGCCAATTTTGGACATGGCATACCAAGGTTTCAGATCTGGTTCGCCTATTGACGATCTTGCCATTCTTTTCAAGTTTAACAAGGCCGTTGCCGATGGTAAGCTGTCTAACTTCCTGCTTTCTCAATCGTTTGCCAAGAACATGGGACTTTACGGTGAGAGAGTCGGTTCTTTGTCGCTTATCACTGCCGGTCCTGAAGAGACTACCAGAGTGAAATCGCAACTGGAGAAGGTGATCAGGCCACTGTACTCCTCTCCTCCTTCACACGGCTCGAAGCTGGTGGAGATCATTCTGTCTGACGAGGCCATCTACCAGCAATGGCTGAAGGATGTTAAGGTGATGTCAGACAGACTTGTCGAGATGAGAAAGCTTCTGCACGACAAACTCAAAAACACTTACAAGAACCCATTGAACTGGGACCACTTGCTCAACCAAAAAGGTATGTTCTGCTACACCGGCTTGAAGGAGGACCAGGTCAAGAGACTGATTGAGAAGTCTGTTTATCTGACCTCTGACGGAAGAATCTCTATCGCCGGTATCTACCCTGCCAATGTCGATTACCTAGCCAAGGCTATCCACGAAGTCACCACCAACTAAATACATAGTCTAATATAGTATTCAGATCGGATTTGTTGCGATGCTTATTGTAGTGTGCACGACACATATGCTGAAATTTTATTCAAAAAAACGATAAGAATATTCACTTTACCGGTGTACAATAGACGCGTGACATAGAGCGGCAAACGGGTCTGGGAAGTTCGGGAAGAATCAAAATGGACGCTAGAGAAGTGAAGACAGTCATAACCAGTCTGGACAAGGCCAAGGACACGAAAACAATTGTTGAATTGTTGGAAGTGCTGAAGAAAGAGGTGGTAGCCACAGAGAAGTTTCTGCGGGAGACCAAAGTCGGAGTGGCCGTGAACAAGCTGCGTACTCATGCTGACGCAGAGGTGAGTTCCTTGGTGAAGAAAATTATCAAGCAATGGAAAGAGCAAGTGTCAAAGGAAAAGAAGTCCAACAAGACTCCATCCAAGGAACCGGCCCCAGAGACCCCTGCTGCGTCCGATGCTGCGTCGTCTCCACATGAAAATAGAGAGTCCAAGACGTTTGTGACGTCTAAACCACGTAATCCGGCCAACGATGGCGTGAATATCAATATCCACGACAACTCAACCAGAAATGGCTCGATTTCCGGGCTGTACACAGCACTGGCGATGACCTCCGACAAACTGCCCTCTGAGATCGTTGTGATAGCGCAGGAAATAGAGGCAGAGGCTTACAAGCTCACAGATTCCAAAGTGTCCGACCAATACCGGAATAAAATGAGATCCTTGATTATGAATCTAAGAAACAAGAATAACCCTGAATTACGAGCACGCTTGTTGAGCAGGGAAATCAAGTCTTCGAAATTCGTGACAATGACCAATCAGGAACTCGCACCAGAAGCTCTCAAAAAAGAGCTTGCCGATATTCATCAGAAGAACCTGTTTGACGCTCAGGGCGCGGTGCAGAAGCGTGCAATCACCGACAGGTTTGTCTGCGGCAAGTGCAAAAAGAGAGAGGTCAGCTACTACCAAATGCAAACGAGGTCCGCCGACGAACCTCTTACTACTTTCTGTACGTGTGAGAATTGCGGAAACAGATGGAAATTCAGCTAAATAAATAAATAGTGTGTCGTCATATAATAATTCTCATAGCAACCTCTTGAGGGTGCCTAAGTACTGGATCACCAACTTGACATCTTCAAGCTCGAACTCGATGTCGTGTAGCGCTATGGAATCCAGAAATTGGTCAACAACCTCTTTATTTGGCTTGCGCAGTATTTCTCTTGTGAATAATACGCTGAACATAAAGCTGGTAATAGACGAATATCTATCAAAAATGAACGAGTTTGCGCGCTTGTCGGCTACCGTGATCGCCTTATCGACAACCTTAAAGGCGTCATATGCTTTTGTTCTAAGATCGGGATATGCGTGGCATTGAAGCATCAACTCCTCCAGTCTAAGAACACCTTGCTTGTCGGCGAGTGAGTAGTTGCGGATGAAGGATGCGGAAGTGGTTTTGAGAAGGCCCCTCGAGCCTTCCTTTAGTGTACGGCCGGCTGTTAATTTGAACATGAAATGAAATTACATGATTTCCTCTCTATATATATACATTATCACCCCACCACGACCACCACCATCATGCCTCCATGCTACTCCGCACTTACCCCAGTAAATATGTCGTGAGGATTAGGTAATCACAAGGTTTCAAAAATATACTTGTGTTGCCTCATTTCGTCTATTATAGCAGCCACCTGAGGCACTGCCTCATGCTGAAGTTGTTCCACTTCCTGCGGGCTAAATTTAGATAGCACATACTTGGCAACAACATCCGAGTTTTTGTCCCCGTGGTAATTTCTTCCAATGCCGATCTGTATGGCGTTGTAGCCTTTGCCGATGTACTGCTGAATCGACTTGAGGCCATTATGACCGCGTGGGGAAGAATTTTGTTTCCGCACACGAACTTTTCCCAACTCGAGATCAAGCTCGTCGTGGAGCACAACAAGCACAGGGTTGAACTGGGACAGAGACAATAGGGTCTTCCACGGCTTCACGAGATTTTTCCCGCTTGTGTTCATGAACCCGGGGTTTTGGTAGAGTAGCACGTCGGGCACGTCTGTGTTTGTTTTGAACTTGAACTTATCTATCTGTTTGATTTGCGAAAAGCCGTGAGACTCGCATAATTTCTCGATCACTAGGTGGCCCACCGAGTGTCTCGTCCCCCGGTAATGAGCCTCCGGGTTGCCAATAGACGCAATCAGGATCAAAACGGGCTTCTCGTTTTCGTTTGCTATTCTTGTTAGTGTGGAAGACTTTCTCGTCAAGCGCAGAAACGACAACATCAAAAAAGATGAGTCAGCCAAGGGTAAAATTAATCTTTTATTATTTTAAATCTTGCACTCGGGCGCATTTCATCGACATGAATCCTTTCGCCACTATCAAGCTCGTGTCTGATGCTGCTGAAAACGGCGATGTGTACGGGGTGGTTTACGGGATGCTAATTAAATTCCTCCTTGCGTTTGTGGTAGTTTCTATACTCTACATGGTGGCCGACCGAAAGATGGTGAAAGAAGAGCACAAGAAGCTAGAGTAGATCGAATAGTGCGTTGTAATGCCATACTCTTTTATTTTTCGTACTTGTAATGCGTTTGAATTTGTCTATTTTCCGGGGAACGAAAATAAAATTGGACGCTTCTCATCTTGGATGATATTTTGAATTTATCATGAGTGTAAGCGACGACAACTCAGTTAACACACAACCCAACGGTCACAGCGGTTCTGCTGCGACTCAGGAGCCAGGACAGATGGATATTGCCCCTGAAATCAAACAGGAAAACTCTGAAGGACGGATGGAAACCCCTGATGTCGCCAAAACAAATTCGCACGGACCTCAAAGAAAACGCAAAAAAGTCAACATTGCGTGTGTTTACTGCAGAAGATCTCACATGATCTGCGATGAGGGCCGTCCGTGTCAACGTTGCTTGAAACGCAACATTGGCCATCTCTGTCATGATGAACCTACTAATGGAGGACGTCGAACCAAAAGGTCAGCAAGCGCCACTGCTGACCAGTCTTCTCCATCTCCAGGGTACCCCAATCTTGAAGAGACGAGGGCAAACAGTTCCAGCGCAGAAAAGCTCAGTCCTCTCGGGATCTATCGTCATCAGCCAGTAAACACCGACCCTGTAAGTTACGATCCCGCAGTTCCACAGCCGTCGAACCCCCGTACATATCTGTCGGCCAAGCCTTTCACCACAGGAATCAATCAGCAGCCCTTCTTCTACTCAGAGCATGCAGGATCGGAGTTCAATTCTCTGACTGAATTTCTGTCCATGATCGACGACACAGACATGATAAACTCGATCAATTTAGATAATGATCCGCTACTAAACAAGCTAACCGGTCTTTCAGGAAACAACGAGCCGTCAAATAATGTGGCACAGATGCCTCCCTTTGAGCCTGCGTTTGAAAACAGCCTCTTTGCTAAAACGTCGAGCTCTCCAAATGTGAACAAGCAAAATCCACCTGTGTCGCAAATATCTCTCCCTGACAGCGCCATTCGCACGTCTCATGATATATATGAACCTTACGTGCAACAGCAGCAACAAGTCGACGTGCCTGCGCCGCAACCATCAACAAAATCTTCCGGTCAGCCCTACGTCTCAGACTCGGCAAGAGACAAATTTTTCCTTACTGCAGCAGACCCAACCACTGAGATATCACCTGAAGAGCGACTCAAACAAGTGATCAACGCCAAGCTCGAGGCAGGGCTTCTGAAGCCATACAATTATGCTAAGGGATATCAGCGACTACAAAATTATATGGACAACCACATGGCAGCCTCCTCTCGACAAAGAATTTTAAAGCCCTTGTCCATGTTCAGGCCCGGATTCAGGGCCATCGCAAAGGCGCTCAAAGATATAGATCTCATTCTAGTGGAAGAAAACTTCGAGAGAATGCTTCTGGACTACGATCGTGTCTTCACCTCCATGGCTATCCCTGCCTGTCTCTGGAGAAGGACCGGGGAGATTTACAGAGGAAATAAAGAGTTTGCTTCGTTGGTGGAGGTGTCTATCGACGACCTCAAGAATGGAAAGCTGACTATATACGAGCTGATGACAGAAGAGAGCAGCGTCAATTTCTGGGAGAAGTACGGGGCGATCGCCTTTGACAATACACAGAAAGCAGTCATGACTAGCTGCAATCTACGCAGCAAGGACGGGCGGAAAAAGCGAAACTGCTGTTTCAGCTTCACAATCCGCAGAGACAAGTACAACATTCCAAGCTGCATAGTCGGAAATTTCATTCCTATTCAATAAATCAACTAACGCAAAAGCTGGTCGACCGTGACAGCGGAACATTTGGCCTTGAGATGGTGCAGTTTCTGTGAGTCCTCAAAATATTTCTGGATGATCTTAGCGGTGGCCTCGCCAAAACACACAAACTCAAACTCGTCGTCAAGCGAACTCAAGGTTTTCAAACATTGTAGGAACTGGACTGGTCTTGATGTCACCTGAACAATATTTTTGGCCTGAGTGTTTGCCTCTGCGACCATTTCTCCGTTCAGATTTGAGATGACGGGAATTCCGAGCGCACGCTCCGCAGCGAACGATTTGTCAAAAATACGGCCCAGTTCTTGCTCAATCGGCCGAAGCACTGGGTTGTGGAAAGGGACTTTGACTCCGAGATCAACATTATAAACTCTGGTTTTCCACACGCCGGCCTCGGCCATTCTCTTCTTCAACTGGTCAACTTTATCGTGGATTTCTGACTTTACGCCACTCACCACGAGCTGTTGGTAGTTGTTGTAGTTGCTGACTCGAACATCAAGCTCTCCTAGAAGTTGTGTAATGTATTTATAGTGAGTTGGTTGAAAGAGCAATGCTTGCATCGTATAAGATTGGCCCGATTTTTGGACCACTTGCTCCATCAATTCCCCTCTTCGACGGGCCAGCTTTAATGCTTCGGGAAAGGTGATTGCATCCTGAGCGAGCATAGCACTGATTTCCCCGACTGAGTGACCCAGCATAAAATCGGTGTCATTGAGCAAGTTGGTATTCTTGGTGGCACGAAGCAGATGGTAAGCAAGGTATGACAAGAAAACAAGCAGCGGCTGTTGTACTGATGTTTCTTGTGTATCGTGCTTGGCCAATGCCGTCGTGGGGGCTGTGATGAACTCTGATAACCGCAATGAAGGCAGAGCTTCGTCTGCCTGGTTCATCAACGAGCCAATGACAGGCTCTTTCGTGTAGCGAGCCATCTTTGAAAGGTAATTCGTATCAAATCGACCTTGCCCGGGGAAAACAAGAACTTTTGTCGACCTAAAACGTCTGATCACCTTGCTCATGATAAAGAATAAATTTATATCTATTTAGGTGTGGGGTGTCCTATATTTAAAAGCCCTTGCCGTATTCATCAGCACTTTTGTACTGCTTGACCGAATCGTCGATAGTGACAAGGCCTTGCTTTTCTTTGATTCTCAATTGGACCATTTTGAGCAAGTGGTACATCATCGATAGATGTGGTGCATCCACTCCATTTTTCTGTGCTATTCTCAATGGATTGCCGACAATTGTCTCCACTTCTATCATCCTGTTCAGTCTAACGTCAACTAACATAGACGGCGTATAAAACAACCCATCAGAGATGTTAAGCATTGTCTCTTCCAATTCTGGCGGGATTGTGTATCCATCAGATTTAGCAATCGAGTAAATTTCTTTCATCACCGGTCTCCAAACACCATCTTTGCAACCTGCCATTGCAGCTCTACTGCAGTCCAAGTTTGTAAGCGCAGTGGATGTATTGACCGAAGCATTGTAAAGCAGTTTTTGCCATCTGGTTTGTCTCACATTGAGGTCTTTCTTCACCACGTTCTTTCCATCTTTCATGCGATAAATCGAAATAAATTTGTCCAGAACCTGTTCTGCGGCCACGCGGTCTTTGAGAGTGGGGTTCTCAAAGATCCCCAATTGAACGTTGTCGGGCGTCATCTGGGTAACCACACAGTCAATATTGGTACACCCAATTAGAGAAACACAGCTTAAGATCACATAACCCGGATATTTCTCTATTAAAGGCTTTTCGATGTCAATACCGTTTTGACAAAGAATCACTGCAGTGTTTTGGTTGCTTCTCATAGCCGCCTCTACTATGGTCTCACAGGGGGTTGGAGAGTCCGGTAGGTTTTTGACAGACACAAAGATATAGTCATACTCCTCGCCGTTGGCGACAGCCTCGTCAACCGATGCCACAACTCTTGTCGGCTTCCAACTTTCGATTTTGCCAAACTGAACGGAATCGATCTTGTAACCCTCAGTGGAAGCCTTTTTGAACCCCGAACGCACAACAACTGTGACTTCTGCAGACCCATTATGTTCAAGTGTATAGGCAGCCACGATTCCTAGTGCCCCACTGCCAACAAGAAGAACTTTACTTTTGGACATTGAGATTCACGATTTTCCAACTTTAGATTATATTTATGCACAGCCGAGGAAAATAAAATCTAACTGTAGTTCCGTACAGCCCAGTTCAGGCAATCTTCTAATTCCCTCACATCATTAAGAGCAACTTCTAGCATTGGAGTCTCTGTCTTCCCAGTGAGTGATAGTTCCATGACAGAGTAAGCTGAGCTAATCAGCGAACTGACTTTGACGTGGATAGCCAAAGACTCAATTGTTAGTTTTAAAACAGAAGCCGGAGGAGTCTGTATGCGAGCGAACGGTTTCTTTGCCTGATTAATAGCTTCGTTGCAGAATTTGGTTATTTTGAGGTTCTCATCCAAATGCGTATTTGTTTTGCTTCTATCGTTGTCATAGTGACTTAACACGATTGAGTCAAGAACATCCCTTACTGTTTGCAACGTACGTTCATGACGGTTATAGACGATGATTGGGCGGATCAAGGAAAGAGGAGACATCTGTGGGGTGTTTTTTGTTTCTGTGCTTAGGGCAAATGGGGGAATTTTGCGTTGGTCCAGGTTTCGTTTATGTTCGGCGTACAACATCAGTCGTAAGTAAATCTGCACTAGGTCTGCCTTCTCGTTGAAGGGAAGCTCTGAGGGCACGCGCACTGAGTCTGGTAAAACTTGCGTTATTTCTATGATTTCGTCGTGCAAGTCAATGGTTATCTTTTCTTCATCCACAGAGACTTGCAGAGCTATTAGCGTTGCGGCTTCTCTCAATAGTTGGTAGAACAACTCTTCTTCAAATAAGTAAAACCTAGCTTTGGAAATCTCGTTAATCACGCTAGGCCGCTCTTGGAACTTGCTTATTCTGCCGGTCAGGTTTGACTCGCCTATCAGGTTCAATTTTTCCCCGCTCTTCTCAAATAACTTGACGTTCACTAGTTTATCTTGTCTTTCTTCCTTACTCGGAGTGGACCTTTCAAAATACAAATTTCCCGTTGTCGGATCTTTCTTGAGAAATCCAATGCCCTTATCATAGTAGGTTGATCCTGCATCGCCGTAACCGTACTTGACGCAGATTTCTTTCGTGTTCTTCATGTTCATACTCGTAATAACCTCATTCGACTTTAGAACCTCCACCATTCCAGACCAAAAGCTTTTCTCCTTAGTCACTTCTTGCTGTAGCCGTAAGCTTGATGATCTGAGGTTTGTTGCAGCACGCTCCAAGCTTTCCAACTTCCAGCCTCGTCCAACTTTCGAAACGTCCAACTGCGTTCTCTCTGAGTCTTCAGGAGGTTCAACTTTGTCGCTTGAGAGGGATCCTATTTTGATGTGTTGCTTCAAATGAGGGGACATAGACGAAGATCCTGCAGCTGGACGAACACAGGAAATCAAAAGAGAAACAAAATCTAGGGACAGCGAAGATTCGTTTAATGCTGAGTGGACAGAGCTTATAATCTCCTGTTTCTCCTTTATAAACTCCTCATGAGATTTGAGTTGCTCACCGGCAAATGTTGTATCTGCTTCCACATCCATGTCATCTTCAACAGGATCTGTTTTCTCGGACAGCTGCTGATCATTTATTTCTTGAGACATCTTGTCCTCGGTGACCTCTAAGAAGGAGCCCCGCTGACCAATAATTTTTGTTAACAATTGAGGCAGCAAAAGATTATCATCCTCCTGTACATCATCTGATGCAGAATTAGAGTCTAGTAATGGAGCAAAGCTCAAAAATTCATTCTTTTCATCCCCAATCATTAATTGTACAATTTGTATATAAATTATTTATCTGACAGACTCGGCTAATAAAATATTCCGTGAGTGAAATTAACGTTGTTTATTCTTTAGCCAGTTTTGTTTATAAATGCCTCCGAAACGCAGGAATCTAGCTAAAAAGTCGGACGTTCGGCAGGAAGGTGATACTGTGAAGACATCTGCTCACGAAATTGGGGCGTCTGTCCAGGAAGTACTACGGAGCGAAAATAAGATCCAAGAGATTAATCTCTCCGAAACCGTGAGAGAAGATGTCGCCAAGGCCGGGAAAATAGTCCAAAGGAAAGGCAAGTCGAAGGCCAGGACTATATTAATGACCAAGCGGTTTATGTTTGTTTTTGGTATTTTCTTCGGTGTGTTTGTCGCTCTTTACTTCGGGTCCAAGTCCATGGTCGATAACGATATGTTGCCCGAGTTTGATTCCCTCATGAAATTTGAGACTCTAAGCAGCTACTTTGAGGATTGGAAAGACGTGCTGCCGACATCTCTTCAAAGTTTGCTGGAGGAAACCAGCAATGAGGATTTCCATGACCCAAGCGAATCTTTTGCTATTGGCAAATTGCTGAAAAAAGAAGGACTTGAAGCTAAACACCCTGTGATCATGGTTCCTGGAGTCATTAGCACAGGAATAGAAAGTTGGGGGTTAGAGGGCATTGATGACTGTCGAAGTGAACCGCATTTTAGAAAAAGGCTTTGGGGGTCCTTTTATATGATCAGAACAATGTTTCTTGATAAAACATGCTGGCTAAAGCATATCATGCTAGACCCTGAAACGGGACTGGATCCACCGGGAATAAAACTCAGAGCTGCCCAGGGATTTGAGGCAGCTGACTTTTTCATGGCTGGTTACTGGATTTGGAACAAGGTGCTCCAAAATCTGGCAGTCATTGGCTATGGACCAAATAATATGTTCAGTGCAGCATATGATTGGAGGCTAAATTATTTGGATCTGGAGAGAAGAGACGGTTATTTCTCAAAGCTCAAGATGCAAATTGAGCTGAACAAGAAGATCACTGGCGAGAAAACGGTCCTATATGGCCATTCCATGGGAGCCCAAGTAATTTTTTACTTTTTGAAGTGGGTGGAAGCTGAAGGAGAACATTTTGGAAATGGAGGACGTAGCTGGGTTAACGACCACATTGAAGCGTTTGTCGACATTTCTGGATGTTTGTTGGGGACACCGAAGGCCATTGTCGCTCTCCTATCGGGAGAAATGAAGGACACTGTCCAGTTGAATGCTCTTGCTGTTCAAGGTCTAGAGAAATTTTTCTCCAGAAGAGAAAGACTAGACATGCTGAAATCTTTTGGAGGAATTGCCAGTATGATACCTAAGGGAGGAGACCTTATCTGGGGCAACCTTGATTCTGCTCCAGATGATGCATTTGAGGGCGATGCTCTTAGAAGCAACGAGACCATGGGAAAATTCATTCGATTTGTGGAACAAATGGGCGACTTTTCGAAACAGAATCTAACCGTCTCCCAATCCATTGATTTTTTGCTTGATCAAGGCCCTGAATGGTTTACCCGTAGAACTCTGGAACATTACTCAACTGGTGTTGCCAAAACGAAAAAGGAACTTGCAGAGAATGAGAAACACTTCAACAAATGGATCAATCCACTGGAAGTGCCGTTGCCTAATGCCCCAGACATGAAGATTTACTGTTTCTACGGTGTTGGAAACCCTACAGAACGTGCTTACAATTATCGCGAAGAACTCAACAAGGACGTGTCGAAACTTAACGTGTCGATCGATACCGATAACAAGCAAAGTGTGCTGCTCTCGGACGGAGATGGCACAGTGTCTCTTATGACGCATGCGATGTGCCACAAATGGGCACAGAAAGGTGATAACATATACAATCCGGGAGGCTCAAAAGTAACTATTGTGGAGATGAAACACGAGCCCGATAGATTCGATATTCGAGGCGGTGCAAAAACGGCGGAGCATGTTGACATTCTCGGTAGTGCAGAATTAAACGAAATGGTGCTACGCGTTGCCAGCGGCCGGGGAGACACTATAAACAGTACTTTTGTGACCACCCTGCATGAAGTGATCGAAAAACTTGACTTCTAGCTTTAAATAATACGCATAAACTGGTCTCTAGCTAATAAAAAACCCGTCGCGCTTTTCACTGGATTATTTTTTCGTGTAGTCATCGCGCATAGCACACTATTATTTTTTTGAAGAGCGTAACTATTTCGGAAATTCCAAAACAAACACCCTCGGATCGAGTATTTTGTTTATTCAAGCGTGTGGCATACCAAGAACAAGAACGTAGTTCTTTTAATTGCTAGCACTGGAGGTAGTTCTACTGGTTCACGATAGACCATGACTACCACAACGACGACGAGACCGGCCTTGGCCTGTCTAGATAACAACACTTTGAACAGGCCGAATATGAGCGGCAGTAAACATATTTTGTCGTTTGAGGCATCCAAGGAATTGTCTCCCAAGTTGCAAAGAGCTAGGATGCTCAAACTCAAACTGCAGTTGGCCTATTACAAGGTTACCACCAACCAGGTAGACATTCCTCTGAGTAACCTCAAAGTTCCGGCAAAGGATAAACAACACGAATCTCCTCTGTCCAGGCGCCATCGGTCCAACGCGTTGGATGATCTATTGGCTTCTTCTACGCCGGTTCTCAACAGGAAACGCACGGTTGGAAAGCTGAGAAGGAGAGGAGTCAGCTTTCTCGACGACGTCGTCAAGAAGAAGGCCACCAGTGCCAACTTGAAGCGGGCCTCGCTTGAATACAAAAAAGTTTCAAGTTTGAACAGTTTCGCCCAGACTTCGCCATCGCGCTTTGTCACTGCTGCCAGCAGTGCCAGTAAGATCAAGCTTCCTCCCATTCCTCGAAATGCTTTCGATCATTCGGACTCCACTCTGTTGGACTCCGACTCTACGTTTATGACCCCAATCAAGCCACATCTCAGTACAAGCATGGCAGGAGCAAAACCACTATCTTCTGTCTCTAGATCAAACCAGATGGATCTGTCTCCTACAAGATTAATGTCCACCCCCTCCTCTATAGGAGCAGCTAGGTGCCTGTTGCAGTTGGCACATCGATAGTTTTTTATTAGCATCGTGATCTTTCAATTCTCTGGCTGGCCACCGCGCTGGCCTTATGTATATGAGCATATTTCTGTATAACTAGCAAAAAGTATACAACTAATACAATATTAATTCTTTTAGTCGGTCTTCATTCTATTAGCAAATCTCTTGTAGAAAGACTCGAGAAATATACCCACGAAGACAACGAGCAGTCCGAGCCATTGGCTGAGGGTCAGCTTGTGACCAAAGATAAACACGCTCAAACACATTGAGAACATTTTACGCGTCACTGTGACTGTGACCAGGAGCAACGACCCAAAGTTCTCCAAGGTGAGAAAGATGAAAATCTGGCCCAATGAGCCAAATAAACCAAATAATAGAACATCATACACCACTTGCCAGCCATTTTCGCAGACAAAGTCTCGAACGTAAGTGATCTGGCGTGTGAATAGCGCGGCATAAGTGACCGTAAACAGCATATTGAGTAGGTTCAGGCCAGCCATGAGTTGTGCACCTGTAATATTTTGGAACTTGGCATTGGAAAACAATTGATCCTGTGTGGAATTTGTCAGTCCATCAAGTAACAGTGATACAACAAGGTAAGCAAAGCCAAGAAGAATGCGACCATCATTGCTCGTGGCTTTGGCTTTGTTCGAGATGGAGAAGATTACCACTCCAAACGTCACTAATCCGGCCACCACGTACTTGTAGGTTGGAAATTTCGAGCTGTACACAATTCTGTGAACTAGCATAACGGGTATCAGCTTGCAGGATTTTGCAAGCAAATAGAACAAGTAATCCAAGTGGTTGAGCGATTGATACGCGACCGGGGATGAAATGGCCTGAGTCAACGCAATGAGGGTAAAGCTCTTTAAAATGGTGGCGTCGCGTAAAAAGAAATGAGCTGGCGTTTGCAACTTCCTTGCTTTAATAGACATGTAGAACGTTCCTACAAGCATTGCAAAAAACGCCTGTATGCTGTTGATTATTAGAGGCGCTTTGAAGAACGCTTGGTGATCCGACGAGTAATTCTTCGATGAGATTTTTTCCTGCAAATACGACCAGGAGAGGAACGACCCGTAAATTCCTGTGACACAAAGAGCCAGCATCAGTATCGAAGGTGGTTTGGAGTCCGTGAGATGCGCTCGAGCCTTGTTGTCAGACATGATGGAGTTCTAAATTTCGCAGATTTTTGGTTAGCACAGCCTGGATTTGACAGTTCAGTCACAAGTACCAACATCACTTGGCCAATGAGCTCCTTTTCGTTGATACCTTGGTTTGCGAGCGTCTGGTAAACTAGCGCAAGCTTTCCCGCTAGTTACTAGCCAAGAGAGTTCCAGGTACCATTTTGTGAAGCTAATAGGCCTCTAATATAAGCATAGAATGTCACTTACGACTAGGTTGCGATGCGATTTGATATGTAGACTCCTTCACAGAGGCTTCCTATAATAATCTCTGGATCTTTTAGGCCGTGGATAACACATGGGTATAGTGCGACATCGTTTTTGTTGTAGCATAAAGGAAGCTATTAATCCAGATTTTTAAAATCTCTCTAAATTAAAAGCTGGATTTCACACAGACATTCGTCTTAATGGTAAGCAAATATCAAATGTCAATTCTGACATGTAGGTTTTACCTCTGATTGTTGGGTTGGGAGTCACGATAGCAGCCCTGACGGCCAAATCTGCGGTTTCCGCCTACTCAAAGTTTCTAAGGCTCACACCTCAGCAAATTGCTGCGCTTAATAATATCAACATAAAACCTATAAACTCCAAGGATCCTTTTTGGATGTACAAGGGAGGATTCAATGAGAGAATGAGCGAAACTGAGGCACTGTTGATCCTCGAAATACAGCCCGATGAGATACTTCATCTTACACATGATCTGGTCAAAAAACGGCATCGACGGATGATGCTTATTAATCATCCAGATAAGGGAGGGTCCGAGTATCTTGCGCTGAAGATCAACCGTGCCAAAGAAGTGCTAGAGCAGAGCTACATGTTTACGAATTCGCAAGACTGATTGGAAAAGTTGATTATGTCATTTTAAATTTATTTCATGAAACAATGTTTGGGGACTACAGCAAAGGGCAGACAATGCAAAATGATGCTGAAGAATGATTCCTACTGTAAATATCACAGAAACCAAGGTCAAGGCTTCAAAGACCAACCAGGTTATGTTTATATATTCACGCTATCCCATCTCATAAATGGGTCTCCAACGAAGCAGAAATGGTTACGACAAGCTAATGCGCATCCAGAAAACAAGATAGACTTTGCACAAACCTCAGCTTTTGACCCTAAACGACGAATCTTGATCAAAGTCGGATACACTACGCAAATTGTCAGAAAGCGGATTGCGCAGTGGAGGGAACAATGTAAACAAGATTTCACTCTCATCACTCCTAGAAATCTGAATAAGGTAGTCTCATCGAAACGGGATAAGATGGCAGATTTATTGGAGAGATTCAAGAACCTGAAACTCAAGGCCTACGACCGATACGACACCAGTGAACTAGCGTTCAAAACATCACATGCATATAAATCTGAACAAATAGTACATTCTAAGCTGAAGAGCCTCTACGGGAATGGTAGGTTATACTGCGATGGATGCAAACAAACTAATTCTGGGGTCCACAAAGAATGGTTTCTTGTGCCACGGAAAGACATGCGAAATATCATGTTGATGATAGATCAGGTGGTTGAGTAAATATATCTCTAATCTTCTTTCTTTTCGCTTTTCTCGTTCTCGACGAGGTCGATGTGGTTGATTCTTTCGATCAAATGAGGATGGCTGTGGTTATAAGCAGAGAAGAGCCAATCGACATCAAGTGAACTGAGATTTTCCTTGTGTAGAGTAATCAAGGCAACTTTGAGTTCTTCTGCATACCCTTGCTCGACAGCATATCTATCAGCTTGGTATTCGTATTTTCTGGATAGCAAATTCATTGCAAACTCTAGAATGGTATCAACCGGCTTCAAAATATCTCCAAACAGCAAAAATCCAATGATTACTGGATGCTCTTTGAAAAATCCAAAGCTTTGATACAGAGACTTATTGTTGATGAAAGCGGCAAACAAAGTAAAAATTCCAAAAATGTGGGCCTGATTAATCAACAAGAGCTTGGTGGTGTGAGACAAAAACCAGTGGCCAATCTCATGTCCCAAAACTGCGACAACTTCTTGCACCTTAGATGAGGCAATCAATGTGTCATAAATAACAATCTGCTTGGAGCCCCAAGGAAGTCCCATGAAATAAGCATTGGAATGAGAGGATCTCTTGGATCCATCAATGACATACAGTTTATCCAAGGGAAACTTATTCTTCTCCGCTAACTCCTCAATCTTTGTCTTCAGCTCACCATCTGCTAAAGGCTCGAGTTTGTTAAACAAAGGTTGAATGAATTTTGGATAGATGATGATCAAGAAAATTTGAACAACAAATAGGAACACGGACAGATAATACATGAACTGGTCACCGAAGTAGTCAACGATTTTCAAGAATCCAGCAAGAATTGGAGCCCCAACGGTGAATAGAACTAAAATTTCCTTCAAAGTATCCGTAAGCCAGAGCTTCACCGTAAGTTTGTTAAACCCATACTTCTCCTCAATAACAAAATTCGAATAATAGTCAATCGGCAAACTCAAGACCACACTGATCAGAGACATCTGTCCCATAAAGAAAAGCGACTTTGTGATTGTAGAACCAACAAAAACAGCCGGCAAAATGGACGACGACGCTAGGTATGAAGCTCCTGACCAAAGTTTTGCTAGCAAGTCACACTGGTAGAAGGCAATGTTCTGAACCAAGGAGTATAATGATGCAACGAGAGAAAACTTGAGCTTCGTAAGAGAATATTCAGAAGACTTCAGAAGAGTATTGTTGTCAATTTTGTCTCTGATCTGAACAGGAACTTCTTTGACATTTGCCACCTTTTGTATCTGTCTATATTTCAAGTAGGACTCGAAGACAAAACTAGCAGTAGAAAACCCGAGAATGACGGCTTTCCAGTCAAAACCAGGCCTATCAAAAAAGGCGCTAGCGCTTTGAATAAGAGAATTCATAACAAAAATGCTAATCCAAACAATTTTTCAATTTACAACTTAACAAGTATTTTTTAATTTTTCAGAATCATGTCTTTTTCAGGTGGATCATAGGCCTAAACAATATTGTCTATACAATGACTTGTCTGTTTAATCTAGTTGGCCTCAGCAGCAATCTTCTCGGCCTTGGCAACGACATCTTCGATACCACCAACCATGTAGAATGCGTTTTCAGGCAAGTGGTCGTACTTTCCTTCCAAGACAGCCTTGAAAGAGGCAACAGTGTCCTTCAATCTGACCAATTTACCCTCGATACCGGTGAAAACCTCGGCAACGGCGAATGGCTGAGACAAGAATCTTTGGATCTTTCTAGCTCTCTCGACAGTCAACTTGTCTTGCTCAGACAACTCGTCCATACCCAAAATAGCAATAATATCTTGGAGAGACTTGTAAGCTTGCAAGGTTTGTTGAACACCAGTGGCCACATCGTAGTGCTCTTGACCAACGACGGAAGCATCAAGCAATCTAGACTTGGAGTCCAATGGGTCGACAGCTGGGTAGATACCCAACTCAGAAATACCTCTGGACAACACAGTAGTAGCGTCCAAGTGGGCGAAGGTAGTAGCAGGAGCAGGGTCAGTCAAGTCATCGGCTGGCACGTAAACGGCTTGGACGGAAGTAACGGAACCCTTTCTAGTGGTGGTAATTCTCTCTTGCAACAGACCCATATCGGTGGCCAAGGTTGGCTGGTAACCGACGGCAGATGGAATACGACCCAACAAAGCAGACACTTCAGAACCGGCTTGAGTGAATCTGAAAATGTTGTCGACGAACAACAAGACATCTTGACCTTCCTCATCTCTGAAGTACTCAGCGATAGTCAAACCAGTCAAAGCAACTCTAGCTCTAGCTCCAGGAGGCTCGTTCATTTGACCGAAGACCAAAGCGACCTTGGAGTCACCCTCCAAGTTAATAACACCGGTCTCCTTCATTTCACGGTACAAGTCGTTACCTTCTCTGGTTCTCTCACCGACACCGGTGAAAACGGAGAAACCACCGTGAGCCTTGGCGATGTTGTTAATCAACTCTTGAATGAAAACGGTCTTACCGACACCGGCACCACCGAACAATCCAATCTTACCACCTCTGGCGTATGGGGCGAGCAAGTCGACAACCTTAATACCAGTCTCCAAAACCTCAGCCTCAGTAGATTGCTCAACAAAAGAAGGTGGGTCAGTGTGGATTGGGTTTCTTTGCTTGCACTCGATTGGTCCTCTCTCGTCAATTGGCTCACCAACAACGTTGATGATTCTACCCAAAGTACCTCTTCCGACTGGGACAGAGATTGGAGCACCAGTGTCAATAACGCTTTGACCTCTAACGAGACCTTCAGTACCATCCATAGCAATAGCTCTGACAGCGTTCTCACCCAAATGTTGGGCAACTTCCAAGACCAATTTTTGGTTGTTACCTTGGTCAATGGTCAATGCATTCAAAATAGCAGGCAATTCACCTTGTTCGAACTGGACGTCGACAACGGCACCGATAACAGCTCTAAACAGCGTTAGTTTTAATCTCCACGGTTTTGGTTATGCAGCCCTTGGTGTATCCGAAAAAATTATTTCCAGACGAGCGAACGAAAAAATGCACACCTCTGATTTGACGAGAGGGGAAAAGTAACAAAATGACCCTTGCTCGCCGACCTGAGTGTGACTTTCGCGTCCAACTCTTCACCGTCTCGTGTACACGTAGGATTGTAAACCAATTGATACCAATGCAGCTTGGGGAGAGACAACGGTTGACCGACAAAAGCGAATTGCGTGCGAAGACGCCATAGTCATGCACCCTAACAAGGATAGAATCAAACCTCGCCCTCTCCAGCTTCAATTGATGCCATTTGCAAAAAGACTTACCTGATCTTACCAGAGGCTGGGCCGGCAGTTGCCAAGCTTCTTTGAAGGGCCAAATTGGCTCTGGCAGCCTTCAAAGTAGCTCTCTTGGTGACGGAAAACAATCTAGCAACCATGTTTCTTGATTATCGAATCGATTTGATAACGACAAGTCAGAAAATAATCTCGAATAAACAAGAGCTAAAGAAAAGAAGAAGGAAAATCGACAGCAGGTGCTTCGTTGGTACAAAATTCTCGGCAGCTGCCAAACAAAAAACGTGTCATTAATTCAGGGTAACACAAAATATTATTGGTCGAATTTGGTAGCAGACATATAATTGACGGAAAATCATCAATTACATCCGGGAACCAGCCTAAGAGCTATGAATACGCACACAGGGTGTCAGGCTGACCACCGTACACAGAACTTATTACTTCAAAGTGTTCAAATCCTAGACATATTTTATCGGCATTAAATTTTGGGTTTTTGATCTACTAAAAAATAATTCAGATCTTGAACTGAGCTCCCAATTGGTCCGTGAGAAAGCTCTCCAATTCCCAAAGCTCATTTTCGATGAAAACTGCGCTGCAGTCTTTCAATTTGTCAAACTCGAGCTCGTCCAGATAGCCGTCCAAGCAGTTTAGACACATGTAGACCTTCCCGTAATTTGGAAACTGCTTTCTTCTACGTTTTATGCGTCTTGCCAAACTGAGGTTCGCTTCATACTGCACCTTTGCCGAATCCACCGGCCGAGGAACCGGCGACTCGCTTTTTTTAGCCAGCCTCCTAGATTTCCTCACAGGTGTCTCTTCGTCCGAATCCGGCGAAGGACGTTTGTCCAAAGTGCTTGGTTCATCACCATCCGAAATCACAACAATACCGTCTTCTTCCTTGAAAAATTTACTCTCCTGGTCTTGCTTTGGAGTGTGGCTAGGCGTGGGTAGTAGCGAATCTTGCGATTCTTCGTATCCGTCAATATCAAGCTGTAACCTTCGCAACATGTCATACTCGAGCCACTTAAAGTTCGGATATGCCTTACAATTCATGCAAATGATCTCGTCAGCTTCCTCCTCGGTGCTCATCCTTCCCTTGCGAGCAACTGTTTTGTTAGATCGATAGAGAGCTCTTTCCTCGTTGCGCCTTTTAACGAAATCAGAATACTTTACCACCTCTAAGCCCTGAAGCAGAGTGGTTAGGCGTTCGTTTGACATCAGAGTCTGATAGTTACGCACTGCGACCAAATAGTCGGCAAAAGCAGTGTTAAGCATAGAATTTAAACTTTCAGGTTGGAAGCCAGCCCACCATGTGCCTTGTGTGTTGCGATTAGCCGCGAAATCATCCATGATGTTGCGCAGCAGCTTGTAATGATTGAACACGTTTTCCTTCTTTACCAGTTTATACTCACTAATTGCTTCTCGACCGTAGCGCGTCCAGTGAGGCATAGTGAAGTTGACAGCTTCATTGACGTTAAAACCGCAATTGAATCCTGCATGATACACCTTCGGGAACGTGATCACAAACTCATTTGGTTCTTGGTTAACAGAGAAGATTCGGATCTTGCGTCCAAACTTTTGTCTTACGAGGTCGGCAATTCTGTCTGGAGAAAGAAGTGTCACAAGTTGATGGAGTAAATCAGGTTGCTTAGAAAAATAATCGGGACACAAGTCATGACAAACGGTTTCGAATAATTCGCAATCTGCAGCAGGAATCCCATACCATTTTTTGGTAGCTCCCAAATGACAGTAGTTGGCACTGAGAGTGTAATGATCTTCCTTATGCCAGCAGAAAGTCGAGAACATCGAGCCGATATAGAGCCAAGGAATGGTCATACCAGAAATTTGGTCTCTGTTCTCCTTTATGTAGCTAAGCAAAGAGCCTCTGGCAAATGGAAGATTAGTCAAATTGAAGGGATGCTCAAGGTAATCTCTGTACTCCTCCTTGTAAGCATGGGACGTTGTGGGAAATGCAGAGATTTCTCCGGGTCCATCATTATGAATATCAGCACCATAGCGCACCTCAAAATCTTCTTCTTCTTCGTTCTCGGTATCAACGAGCCTCCAAAACTCCTTTTCAATGACGTTTACCGACGGGTCAGGGTTTCCGCTAAAGAGATCCTTGCAGTACTGTGCCTTCAACTCGTCACATTCCTGAGCAAATTCTCTAATGGTGTATATCGATTCAAAGTCCTCTTCAAAGCCATAGTCCGCGCTAGATCCTTTCAAACAGTCCTCACAAAACCAGTCAGTATCTGGAATCTCGTGTAATACAGGATCTAAACATCTCATATGAAAGTTCCTATTGCAGTCATCACAAATGAGGATTGTATCGGGCTCATCTAACTTGCCACAACTTTCACAACCGTTGCCTTTTCTCTTCTTAAACATTTCTTTCACCTGCGAGGTGAAGCTCGATCTGGACGAAGAGTTGCCATTCTTATTCTTCAAGAAAAGCACATAGTCAACAAAGTCGTTGTATAAGCCATCATTCTCAAATTTCCCCCGATAACTAAAAATTTGGTTTTCGACGTACACGTCATACAGATGTACTTGGTTTTGCTTAGACGTCAAGCCTTGCTGACGGGGAATCGATTCCCTGACAACAACAAACCCCGAGTCCAGCTGATCTTTTCCCTTCATCCTTAGGTAGTTGTTAAATCCGTTAAGCCAGAACTGCCTCGACCGGTTAGTCAGACTCAACTCGCTCAGAGTCTGCAACCGCGTGTGAAACTTGAAGGTATCAGGATCCAATGAAAAGGGAGACCTCCATCCTTTTGGTGGTTTGATCTTTAGTATTCCATATTCTTCACCAATCTTGATAATTTCTCTCGTGTTCAAGTATTTTATCGGATCTGCGAAGTCCTCCGTGGACGGATACAGAGTGGGTGCTTCTACTGTGTGCTGCATCGACAAACAGTTAATCTTGGGTCCAACTCGATTTCGCTGAAGAAAAGGAAGCGAATGCTTTGCTCAGACCATTTTTAGTCTCCAATTCACCTTTACACCATTATCCGCTCTGTAGCTCATTTAACCAATTTGAAACGGCTGCCAGCGAAAAAAAATGCAGGATATTGTGGTGTATGGGTGCATCTGTTAGCTGGCTTTTACAAAAATTAGACTAGGAATTGCACCACCATGCAGGACTTGGACGATGAGAAGTTCCAGAAGAAAAAGAACAGGAGTCGTAACTGGCAGGAGTACCTCATTAATGCATGGCAACGTTTTAAATTGAGCATATATCGGCGTGACAGGTCTACTTTTATTCGGCTTGGTGGTCTTCTTTTCTTCATTTTGTTCTGCTATTGGATTTCATCTGATCAGGGATCAGGGGAGCTTCAGAAGTATGCTAACAGAAAAGAGCGCAACTATTTTGAGAGGTCCAGAAAGGGGTATCATGACTATCTTAATACCAAGTTGGCTAATAACCACGAAAACATCGGATTTGGATTGGCTACTAATAAGAAGACACACAAAAAGCCAGGAGTACCTCCTAATCCGTCGCTGCCCGGGGTGTTTGCGAGAGAGGAGGACCAGGTTCCTAGGAGGCGAACTTTGACAAAAAAGAAGTCAAAAGGCTCACTGCTGCAAAGACTAGGAATCTCCAAGCCAAAACGGAAAATTTACGTTATCTTAGGACACTCCCCTGAGGTCGGAATCAAGCACCAAAAATCAAAAGAGTACTGGCTGATGGAAAAGTTATCTTTGATGAACAAGAAGCATTACTGTGAGAAGCATGGGTATGAGCTAATTGTTGTCAATTCTTTGGATGACGATGTTGGCTTGTACCAAAAAAGGTATCAGCACGAATTCAGGGAGGGCTGGGAAAAATTTGATCTTGTTAGGAAGCTGATGAAGCAGACATCTTACGACGAGTCCTCGGAAGTTGAGCAGTGGTATTGGTACTTAGACATCCACACCATAATCATGGAACCTAATTTACCGTTGGAAGACGTGATCTTCAAAAAGCTCGACTATCTTTACAGGGACCTCAAATATTTCAATCCGAACAACTTAATCGTGGACGAGGATCTAGATCATTTCACGCTAGGATCTTCTTTGAAGGAAACAACCGACATTAATAGCGTGGACTTGATTCTCACACAAGATTGCAATGGCATCAACCTTAATTCATTTTTAATCAAAAAGAGCGACTGGTCAAATCTGCTGCTGGACGTCATTTGGGACCCCGTTTTTTATAAACAGATGCATGTTAAATGGGTTAAGCACGGAACGGAGAAGAAGTATGGGTTTAGACTAAGCACTGACGAGTATGATTCGAACTCGTACAATAATGATGTGGAGGAAAGAAATTGTCTAGAATACTTATTCAACACCCAGTCATGGATCAGAGCCAAAATAGGGTTCATGCCTACCAAGGCATTCAATGCCCTTTCTGATGATTTTTGCATAGCTGATCCGGATGAGATCGACGAGGACATTGAAGCTTTATTGTCATCAGATCCTCAAGAGATTGCCAAAGTCGAAGCTGCTAAATCGCAGCTTCTCCGAAGTCAACATTTCCACTACAGCCCTGCGGACAGGGATTTTGTGGTCAATTACATGAACTGTGAAAAGCACCACACTTGTTGGGACCGCTTTCAGGAATACAGCGACGTCTACGAGGAACTCCACAAGAACTGGTTTGCCAAACTCTTGCATTTGTAGTATATAAGTAATAAATTAATTCTCTGCTGTGGTGTTAGGCGTATCTTTCAGATCGAGGGAAAAAACGCGTCAGTTTTTTTACTTTTGACAACTTTCACTATGGCAATTCTTTCCTCCAATCTTGTCAATACTGTAAGAATTGGCTTCTACGCCTTTGTGTCGTACCTGTTGCTGACGGACCCAAAATCTGTTCTAGAATATGAAGGACTAATCATACTTGCCTCGTCTATGAATATGCCCCTTTTGCTTACCACGGAAGGGTCATCGATCTATGGCGCCTTAGCACTAATCGTGTTCATGTCCGCATTGAGCGATCTAGTCCCCCTTCTGGACGGCAATCATGCATACTTTGAGGCTACTATCCCAACTCGGTTACTTGTTCACTTTGCCCTGGTTTTTTACTCTTACATGGGAGGAAACCCAATTATCTCCAATTCGCTTGTATTCGGATACTCCTTTATGGAGATTTGGTTCTCGGTCCTTATCTTTAGCTCTCTGAGAGAAGAGAAAATGGAGAGAGTGAAAAAGGAGCAGAAACGAGCACTAGACCTGAAAGAGAAGTACGAAAGAGGCGAGCTCGACGAAGAAGAGGAGGAAAAGATTACTCAAGACCTCCAAGAGGTTGAAATGAAGAAGATCATGAAAGAATTTGAAGATAAATGAGCTATTTCTTTCCCAACTGTGAGGCAATGTTGGTAGCTTCTTCCACTGCACGACTGACACCACTTCTAACTCCCTTGTCTTCCATCACCAGCAGACCACCAATGGTGCATCCACCCGGTGTGCATGCAGCGAGCTTCAACGCACCTGGGTGCTCCCCAGTTTCGTTCACCATCTTTGCAGTCCCTTCCATAACCTTAGCAGCACATTCTTTAGCAATAGCAGCAGGGATACCCATTCGAATACCACCCTCGGTGAGAGCTTCCATGAAGAGAAGGGAGAAAGCAACACCGGAGCCAACCAACGAAGTAGCAGCGTCTTGATTTCTTTCTGGAAGCTTGATGGCTGTTCCCACTCCGCCAACGACTTTCATCACAAAGTCCTCGTGCGGGAGACATTCGTCGGAAAACGACACCACAGCAACACCAGCGCCGAATTTTGCTGGTGTGTTGGTCATGACGCGGGCTATTTTACCCGCCTTAGACGACCATATTCTCAATTGATCGATAGACCATCCAGCCAACAGGGAGATGACAATTTGATCGCCCGGCAGTTGATCCTTGACTTGGCTGTAAACTTGCTCGCACAGGAAAGGTTTGCATCCGAGAATAAGAACTTCAGCCTTGCCAGCGGCCTTTGCATTACTTTCAGCGCCGAAAGAGACCTCTATTTTGTCTCCGAACGTGTCTTTGAGTTTCAGTGCCGACTTCTCAGAATTTGTACAACAGATAATTTTTGCAGGGTATGGCTCAAACTTGGTTTGGATGATTGCAGAGAGAACTGCGGTACCCATGGTTCCACAGCCAAGGATTGTGAGAGTATAGTTTTCTAACGACATAATTTTAATTAATGATATCTTCCGGTGAAAATTAAAATCCAGTCATAGAATGGTGGCGGTGCGAGGGTGGACCGCCCTTAATATGACACAAATAGAATTAGATGGGACAATAAATACTCTTATATCAAAGGCAACTTCGAGCCATACATAATTTTGGCCATCTAATTGATCTGGTAATAGCGCCACAAGACAGAACAGCGATAGTTTTTGAAGCACGGAAACAATTACGTGATTGACAGATATCACAACATTTAACCGCATTTCTTATTCTTATCTTGGAGGAATGACAAGCCTATACATTAGATCCACCTTTAGCTCTCTAAGGGAGTATCTAACCCCTATCAGTCACACATCCACCTTTTCAGAAACTGGAGAAATCACTCCTGAGGAATTTGTTGCGGCAGGAGATTATCTGGTGTATAAGTTCCCCACATGGCAGTGGTCTCCCGCTCCAGAGTCCAAGAAACGCGATTTTCTCCCGGACGAAAAGCAGTTCCTTGTTACAAGGCACGTTCCCTCCTACGTGAGGGCTGCAGATTACGAAACGACAGAGAGAGAACCTGAAATGATGGAGGATGACGAAGGATGGACGAAGACTAATGTGGAAAGCGTTGCCCCACAGCGATGCAGCACTGACGACGAGCGCCGACATTCCGTGAAGTACGTCGATATGACGGAGAGTGGAACGTCTTCTCCAGAGGACCGTGTCGAGGAACACGAGGGATCAGGTAAACATGAAATTAATGATATCGACGAGCTGATTGACGAGACCGCCGAAGATGGCGACGCATCCCATAATGATGGACAAGGCATTGTTATCAACGACCCGAAGAAGCGCAATTATGACCTGTACATTACCTATTCCACTTCTTACAGGGTTCCGAAAATGTATCTGGTGGGTTTCAACTCAAACGGTGTTCCGCTCTCACCAAACGAGATGTTTGAAGATATTGCCAGTGATTACAGACAAAAAACAGTCACCATCGAAAAGGCGCCTTTCCTTTCCAACACTACGTCGGTCTCGATCCATCCTTGCAGACACGCAAATGTTATGAAAGTTTTGATGAAACGAGCTGCGCATGCTGCCCAAGCTAAGAAAATAAGAGACAAAGATTTAGTGACCGGGGTGGCAAAACTGGGTCTGGCAGATGGCAAGGGCGGAGAAGAGGAAGATGAATGGGAGAACGTGGACCAAGGCGAGGAAGGCATTGTTCGTGTGGATCAGTATCTGGTGATTTTTTTGAAATTTATTGCTAGCGTCACACCTGGAATTGAATACGACTACACCATGGATGCATTTTGAGCCGACACGTATATAACACATATAATTCAACAACATAGCTTTTTGGGAACTATATAGACTCCTCTACACGTCTCCACATTTTGATGCTCTTGTCAACATTTCCTGTAATCAACCGTAGGCCACTCTGATCAAATTTAGAGCACAATATTCCTGTCTCTCCTGCCAGAGATCCTGGAACCGCAACGTTGTCGCCCTGCTGGAAGATCTCGCCCGACTCCCAGTCCCAGAATGCAAACTTACCGTCGTCACATCCACCGAACATAACTCCATCCTGGTTGGAAGCCAAGGTATTTATTATAGTGTTTCCATCCTGGATTTTATTCGTATTGAAAAACTCGAGATTCTGTAGGTAGGTGCAATCAGGGAGCTGGAACTTTTTGATTCCATCAGAAGAAGCGGTGACTAGCTGCTCATTTTCAGAGCCAAGCGCAAACGATCTCACAGACTTCGCATGATAGGTCAACGTTTTATCACATTTACCAGCAATAAGATCCCATGTTTTCACGGTTGAATCCATGGAAGAACTGATGACCTGAGGATTCGTGGCACGGGTCTTGACCATATTGACGCTCGATTTGTGACCTGTAAATGTGTATACCGCCACCTTTGTGCGAATATCCCAAACACGAACACTAGAGTCACGGCCTGCCGTGACTATTAGATCCAATGTGGGATGCAGGTCTATAGTGTACACCGAACTTAGATGCCCGTGATAGTCTCTGATGACGGCGTTTTTTTCCAAATCCCAACATTTGACAGTCTTGTCTTCTGAACAACTGAACATATATGGATGTCTGTCAGAAACGACCATTCCTCGAACTGCCATGATATGCCCTGTGAGAGTGAGATCCAGTCTCGAGGCTGCCAGGTTCCAAATTTTGATGGTACTGTCTGCGGAGCCAGTCGCAAAGTATTTGTTGAAAGGGTCGAAGGTGACCGAAGTTACTTGTCCTGTATGTCCCAATAATACTTTGTGCAATTTCCACTTACTATGTAGGTGTTTCTTCTTAGGCATGCCATCGAGCAGAGGAATAAGAGCGGAGTTTGTGATCTTGTCTTTAGTAAGATCATTATTTGCGAGGATAAGAGCTGAATCGTTAGTTGACTCGAGTGGTTGATTTCTGAGTTTATCCAGAATAGATCGTTTTCCAAGCTTTGATTCGATGTGTTTGGGCAAAGGGAACGCCCGCAATTCGTTATGTTGTATGGTCTTTGAGTATGCAGTGTCCAGTGGTATTTCGTAAGAGTCAGGATATAACTGCTCTCGCAGATCCTGGATCTTGCGATAAGATGAGGTCATAATAAATGCAAAAAATTGATATTTTTCAAAAAAAAAAAAAATTTAATTACTAATATGGATAGCGAAGAGCCTGAATACGTCAACCTTCAAGAGGTCGAAGAAGTCGTTGAAGACAATGGCGAAGAGCAATACCACGATGAAGATGAAATGGAAGAAGATGACGAGCCGCTGGAGCTGGATCTGAGCAACAACTCTCAGGGATATTTTGACAACCATCAGGATTCCATCTTTGTGGTGGCGACCCACCCTACTGTGCCTCTGATCATGACAGGAGGTGGTGACAATACTGCATATTTATGGACTTCTCATACGAATCCAACGAAACAAGTGGCAAAACTGGAGGGCTACACAGAGTCTGTTGTTGCTGGGGGCTTCAGTTCTGATGGTTCCTACTTGATTACTGGAGACATGACGGGCAAAGTGTTGGTGCACAAAGCCTCGAAGAAATTTCAGGTGTGGAGCCTGTATGGTACGTTAGAGGATGTGGAGGAGATCACCTGGATCAAAGTGCATCCTAAACAGAACGTATTCGCATTTGGAGCAAGTGATGGCTCGGTTTGGGTGTACCAAATTGAACCTACATTGGAAGTGATATTTACTGGTTTCTCGCATTCAATGGAATGTACAAATGGAGAGTTCATCAATACAGACAATTTAGACGAGCTGAACCTGATCACAATTTCTGAGGATGGCTCTATCATCAGTTGGAATTGTTTTACGCAGACTCAGAACTACAAGATTGATGCTGATTCTGGGCTCAGGGGAGTTGTGACTCCGTGGGTCTCATTGGAGGCAGACCCAAATGGTAAGGCGCTGGCAATTGGTTCTAGAGATTCGCAGGTAGTCGTCATAAACAGCGAAACGGGAGCAATCCAGAACATGTTCAAGGTGTTGGAGCTGCAAGACGGACAGGATGTGTTTGATATTTCGATTGAGAGCATCAGCTGGTGCAGAGACCCTAACTTGTCCCTTGCTGCGCTAGGTCTGGTTTCTGGAGACGTGTTTATATTTGACACCAAGACCTGGAAAGT
The DNA here is from genome assembly GCA_030574315.1 of Ogataea siamensis. Classification (NCBI taxonomy): domain Eukaryota; kingdom Fungi; phylum Ascomycota; class Pichiomycetes; order Pichiales; family Pichiaceae; genus Ogataea; species Ogataea siamensis. The sequence continues at coordinate 317,167 of JAJMET010000006.1, forward strand.
AAGACGCACTCTCAAGTGTTCCGATGCAGTCACGAAACTGCAGTACCTTGAAAACTCGCCCCTGCTTCTTGGTGCATCTATGGACGGCAAAGTGTACAAATGGGACTCCAGAACCGGCGAACAGCTACACACATATGTTGGCCATCACATGGGAGTTCTTGATTTTGCCTTGGACAACTCCAAGATCCGACTCGTGACGGCCGGAGACGAGGGAGTTTCATTGATATTTGCCGTATAAACATATTTGCATTATTTCTGCAACACTTCCTTCACCTTCTTTTCCACCAGCTGTTCCAACAGCTTACCAAATGCGCTGTCCTTGCTCTGCAAAGAGACTTGAATTTGACGCTCGATCAGCTTGCCGGTAACGTCAACTTCAATGTTGACTTTGTCACCCAGCTTCTTCATTGGCAAGATGACTTTTTCCTGTGTGTAAGACACCATCATAATTTTGAATCTTGCTTTTTCGTAGTTCACATCAATCACAGTCAAACTCGTTCCGTCGACACAAATGAACCCCTTCTGGACAATGTAGTTGATCACATCCCTGTCGCGCAGTTCGAACTCGAACTGGATGCTGTCTCCATCCGGTTCTCTGCCCACAATCTCCGCAACTGTGTCGACATGACCCTGCACCATGTGGCCTCCGAATCTCACCTCGCCCGACACAGCTCTTTCTAAATTGACCTTGTCACCAACTTGCAACTCTCCCACGTTCGTCTTGCGCAAGGTTTCCTGCGAGACACCAACTTTAAATTGTGAATCAGTGAACTCCGTAACAGTCAAACAGATACCATTGACGGCAATAGAGTCGCCAAGATGGCAATCTCCCAAGATTGACGAGGCATTCGCAATAACAATATCTAGGTCGTCGTTGTCCCCCACCCTGGTGACTTCCTTGATAGTGCCTATGGTCTCGACGATACCGGTGAACATGACTTATTAATTATGATTATGTAATTTGAACTGACAGAAAAAGTTAAGAGTGAGATGGTGTAATTTATATTGCTTAGCTAGATGATTACATGAATGCCTTAGCAAGACACTGGGCAGGGGTGTTATCGGCCATCTCGATTTTTGATGATTGTTGACTTGAATAATGGAAGGTTTTATTGACGAGATCGACGCCAGGGACCGACCAATTGTTTAATGAAAGAAGCTTGAAATCCCGGTTTTTGATGGTCATCCTTTGAGCCGGTATTCCCTTGGAAGGACTGCGACGCTGGTCGATCGAAAATTGCACCTGCTGGCTTCACAGGCATGTAGACGGTCGCGAGCAGGAAAAGGGACCAAGGGCGCGACTTCGCTGATCCCTGAGCATGGACAGCGGCTGTCCAGTGGTGGTTGTATCACCGAACCGATGGTGCGCAGGCTGCAGGCCTCAGCCGCACTCACCCCTACACCACGAGACCGTTATATTATACTAGCCGTTATGCAGACATGTTACATAAGCGTGACAAAAAAATTTTAAGTTTCAGCTGCAAATTGAAAAATTTGTTTTCCCAAAAACAAACTCCGTTCCGCGTAGACGCAATGTGGTCATTGTCACCATGCGGAATAGATTGGGATTTATCACCATGACCACCCAGACCTATACAGGGCTCCCATGGTGTCTTGTGGTAAACGAATCCCATATATCGAACGGCAATTGCAGAGGATGGGTCTCGACGCTCACGAGCCCTGGCCTTTGAATATTGCAGACAATTTTTTCTCGCCATGAAACGGTTAGGAAACTCGGCTGATAGTCTGCCTCGCATAAGGCAAAATAAACTAGTAGAAAATTTCGACGTGGTGTACAGGTTTAATCTGCAAGTGCCAGCTGGCCAGTCAAATAAATGTGGGTCTAGAGGTAACTTAAGATTGTGACCTGAAACTAAAAGTTCTTCTCTGGACTCTGTTCTTTCAGCTACCGTTCGTTCCAATATTTGCAATAATAGAACGGGGTTTCTACGTATAGGCTGATAGATCGCGGTAGCAATGACTGATCCTACTATTCTCAAGAGCGGGTCCAAGGGTGAAGGCCTTTCTAGCGCCGCGAGCAAGCGCGCGCGCAAGGATAGGCTCAGGCCCAAGTCGAGAAGTAGCGGTCGGTCCAGCACTGGGCTGGAGTACGACGACTACTTGGAAAATCGGCGCAGAAAATCTTTTTGGAGATATGTGAAGAGATGGAGGCGGCACAGATACATCAGAGTGGCAATACCATTGCTGTATCTGATAGCCTTTATTCTTGTCCTGAACAGGCTCCGATCCCATGATGACTACACAGCGGGCGACAGCCCAAAGGGGTTTTCTTTGCCTTCTTTTGGCGGAATTTTCAACAGAAAATATGTAAAACCAGATGCCAAGAATGAGCTGATGGAAGAAAACAAGCAGTCACAAAATCAGCTCTTAAAGTTCCCCTACACGGCGGAAGTGACAGTTCTACCTAACGCCCCTTACATCCATGCCAGGGAGACCTCAGACTTAAGGGCAACATATGCGATTTATTTTGAGGCGATCAAACAGCACCTGGCAGATCTGCAACAGAATCCAAAAGCCGAGACACCAGAGTTTGACTTCCACTGGAAAGACTGGATAGACATGCGTGATCTGATACCTCTGCTGGAACAGAAGCCTAATTGTTTTGTGGCTGGTGTGCTAGGGTCCAATGTCAGGACACCATGGCCAGGGTGCATCGATACTAAAAATAAAGACAGCGCGGAGCTGAACTTCTATTTTGACTCTCCAGCTACCGATTACGAGTCCGAATATCGTCTCAGCTTGAGAGGAAAAACCTATTTGGTCGAGGCCGCCCCGTTGCCTAACAAATTGATCTTCCTTGCAGGAGACCTTGCATTTGTGGTAAAAGTCGCAGCGAAAAAGGATGTGTTGAGGTCTGGAATGTTGGAGGACTACATAAAGTCGCAGATGACGCGCTATGGTTACACGTATCAGCAGGTCATTAGCTCGCCGATTTCTGTTTTCGACTCGTTGGCTGAAATTAGCCAGATTCTGGGCCGAGACCTTGTGGATGCTACCGCACAGGGCTCGAACAAAACAGAGATTTCCATTGACCAGTTTGAACTGCCTTTCAGCAAAAAGAAGGCAAAGCTTGCTGGGGCCGCTTTTCACTATCAGCAATACCATTACAACGATGTAATGGTGAGAGAAAAAGACGGAGCGGTTGGGAAAAAGAAGTACGACTGGCGTTTCTTCAGTAACCTCATACTCGAGGAGTCTGACAAGCGCAGCACATGGCACCAGCTGATACGTGGATGGCTGCATTTCTCCTCAAATATGGGCATCACCACATGGCTTTCCCAGGAAGCTCTTCTTGGGTGGCACAGAAATGGTCTACTTAGTCCATGGGAAGAAAGCGTTCATTTCGAAGTGCCCGCCAAAGACATGCTCAGACTCGCAGAATCCTTTAACGGCTCTCTAGTGGTGCAAGACCCGGCCGACGGGACCGGCGTCTTCTTCATTGATGTGCATCCGTACTTCATGGAGCGTGCCAGACACAACAACGGGAATGCTTCACCGGAGTCTGTTGATCTCAAGTTTATTGACATTCGCACGGGACTGTACCTAGAAGTGACAGGCCTCATGGTCAGCAACGACGGTCTGTCTATTCCTTCCAATGCGATGGAAATGTTTGTGAACGAGGGAGATGTGCTCAAGGATCTAAAGTCAGACAGAACGGTGGATGCTTCAAAGCGCAAGATTGTGAACAGTGGAACAGGATTTTTCTATCACATTGACCAGCTTAATCCACTGAGACGCACGCTATTCGAGGGCAGACTGGCCAACGTGCCAAATCGCTTCATATCTATTTTGGACATGCTGTACAAAGATATTATCAACACCAGAGAATTCTACGGCCACAAATTTGTGGACCATCTGAGACTATGGGTCAACAGTGACCAATGCAACTACGTTCCAACTGAAGACATTGAGTATTTCAGAAAGGGCGGAAGCAACTTTATTGGAGCTTGCCACGATTTCAAGATTTGGGGCGAGTATAATAATACCAAAGCTGCTACACTATTTAAACTGCTGGAAGCAGAGAACGATTACAACATGGTGTTAAGCTCGATCGACGAGCTTCCCCTGCTTTACAACGATTACTGGATCAGCAAACGTGAGAAGATCCTGAATCTCTTATACAACGTCCCGCTTCAAAAAACATAAATGATATATAGAGACTAATAGCGTTGTGTAAGGTTCAGGGCCACGTGAAAATTCCCAATTCGGATATAATACCGTGTACTTAAAATATGCACGCACCGTTAAAAAACCGGGGCAACAGTGTTCTTTTTTACTGCGAAACATGTCTTTTCTTCTTGCTGGACATAGAGGGTAAGTGAGTCTGCACCTCAAACTGACCGCAGGTTTAAGAAAACATGCCCGGAAAACACTATCCTTGCTTTCGACGAGGCGGTGAAAAACGGATGTTCCGTTATAGAGACTGACCTCCATACTTCATCGGATGACGAGGTTGTGATTTGCCACGACATTGACACAAACAGGGTGTTTGGAGAAGATTTAGTGGTCACAGAGTCGCCGTACAAAGGCGTTTTGTCCGAATTACGAACATTACAGGCTCCTCATTTACCGATCCCAACACTCAAACAGCTTTTGGAGTGGTGCGTCGAAGTCAACAAGAATCGGTCCGATCCCGTCAAGCTGATGCTGGATATCAAAGCTGACAATGACCCGGTAAAGATAGTGGACCTCATTTTGGAAAATCTTGCAGCTGTGGGCGGTCTCGAGTACTGGAAGGACAAGATTATCTATGGGCTGTGGAACGCCGCTTATTATGACGAGCGCATTGCGCAGTTCGAGATCCTCAACATTTCTGTTGATATACTTACGAGCAAGAAGGTGGTCAGTCAAGTGAAGGAGAAAGGAGGCAGGATCGATTGCGTCTCGTTAATTATCGTGGCCAACGGACTGGGCTACATGGTTGACGAGATCCTTCAATTTTGTCAACAGGAGAAAATAAGGCTGTGGTTCTGGACAGTCAATACTAAAGAGGACCTACAAACTGCGCTTTCTACGTATGGATCTTATAAGATCGACGGCCGGCCTCTTTTGGAAGGATTTGTCACTGACGACCCCGTGACCATCCTTTCCCCTACAAAACCAGTCCTTTCATTTGGTTACAGAGTTCGTTTTTTCCTCAAGTCCAGGGTCTATCTTCTTGTCTTATTCTTTTATAGAAGAAATATTGGGATCCGTCCCATGTTGACGGTCCTTAAAAAAGTGGGATTTTTATAAGGGCTTAAAGGATATTTTTTTTATAAATTGTTTTTGAATATACCTTCTTTGACTAGCATCCATGAGGTGCTTGACGCTGGCGCTAATGTCATTGGCGGGATCACTTACCACGCAAGCAACAGGAATCTCTTTTCTGCCTTCTTTATTGCAACCACTCGTACCCGACAGTAATCAGGGACCAGAAAAACCCGCCATAGAGATACGCAATAGAACAATGGTATACTCCAACAATGGCTCTATATTTCACCCGCCTGAGTCAATCCCTATGCTGGATCCTAGTATGGTGCTGGATTTGGGCCGAAAAATAATCCAGTCTCAGCAGCGAGGCTATTTTGTGATTAAATTGGGGATGATTACCAGTTCAGCCTGGGATACACAGTCATATGAAGATTTTACCACAGTGGTGGACAATGCGCATTTTTTCCCAACCCTGCTTGGCTTTGTTATTGAGGCATCTTTGGAGGAACGCAATTTGCCGTTTTTTAAGGCAGCTGTCAGAGACATTAAAAAGTATCTTGTTCGCAACCGAATGAGGTATATCCCAGTTGGACTACAGCCTCAGTCACAAATCAATACGGCTGTAGACCAGTATCTGACATGCAGCACGCTCTATCCTGTTGATTTCTATTACTCGAGCAACGGCCTGAGCTTCCCGAGTCCTCGTGCGGGACCATGTCCCACTAATATGTCAATTTGCACATCAACTCTTCCACATACCCCCCGAGCCTCACGATGCGACTGCATAATGTCGGCTTTGCGATGTATGATCAATCCGAAAAAAGTAAACCAGGAGGTAAATGAACTGGATAGATTATGCGACACGGTCTACTGTGGATCAATAGAAAATGATGTCGTACAGGGTAGATATGGCATTTTCGCAAGCTGCACAAACTTGCAGAAACATTCAATTGCCTTAAACCTTTACTACTCTTATAACGGAAACCAGGCTTCGTCCTGCCACGCGGGTGGACTAGGAAAACTGATCGCCCATAACTACTCCATTGAGAATTACCAATCACTCTACGACTACAATGGGAAATCATGCAGACAGGAAATCATGGATGACTGGGATCGATACTTAATTGGTCGGGCGAGGAAACATATCACCTCAGGTGAGCGTGATTATGTCAATGACGATATTGACAACGAGGTTGAGGATCCATATTTGAGCTCGGCTAATAGGATCAGAGATACGTGGATTCGGAATATGTTATTGGTATGTCTTTTGTTTTCTATTTAACAGGGCTGCTTAATCTCACTGTTCAATCTTTCTTGGGCCCCCATTTCACTCCCAAAAAGCCAGATCCGTTCATGAGACCAAGTTTCTTGTTCACAGAGGCCGACTTGGGGCTTCCGACAAGATAAAACCGTTTTTCACCCTTCACATCCATTGACACATACAGGAGCTCCTGCTCAACAAAATTCTCCTCAATTGCTTCCAATTGCACAACTGCAATCTTGTAATCGCTCTTCACAAAAAACCTCATCAGCATGTGCTCCTTGTTGTCCTTGGCAAGATATTTGGTGGCCTGGATAGGTCTGTTTCTGGTCCACTTGTCTCCTGCGGCGTATCCGTAGGCTTTCAGCCTAATGTGTTTTCCACTTTCGATTTCTTCCTTAGAGTATCCAAGAAGCTTCAAAGCTTCCTCATTTTTCTCAATCATTGAGACAACCCGGTTGAAGGTGGACGTTTCGCCCGACGGAGAGAACAGCTCGCTAAACACCAAATACAACGAAACCGAAGAAACTCCCAGAGCCAAAAGAACTATCGACGACGAGACCATGAACTTAGAGCCCCGAACAAGATTGCGCAAAAATGACACTTTCGACTTTTTCGCACTCCCTGCTGGTGGCTCCTGTGAACTCGAGGTATGAGTATGCGTATGGCTATGAGAATGCGTGTGATCTTGATGACTATGCGAATGGTATCTTAAGGACGTGACCGAGAAATTGGAATTGGCCAGACTAGAAATTAAAGGTCTCCGCAATGTTTGGCGCATGCCAAGGGCTGTAAAACGAGACAACATTAGCGTGTGAAATATAGCTGAATATTTTCGTCAAGAACGACGATTAATTTTTCTTCATTTTTCAAATCACTAGCGGTGTAGAGATGTAGACTCATTAGTTGCGACCAGGCTTTCCGTTCGGGTGTTCGAAGTCCAAGCCTACAACAATTTTCCGAAGCAAGGAAAGTACATGCAAGTGCATGTGTTACAGAAGTGCCTCTGCAGATAGAGGAGCCCCTGATATAGGTGTATCCACGTTTTTTTTTCCAGCCGCCAGGTACGCACAGATCAGATGTCTGGTCGAGGAGAATATGCTGGAATAACGCCTTTGCGGGTAGTCGGATGTCTGTAAAAAAGGAAGCACAAGCACGATTTCCTAAAAACGCTTAATAAGTTGCTCAGAGAAGGTTGCATATATTCTTCGGTGACCCAAAAATGCCACTATTTTGGGCCCGTGGTGTAATGGTTATCACGTCATCTTCCGGAGGTGCATGGTTGCGGGTTCGAGTCCCGCCGGGCCCTTGGTTTTTTTTCTTTTTTGGTTTTTTTTTACTAATTTAAGTACGTCATAGGCTGTAGCATGCATGCATGTGCGTAATCTCACATGGACGTCGGAAAAACCTTTGTGGGCCATAGTCTAAGACATAGTTTGCCATAGACAGTATTGTCTTTTTGAGTAGAAATAGAGGTTCTCTAGCTTCGACTTGTTCGTTCTAGCTACATGGCGCAGTTATGAGGTCACAGCCTCATTGGCAGGGCTAACATCTTGCGTATTTTTCTGCAGGAGTGAGCAAACCGTTGGGATGAGACATGCAGTATTTTTTAATTTCCTCGTTTACTGATGAAATCAAGTTTGCCAGATCACTAAACTGAACTTCTTTCTTTTGTGTTTTTGGCAAGTCCTAAAGTATTTATTTATTAGCCGGTGTAATTTTTTAACAGCATGTCTGTGGACTCGGAAATCACTCGGTCGCCCCCGAGTGACAGTGATTGTGCAAGAAAGAGAAAGAGGGCACTCAAGGCGTGTGTCATTTGCCATCAGCGAAAGATCAAATGTGACCTTGATTTCAAGGAGGTGGGACAGAGATGTACCAACTGCGAGGAACTTGATCTAGAGTGCGAGCTTTACAAGCGCAAAAAGAGAATCAAGAAGTTTCAAATACACAAGAACCTATCAGATCTACTGGAGAAGACCAAAATTGAGACACTGAATGCAGTACGTGTTGATCCTGTGGAGCTGGTCGGCAAACTCAAGAAAACTCGGCATCACGAATACATCTACAAGAGTTTTTCAGATGCCGAAAATAAGTTGGTCACGAGATTATTTGACGAGTACTCCAAGGAACAACAATTCCAGGACGTGAGTGACGCAAGTATTCGCAACCTAAACTTGTTGGGATGCTTCAACCTGCCTGAGAAGTCTGTTTGTCAGTTGTATGTGGACTCGTACTTTGCCAATGTGCACCCTCTGATACCAATTCTCAACAAGGAAACGTTTTTATCGGAAAATAGTAAATTTACCAATCCGACCTCATTGCTTCTATTGCAAACTATTTTATTTGTCGGTTCTAAGTTCATAAAATGCGAGTCTGACGAGAGCAAAGCCACGCAGTCTAAAATCACGAATATTCTTTATGGTCGCGCCAAAGCCCTTTTTGACCATGATTTCGAAGGCAACCCTGTGAATTTACTTGGCGCAATGGCTCTGTTGGGACTCGGACTAGAGGATCATTATTTCCACACGAAGTCCCTGTATTCGTGGCTGCAGGTGTCAATTTCAGTCGCCAATTCCCATGGGTTTTTCCACAATGATCTTTCCGACTATACCGAGAAGGAACAATGCCAAATAAGAAAACTAGCGTGGTATCTCATCTCTAAAGATACAGTGGTGTCGGTGATTCTGGGAAAGCCGCGATTGGTGGACGTGTCCACGGTACCCTCAGAGAAGCTGTCGCTCCGGGATTTCAGATTTGACACCGACATATCGGACACCATCAAGCTCTATGCGATCGAGCATTTGCGTTTAGCCGAGGCTCTGGCCGCCGTGGACCAAACGCTGTTCAACAGCACTGGCAGTTTACAAGCGGGCGAACAGGACAGCCTGCTCGGCGCATGGTTTGATACCGTACCGAACGAGCTGAAGCTGGGGACACACACGAAAAAGAGTCCGAACTACCACAGCTTGATGATATGCTGCAATTATTTCTGTACCCTAATTACGCTCCATCATTCCAGCATCGTGCGTTCTGTGGCCACGGGCTCGCCGCTGGACAGACAAGCCGAGAACCATAGATCTTCGTGGGAAGTGATTTTTCAATGCTGTGTGACGGTGGACACAATCTTGAAGGAGCTCAAGAACTCCGCAGCATTGTCAATTTTTGGCACGGAAATTATTATCTGGACCTTCCTTCTGGGTAAGGTGCTCGTATATTTTTTGAGAGCAAAAGACAGCCAGGTATCCGGGAAGGCCAGGGACATTGCAAACAATTTACTGGACATACTGGAGAACAGGATCGACAATTGGAACCTTACGCAGAAATTTCACCATGTGCTACGCAAATTGTTCCACGACAAAAATATACAGAACGAGTTACTGCGCAACTACATCGGTCCGGACTACAACGGTACCGAGGTGGAGTTTTCGCAGCCGGTAGTGTCTATCAAAGCGGAGAAGTTGGAACCTAGTGCAAGTCCTGATCGGTCTGTTTTCGAAGCATCCGTGAAAGACTACGATCCGCAGGCGTATTCGTCGCAGAGGTCCAACAAAATCTCCATTGCATCTCTCATCTCCCAACCCGAGCCCCTAGAACCTGCTGAAGCAGGCGGTAGCGCTCCCGGTTTGTGGAACTACCGCAAAGAACACTAGCATTTGTATTTCTTTTGAATTTAATAACTATTCAAACACAGGCACCCAGTTGAGGTATTTGAACCACACTGGCTCGACCAACACACAGTAGCCGTCAGCAATTTTCGTAGGAGATCGATCAAGCGTCTCAACTGTGCCTTGGATCACACTCTTACGACCACGAAACTCTTGAACGGCCGCTTTCAGAACGATAGTCGAGTTTGGCGGAGCCTTGTTAAAAAAGTTGATCTTCAATTGCGCAGTGACCCCACGCTTGGAAGGTAGCTTCGAAAATCCACACAAGCAAAGTCCTTCATCGATGATGGTCGATATGATTCCGTTGTGGATTTTCCTGTCTGCTCCCACGGTTTGATCGCCCAAATGAGCTATGCAATACATTTTCCCCTCACTGCGGTTGAGGAAAATAATCGGATCCGTTGTCATGTGGTTTGGCGAATTCAGGAGGCCTTGACCCACATGGTACTTTCTGTGCGCCTCAGGGATCAGCTGCGACCCCGTGAGCAGCTCGAATGATTTATCAGCTGCTAATTTTTGATACAGTGCAGAATCTTTTATCGACTGAAGGGTCTCCAGCGAATGCTCATTGGACAGCTGTTTGTCTTTCTCACTGGCTGTAGGCCAAGCCCTACCAAACACAGAAACTCCCGCGCCAAATGAAAGGACACTACCTGCGCTCACGCCAGCAATTCGTAGAAATCTGTTGACAGATGCCATAAAGTAATAAATATTAAATATATAAAAAGGTCGATCGTCGCGGGAGCTTGGAATTGCCAAAAAAAAAAAACTCCACGATAAACAAAAGTTTACTTGTTTGTTCACGAAGAAACAAGATAATTTGACACGGCAGTCGGGTTGAGCTGACTCTGGAGCATCAAGTCTAACGACTAGAACATTTTTTTTTTGTTCAGAATGGAAGAAAACCAAGGATTGTCGCCGAGTGCCGGTCCCAATGAGCAAGGCCATGGTCCACTTAAAAACAATGCTAGTGCACCTGGAGCTACTTCTAATGACCTAGAGAACCTACAGCAAAATGAAAACGGTTTGGATGTCGATATGGAGGCAGATGTCAAACAGGAGTCGGAAGTTCCAGCTGAACGTGCGGATGGTGACAAGCTGAGCAATAACCAGGACGCTAACGTACCTTCAGAACCTGAAGCGCCTGTGCATGATGAACCTCAGACAGAAGCCAGGAAACGGACACCAGGACCGAGCGATATGAAACAAGAGCCTAAAGAAGAAACTATCCCGCTACCGCACGAAGGGTCTACAGAGTTTGAAGAGAACAAGTCTGCCATGGACCCACAAGACTCTGTCCCCAGCGATTACATGTTCACGTCGAGGCCCCAGATGGAGAGTACAATCAGTATGAGCTCTTTGGAAAAACAAACACATACGATAGTTCTTCCATCATATAGCTCGTGGTTTGACATGAGAAAGATTCACAAAATCGAGAAGGAATCCCTACCAGAGTTTTTCAACAACTCAAATAAGAATAAGACGCCACAGATATATGCGAGGTACAGGAATTTTATGGTGAATTCTTACCGACTGAACCCCAACGAGTATTTGTCATTCACCGCAGTTAGAAGGAACCTAGTTGGCGATGCTGGTGCATTGCTTCGATTACACAAATTCCTGGACAAATGGGGCCTTATCAATTACCAAGTAAATCCAGAAACGCGTCCAGTACCTCTAGAACCTCCTTACACCGGAGACTTTACCGTTGATTACGATACACCTCGGGGCCTGTTTCCATTTGAGAGCTACAAACCACCTGTTGAGTTGCCAGACATGTCTAAAGTTAAGGAGCTTTTGAACACGAGCAGCAGTGGGTATGATGATGGGTTGAATGGGGACTCGGCCAAGAGAAGGAAAGTTATCAAGCCCGACTTGGACAAGGGCTGGACTCAGTCGGATCTCGAGAAACTAGTGGAAGGCGTGAAAAAGTTTCCTAACGAATGGTATAAAATTGCAGAGCATGTGGGCAACAAAAGCCCAGAGCAATGTATTCTACGGTTCCTTCAATTTCCAATTGAAGACGAGTTTTTGGAGAAAAACAAAGAGCAGCTTGGTCCGCTAAAATATGTTCCTAATTTATCATTTTCGCCTAATGACAATCCAATAATGTCGACTTTGGCGTTTTTAACGACGTTAGTGGACAGCGAAGCAGCTGTCGCGGCTGCCGATAGGGCAAAGAAGGTGGTGGACAGCAAGCTGACTAAAATGCTTGATAGAGCAACGGAAAACGCTTACACGAAAACTGAGCCAAACGAAGAGCTCGAAGGAGATCCCACAGACAATGCAGAAAAGACAGAGGTTGACCCTCTTACGGATGTGAAAGATGCGGCAAGCACGTCGTTCGGGCTTGCCGCAGCGCGGTCGCACGTTTTTGCCAACTACGAGGAGAGAGAAATGAACAAAGCAATGACAACAATTGTGAACAACGAGCTGAAGCTTGTCGAGCTCAAACTAAACAAGCTGAGCAAGCTTGACAGACTGTTCGAGTACCAGAAGAAGCAGCTTGCGAAGAAGAGCGACGAGCTGTTTGTGGACCGACTCTCATTCTTTAAGACGGCCAACACGGTTTCTTCCAAATTGATGCAAGCCATCGAGTTGTTGGAGGACAAGAGCGAGGCGGGCGACAAGTTGAGGAAACTGGTTTCTGACGCTAAGGAACTGATCCAGAAGCCGCCGAAGAAGAGTCTCAACGTTCTCGGTTTCGAGTCTAAGGACGAGGAGCGCAGTCTTGCAGAAGAAGAGATGAAGCCGGTGAGTTATGAGGCCCCACAATTGTATAGATATTGGTCAGGATAATGTAATTTTATCATACTTAAAGGTCGTATCTAGTGGACAGAAGCCTGGAGAGCCTCCAAAACCTCGATCTCGATGGCAGCCTCGGCAGCGACGGCCTCGTCGGCGGAGGAAGCGTTCTTCTGTGCCTCAGCCAATAGCGATTTGATGTTCTCGGAGGAAAATGCGTCCAATGGGTGAGCCTCGACGGTGGAGATGTTGAGTTTGGAGCCTGGAACAATGCTGGCGAAACCACCGGAAACAAAGTACTTGGAGGTGTTGCCGGAGGACTCAATCACTTCGACCACTCCTGGGGCCAATTCCTCGACGGCTGGCACGTGGTTGGCCAAGATACCCATTTCACCGGAGCTAGCTGGCAAATTGACTTGGCTGACCTCTTTGTTTGTGAGCAGGGCCTAATAGGTGTTAGTATTGGATATCGGACGAACTTACTTGGTGGGGCGAAACCAGAGAGACTTTCAGGACGTCTGGGTTGACCGCCTCAGCGTAGGTTCTGACACCGACGGTGGCAGTTCTAGCTGTTCTGGCAATGGATCTGAGGGACTGTCTGAACATTATTGTGAAAAGGAGAAAGTTATTTTTTTTCCACTTCGTGGCCTCCTAGAAAATTCATATGATTGGTCCGCACCGCCGTCGCGTCGGTCGACGGTTCTGGGGGTTCCTTTTTTTTAATGCGATCTAGTCTGTATCCTAGTGACTGACCATGTCTTCTTCGCTGCGAGACTCTGCCAACAACATCTTCATAACGACGGCCACCATTTTGGACAAGCTGACGTACAAGCTGAGTGCCAAGGCCACGGCTACCGTGGTGCCGCACAACAACGACTCGCTGGTGAGGCCTCTGTCGCAGACATTGAAACAGGACTTTGAGCGGTACAACCAGGTATTGGACGAGCAGAACATGGATCTGAAGGAGGCTGAGTACGTGCTGCGCTACCTGAAGGTGAAATCAGTGAAAGATGAGGAGATGGAGAAGCTACGGCTAGAGGAGGCGGAAAAGAAGAAGAGAATTGAGGAAGAGGAGGCGTCGAAAAAGAGGTTGGAGCAGGAGCAGCGTCACTCCGAGCTGTACAAGAAGCAGCAGTCGGGCAATAACGGCAGCGACGTTTTTGGCTCAACAGACGACCTGATGAATCTGGACCTGGACAACTTCCGCACGGATTTCCTGGACTTTGGCCAAGAGGGCGACGCGCCGCCTCAACATAACGACGACATGATGAAAGACATATTCGACATAAACACGAACGGCAACAACGAGCCGTCGACAATGGATTCGCTCACAGACTTGAATCTGGATTTCTTGGAACAGCCGGCCCAGGCAGGCCCTGAGCCCGCTGCTCCGGCACAGGAAGAGGACCGCGGGCTGATGCCGACAGACCAGATGGAGAACCTGTTCTCGCAGTTTGACGAGCTCGTAAATAGTGGAGATTATTAAATTAAGTTTATATACTTATTTTCCGCAGCAGGATTTCTCAAAAGCCAGTCTCGAGGCCTTGTCCTTAGACTCCTTGTACTCGGCCCTCTTGACCTCGGAGGTGGTCATGGCGTGTGAAGGCTGGATGTCTAGACCAGGGTTCTCGGTGAAGAAGTGACGCGGTCTCAACATGAGGGTGATTGGCTCTGCAGGCATCAGAGGGAAGTCTTCTGGAGCAGGGAAGTGGGTGATGCCGAAAGTGTGGAAGAACAGAATGTCTGTGTTTTCGATGCTGTCGGAGCCATCGCCGATCCACTCTCTCATGCCCCTCACGCCGTCACCAGACCATTGGGGAACGTGGTCTCCGGATGGGTAGAATCTGTCGTCCTTGTAACGAACAACGTTGACAGAGTGTCTTGCCCATGGGGCTCTCTTGGAAACCAGCGATCCCTCCTTGGCCAGCAAAGGAGGACACTGGGTCGACACAAGCTTGTAGGATGGTGGCTTACCGGAGTATGGATTGACCTTGTTCGGATTGAAGATGTCCCACGATCTGCCGCTGGACGACTCGTAGTTGGTGAGCGAGTCCTTGACGGTCTTGAACGTGGTTTTTTCCGAGTAGAAGGCGTTTCCGTACATGTTTTCTGGAGAGCCCAGGGCGTACGGCGAAGATCTTGCGTCGCAGGCCGCGGCCGAGTTACCGTCTCCGTCGATTCTTGGGTCGATTCTCAGCGAGAACAGGTGCTGGTGGTTGTGGGCATTGACGTTCGGATACACTCTGGTTCCCCATGGGCCGGCGTTCTCGCCGTCGGCGAGAACGTACGTGTTCAGAATACCGGTCAGCTTGACGTCCAGCCTGATGGCTCCGTCCTGCATAAAGACCCAGTACAGACAGTACTCGTAGTTGGCGGCGGTGAAAATCTGGGAGATGACCAGCTTGGTGGCTCTGGTGACCAGCGACGTGGCAAAGTTGTCTCTGAAGTCGGAGTGCTTGAACAGCAGGCCATCGTCTTCCTCGTGGATGCACACGGCATTCTTGATCGTAATAGGCTCTCCTGCTCTGTCGGAGAAGTGTGCGTCCAGATAATGGATCACGCCCTTGCAGTCGCAGCCCAGCGACAGCGGATTGGTCATGTAGCCGGCTCCGTACTCACCAATGTCCAGAGCGTGCTTTCTCTGGTGGGGGAAGTCTGGAGAGCCGTAGGGCACAATCATCTCCGACAGCGAGATTCTGTGGAAGATCGGTCTGACGTTTCCGTGGTCGTTGTATGCCACGTCCGACAGAACAATTCCCTCTCTGTAGTTGAATCCAATGTGGAACTTGAAGTTCGACCACTCCATCACGTTGCCCGTCATCTTGAACGACACGCCCTCTGGCTGGGTGATGTTGATAGGAGGAGCCTCTGGTCTCATGGAGCCCACCTTCTCGACCATGTGCTTAGGGTAGAAGTTGGCGTGCTTATGCTTGGACACCTTTCTTCTTCTGTTCGGAATGTCGATGAAGATCACCTTCTTCTCCTCGGTGTCGACGATCGGACAGAAGTCCAGCGGATGCGAGTACTGAGAGTCGTCCTCGTCCGACCTATAGTAGACAAGAGCCTGTTGCAATCTCTTGCCGGTTCCCCATCTCTCGTCGTACCCGATGGTCCATGGGTCACAGTAAACCTTGTGCATCTCGTTGGCTGGAACACCAGACAGAACACACTGCTCAATCACGGCGGGGTCGTTCCTGATGACGTCCTCGGTGGAGCACAGGTCCTCGACAGTCAAAATAGGCTGAACAGTCTCCAAGGCCCTGGTTTCGATCACAGACAAAGAGGCCAGGTCAACAAGACCTTCTTTGACACCTGGTTTGCCGGCCTCCAGAATCACATAGTACACAAGTCTAGGCGGAAGTGGGCCGCCCTTCTCCTTCCATTGGATGTAGGCCTTCCTGGGTGGTTCTCTCAAAGTGACGGTGTTGAAGCTGATCTGCTTGCCTGCGAAATAGTTCTTGACGGTGTTGGTAGCGGCCTTGATCTCAGCCGTGGACAGAGGGTCCAGTGGGTGAGCCGGTTTGGCTGGAGCAGCCGAAGAAGCGGTGGCTTGGGAGGCGATCTGGCGTAATCTTTCCATGGCGATCTGGTGAAAATAACAAGAGCGCTGGTTGCTGGTTTATATAGTGCGAGGGGCTAATTTGACCTGCTGATAACAGAGCTTCCTAATTAGGAAATTAAGTCCACGAATTAATTTACCTACTTGTTTCGGTAACTAAGACCATGGGGGGTCTCGCGAACATAAGCGAGCTGGCACAGACTTACCAGGACGAGACGATGCAGAGCACAGTGAGGCCATCTAGGACTTTGGGACGAGCCGCCTGGTCGGCGACGCAAACCGGGTCGATCGACGCACCGTCTGCGTCGGTGAGAAAAAAGATTTCCACTCGTGAAAATTTTCCTCAAGCATGCCTGAACCCATCGCGTTTGACGAATCCCAGGTCGACCTCTCGTCGATCGATTTTTCGGACCTCGAGAACCAATACCATGTGCCTGAGCCAGAGCACAGCTACGACCAGTTTGTGATCTGCGACGGCGCTCCCATCGCTCCTGAGGCCAAGGCTCCTATTCTGAAGAAGGTGTTAACAAAGCTGTTTTCGCAATCCGGCAAGGTTGTGGACATGTTCATGCCTTTGGAAAACGGACAGACCAAGGGCTATTTGATTATCGAGCTTGAAAACGCGGCTGCAGCCGACAAGGCCGTCAAGCAGCTTAATGGCAAGAAACTTGATGTCAAACACAGACTGTCCGTTAACAAGCTGCCAGACATGGAAAAATACGCCTTGAACGACAAGATCACGGAGGAGTTCCACGAACCTCCAGTTCCCGAGTTCCAGTCCCACGGCTACCTCAAATCGTGGCTTCTGGACCAAAACGGCCGCGAGCAGTTCATGTTGCACCACCAAGACAACGTCGGAGTTTACTGGTACAAAAAGAACATCCAGCCTGAGGAGGTCATCGAGCCAAGAGCCCACTGGACTTCTGCGTCCATGAGATTTTCTCCAAAGGGTACCTACCTGTTCTCCTTCTTCCCTGGCGGAGTTCAAGCCTGGGGAGGTGAAAAATTCGACAGAATCCGCAGATTTGTTCATCCGGGCGTCCAGCTTCTGGACTTCTCGCCTACAGAGAAATACCTGGTGACGCTATCGCCAGAGCCGATCTCAATTCCCCCAGAAGATCACCCTGCCCGCGCTCAATGTCTCTTTAGTGCTGATAGCGCAGGTCACAAGCTGGTGATCTGGGACTTGCAAACGGGACTTCCTGTCAGAACGTTTGCGCTGCCACCGAACCTTGAGAAACAACAATCAATGCCATGGCCGTTGATCAAGTGGTCATTCGACGACAAATATTGCGCCAGAATGGGCCCAGACGCCCTGGCCATCTACGATACCACTCAGGACTTTGCACTGCTGGACAAGAAATTGTACAAAGCGGAGGGCATCATGGACTTTGAGTTTGCGCCTGCTGGAGTCAGACTGGCCACCACCAAGAGAAACGACCCTCCAGAGACCGTGTTCACGTTCTGGACGCCGGAGACCGCCAACCAGTCGGCCCGTGTGTCTGTGGTGCAACTTCCGTCGCGACAAGTTCTGAGAACAGTGAACTTGTTCAACGTCTCGGACGTGAAGCTGTGCTGGCAAGATGAGGCCAAGCTGCTGTGTTGCAAGGTCGACAGACACACCAAGTCCAAGAAGACGACATTCACGAACCTGGAGCTGCTCTCTTTGGGCGAGAAAGACGTTCCTGTGGAGAAGGTGGAGCTGAAGGAGGTTGTGAGCTCGTTCCAATGGGAGCCTCACGGAGAGAGATTCGTGACTGTGTCGAAGTTGGACACTCCTAATCCGAACATTGCCATTCCAGACAACATTGTTTCGTTCTATGACGTGGAAGAAGCCAAGGCTGCAAAACAGGTGATCAAGAAATGGCTGTGTTTCAAGACTGTGACCAAGACGCATGCCAACCAGATCAGATGGTCGCCGAAGGGCAGATTTGTTGCCGTGGCAACCATCTTCGGCGCCAACGGCGAACTGGACTTCTACGACATGGACTACGACGGAGAGAAAGAAAAGGACCAGACGGAAAAGGTCAAGTCGAACTTGAAGCTGCTCAACCATCACGAGTACAAGGGCCTGACAGGACTTGCGTGGGACCCATCCGGAAGATACGTTGCGGGCTGGTCGTCGGCGTGGAGACACAAAATCGAGAATGGCTATAGGATCTACGATCTGGTCGGTAACGTTCGCAAAGAAGAGCTCATAGACGGGTTCCGGGAGTTCGAGTGGAGACCAAGACCTCCGTCGATGCTGAGTGCCAACGACAGAAAGAAGGTCAGAAAGAGTCTGAAGGAGTACGCAGCACAGTTCGAGGAGGCAGATGCGATGGAGGCCGACGCCGAGTTGAGAGACCTGATTCTCAAGAGAAAGAAGCTGCTCCAAGAGTGGTACACTTGGAGAAAAGAGGTGGTCGCCAAGCTGCAGGAGCTCAAGCTGACCGAGGAGCACGAGGAGACTCGCGAGGAGGTGATCGAGGAGGTGAAAGAGGAGATCCTGGAAGAGAAAGAAGAAGTGATAGAGTAGGTATAATAAATATTATAGTACAGTATTTACTTTTGAGCTTTTGTTTTCAGCTGTAGCCCGTGCCACTTAGCTATCTCGTCCTTGAGCAGCTCGTTAACCAGACGATGCTGTTTGATCATGGTCAGCCCTTTGAACTTGGGGCTCTCGATGTTGATGGCGAACATCGAACCGCATCCCCCCGAGATGTCTCTCACAGAAAGGTTGGACGGCTCCAGCTCCTGCTGCAGCTTGTTGTATATCATGGACTCATAGTCGTCCATTCCCGTGGACAGAAAACGGAGGCCTTGGCGCGCTGTGGACAGCCTTTTGGCTAACGCTAGTGACCTGAACATGAAAATATTAGTAATATTTTTTTTTATGGGTGATATAAAAAATGTGTTGGATATCAATAAGAGCGAATATATACTCCTACAATTCATAACAAACGAAACTCTTCAGGAGTTTAAGAAGTGAAACCCCAGTATTGCTCGACGCCGTTTTGGCCTGGGTTCTTCCACAGGTCGTCAAAGGCGGTGAACAGGATGACGTCGTCACCAACCTTGCTCTTGAGCGACTCGATGGCCTTGGATTGGTTCTCCTTAGAAGGAACGGCAACACCGTAGGTAGAACCTTGGTGAGGCCATCCGGACTCAGTGCACATAACGCGCTTCTTACCACCGCAGGCAGACCAGACTCTTTGCATTTGCAGGAGAAGCCAGTCACCGGCTTGGTCTGGGTAGACGGTTCCGTCCCAGAAAGAGTGAGCGTTGAAGGCAATGTAGTCGGACAAGTCACAAAGACCTGGGTTGTTGATGATGGCGACGTGGGTGTCGACAGAGACAATGGATCCCTTGAATCCGGTGTTGTCCAAAGCAGACTTGGCCTCCTCGATGTAAGACTTGACCTTGGAAACGTCGGCCTCATTGGAGTTGACCAACTCGTTACCAACAGAAATGGTGTCAATGTCGTCCCAAGAACCGTATTTCTCAACAGCGTTGCTGATTTGATCAACAGCGTCAGAGATCTTGTCAACGTAGTAGATTCCGAGGAACAGCTTTTGGTTGTCAGCCTTGGCCTGCAGAACGTTCTCAACTTGGCTGCAGTCGACACCGTAAAGTCTGATGAACTCGTAACCGCTCAACTTCTCAAGGTCGCTTTGGACCTCGGACAGAGACTTACAAGCACCGGAAGAAGCGTAAGGAGAGTAGGTAATACCCTTGGAGCCACCGTTGAAGTCGCCAGAGGAAGTTGGCTCGGCGGTGGAGGAAGTAGAGGAAGAGGAGGTGGAGGAAGCAGAGGTGGAAGACTCAGTGCTCGATGGAGTGTAAGAGGTGGTATCGGTTGGTGCGACCTGGATGCTGTTGTCACGGGAAGAAACAGAGACAGCACTTGGGTCAGCGTGGACGTACTGGACAGTACTGGTGGCAGCACCGGCGTACACAACAACAGTGTCAGTGACAACGACGACGTTTCTCTTCTCGTGTTGGTGGTGGAGATGGCCAATTGGTTGGGCCAGGCCAGTGGAGACCAGGGAGGACAGGGCGAGAGCCTTGAAGATGTTCTTAGCCAACATTGTAATGAGCGAATATAACCAAGTTAGGGATAAGTTTTAAGGAATGACTGTAAGTTGGTTAGAGATAATTCGAAAGAGCAAAAACGGCGGCCGGGCCTTTATAAGAGAGAGAATGAAAACAAACTTTTCCCAGAGGTTTTCGTATATGGAAGTAAACAATGGGTTGTAGGGAAAAGTTTTCTATTGTTGAAGTGTTTACATTTTTCTTGAAATGTTTGGAAACCGGGCATTTCGTACACGACCTTACCTGATCAGGGAATGTGGACCAGATCTGAATTCCCAATCGGGATGACGTCTTGATGTACGGTGGCAGGCGGGCCAGGGTCTGCGACGTCTGGCCCAATTATACAGCACAATCACTTCATTAGGTAAATGGGATGCTCCACCCCTGAGATGGACGATTGTTCTTTATTATTGATTATCCAAATATGCTCTACTTCTACGCCAGACAGCCTGCAGTAGCTTCTTCCTGGGCAGTAGATGGGGGAAGATCACCACCATCTGTAAATTGTCGTCCTGTGCTGTGTCGGCGACGACCAGCGCAAGATAAAATATGACCTGGAAGTTCCTGAAGCCCTCGACTATTGACAGGTCGCGCACGTTCTCCATCGGGAAGAACTGCTTATTGAGCGCCTTTGCGGTATCGCCGCGCATGCCGATTTCCGATTTCCCCAGAAGCGTGCCAAGCAGTAATAAAACGAGGTCCGATCCACTTCTGCGGACTTGGTACGACTCGCTCTGCACGCCCAAATTGGGAATTATGACGAGACTCTCTTGTATTTGCGAAAATAGAGCGCCGTACGCCAAGTTGACTACGTGATAGCTCGCGAAAAACACAAGGGCGTGGAATATGCGAGGGTTCCAGGTCTCATCCATGGCTGCTCTGCGGAAAAACTCAACGCTATGCGCCCATCTCACCAAATGCTGTAGTAATCGCTCGTTGCAAATCGCAAGATGCAGGGCAAAAACCGCGGCCATCATGGTCACCAGCTGCGTAGTCAGCGCCAAGACCCCGTCCTGCTGCTGCGCCGACCTCACGGTGAACCTCATGTATTTCTGCGGTCGTATCTCAGACACATCGGACGTGTGCGTCTGCTTGTAGTCGTCCTGGTAAATGACGTCAGGACATTTGGAGTCTGAGGTCTTCACCTCTAGAACGTAGTCCTTCCTCATCAGCACGGCAACCTACTTGTGTAACAAGTCGAAGAAAATCCGGTGGGTCTGAATTTTCTTTATCGTAAACTTTTATTTGTGATTTTTATTTATTTTTCAAGCTGCGCCTTGATACTTATTTCCTGTCGATAAATCCAACCACCTCTTCGTCTTTTCGGAACGCCATCAACTTTTCTCTCCGCGACCGCGACGTCATTCTCGTGTTTTGCAGCTCGTTGTTGCTGTTAAGGTCTTCCAAGCGAGCACGTTCCTTGGATGCCTTCATCTCCTTCATCTCGTTCTCATGCTTCATCTGCAGGGCCTTGATCTCGGCTTCGTATTCCTCAAGGGTCTTGAAGTCCTTGCCAGTTTTAGCCGCGTACTCGGCGATATTGACCGGCAGCTTCCGCAACAGAGCAAGCTCGACAAAATGCGGGTTCCGACGTTCCTCCGACGCAAACTTGGCCTTCACTTGGCGACGCGTGCGGTAGGGAAAAAGTTGCGCAATTAGTCCAAAGTCGGTACCCCACGTAGAAAGCGCTTGGTAAAACTCGCTCGTTTCCTCGGGAGTCCACTTGTCCACGTACTTCTTCTTGGAATACGACCCGGACGTGATCAAGTTCTGGAAAGGATTCTCGTCCACCACCTCCCTTGCAGAGTCTGCAGGTCCGCTGTGACGGTCGATCACCGTGGACTCCGGATCCAAAATCAATTTCTGGTTCTCATCGAGCTGCAGCTGCGGCTGTCGCTTGTTTCGCTGAGCGCCGTCTCCGTCGCCGGACTCGAGTATTTTTTTCGCTTTCTGCTGCCGTTCTTTCTCCAGCTTCTCTTCCTCCTCCCCTTCAAGTTGATTCAGAGGGACTCTCATTTCCCGCGCAAGTTTCCGCCGTTTGCAACGCAGCTCTCTCTGCGCAATCCGCCGCTTGTCTCCCTCAACTGCTAGGTCGTAGTTTTTCGAAACCTTGCCAAACGGTATCACTGGCTTACACAACTCCTCCAAGGTGACTTTGCCGTCGTTGATGACAAAGTTCTCGAGCAGATCTGCGTCCTCGGAATTGCGGACCTTGTTGATGGCCTTGATGTCATCGATCACGAGCGAGTTCGGTAGATTGGCCATCTTCTGATATTCGTCGATGCTGATCTTGGTCACCACCTGTCTTTCCGGATCAATCACAAATTTGACCTGTTTTTCCAGCTCAGCTTTCGTGAGCATCACCTCACGCGGCTTGTTGTCCGTCTTCAGAGGGTCCACAGCATCGTCGTCGATTGCGGCCTTGCTTCGAAGACCCATTTTCTTGAACTCCACGCCGACTTCTGCTTTACTCGCGTGAACAGAACTGCGTCGCCGCCCTGGACCCCCTACTGTGTCAGGAATCCCAATCCTGACCGGCTGCGGCTCTCCATCGCTGGTAGTCGACCCGCTCATGCTGCCTTGTCTGCTACGCAGCCCCAGAGCTCCAGATGTAGGACCTAGCGACGAAAGACGTCTTTGACTTGTCTCAGGTGTCTTCAGACCCGGGACCGACGGCCGCCTCATATTGCCCACCGCCGCAGAAGTCCTCCGAGGCTTGGCGAATACATCCGAGTCCCGCTCAGGATGGCCCACACCTGCATCCTGGTCTTCTATGGCAGACGTTCCCTGAGATTGCGTATTTTTCTGTTTGTCAGTCTCCTTCGGACGCGCATCCTGTGTCGAACTGGGCGTCGGAAGCTGCTGTATACTGATGCTTTGCGAGCGCGGCTTATTTCGCTGCGTTAGCTTGGGCGTGAACCGTGTTCCCGACTTGTTAACTGAACTCATCCGGAAGGATTAAAATATTATTTTTTATTTAAAAAATAACCATTACCTAATCAATATACCGGTAGCTAGTACACAAAACAGAACTAGTACGACGTGCCACGAATCACCTCGCGGAAGTTGCCGTGGAAGATGTTGTAGAAGTCTTTCTGGACGGACTTTAGATTGATGCCAACGAGAGTCAGCGTTGGCTTGGAAAACAGATCGTCGATCTCTTCCAAAGACCGGCCCTTGGTCTCCACAACGAAAAGCAGCTGGTACACCCAGCCGACGGCAGCAATCCCCCCGTAGAACCCAAGCGTCAGCCCAGTGTCAGTGAACGCGTTCCACATGTCGGTGAAGTTGTATGTGATGATAAACGTCCACATGTACAGCATTGTACTGGACGCAGTGATCCCGTACGAACGCAGGTAGGTCGGGTACACTTCGGAAGGCACCACCCATGTCAAACAGGCGTACGAGCCGAAGAAGCCCATGTACAGAATGATACCGGTCAGATACAGCCCCAGAGCAGCCGGCTCTGTGACAGGAAGTCTGTAGGAAATACCCACAAAGACCAGTCCAATGAAGAAGCCGGGAAGCATGGAGTTGGCCCAGAACCGGCGTCCGCAGTAGTCCATGTACATGATTGCAGGAATAGTGCCTATAAGCAGCGCTCCGCCTCCGACAAGCGACATGAAGACGGAGTTTTTCTCGTCGAAGCCGATGGAGGCCATCAACGTGGACATATAGTACATGATGGCGTTGACACCGGTGAACTGGCCCAGGAAAATCATGATGTTGGCGTAAATCAGCGATCTGCGTGCTCTGGCGTTCGTGAAGAAGTCCATCCACTTGTGCTTGCTCGAGACGTGTGCGTCCTCCAGCTTTTCCTGCTCCAGCGACTGTATCATGTCGAGGAACTCCACCTTGTTGGACACGTCCTCGATGTCTCTGAGTCGTTTCCAGATCGAGTACGCAGCCCCAATCTTGCCCTTGTGCACCAAATATCTAGGCGACTCGGGCAGGAAAAACATACCCGCGAAGAGCAACGTGGAGAAAAATAGCGAGGAGCCCAGGATGTATCTCCAGGCACCGTCAAGCGAATAGAACATGGCTGCGATGGCGTAGCCGAACACCTCTCCCAAGGCGATGTTGAACTGGTACAGGGAAACCAGGTTTCCTCTCAACTCTGTTGGAGCACACTCCGACACGTAGGCCGGGATGATGGACTCCAATCCGACACCGAATCCGATAAAGAACCGGCCCGCGTAAAGCCCCTCGACGTTGGGCGTGGCAGCGCACAGGATACCACCGACCGTGTACGAAATACAGGCAACCATAATGGACAGTCTTCTGCCCAGGAACTCGTTCAGCGGCGACAGAAAAATACAGCCACCCATGGCCCCGACGGGCATCAGAGCACTCACCAGGGACTGCTCGCGTGCCGTGAGACTTAGGTCGGGAACAAGCGACACCTTGGCACCAGAGATGAGGGACTGGTCCACACCGGAAAGCATGCCACCCAGCGAGGCAAAAAATGCCAGCATCCTCACCATGTGTTTTTTCTCTTTGAACTGGAACGTGTAGCCGGAACGCAGCACCATTCTGTCCCAGAAAGTGTTGTGGGCCTTGGACTCCTCGGCCATGATTTCGTACTGCTCGAACCTGGCCTCCAGCTCCTGGCCATGTGGGCTGAGCGAGTCGAGCTTGTCGACCTGGCTGAGCTCGTCTATTGAACGGGCGTCTTTGAGTTCTTCCATTTGGTAGTCCCAAACAAGGGGAAGAGCAAGGCTTTATATAGCGATGGCCTCAGTTGGGAACGTCCAATAAGCCCCTCATCTTTTGCACGACCGCGCCGAACAATAGAAAGTCTCTTGTTCAGCCTGTAGAATGCGGAGTGGTTCCTGCACGGTCTGGGGTTACAAAGACTCTCGGATCTTTTTTTGGGGATCGACTGCATGGCGGTCGTGCACCGCACAATAACGCCCCTTGTTGGCGGATAATCTTTGCAATCTGGGTGTTGCGCGGACAAATGGCTGGGCGAGATCGCACACCTGTGTCCATGTTTTTCCGGCGTCGCAACCATTCGCACAGCGTGCTGGCCCGGGAAGGCTTTGCGCACGTCCTGTGGTGCATGCCGACTGCTCCGACAGTCTGCGTGCACACAGCCGGAACATTCTCGTCGCGACACGTCAGCAGCCATTGTTTTTCTCCATGGGACCAATCCGGACTTTGTGGAGCGACATTTTCCCAAGCGCACTCCTCGCACCGGAACTCCTGCACGCGGCCATGATGTAACTGCGTTTTTGTGGGGAAAAAAATTGTTGCATGATCTTGTCCCATGACTAGCGACCTCGGTAGACAGTATTCTTGCAACGAGTGTCGTCGTCGAAAACTCAGGTGCTCGCGCGACCTGCCTACCTGTGGCTCGTGTTCCAAGCACAACCGACACTGTCTCTACGACAGACACGGTCACAGTCCTCTGACCAGACGACATCTCACACAGGTCGAGGAAGAGCTCCGTGTTGCGAGAGAACTTCTCAGTGCGCTGTCGCCATCTTTAGACGTGCACTCGATTATTTCAAATGTGAAAAATGGCTTTTCTGTTTGGGAAATCCCCGAGCTGGCTCGCTTCAAACAAACGGCACAAGACCCCATAATTTCGGACACCAAATTCCAGTTGCCACAGCTGCTGCCTGTCAGCGTTAGTGACGAGTACCACGTACCCAGCGAGAGTGCCAAGCCTGTTTCTTCGTGGGATGAACGGGACTACAAAGCCATTGATGGCATGGCGATCACCGAAAGAAGCGGCTATCTGGGGTCGCCGTCGAGCGCAGCGGTGATCAGCCTCGTGTTTGGAGGGTTTTCGCTGGGGGGAACGGCCAGACACAGCGCGCTGCGCGAAAAAACCGAGATTCCAAACACAAAAATCGAGCAATATTTGTCTCAGTATTTCGACATGTACCATGTGTCATATCCAATGGTGTACAAGCCTTTGTTCTGGGCCCAATACAACCAGGTCGTGGCCCATTCGGACGTTGGCTGGGATAGTCTGATGTACACAATGGCCGCCATCGGCGCGTTCATGGCTTCTACAGACCCAGAAAACCAGGATGATCTCGTGCTGATCGATATGGCCAAATCGCACTTGACCTTCGACCTTCTTGAAACCGGAAACGTCACACTCGTCCAGACACTCGCCCTGATGTCGAACTACTTCCAAAAGAGAGACAAGCCCAACTCCGGATATAACTACCTGGGTCTGGCCGTGCGAATGGCCATGGGGCTCGGACTCCACAAGCAGATGGACAACAAGGAAAACCTGCTGGACCAGGAAATAGGAAGGAGAGCCTGGTGGTGTATTTATGTTTTCGACTGTGGACAGACGATCACGTTCGGCCGTCCTCTGGGGATTCCGTGCGCCGGAATCGATGCCAGACTGCCATTAAACATTTCTGACTCTCAGCTTACTGCTGCAACGAGAGACTTACCACAGGAGCTCCAGCAGCCTACCGTGTACACCAGCGTGCGGCTTCAAAGCCTCTTCCATCTTCTCACGAACTGCATCTACGTGAGAATCACGTCGGAGCCGTTTCCGTCCGCCAAGGAACTGCTTGAATGGGACACCAGATTTATCGGCCGCTGGGACAGCTTGCTGCCGGAATATTTCCAGCAGGATAGAACGGTAGAGCCACCATACACACTAGCACACCAGGTCCTTCATTGGAGACGGAAAAACCTGCAGATCATCATGTACAGAACAAGTCTGTTGAAAACGGTGTTCCACCAGCAGCAGGAGGCTGAACCGACCCCGGAGGAATTGCAGGCTGGCGAGAAATGTCTTGAAAAATGCTCGGAGACGATCAGAAGCATGTCGGTGTTTTGGCAACACAAACAGACCACCAACAGAATGGAGGCCTGGTACACGGTTTTTTTCCTTGTGCCTGCGCTTCTCATGCCCCTGGTCTGTCTCCGGAATGAGCCGCTTTCGAGCAATGCCGAACGCTGGAAAGAAGACGTGCTTCTAGCACAAGAGATCCTCCAGAAGCTGCTCCACATTTGCCCGACAGCTACGCAAATTCTCGAGCTCATCAACGTGCTGGGTTCCGGCTACCTCTCGACGCCAGAAGCTGCAATCGACGTCCTGGAAAATGCGGGCACCGACGAAAGCCCAATGGCACAGCTCACACAGCTGCATTCCGTGCTCTGGCCGCTTTCATTCGACATCGAGCAACAGTTTTTGTCGCTGTCGTAGCTATCCGGCCTGCTGACGTAAGTATTTACCGCAATTATTATTTGAACTCGTGCTTTTCTGTAAAAAAAAAAGTAATTTGTTTGATACGCAGCTATGTCTTCTACGGGCGTTCAGGTTCACCGATCAGATCTATTTGACGAGCACGACCAAAAGCTCATGCAGCGGATCAAGTCGCAATCTGAGCTGAGCTCAGACGCGTCGTTGGAGGAGCGTGTTCTCGAGAGATTCGACCGGTTTTTGGCCAAGTTGGAGTCCCGGATCGAGGATTTTGAGAAATACTTCACCGAGTCGGCAGACAAGCTCAACCACCCGCACTACACGTTCTACGAGGCGCTAGAGTCCATAAAGACCGCTGTCATCCAGAACCAGCAAAGGAACCTGCAGTTGTTTGGCCAGATTCTCGACCGATACTATGGAACTTTGTTAGACGAGAAAAAGGACCAGGACTCCACCGATATGTACAAGAAAATATCCACCGGGCTCCAGTTTCTGGACGAAAAAATTGATCTCTTCGAAAAGACATTTAGCATCCCGCTAAGTCCCCAGGAGCACCTGGGGAAGCTGAAAGGAAAACTTTATAATTACGAAAAAGCGGTTGTTGCGGGATCGAAACGGCTTCTCCATTTTTACGAGTTGCCTTTCCAATGGAGGGAAAACAAGTACATCATCTACGGCTATCGATTCAATTCCACACATGTTTCGGCCTTGAAGAGCATTCTGCAAGTGCACAACGAAACAGCCAACATCTGGACACACATCTTTGGGTCTTTGGTCATAGTCTACGTGATGTTTTTCCACTATCCGCAAACAGAGATATATTCTCGCTCGAGTTTTGGAGATAAACTGGTGACAAACTGTTTTTTCCTGGCCTCTATAAAATGTCTCATGTCCTCTGTTGTCTGGCACACTTATGACTGTATTTCGAAGCTGAATCTGCGCAAAAGATTCGCTTGCATTGACTACACGGGCATCACCGTCCTGATTACTGCATCTATCATCACTACGGAACACATTTCGCTGAAAGAGTTCCCTAACACTGAGACGGGCTTCATATCTTTTTCCACGATCGCAGGAATAGTAGGGGTTTTATTCACTTGGTCCGAGTTCTTCGACAAGCCAGAGTCGCGTCCTGTCAGGATCTTATTCTTCATCTCGTTATCTGCTTTGGGGGTCGCTGCTTTCGCCTCGTGCGCTGTTTATAAAGGCCTGGAGTACTCGGCTCGTCTTTACGCTCCGTTGCTCAGAAGCTTTGTGTGGTATCTGACGGGTGTCCAATTTTACGGGACGCTGATTCCTGAGAGATGGAGGAACGATGTGGTTGTTGACGAGCTGGATATCTGTGACCAGGCCATCATGGAACTGGAGAAGTCTGACAAGCTCAACGAGTATCTCAACAAGACGCCCAACGAGACGCCTATGCGCAAGAGCTGGTTTTCTATGTGGTGGGTCGACTACGTGTTCAGTTCGCATCATATCTGGCATATATTCGTGCTGTTGGGTGTGTTGGGCCACTACTCAGCAATTCTGGAAATGTTTGCCATAGTTAATTAAAGCCAATAAAATTGATGCGTTATGTTCATCACGGCTGGTCGACATCGATCGGTCTCGAGGACGAGTGTGTAGAATAGTACGTGGCGTATGGCATCTCTTCATTGGACGACGGCGAGTTGGAGGGCGAGTGGTTTTCGAGACGTTCGTGGGTCCGCAGTAGAGGAGCGGTTTCTCCCGGTGGACTGGAGACTTGCTTTCCGACAGAACACACCAGACAACATGATGCTACTATGGCCAATACGAGCATTCCAATCATCACACCAATGAGCAGAGCAACAAGCGGCAAGTGCAAATGAATAGGGCCTTTCGAGTCGTTTAGCCAGTCAGGGCTTATGGGGCGGTCCACCAAAATTACCCCCGTGGTGTTGACGTTTGCATTGATGGTGGCTCCCTGGCGGAGCACCCGCACCTCGTGATCGTTGCCCTCGCTTATTCTGAGCATCGAGATACCTGAAGTTAATTCGCGGCACGACAGATGCACACCATCGAGAAACGTGGGGATGCTGTCGTTGCAATGGTTTATTTTTTCAATACTTCCAGGAGGAAGAATGTGCAGCTTGGCGAACTTATCGAGCCGCGCAATATTGTGCGGGTCCGATGTGAAATTGTCCAGTCGCATCGACCGTGACGTGGGCACAATAAACGAATAGCCCTGGTCCAGAAGATGGTCGAGATCCAGAAGTTGCAAGACTTCGACAAACTCACCTGCGTCGATTGTAGACAGCAGGTCTTTGACGCCAATTTCCACGGTGTTTGGAAACACTACTGTTTCTATCGGATGCGCCACGCCCCGGTCGAATATGACCTCCGTTTCGATTGAAACGTCAATGCCAGTGTTATTGAGGTACATCTGGTCAGATCGCTCAACTTGCACGGGTTTGCCCAGGACGGTGGTGTACGTTGCAAAGCCTTCGAAAGCATCGTAGATCAGACCGTTTATCACCAGGTTTCCAAGTATCTCTTGCATAATGTCGCGGTTGGCGTAGAGATAGTCCAGGGTGAGATCCAGAGTCTTCCATGCGTCGGCGTTCGGCAAGAAGACCGTGTAGCCAAGGCCTCCATTATTGTGGAATTTTAACAAATCAAAATCATTAAGTAGCTTGATTGTTTTTGCGCATCTCAAGAACGGCGAAATAGCATGCTGGAACGGTAATGGTAGAGAAAGATCTTCATCAACGTAGTAAATGTTAGTGTTGCCCACCTCGATTTTGGGCGACGCAACTAATACATTGTTGTTGAGGAACACTGTGTTGCCTTTTTTCGTGATTTTCAGTTTTTGGCAATGTCCCAGAATGGAGTTGGAGCAGAATTTCGTATTTACCAGCTCGTCCTGGTCAAGGTTCAATCGCTTATCGACGAAATGGTATAATAGCGCGCTCTTGGACTCGGTTGATTCGGCGCTGTCCACGACAAATAGGGTCTGGTTGACCTCGCGGTCGTCAATCAGACTGGACAGTTTATGAAAGTCTATCTGGCCTACCAGCGAACTCATGTTCAGTCCAAACAGATATTTGCGAGGAGTGAAAGTCGGGACAGAGTTCTCAAAGAGAACTGAATCGTACAAATGCACAATTCCATCGGAAAGCAGATAGTTGGCGAAACTCGAGCTGGTGTTCTCCACCTTGATGTTGCTACCCTCGTTGTCTGATGACAAATGTATGTTGTCATTGTTGAGCGTCTTGGGTCTTTGGGGGGTTGCGAGTCGTCCACCGAGGATCTGTGGAATAACATAGGATTGCAGCATGTGCGTCTTATCGTCGAGACCGTGGTCGCTGTTCAAGTAGTTCAGTTCTATTTCGTTCAGTTTCAGACTTGCGTCCGACGGAAGCAGGATGGTGGCGTTCGTGATCTTGTTGGAGTGACAGAACGCGTTTTGGGAAAACAAGCGTCCCATCATTTGGTACTCAGAAAATACAGAGTCTGCTACCATTGGGTCACCAAAAAAGTCGCACAGACTCTGGTGATGGTCCAAGAATGATGACACTCCGTAAACCACCGAATTCACGGATAAGGCATCGAATTGCTCTTGGATGACAGAGTTGTCTGCCAGAAACAGGTCGTCTCTGTTGTCAAGAAGAAGCGGCTGTGGGACGCCGTTTTTGATGACAGACGTGTTTGCAAACAGCGTTGTGTACAACTCAAGCCCGTAAACGTGTTCGGCAAAAACAGGCTGGTTTAGGAGGTGTCTGGATACATCGTCTTTTGACAGGTCGATGTAAAAGTTGTCGTCATCAAAGGCTGAATTCAAAGGGGCCAGAAATGTGACATTTTCAAGCTCATTGATGTAGTCAACCAGATCGCTGCGCTGCAAGCTCAACAGAATTTTGCTAAAACTCGTGTTGCCTGAAAGGATATCTATGATTGTCGTGGTAGGGGGTTTGTCGTCATTGTCGTCGCCCGAGGAATCTGAACACAGTCCGCGCGTGAGCAGTAGCCAGAAAAAGAGGGTCCGGTAAAAGTAGTCCCACATGGCGAGCCAGGACGTTTATAAACTGCAAAGCGATAACAAAGGGTTTAAATTAATAGCGATTAGACACAATATTTAGGTTGGCACTCCTTGGACCGTCAGCTTTTAACGAGAAAAAATTTATATAACCATGTCAGAAGAACCAGCCGTGACGCAGAACGAAACAACCAATGGGAATGAGTCCTCGCAACAGACAGAAGATGAACGGTTAGCTGCATTGAAGGCAAAAGTCCAAGAAATGGAGCAAGAGACGGCAAAATTGCGCGAGTTACAACAGCAAATTAGCGAGGAGGGTGGAGACCCGAATGTGTCGATGGAGGATACAGATTCGCACATAGACTTTGCAGAGAAAGAGGCAATTGATTCGCGGTCGATATACGTGGGGAGTGTGGACTACGCGTCGACTCCTGAGGAGCTACACAACCATTTCCAAGACGTTGGAAGTATTAATAGAATCACCATCCTGACCGACAAATACACAGGCAACCCAAAAGGTTTCGCGTACATCGAGTTTTCTGACCCGGAGCTGGTGCAAAAGGCCATCGATGAAAAAAATGGGTCGCTGTTCAGAGGAAGAGAACTCAAGATCAGCCCAAAGAGGACGAATTTGCCGGGACTCGGAAGCAGAGGAAGAGGAAGAGGCCGCGGCGGCCCACGAGGTAGAGGCGGGTTCAGGGGCCGGGGAAGAGGTTTCAGAGCACGTGGAAGAGGCGGATTTAGACCGTACTAAGTGTATATCAGTGTACAATACAGTGAACTTTATTAGCGTATTTATTTCTCTATAACTTGCCACGATTAACTGCCTTAATTATTTTTGCCGATTCCCTGATAGCCGTCATCCACGCGCCGTGTGCGCACCCGTTCCCTTCGTCGATTAATGCCTCTCCCACAAATCTGACCCTGCCCTTGCCGTCGAAAACATCCTTAGCCTCGGTGAAGGCGTCGATCGCCTCGTCGATCAGATCGCCTACAGCACAGCCCAAATACGATCCCCTCGCGAAGGGGTCTGCAGACCAATTGGACGTGACAACGTTGGTTGGACGTGGGATCTGCGACTGGGGGAGGCTGGATATGTTGGCCAGAGCAGGCTTGAAAACAGGCCAAAAATCGTCTATCGGATGCGACTCGACGTATCTCGTCAGCGGACTGGACGTGAGTGCCAAAAGCACCGGTTTTCCTGTTCCTCTATAGATGTTGAGAAACAGAATAGGCAGCGTCCATGGCTGGGGACAGTCGGCTAGCACCGGATCCTGGGCGAGGTCCTCGAATTTGGTGTTCGAGCCCGATTCTATGCACTTGGTGATTTCATGATCAAACTCAGGAATGCAGAAAAATCTGTCTGCGTCTGTAGGCCAGAAGACGTGGTCAAACTCAAAGAACACCTTCCCGAGCTGCGAGTACGTGATTCCCTGGAGCTTGTTGGTCAACGACAAAGGCAATGGAGGGTTCCATTCGATATGGCCCTGCTCTTTCTTATCTTGCAGCTGCAGCACGCTCAGGGGAACAGAGCAGATTAAGTACTCGCAGAAAAAGACCTCGACGTTACCCTTGTAGTCCCTGGTGTGGACGGAGATTTCCTTGGTACGATTGTCGAACTCAATTTTGAACACCACCTTCTCTAGCAATATTTGCGAACCGATCAAATCGCGGGTGCCCATAATTTCATACAGTTCTTCCATCTCGTTGTCGTAAACAGTACGGTATCCGTTGGTGATCATGGCGTCACGGCCCTGATGATTATCACCGGCAATCAATCGCGCACTCAACATGTTCCAGGACGACCCGATCCACATCTCATAGTATCTGAGAAGCTGCGGAGCCAGCTTGATCTGAGATTCAGTCAAGGTGTCCTTCTTGTCTCTGAGGTACCTCAGAGCGGCATTCTTGACACTAACATCCTCGGATTGCGCCATCTGTCCACACACGTACTGCAGGTAGTCGCCCATCTCGTCAACAACAGGCCTCAGCTTGTAGTTATCGTCAACCAGGCCGATCTCCTTATCGTGGATGTTGAACTTGCCGTTGTCGAAGTAGATCTCGACATTTCCTTTCTCGAGAGACTTTTTGAGCAGCGGATTGTACAGACAGTCGTGAAACCACGAGGCTCCCAGATCAAGCTTGACCCCTGAATCGGAAGTCACCGTGTGGAGACGACCTCCAACACGGTCCCTGGCCTCGAGCATCAGCGTGTCAATACCGTTCTTGCTCAGCTCTATACAGGACTTGAGCCCTGAGATACCAGCACCAATCACTATAGCAGTGTGTTTGTTATTGGACATGATGAAAACACAGCTTTTTCCCAAGAATGTCACACCTTTAAATAGTTCGTACAAAATCGGCCGATAAGTTTTTTTTCTAGTACATAATCGCATAAACAATAAAATTATCCGAATCCAGACCACTCAACAGAGAAACATACGGTTGTGGTTTCCCGATTAAACAGTTGCAAAGCCGTTTTTTTTCGCGTCTGGAAACCCTTTTCTCCGGACAGTAGCCACATCTTCTTCGTCCCGGTCGCCAGTCTGCCGCCTTTCACCAGTTCCACCAGGTCAAGCTTGTCCGTGTAGTAATCCTTGGTATTGATAATGAAATGCGAGTGGTACTTGAGAGGATCCCCCGGATACGAGACAAACTTGCCACCAAACCTCAGTCCGGGAAGTGTGAAATGGCCCATTTGTTTGACCGTTTTGTAGATGCAGTATGTCCGATAAATCTCGCCTAAATCTCGTGCTTGGTCGGACACGTACTTGGCTAGTATCGCATCTTGATCCGAAATCGGATCGGAAGGCGTGCAGTCTGGCGTGCGAAAAAATGATTGATCCGGCGTTTGCAGGCTAGTGTCCGGCTCAACAGTGCTCAAAAACTCGATCGCACGCTTTTCAAACAGGTAGAGCACCTCTTCAACACACAATCTGAGCGGGATACCCAGCAAAAGACTTTGCTGCGGGGCGCTAGGCAGCGTGCCTGTCAAAACGCCAGCTATGCCGTGCTCTTCGCGCAGCTCGCGACACTTATAGGGATCGAAAACTAGCGCGGTGCCACCTATAATGGACACCTGGATCATGAGGACATGGGAAATTATTTTTGTAAAAGATTCACTGCCCTAATATACCGAAATAATTTACACTACTTATCGAAATATACACGATGGAAAAAATCCATCCACATCACTCTTCCTCAGAGCTCTCATCTTCATCATCGTCGTCATCGTCATCAGAGCTCTCCTCCACCTCAGCGTCTTCAAACTGCGCGAGCTTCTTCTTGAGACTCTCGATCTTCTTTTCCTCGCTACTGGCCCCCTTCTTCTTCTTGCGCTGGGACTTGGAGCTCTTGCCCTTGACAATATAGTTGTACAGTTTCAACAAGGTCTCGTTGTTCAGCTGGTCCATGTCCAGCTCGATCTCCTCGTCATCAGCAAGATCGGGAATACCTTCCTTGATGATAGCAATCACATTCTTCAGCATCTTCTCGTTGATCGAAGCCATGGCCTCGCTGATCTCCTTCTTCATCTCGTAGGTCACGTGAGTAGGGTAGATGCCGTTCGGCTGAGACATCGACTCCTTCCGCTTCTTGGTGCCCTTTTTTCCGCCTTTCTTATTCTTCCGCTTTTTCAGCCATTCCTTTCTCATCTGTTCGTACTTCTCCTGTCTCATCTTCTTGAGATCCTGCGTCATCCGATCAATGTTGGCGACCAGAAACTCGATCGTTGGGTCGGTGATTGAGTCGATATCCACATTGAAGTCGTCGTCATCCTCAAAGTCAGAGTCGAAGTCTGAAACGTTGGCCGGGGACACCGGAGTGGTTGGACGGTTAACCCATTTCTCGTTGAAGACGCTCTCCAGACGATGTCCCATGATGTTCACGGCGGTGCCCTCTGGATTAAATAGATAGCAATTGTGGAAGACAAGTCTTACATCTTTTTCGAACTCGTCCGCGTTCTCATACTCGCCGTTCTGCAATTTGCTGTAAATGGTCCCCAAGTCCATTGGCTCCTTGACCACATCGAAATATGTTGGACAGTCCAAAGCCACAGGGTCAACAGGAGCAAGGAATGGATACGAAATAGAATCGTACTTCTTCGACATCAGTTCCTTGATCACCTGCTGGCAGAAACGAAGTTCCGCCTGGAACTTCTTCTTTCTTGGACGAATATCGTATGGCATATCCTTTGGTTTTGGAGGGTGGATCTCTCGCTTTGGTCTGCCATTATCCAATGCACTGTCTCGTCTCAGCTGTGGGACCTCCAGACCAGCATTCGTTTTCCTTCTAGTTCCTTTCGTGGCTGACACTTGCATTCCCGGAGGGAGTTCTCTCGGTGGCATATTAAGCATGTGCTTTTCGAAACTTGCCTGTATATTTCTGGCCATTTGAGAGATCGCCGAGTCCTTACCGTTGAAGGTATAGCAGTTGTTAACCATCAAGTTGAAGTCGTCCGTAACCTGCTCTGGTGTCTCGTACGCGTCCACATTCAGCTTTCTCTCAATAGTGGAGAGATCCATTGGCCTTTTAATAAAATTATAATAGAACGGAATGTTCAGCTTGACAGTGTCAACCGGCGTCAGAAACGGTCCAGCATCCTTAAGACGCCGCACGGCCTTTATAGAGGTGATGGCGTGTTTCTTTTGGTGAGCAGGGAGTGGGTGTTCTGGAAGATTATTCATGTCTGGTTCCGGAGCAGGTTTAGGAGCAGGTTCCATGGTGGCAGGAACGAGAGCTGGCGCACCCGTTTCGGGGGTCGCTTCCACGTTTGACTGGCCCTGCGGTTCTTTCTCAGGCTGAGAGTGCTCAGGCCCAGCAGATTGTTGCTCTGGCTGCTGTTCGGGCTGTGCCTGTTCAGACGCCGCAAGGGTCTGGGTGGATTGCTCCTCTGTGTCCAGCTTCGGCTTCTTCACATCAGGACTATCTGAGGATTCATGCTCCAGAGAGTGCTTCCCTGAGGCCTCCAGCTCAGCTTTGCCATTGACAGGGATGTCAGAAATAGAAGAAGTTTGTATGGTAGCACTGGGTTCTTCTAATGACATCACCAATAACAATTAACTGCACTTATCAAAATTGGC
This sequence comes from Ogataea siamensis, assembly GCA_030574315.1. Classification (NCBI taxonomy): domain Eukaryota; kingdom Fungi; phylum Ascomycota; class Pichiomycetes; order Pichiales; family Pichiaceae; genus Ogataea; species Ogataea siamensis. The sequence goes on from JAJMET010000006.1 coordinate 353,946, forward strand.
AGAAAAAGAAAATTTTTTGAAACACGGCCGCGAATGAATAATCGGGGGATCGCGACATTTAAATAGCAGAAATTTTTTTTTTCGCCAACGAGACGATTTTTGTCAAAAAAAGTTCCAAGGTATCGCTCGTGTTGCACACGACCCTAAGAGCTGACGAACGCCACCGGGGGAGAAACAAAGATTAAAACAATAAGTATATAGATTCGCCTATACAAAAACAATGAATTGAGCGTTTCCCGACTGAACCCCCATACAACCTCTTGTATTGTTCACGCAGTGTCGGGGCACAAGCTGCTGAGGCTTCCTTGAATTGAAGATGCTTTCGCGTGATGTTGCTTATGTCATCCAGGGTATTCTGCTACCATGATAACGGCTATCATGGGCAAACCGGGGGCTGATTTTGTTACAACCTATCCGCACGTTTAGAAGGGCGATGTTTGCGTTTGTCTTCTTTTGAGGTCCCCGTCTCCGCGCCTCCACGCTCTGAGTTCCCTCATGTTCAGCTCGCCGAAGCACGAGTCGGTACAATTTTGGAGCATTGCACTCACCTCACGTTGGTGGAGTCCAAAAATTTCATTCAGGCCCAGGACGCTTCCAGCCGAGAGGGGCTTCCAGTTGATGTCGTCACCTACCTTACGTCTTTTGTTGGAGAGCTCGATGCTTTGGTCGACTGATTCCGGCGACGTTTTCGATTCCGCAACTATATCGTAGTCGTCCAGAAGAAAATTCATCAGCTTTTGCGAGGTTTTTTCGAGCTGCTTTGTGGTTTGAATAAATGAGAGTCTGAAAGAAGGTGGTGCATCCTCCTCACAGGGGACCTGGATATATTTATGGACGTTAGACCAGTATTCCGCGTCGAAAAGGCTAGAGTCCGACTTTTCTTTCATTGTGACTTTGGGAAACGCAGGAGCGCGTTTTTTAGCTCCGAAGGCCGGTTCGGAAACTGTTCTTTTGTGCCAGGGCCGGCTGCCAAGGTCTGGCAGCATGAGCTCTAGAGTGTGATGAAGTTCGTGCGCGCTAGGCAGATGTTTAAGCTCGGTCGAGCCGGGATCATGGTTTATTGCTGTCGGCTCGGTTACCGGTTCGTCTACCCAAAATATAGACTGCTTGAGAGTTTCCATCGAAGGAGAGGATTTAGAATAGGGCCGGTGGGCAAAATTGAGGGCTTCGGTAAACCTTGGTGGACACATCTCTTCATGGTGGCTAAGAAGGTGGTAGTTATGGTCGCTACCGTGGAAGTCGTGAACAGGAGATTGGTTCCCGGCGGGGACTTCCTGGTCTTCCCTCACTATCAGAAGCGGATTGATGGAATGCTGAGAAACGAGCGGAGCCTCATATCCGTCCCAGGACTGGTGCCCCAAGCTTGCAGACTGATCAGGGACCCGAGTCCAGTAGTAGGTGGTGAAACCGTCGTGGGAAGCTAGCTCGGTATTAAAGTCCATGATTCATAGCAGAGAAACAAAGTTGAGAACGAGTTAAGTTGCCGGGACCACGATATTTCTGGGAGAATTGCAATAAGCATACTTTTCTGTAGATATGTGATTTTCTATTCGGAGTGTTCCTTGATAAGCTGCAGAAAGCAGCGTATGTACAAAGCTCGAAATTGCAAGATGGGGTGTCCGTATTACTGTAACAATAGTCCTACATGTGAGTGTGTTGTTGTCGCTAAATTCTGGAAACTCCAACAATACCCGAAGCTAAATTAAGCTGCCTTTCTTGCAGAAACTTTGCTAATCGCATGCATCTGTAGCAAGATTGAAGCTCTGCGTCACAGAATCCTCGCTCATTCATGCGCCCATGCATTCAACTAAAATTTAGCGTGCATTAAGTTTGTACGCGAGCTATCAGCCACAGGCCAGAAGCAAATGAAAAATCACGAGCGACATATTGGCTGCGGATAAAAAGATTCTGGCTCACCCATCGGCATAAAATTAGTTTGCTACCTTCTGCAGACGTCGACGTCGCGTCGAAATTAGAAACTGCCAAAAAGTTGGTGCGAAATATAAATAACCCCTATATCACCAATTCATGTTGTTAGGCACAGGGCTTTGTGTCCGGCAAGCGGCAAGACCCCAAATATGGAGATCAGCAGGACTGGGTATGCTTTGCAGAAAACAGCTAAGTCTTTGCCTCAAGCCAACCACCTCCCGCTCTCTCATCCGAGATGTGCGAGCCACACCCTTCCAATGGCACTCTGCGAAATGGTACCATTGCTCGCCCGTGTTGAAGGAGGAAAAGAAGGCGTCTCCTTCAGTAGTCAAGAAAGAGAGGCAATCTCAAATCAGAATTCTCAAAGACCTGTTGTCGTACATTTGGCCTAGAAATAACCCCTGGGCCAAATTCAGAGTCGTTGTGGCTCTCGGGATGCTGATAGCAGCGAAAGTGTTGAACGTTCAGGTGCCATTCTTTTTCAAGTCGATCATCGACTCCATGAACATTGACTGGGTGTCACAAGCTGGGCTTCTGACCACCTCTATTGGAGCGATAATTTTGGCTTACGGTGTAACCCGTTTCGGAGCCGTTCTCTTTGGAGAATTGAGAAACGCCATTTTTGCACGGGTGGCCCAGAATGCCATCATGAAGGTTGCTCACAACACGTTCGTGCACCTGCTTAATCTGGACCTCAACTTCCATCTTGCGCGACAGACTGGAGGGCTCACGCGAGCTATTGACCGAGGAACAAAAGGTATTTCCTACGTGTTGACGGCCATGGTTTTCCACATCCTTCCGATCACTTTTGAGATCTCTGTCGTGTGTGGTATCCTCACGTACAACTACGGTGCCTCGTTTGCGGCCGTGACTTTAATGACCATGCTGGCCTACTCAATCTTCACCATCAGAACTACTGCCTGGAGAACAGGATTCAGAAGACAAGCAAACAAGGCCGACCAGAAGGCAGCCAGCGTTGCGCTGGACTCGTTGATCAACTACGAGTCGGTCAAATATTTCAATAATGAGGGTTTCCAATCCCAAAAGTACGATTCGGCCCTGAATAATTATAGAAACGCCTCGGTCAAGGTGGCCACCTCTTTGGCGTTCTTGAACTCAGGACAGAATCTCATATTTACCACTGCCCTCACGGCTATGATGTACATGGCCTGTCAGGGTGTTGCGGCAGGCTCTTTGACTGTTGGTGACTTGGTTTTGATCAACCAGTTGGTATTCCAACTGTCTGTGCCTCTTAATTTCCTAGGCTCGGTCTACAGAGAGCTCAAGCAGTCGCTGCTCGACATGGAGTCGTTGTTCAACTTGCAGAAAGTGAACGTCAAGATCAAATCCAAGCCAGATGCCCCTCCGCTCCAGCTGCGAGGCGGTGAAATTAGATTTGAGAATGTCACGTTCGGTTATCATCCAGAAAGGCCAATTCTGAAAAACTGTACATTCACAATTCCTGCGGGCGAAAAGGTGGCTATAGTTGGACCCTCCGGAAGTGGCAAATCGACGATTTTGAGACTGGTGTTCAGATTCTACGATGTGACAGAAGGACGAATTCTTATTGATGGTCAGGATATTAGGGACGTGGACTTGGACAGTTTGAGAAAACACATCGGAGTTGTTCCGCAGGACACGCCTTTATTCAACGACACGATTCTGGAGAACCTGCGGTACGGAAATCTCTCTGCTACCGATGAGGATGTTGATTCCGTTATCAAAAAGGTCAAGCTCGATAGACTGGTCCACGATATGCCGGACGGCGTTCGTACGATTGTCGGTGAACGCGGTATGATGATTTCTGGAGGCGAAAAGCAGAGGCTGGCAATAGGAAGGCTTTTGTTGAAGGATGCTCCAATCACTTTCTTTGACGAAGCAACATCTGCTCTTGACACCCATACAGAGCAAGCTCTCTTAAAAACAATACGGACTGTTTTCAAAGAGAGTAGCAAGACCAATGTCAGCATTGCTCACCGGCTGCGTACAATTGCGGATGCTGATAAGATCATCGTCTTGAGAGGAGGAGAGGTGCTAGAAGAAGGCACACACTACGATCTTTTGGGCCGTGAACAGTCACTTTACAAGGAACTTTGGAATATTCAAGAGCATCTGGACTTGGAGGAGGAGCTGTCTCAAGAAGATGAGAAGGAAAAGACTGACCAGGAACAAAAAGCATAATACATGTACGTATTCCGATAGATACTGTAAAGAAATGAAAGATAGGGATAGATTGGAAAAGTGTGGATGAATAAAAAAAAGAATTAAAAAAAAGAATTAAAAAAAAGAATTAAAAAAAAAAATAAAAAAAAATAAGAAAAAAATAGGGAACTTGTAAAAAAAGGTGCTCATGGTTGACTATCGCGCGAAGTTGGTGCTGGCTCCTATGGTCCGCATAGGTGAGCTTCCTACACGGTTGTTGGCTCTCAAATATGGTGCAGATCTTGTCTGGGGTCCCGAAATAATAGACAAACGTCTTGTTCGTGCAGAAAGAGTTTATAACCCTATTCTCAACACTGTTGATTTCATTCAAAAGGACGGAAACAAAAAGGTTCCTGGAACTACAGACTTAGTTTTTAGGACCTATAGAAAGCTTGAGCAAGATAAGCTGATTTTTCAACTGGGTACTGCCGATCCAGAGCTTGCTGTTCAAGCAGCTAGTATTGTTGCTGCTGATGTAGACGGCATTGACGTGAATGCGGGCTGTCCAAAACATTTTTCTGTGCATTCTGGGATGGGTGCTGCATTGTTAAGAACGCCAGAACTATTGTGCGACATATTGTCTTCCTTAGTGGAAAAAGTTGGTAAGCCCTTTAAGAAACCCATCAGCGTGAAAATCAGGTTACTGCCAGAAGAGGAGCAAACTCTCGACCTGGTGCGCAGGCTGGTGAAAACTGGAATTTCCAATCTTACTGTTCATTGCCGTACGCGCGAGATGAGAAATGGCCAAGAGCCGATTAGAGACTACATCGATAAGATTAAAAGAATATGTGCGGACGCCGATGTCAGCATGATCATCAACGGAGGCGTTAAGAGTTACCAGGAGTTCAAAGAACTCCAGAAAAAATATGGAGAGGACATCAGCTGCATGATTGCTTCGAAAGCAGAGTCTAATGCCACTGTATTCAATCCCGAGGGCCCGTTGCCGTGGCCAAAATTGGCCAAAGAATATGTGAGGTTTGCCCGCGAGTTCAACAACTCAAGAACCAACACTAAGTACTGCTTGGCCATCATGATGCCTAATACGCGAGGCAAAAACGTGATCTGCAGGCTGGTCAGTCAGGCTAAAGATAACGCTGAAATTTACGATGCTGTGCTCAACAAGATGGATGACGAGGGAAACTATCTAGGCGAAAAGGTGGCTGTGGATGACTCCAAGGTCGAAGATAAGCAAGATTTGAAACGCAAGCTTGATCTTGAAGAAGCGGAGAATCTTAAGCGCATTAAAGTGTAAATAATAATTAATTCGACTCCTAAGTATAAGGGATCGTATCACGATGTTTTGTTTGCATTCCTGTAAACTTGAAGGGCTTTGTAAGATCTTCCCATGTCCTGGTCTGTGGTTCCGGTCAGTCTTCTGTATAGCGTCTCAAACCGGGCCTGATGCTCCTTCATGCTAAACGACAAACCACCGAGGATGCTGGGCAATCCTGAAGAGTTGAGAAATTTGCTCTGGGTCTGCAGCAAAGTTTGAAGCCCCTGTGACTCAAAGAACTTGGACAAGTCGAGGAAGTCGACGTCGACAGAAAGGTCTATATTGCCCGGTTCTGAAAATGGATCAACAAATTTGTGGTCTTTGATACCCCGTAGAGAGTTGATAGGTATGGTATCCTTAGGCCCGTAATCTATAATCAATGCACCTCCCACATCGCCAGAGTTGATTATGTTTGCAAACTGGGATGCGTACATGTGTGACTCTGCTGAAATCTCCACGTTAGCTCCCACGTCGAGCTTGTTGTATCTTTCATTGGTAGCAGGAATAAATGCGCCTGGTGTGGCATGGGGAGCAACCACAAGCCCAAACTTTTGTTTCTGGGCAGCAGGTTTGTCTCTAAAATCAACCAGGTACTCCCTCCAGCCATACTTCGTTTTCGTATAGCGATCTATTGGAAGAGCATCGAAAAACTCATGAGCCACCACAAAATTCATATACTTGGAGTCGAGATCCACTTCCACGACATCATTTTTCTGCCAGGCAATTGGCTGGCCCCATTCCGTGACACTCTTGTAGTTGTAGTCGTCCACTTTGTCGAGCGGATTGCACTTGCATAGCAGTTTGTGTTGCTCGTGAATCAAGATATCTGATTTTTCAACCATGACGATCTCAACTGGGTTGTCAATGATATACTGTTTGAAGACCATTGCCAGGCCCCTCATCATTGACCCCTTTCCGGGGCCAAACTCTAATACACGAAAAGTTTTCTCCCGAACATGGAAGTCAGGATTATGCCGGCTTTGATACTGTAGTTGAGCCAGGAACATCCGAACAAAAGCAAGACCGCATGTCATTCCATATGCCACAGACATTTCGGGAGCAGTGATGAAATCTCCGCTTGCAGAGTCCAGAGGATCTTTGTGGATATAATACCCATGCTGAGGATGAGTTAAACATGTCCTCATGTATTTGGATAAACTTATCGGGCCAATCGTTTTGATTGTCTCAGCAATAATCTTCTCGAGTGGCGCAGATGAGGTACCGGATCTCCATCGCTGCCTGGCAAGATGCAGCTGCCGCAATGCGATAGTAGGTCTAGTCCTTGTTATCATAACCCCTGAATTTTGTATCCCCTCAATTTTATTGTATGTCCACCTTTGCACCAACCCTTGAAACCGAGTTCACCGGGGTTACTATAAAAAGACACGTTTGGTCCCGCGCTATAAAAATTTTATAGTGGCCACAAAATTGTGACACCATAAACACAGGGGTTATTCGCAGCACTGGCGTGTGAAAGTGCAAACGATAGCCGTCCCTCGAATCTTTTTATCTTTATATTTCAGACTAAGTGTCTTTTATGGACTATTCTAGTCTCCGTGCTGCAGACCGTCACCCAAGACACCAGGACCCCTTTCAAGACAACACAGGCCTCGAGAGCATTGCAACAGGAACATCAGAACTTTCTAGTTACGGTCTAGACAACTCGACAGACTCCTTTTTCCCTGACCACGACGAAGACGACGACGACGTGCCCAAGATGGACTCAAGACAAGCTAAGGTGATACTCGTTCTAAAGAGATTTGTGAAATTCATCGGCCCGGGGCTGATGGTTTCTGTCTCGTACATGGACCCTGGTAACTTCAGCAGTTCTATATCTTCTGCTCAATTCCAGTACAAACTCTTGTTTTCATTGATCGTGTCCAATATGATGGCTGGATTTATGCAAATCCTGGCCAGTAAACTTGGAATCTGCACTGGTCAGGATCTCGCAGCTAACTGCCGTGCCCATCTTCCGAAATACGTCAACTTTGTCATTTACATATTTGCAGAACTTGCCGTTGCAGCTACAGACATGGCTGAAATAATCGGTACTGCAATCGCATTCAACATCCTCTTTGGTCTACCTTTGCTAGGAGGCGTGCTGTTGACAACTCTTGATGTTCTTTTTGTTTTGCTTGCATATAGACCTAATGGTCCGCTTGTGGTGGTCCAGGTCTTTGAGGCTGCTGTTGGGTGCTTGGTTCTTGGGACAGTGGCCTGTTTTATTGTGGAGCTGGTCAACGTGTCTCCTAATACCCATTGGGGAAGCGTTTTCCGTGGATTTCTTCCGTCCAAGGAAATTTTCACCGACACGAAGGGATTGTATCTGACTGCTGCGCTTCTGGGAAGTAACTTGATGCCCCATTCGCTGTATTTGGGCTCTGGGGTTGTTCAAGCACGAATGAAGGCCTTCGACATGAAGCGTGGCCTTTACACTCCCCCGGTCGCCAAATCTAAGAAGAAGGGGCTGCTCTGCAGCACCATCGAAGGTGACTCTGACGAGGTGAGATACATTCCATCCATCGACGCCATCAATGGCACCATGTCATATATCATTGCCGAGATGGTGGTGTCGCTCATTACCGTTGCATTATTTGTGAACTCTGCAATTTTAATCGTCGCAGGCACGGCCTTGTCCCAGCCGATGGATGACGACGGGGATGGTGACTTGGAGAACGCGGATCTGTTCACCTTGCACTATCTGTTATCTAGTCAACTGTCAAAAGCTGCAGGTACAGTTTTTGCTCTCGCGTTGTTGTGTTCTGGCCTTTGCGGAGGTACTGTGGTCACGATTGCCAGTCAACAGATCATGGAGGGACATGTGCGCATCTCCATGCATCCCGCTTTGAAACGTATCATTACTCGTATCATTGCTATCACGCCCTGCATTGTTGTTGTTTCCGTCCAAGGTAGGGAGGGTTTGAGTAGCGTTTTGAACGCAACTCAAGTCGTGCTGTCGCTGCTGCTGCCGTTTATTAGTGCGCCTCTGGTCTATCTCACGTGCAAGAAAAGTATCATGCGCGTGCTAATTAGCGGAACAGAACCATCTGAACAGAGCAGCACAGAAAATATACCGATGGGCTTCATTTCTGACAGCACTATCAACCTTCTTTCCGACAGGGAGGACGACCAAGATACGGCCCAGACAAGCCGCACTCTGGAGCCGCTCGAAACAGACGAGACGAGCGAAAGGCGCGACGCTGCTGATCCGTGCGGCTCGCAGAGCGAGTCCGTGAACGAGGTGACCAGTATCATCGACGAGGAGCCGCCAAAGTACAAGGACATGAGCAACAATATTGTCACTGCTGTTGTCGGCGTGATTGTTTGGCTGATCATCACGTTCATGAACTTCTGGCTGCTGATCAGCATGGCGATGGGCAAAGACGTTGACTAGATTCCCCGATAGATATATTCTGATTCTTATATAATACGTTACTCAGCGAAATATTTTTTGACTATTTTTATACGCGACTCAAAGACTTTTTTTGAGTACCTTTCGCTAAGCCTATGAATCTTTTGAGTGTCTTTGTGCTGCTCGGATCGGCTTTTGCTATTGATCTCGACATCAACAGCTATGACTCGATCAAGGCTGCTACTGCCCTGATCTCGACAGGTCTGATGGATTACAACTGGGGAGACAAATATGGAGGTACCATAGGAATGTTCACCAATCCGTACTACTGGTGGGAAGCCGGTGGGGCATGGGGCTCCATGATCGACTACTGGTACTATCTGCAGAACGATACTTACGAGGAAACCATTTTGCAGGCTATGGTTTACCAAACAGGAGACAACTGGGACTATATCCCTTTGAATCAATCTACCACAGAGGGTAACGACGATCAGGCTTTCTGGGGTATTGCTGCGATCCAGGCTGCTGAGAGAAACTTCACCAATCCGGCCTCTGACCAGCCACAATGGCTGTACTTGGCGCAGGCCGTGTTCAACACCATGGCGTGGAGATGGGACACGGAGCACTGCGACGGAGGACTGAGATGGCAGATCTTCAAGTGGAATTCGGGTTATGACTATAAAAACACTGTTTCTAACGCTGGACTATTCCACATCGGCGCCAGATTGGCCAGGTTCACTTCCAACGACACCTACGTGACTTGGGCAGAGAAAATTTACGACTGGCTTCTTGGCGTGCAATTTATCACCGAAGGAGATCAATATAATTTCGCTTACGACGGAGCCAACATCAACGACAATTGCTCAGCCGTGACCAAATACCAATGGTCGTACAATGCCGGAATGATGCTTTCGGGCTGCGCCTATCTTTACAACTACACACAGGATGATATCTGGAGAGACCGCACAGTCAAATATCTCAACGGGCTTATTGTTTTCACCCCCCACAGCGCACAGGACGACGTCTACGTGTTGCAAGAAAGCGCGTGTATGGGCTCGGGCACGTGCAACAACGACCAGCGGTCCTTCAGAGCGTATCTCATCAGATTCATGGCACTGACTGCCATGATGGTGCCGGAGACGCAGGAAACAATCAACAAGTATATTGACCAGTCTGCAAAAGCGGCCGCTCAGTCCTGTTCGGGCGGATCAGACGGCCACACATGTGGCATGAACTGGACACACTCCGGCTGGGACGGTTACTACGGGCTTGGAGAGCAAATGTGCGCACTAGAAGCCATTCAGAGTCTGCTCATGTACGACAGACCTGCCCCATACACTTCGTCGAACGGCGGCTCGTCTCAGGGAGATGGATCGGCGGGATCGCAATCAACGCCACTGACGGACCAGCCATTGAAGTTGGACGGAGGCGACTCTGCGGGCGCTGCCATTATTACGGTGATCATCGGTGTGAGTATCATAGCATTAGCGTGCTGGTTATTAGTGTAATGTACAAGAATCATAAACAGCCATCTCATTTCTGCCCAGCTTCCAGGACCTCCCGCAGGTAGTTGTCCTCTCCACTTTCTTTCTTGTTCAGCTGGTGGTCCTCTTCGTAAACGCTCAATCCAATAGATCCAAGCAAGAGAGCAACGGTGATAAATTGGGCGTACATTCTTGCCTGCACAAATTTCTGTGTTTTAGTCAGCAATGGATCTCTGTTGACAAACATCCAGGACCCAACCATCGACGCAGCCCACAAACCCGTGATGATTTTGTATTTGTTGTTGGACAGCGACTCCACCGTCTTCTCTGTAAATGACAGCTTAGCCCATCTTCTGTGCTCCTCAAGAACCTTGCGCTGTTGGAACTCAGAGGAATACATCTCTGAGTCAAACTTGTTAGAAGCCAGCTCGGCATTGACAGCTGTCGTGAAAGCCGGAGGAATAATGGCGGTGGCTGTTCTGATAGACCACGGCATCTTCAACAGCTTGGGGTAGTGTCTAGGAGCCATGGCGTAGATTCCAACAGAAATCAGAGTTCCCAGACAAAGTCCGTTAAAACCACCTGTCAAGGTAGCCCACGAGTGTGCATCAATCTCTTCTTTGGTAACGAGCTTCATAATTAATATCTATGGGGTGAGGAATATTTGCGAAATTTACTTGGTATATATATTTACCTTCTTACCCGGAATTTGGCGACGGCACGGATTAAAAGAAATAAAGACACAGATTGGTCAGCTCAGGGCGCCACTCTGCGCTGCCTCAAATGGTGCACCATTTGCTTCGCATGTCATTTATGGCGCAACACAGATGCACGCACCCGCATTCGTCGCACCGTTGGCTACGTAGCCGGTCCCGAATCCAAAGCCCGAGCTACCGTCTCACGCAACTCACATGCCGATGGTTGATGACGTAACTTGTGATGTAATCGCTCATCCATGCGCGAGACAAAATGAATCATAGCTGAAAAAAAATATTATAAAGTCAGATGCAGAGAGTGGGACACTTTACACTGGTTAGACACGCCCAGCGTCTGTACTCGTCTGCCACAGACATATGTCGCAAGTTTCCTGATCTCAAGCCCGCTGACGTGCTGCCGAATGGGCGCCCCGACTACGTCAAGATGATCTTGACCTCGAGGGTCTACGATGTGATTGACGAGACTCCGATCTCCAATGCTGTGTCGTTGTCGCAGAAGACCAATTCTACAGTCATGCTCAAACGCGAGGACTTGCTTCCTGTTTTTTCGTTCAAGTTAAGAGGCGCGTACAATATGATTGCCCATCTGTCGGATGAGCGAAAGTCCAAAGGTGTCATCGCTTGTTCGGCAGGCAACCATGCTCAGGGTGTCGCGTATTCTGCCAAGGAGATGGGCATTCCTGCCACCATTGTCATGCCCGTTGCTACGCCTTCTATCAAGTTCAAGAATGTCAGTAGGCTGGGTTCTCGGGTCGTTCTTTTTGGTAATGACTTCGACGCTGCCAAAGCTGAGTGCGACAGACTCACGATTGAGCAGGGCCTGACCAACATCCCGCCATTTGACCATCCGTATGTTATTGCTGGACAAGGTACCATTGCCATGGAACTTCTTCGGCAGGTTAAGAGCAACAAGCTGAGTGCTGTGTTTGTTGCAATTGGAGGAGGAGGATTAATTTCGGGTATCACTGCTTACTTGAAACGACTAGCTCCGCACGTGAAGATTATCGGAGTGGAAACTTTCGACGCAGACGCGATGAAGCAGTCGCTGGAAAAAGGCGAGAGAGTGACGCTGGACTCCGTTGGGGGGTTTGCTGACGGAACAGCCGTGAAGACTGTGGGTGCAGAGACGTTTGCTGTTTGTCAGGAGTTTGGCATCGACGAGGTGGTGCGTGTTTCGACAGATGAGATCTCTGCCGCCATCAAGGATGTCTTTGAAGACACCAGATCTCTGTTGGAACCTTCTGGAGCTATGACTGTTGCTGGTTTAAAAAGGTACGTGGAATCGCATCCAGAAATTGACCACTCGATCAAGACTTACGTTCCTATCCTGTCCGGGGCCAACATGAACTTCGACAGACTGAGATTTGTGAGCGAGAGAGCCGTTTTGGGTGAGGGAAAAGAAGTGTTTTTGACTGTCCAGATCCCAGACAGACCAGGCACCTTTGCACAGTTGAACAAAATCATTGACCCAAGAAACGTCACAGAGTTCTCGTATAGAATATCCGTGGACTCGGAAGAAACGGGCCTGGCCAACATCTTCACGTCGTTCTCCGTCATCGACAGAAACAAGGAGCTCGGAAAAGTCATGAAGGACTTGGAGCAGGCCGGATTCAAGGCCCAGGACCTGACAGATAATGAGATGGCCAAGAGCCACGGAAGATACCTCGTGGGGGGTAAGGTGCATGTTCCAGGAGAAAGAATTGTCTCGTTTGAGTTTCCCGAACGGCCTGGTGCCTTGACCCGATTTTTGTCGTCGATGGACATGCACTGGAACTTGACGTTGTTCCATTACAGGAATCACGGTGATGACGTGGGCAAGGTTCTGGCAGGAATTTGCGTTCCGCCGGAAGACAATGCCAAGTTTGATCGCTTTTTGCAAGACCTGGGCTACAAGTTCAAGGACGAGACGGGAAACCTCGTGTTCAAGACGTTCCTTACTAGATAATGCACATATAGAATACATGGTATATGGATCACGTGTGATAGAACCGTGTCTTACGTAACCAGGTCTGAAAAATTCACCAAAATCATGCTTGGCCGGACGTCTCGAATATCGCGTTCAGGTGTGTGCTTCCCCACCGCGTTGTGTCCTTCGTTGCGCATGCGCTACCATAACGTCCCTCGTGCAGCGAGGACGGCTGGTGGAGCTCTGATGAACTCCCGTTTACGAAAATCAACCAGGCCTGACGATTCTTTGAATCCTGCTGATTACAGCTCTGTGATGAAGACCATCCCTGAAGAGGCGCCCGACACCAAACTTCTCTATACGCTCTCAGCGAGGTATTTTCCTCTCAACCTAAAGGCCTCCGTGTTCCAAACATTAAAAGAAAAATCGATTCCTCCGAAAAACGTGACTTTTGTGATCACATTTGCCGACCAAGTGCTCGAAGAGTCCATTGAAAAAGACTCCGACCTCTTCCACTTACGCTCAGAATACCTGGACTCGCTCAACAGCTATCTTTCGCTTTACAGCTCGGAACATGTGGATCCCGAAAACATCATTGTGACCAGCACCAAATATCCGCGATCCTTGGAGAAACTGTTCGAACAACTGACACGTCTGCGTTCCAATGAGACATACTACGTGGTAGGCCAAACAAACACGGGGAAAAGCGCATTGATCCAAAAAATAAAGATAGAAGCGAACGATTACCAGACTGCCCCCGTAGTCCCCAAAGTTTCTGCCAAACCCTGTTCGACGCGTCGAAACGGGACATACGTGAGTCCATACTTTGGTCTCACGCTGGTTGACACGCCTGGATTTTTGCCGAAAACTCATAGCATTTACGCCACGCTACGACCTCAGCTTCGCGAGAGCGTACTCACGTGGAGCCCCGCCCAGACAGTCAAATACCGCGCCCTGACCTTCACCGACGCACAGCAAGTAGCTGGTATTGGGCCTTGCGTAGGAATTTTCTCCCCCACCTATAGAGGACCGCTTGTTTTTAAACAGTACATGTGGGGTCCGCGCGAGGGACATCGAGACGTTCATGACTGGCAAGCTTGGCTGGCAAACCGTCGGTATGTCTATGAGCCAGGCTGGACACCGTACAGGCTGCACGAGTCGGAGAGCGTGACGGACCTTATAGTGAGCAACGTTGGTTTCCTACGGTTCGAGAAAGTTCCGGATGGACTTACCGTCTACATACCTTCGTGCATTCGTGTCGTTCAGCGATTCTATTCTCAGAGTGGGGTGTGCTATAAGGAGTTGCAGATGGCAGAAGAAATTATTTCTCGGTAGCTTTCTTGGCAGCTGCTTTTTGCATGGACCGTTTCATGTACCAACTGAAGAAATAGAGGCAGAATGGAAGCAGAATGTTATTGAGAGCGATCCATGCGATCAAGATACCAAAATTACGGCCCATCTGGCCTCGGTATGTGTCGAATAATAGCACCTTCATGAGCTCATAAGAGTTTTTGATCGGCATGGCGTAGGTGAAGCGGTAGAATTGCGGGCACACCTCGATCGGCGAGAATGTGGCCGAAATGTTGCTCACAACGAAAAACAGCAGCCAGAAGCCCATCAAAGGAGGTAGAACGGCAAAACAGATCAGTCCCATATTTTCGTTGGCTCCCCCAACAGCTGACATCGTAAGGAACGCTATCATCCACTGGACTCCAAACCCGCCTTTCCAAGCGTTGTTCATGGCGATCTGGAAAGCGGCGTTGACACAGCTGTATGCTAGCGATATCAGGAGGAAGTTCACTTGCGCTATTATCATTCTGTAAAGAATATAGCTCTTGGGGGCCAAGGTCTGGGCTGCCTCTTGGTTCACTTTCTGGAACCACATCACTTGGAAAAACGTGATAATAATAATATAAATAAGACCCACTTGCAAGGGTGCCACGATGGTGTAGTCCTTTACAGGTCTTCCGTCGGTGAATGAGATATCGGGTATATTAGACAACACTGTAGTGTTCTGGAGGTTGGCAAACTGGTCTGCTGACAAACGCGACAACAGCTGGGGATACACTTTCCTTTGCATGACATCTGTAAAGGCTTCCTTGAATTTATTCAGGCCCGGTTCCACGTAGGATGACATTCCGTTCATATCTCTCGCAGTCTCGTAATATCCTAAAACCAGCGACGATGTATCCAGATCCTGGCCGTTTTCAAGTGCGTTGATCAACTGCTGCGAGACATTGTTGCTCGAAACGTAGATCGCACCCCAGTATTTTTGTTTCCACACCTCGTTGACGATCCACTCGTCACTGGTGAAATTCTTTTGGTCCCAGCCTAGAACCTTTTTAATTTGTTGACTTTCTGCGACCTCCAGCAGAGCTTGTGAGAGAGGCAAGTCGCTGTTGTCAATAGTCGCACCGTCCTCAACAACAAGAAGAACCTTTAAATTAACAAGACGGCCCGCACGTCTGTACATGGAACCCCAATAAATCGAAAACGCTCCGAGAATAAATAACCAGAGTATAAGAATGATAGCAGCGTACTGCTTGAAGAACTTATTGCGATGATCGGTCCTTCGTTTCGACCAGAATCCGGTCTTCACAGGGCCCACTTGCTCCATTTTGCCCAGTTCTTCGTCTCTGTCGCGAGTTTCGGACTCGATGTCCTCCTCGTTGGCATGCGAAACAGAATACTCGGTGTATTGAGTGACGACGCGCATCAGGGAGTCGTCGTCCTGACCCCGAATATTCTGAGGCTCATTGGCCTTATGGTCAAAATTGGATGGACTGTCGGTAGTTGATTGAGTTGACACCATGGCTAGAAAGACATAGGAATTACCGAGTTTTTTATAGCTATTAAAAATATTACTTTTTTGTTAAAAGCCGTGGATGACAGACCAAATATTACAAATCAAGAACTTAAAACCGAGCAAAACAATAGTTAGCTCGGACTTTGCACATGTATAAGACCTGTGTACATAGAATACGAGTGGACTTAAAGTATCTCAGGCGGAATTAAGCGGGAACACTGCGTGACTGCAACCTACAGACAGAAACTATCGCTCTTCAGTCAAAGGCGGCACCAGCACGGTTTTCACCAAAACCACCAGCCGTGAGAGTGTTTCGTGATCGTGCTCCGTGGCCTCGGAGATGGCAAAAAATTTACCGCTTGTATTGAGGATAGCATTCTTGCTTATGTATTGACCGATCTCACCAGCAAGTACCTGTGTTTTGAGGTTGCCACCTATCAGTGAGGCAGGTACCAATGCCCCTGAACCTTGCATCGCAAGGGGCCGCGTTTGAAGGTCATATGATACGTCGAGTTCTCCGTCCCGCGATAAACATATGATCTGCTTGTTGGCATAGTCCAATACGCTGCATTTGACTTCGTGACCATCCAGTCGTATCGTCTTCTCACGGAAAGAGGTTGAAAACATGGAGGAAGAAAACAAATAATACTTGTATTTTTTTCCATCTTTCTGGGCTGTGTCAACATTCTTTTCTCGCATGTCCTCTCGATCTCTTCTTGCGAATGAGCAAGAGCCAGAGCCGTTGGAAAGTAAAAAGCACAATGTTCTGCTTGGTTATATCTCTATAACCGTTTCATATGTTTGCTCCATTTCTTTCTTGGGCGTTCTGATGTTTTTTGCAATTCTCTCCCATGTTTACAAAGTTTACATCAAAAACGAGCATAGTTATAGAAGGTCCAGCAAGCGCGCCTATCCCACTGAGTCTCCTAAACGAAATACGCATTTGCGATATTATGTCCAGCTGATGGGCCTTGAACTATATGAATATCGCATCATCACCAAAGATGGATTTGTGATCACCCTTCAGCGAATAACCGATCCAAACGTCGCGCCAAATGGGCCGCCAATATTAATGCTTCATGGACTATTACAGTCATCCGGATCCTTTGTCACCAGTGGGTATAAGAGCCTCAGCTACTTGCTTATTAGAAACGGCTATGATGTTTGGCTGGGTAATAATCGGTGTGGGTTCCATCCCCAGCATACAAATCTTAATCCTAACGACCCCAAGATGTGGGATTGGGACCTGACCGAAATGACGAAATACGACGTTCCTTGCATGATAGATGAGATTTTGCACGCTACAGGAAAATCTAAAGTGACTTTAGTGGGACATTCTCAGGGGACCGCTCAAATCGTCATGTTGCTATCAGAGGAGTTTGACATGGGTTATGAGGATAAAATAGACAAGTGCGTTTTGCTCGCGCCTGCCATTTTCGGAGGCTCTCTTCTTGATACCAAGGGTTTTATTCGGTTTATCAAGTTGCTCCCAAACTGGCTCTATGACTCGTTTTTTGGAATCAATTCTTTCATGCCTGTGATGATGGCTCTGCGCAAGGTCATAGTCACTACGCCCATGTTTGGGTTCCTGAGCTATTCCATGTTTAGCTTTTTGTTTGACTGGAACGATTATCTTTGGGATAGAGGCCTTAGACCGTACCACTTTATTTTTTCGCCAGTTTACATTTCAGCCAAATTGATGAAATGGTGGCTGAGCAATTATCACGGACAGGGCTTTCAAATGGGGAAGTCGATTTTGAAAAGAGAACGAGAATGGTTTTCGCGTAAAACACCGCCCATGTATTTGGTCATCGGAGAGCAAGACAGATTGGTCGATGGCAACCTTTTTGTCCGCCACCTTCAACTTAACGAACCAGGCATGAGAGGCAGGTTCAATTACATCAAGGTCAAGCATTACAGTCATCTCGACGTCTTGTGGTCGGACGATCTCATAGAAACCCTGGGAGAATCTCTGATGAGCTTCTTGACCACTATGTAAATAATTAATGTACACTAAAGGTTTTGGTTTCCCTCAGCAATGACAGCCATATCCAACACCTCCACAGAACCTTTTTTCGCTTTTACCAATTCCGTAAGTTCCTTGTAATACTCTGGCTCGATCAGACACACGATCTCAGTGTCTGAGTCAATTTTCTCTTCGCTCTCGATAGTCGAGAGCAGCTTTTCTTTAAGTTGCTTCTCGCTCTTAGTGTATTCTTTATTGCTCAAAGAGATCCTCAGTTTCATCTGGGCTCTGGAGATCGGGATGATTTGTTTTTCGACAAGAAGCTTGATTGCCTCCAGAGCCTTGACCTTGGCATTTTTGGCGTTCACCGAATTAAACTTGAGTTCCTTCAAAGCCTTATCAATCATGGTAGGCGGATATCTTTTCTTGGTCTTCGGATTGATACATTTAGTGGAGATGATCGTGAGGATCTCGTTATGTAATTTTTCGTTTTGAGCTGATCTTTCCCTTTCACTCAACTGGATCTCTCCTTTCTTCAAGATTTCCAAAATAATTTCGTCAGTGTCCGTAGAGCCAAAAGCTTTCTTGAGTTCATCGTTTGAAGCCACTTGTCCCTTCGACACATTGATAAATACTTGCGGAATCTGGAGAACTTCATCCAAATCTTTTTCAACACCGGCACGGTAGTCCTGCACTTTGTTTTGATAGCATGCTATCTCAAACCGCTTCTTTCCTTTTTTCATACGCACCAACGACACGTTGGTGAGCTTGATCTGAGACGAAGGCTGATTAATAACTGCCATTTAAGAATATGAATTTTTCAATTTTTTTGCGGATTATCAGTATTTTTATTACGAATTATGCAATATAATTCTATCTGTGTAATTGGCGGGGGAGCATGCGGACTCGCAACTTTAAGAGGACTCTTGGAGGAAGGAGGCTTTGAGGAGGTGGTTGGCTTTGAACAAAGGGAATCGTTTGGCGGCATCTGGAATTACAATCACCTTGCAGACCAACAGTTAGATATCCCCTCGGTAGATCCTAAAATTGTGGTCAATCCGGTCAAAACAGCACATGGTTACATCTGGCCGAATGCGGTATACGATGCGCTCGAAACAAACACACCGTACCCTCTCATGGAGTTTCGTGACTATAAATTCCCCAGCTCAACTCCACTGTTTCCCCATAGAACTGTGGTGCTCGATTACATAAGCAAGTATGGCGAAGATCTGAGGCCTTACTATCGATTCAGCACCAGAATAGTCGAAGTCAAGCAGGGCTCCCGCTGGACTGTGCGTTCACGAAAAGTCTGCGCCGCAACCGAGGGCGGTTTAAAAGAGTCTGAAGCCGAACCTGACACCATCGAGGAGTTTGATGCCGTGTTGGTAGCTACCGGAGTGTACGATCTCCCATTCATTCCTGCTATTGACGGGCTTGACCAGTGGAAAATCAGGTATCCCAGCACGATCAGACATTCGAAGACTTTTAGGAGTGCACAGGAGCTGTCAAACCTTCAGGGAAACATCCTCGTAATAGGCAACTCGGCGTCGGGAATCGATATATGCTACCAGTTTGCAAGACAGACGGGCAAGAATATATACAAAAGCATGCGATCTGTCAGTAGGGTTCCTGGAGGAACAAGTGAGCTGGTGATCGAAATGGCGGACGTTAGACGACTGGATTCGGAAAATAGGTCTGTTATTTTTACTGATGGTCAGGAGCTGAAAAATGTTGGATGCATAATTTTCGCGACAGGCTACCTGCGTTCTCTGCCTTTTTTTGCCGAGATAAATGCATCAGAAAAACCCTTGATTACCAATGGACGCCGCGTCCATGGACTGTACCGCCATTGCTGGAGCTACCAGCACCCAGGCTTGGCGTTTATGGCAATATCACGCTATGTGCTGCCTTTTCATGTGGCCGAAATCCAAGGGATCTGGTTGGCCAAGATCCTAAAAAAGAAATTAGCGTTGCCAAGCTATGCACAAATGGAAGAGCTAGAAAATAAGCTACTAAGCCTTCGCGGCGATCTGCCATGCTTCCATGACCTGACATATCCCGATGACATTGAGTACATGAATACGCTCGTGCAGGACATAGAGACAACTTCCAACTACGAGAACGGACCCGTTCCAAAATATTGGACCGATCTGGAAATTTCACTGAGAAAAAATACAAAAATTCTCAAAGCCAAATGCCTTGACCATTTCGAACAAACCGGGCAGCATTTGACTTTAGGCGAGATACTGTCTTTGCGCATAATACAATAGACATGCCCATACCTTGGTTGGGCTTATAACTTTGCAAATGCCTCTGGCTGCACGGTGTTAGCGGACTAACATATTTCGGGTTTTAAATCGGCTATTGTGCTTAGAACCTAATAGCGAACTGAACCCCGAGCACGACGTTGGCCGAGGGATTGGCGTTTTTTGTCGCAACCGCATGTACTACTAAAAGCCGGCCATCTTCATGCAGCTATTCCGCGCTTTCTGGTGCCAAACAATAGGTGGTGTAGCATGTTGCCAAGGTTTTTATTGCTTCGGTTTTTATTCAAATCGGTTTTACTGCACCTAATAATTTTTTTTTTCTTCATGCATTAAGCTTCTTTTTCTACGTCTATAAAAAGGAAGCCAAGGGCATTTTATTATCTATTTCATCACAATGAGCGTTTTTCAGAAGTTGAGGAATAGAAAGACTGACAAGTTGTCGGAGGCTATCATGGGATCCCATGATCGCGCTGAAACTCCAATTACTCCCCCGGAGAAGTCCAGGGAAGCTGGAGAGTTTAACGACACTTCCAGTGAAATCAGCACTGACGCCCCAGAGGGTCTCCAGGCCATCGAGGCAGCCACAATGGTTTGGCCGAAGTGGGCTGTGTACACCACATACGCCTGGATTTGGGTGTGCTACTTCATGCTTGCTTTGCAACAGACCATCGGAACTACCATGATGCCGTACGCTTACGCGGATTTCCAGACCGCCCCAGCAGTCAGCACAGCCGGAATTCTGTCCACCATTATTGGAGGAGTCTTGAAGCTCCCAATTGGTAAGACTTTGAATATTTGGGGCCGTGCAGAAGGGTTTACCGTGTTTGTGTGTGTGTACTTGGTGGGACTGATTATTCTGGCCGCTTGCAACAATCAGCACTCGTACGCAGCTGGATATGTGCTTTACTGGATTGGTTACGACGCTATCTACTTGATTATGGATGTGTTCATTGCAGACACCTGCGGACTGAAAAACAGAGCGTTTGCGTTTGCGTTTGCCTCCACTCCATTTATCTGCACTGCCTTCACGGGACCTCTGGCTGCTCAGTCTATTCTCAAGACCTCAGGCTGGAGATGGGGCTATGGTATTTTTGCCGTCGTGATGCCTTTCGTCTTCTTCCCTCTAGCGTTTGTGTTCAAGTTCTACCACCTGAAGGCCATCAAGATGGGCGTTCTCGAAAAACGTAACACGGGAAGAACCAAATGGGAGTCGATCGTTCACTACTTCCACGAGTTCGACATTGTCGGCGCCTTCATTATCATGGCCGCTTTCGTTCTCTTCTTGCTGCCATTTTCTCTTCAAACGTACGGAAGAGCCACTTACGGTTCGGCCAAGTTTATTGTCATGATTATCATCGGTGTTCTTCTTTTCCCTGTTTTCGCTATCTGGGAAAAATGGTTTGCCAAGACCCACTTCATCAGATACGAGCTCTTCAAAAATCGCACCATCTTGGGAGCATGTGCGGTCGCTGCCCTTACAAATTTCAGTTTCTACTGCTGGGATCTTTACTACTATAATTTCGTTATAGTCGTCTACAATTTGTCCGTCAAGGATGCCGGATACATGACGGAAATCTACAACGTGGGTTCGTGTTTCTGGTCGCCATTGTTCGGTGTCTTTGTGCGTATCACCAAGCACTTCAAGTATGCCTGTCTGTGCTTTGGTCTTCCGCTGATGTTCCTCGGTGCCGGTCTGATGATCCGTTTCCGTGGCCAAGACTCCAACATCGGATACATCGTCATGTGTCAGATCTTCATCGCTTTCGGAGGAGGAATGCTGGTCATCGGCCAGGACATGGCCGTTATGGCTGCCTCCGATCAGGAAGGCGTGCCAATGATGCTTTCTCTGATTTCTCTTTTCGCCTCTGTGGGAGGCTCCATCGGATATGCAGTTGCAGCTGCCGTTTACGACAACACTTTCTACGACGCCCTGGTTGACAAGCTGCCGGCATCCGACGCTCAGAATGCTCTCACCATCTACCTTGGAGGTGTCACCACGCAGATGTCCTATCTTCCTGGCACTGACGTCAGAAACGCAATCAATTACGCTTGGGGACAGAGTCAGAAATACGGTGCCGTCGCTGCCACTTGTATTTTAGTTCTTGCCTTCCCTTCTATTGCAATCTGGAAGAATTACAACGTCAACGTCAAGAAAAACAAGGGTAACGTCCTGTAGACATAATTATAGCAGTCAATAATAATAATAACATTATGGTATATCAACGCCGGTAACGTTCATCTATTCTATTTACATTTGTAAAATATGGCCGTGGTACTGGGCCCCGCAACTGCAACTTGTTCGTACTTCTTAGTGCTTTTCAGTTGCAGGCGGTTGTTTGCTCCCTCGAGGATAGGCTTGCCAGGCTCCAGAAGCGCAGGCACAGGTGCAGGCACACCAGACCGAATTCTTTTTCCATTTCCTAACTGGCCGAACTCATTGTCTCCCCAGTCGTAAACGTCCCCGTTAGACAGCGTGGCGATAGCGTGGTTTCCGCCAACGCTCCAGCAACGTAGCCCAAGAACCTCGACCTTTTGTTTGGCTTCGTCAAATTCGCGAATATTATTGAGCTTCTGGATCTTGGTTGGCTCGGCCTGTCCGTGAATAAAGTGACCGTTGCCAAGCTCCCCCTTCAGGCCATGACCCCACGCGAAATGAACCAGGGACTCCTTTTGTTGCTCTGACAACGAGCTGAGGTCAAAACTCTTCGAATCTTTTAAGCTGTGCTCAAACAATTCGTAAATGTCAGACGACACAAACGACGCAAATGCCGTGTCTCCCCCAGCAGCAATGTCGATACATTGAGGCAGGTCGCTTCTCTTGAATCTCTTGTTGACTAGATCCACTTTGCTTGGATATGGCACTATCTCGGTTTTGTAATTAACCTCCTTCCCCAATGACCCGTAGGTGTTTTTACCGAATGCCCAGATGTTCCCGAGACTGTCAAGACACACGGTGAAGTAATCACCTGCAGCAATTTTTTTGATCTCACGTTGGGTCACCATGTCGTTTTCTCTCACTCTGTTCAGTAACGTCACCTCGTGAACCTGGTTCGGAGCAGGCGGCTCATCGAACTGTGAGAATTCGGGTAGTCCAAATTGACCATAAGACTTTGCCAGCCGACTGACACCCGTAGCAGCCGTGAATACAAACCCATTTTTGTCCAAAAGAACCAGGTGCTCCCTTCCTGTAGCGATGTCTTTGATTGGCTGGCTGGTGACTATCTTTCCGTAGTTTCTCGTGCCTGTGAAAAGCCATCCCTTATCCTTTTCTTTGAATTCTTTTTGTTCGTTCGCGCTTTCAGGCAAAAACAAAACCTCGCCACGTTTAGTGAGCGCGTAGATCAAGCCATTGCTGATTTTCACTTTCACCAAATCTTTTCCTTTCAAAGTCGGCTTAGCAGAGTTTCCTCCAAAGCCTGCACCCCATTGGTACAGATGGCCCTTTTCGTTGATGAGAGCACCCGATGACTCTCCAAGTGCAACATCCCGAACAATCATGTTATCAAACATGTCCAGTCTTTTCATCACAGGCTGGAACTTCACTTTGGAATCCGAAGAAACCATTTGACACGAATTATCGCCGCAAATGTAGACACCAGGGACTTCGCTCGAGTTTGGATTTGTGACTGCTGCGTTAAGAGCATCAATTTTGTTCTGCCTCTTCTCCTTCTTGGCCTGAATTTGAGCATAAACTTCGTCAAACTTGGACATATCATATGAGTCTCCCACAACTTTTCTCTTCACTTTGTCCCAGTTTCTGTACAATTCGTAGCCCCCAATCGTCCCAAACACAACCATTATACCCATAAACATAGCCTGGTATCTTTGGTAAGACTCGTACGTGGAGTCATTTTGTTGAGCTTCAGTGGATTCCTGATCTAAATGTAATTTCTCAATATAGTTCTTCTCCGAATCCCCTTCTTTTTGCAAGCAACCAGAAGCCAGATGAAATCCTCTCTTTCCAGCAGCATCTGCAGGCCATTTGGACCTTGCAATTGCCTGCCATCTAAATTGCCTGAGCATGGTTCCAAATTGATTACTTTCTCTTTGTTTTTTATTTGGTACAATTTTTCTACAATTTTTTCTAGATGGTGTGTAAGGATGTCATCACACTAGCCGAGCTAGCTTACTATCGGGGAAGGACAAGAAGATGGATACAACTACATGGGAGCCAGCCCCTGGCGAGCGTCCAGCTGAATCGCATCAACGTTAGCACAGCAGTTATTCGTTGTAGACTCGATTTTGGCATCGACACTATCAGAGCCCACTTTGTGATCTTATCGGTCTGGATAAGCTAACAAATTATTAGAGGCTGGTTATCAATTTTTGCCTTCCTAATATATTTTTCCTACTTTATATTCATCCGTTTTTCCATAGCAATCGTTACAAAAACTACATCTTATTAGCGTTTGACTTCTAAAATGAAACTGTCGATGTCAATGATGGCCCTAGTGGTCACTAGCATTGGCTCGGGACATGCCCTTGCCATTAAAAGAGACGCCGCGGGGCAACATCCCCTGGAGGTTAATTCCAATTTTGGCTCGTCGTTCGTGGAGAAGGGCAAGTCTTTGCTGGACCAAGTGTCTGAGGTTGTCAGCGAGTCTGCAAAGAATATCTCTCCTGAGCTGAAGGAGGTCTGGAGCGAGATGGAACTCAAGTTCCCAGACACTCTCAAAAATATGAAACTGACATCAGACCCGGCCGCCAAGATTACGAAGAAGCCTGCCGAGTTTTGGGATGCGCATGTTTCTATCGACAAACTTTCCAATTACAAGCTTAGAGTCAAGACTACTGACCCTGGTGCGCTTGGAATTGACCACACTAAACAATACTCTGGATACCTGGATGTGGAGGATGAAGACAAGCACTTCTTTTACTGGATGTTCGAGTCCAGAAATGACCCAAAGAATGACCCCGTGATTCTGTGGCTGAACGGAGGACCAGGGTGCTCGTCATTGACCGGATTGTTCTTTGAGCTGGGCTCTGCTTCGATCGGCCCTGGTCTCAAGCCAATCCACAACCCATACTCCTGGAACTCGAATGCTTCGGTGATTTTCCTGGACCAGCCAGTCAACGTTGGTTACTCGTACTCCTCCAAATCTGTTTCCAACACTGTCGCTGCAGGAAAAGACGTTTATGCCTTCTTGGAACTGTTTTACCAGCAGTTCCCTCACCTGTTGAATAACGACTTCCACATTGCTGGTGAGTCCTACGGTGGTCATTATATTCCGGTTTTCGCTTCGGAGATCCTCACTCATGCCGACAGATCGTTCAACCTGACATCTGTTCTCATTGGAAACGGATTAACTGATCCATTGACTCAGTATCCTTATTACGAGAGAATGGCATGCTCTACCGACGGCGGCTATGAGCCAACGCTGGATGAGTCAGAGTGTGAAGGTATGTTGGACACTCTGCCTAGATGTCTGTCATTGATTGAGTCGTGCTACAGTTCTCAGTCGGTGTTCTCGTGCGTTCCTGCTTCTATCTACTGCAACAATGCTCAGATTGGACCATTCCAGAAGACGGGTAGAAACGTTTACGACGTTAGAAAGATGTGTGAAGGATCATTGTGCTACAAGGACATGGAGTACATTGATCAGTATCTTAACCAAGACGACGTGAAGGAGAAGCTGGGTGCTGAGGTTGACACGTACGAGTCGTGCAATTTCGATGTCAACAGAAACTTCTTGTTTGCAGGAGACTGGATGAAGCCTTACCACAAGAACGTGATCAACCTGTTAGAACAGGGTCTTCCTGTGTTGATCTATGCTGGAGACAAGGACTTTATCTGCAACTGGCTGGGTAACCAGGCCTGGTCCAATGAGCTTCCGTACTCTGGACACGACGAGTTCGAAGCTGCACAGATCTACAACCTTACTTTGGAGGACGGGTCTAAGGTTGGAGAGGTGAAGAACGCTGGCAAGTTCACGTTTGCCAGAATGTTCGACGGAGGGCACATGGTTCCATATGATCAGCCACAAAGCTCGTTGGCAATGGTCAACAGATGGATAGCCGGAGATTACTCTTTGGGAACCAAAAAATAAATCTGAACCCAATCATGAGAAAATTATGTCCTTCAATTAAATATGTTTGTTTGTTAAAATACGTTATCTAAATTCTTCGTTCAGTATCCAGCCTTTGCGTTCCTTGTCCCACTTGCAGATCGATTTGAGCATCGAGCGAACAACTTTCACCGTCTTCTCGTCTGAGACGTCTATTTTCAGCTCGTCGAGAACCGCAGCTGACGTGCTGAAATACCCGTCCAAACCTGCCATGTAGGTGCTGAGCCGCGAAATAAGATCTGTTTCCTCAACCTTGGGTCTGGGTGTGGATTCTTTGCGGCGCTTTATGCTGTCGAGAATCGAGTTCGACGAGACTGCCGGAGATGGCGACCGTTTGGTAGGCGTGGCAGATCCACTGAGAACCGGTTTCCGAGGACGTCCTATGTTCTTTCCAGCCTCTCCAAATTTCCCCGTCCATGTGGGAACATTGATCCGCGTTTGTCTAGCCAGTTTCCGGGACTCTCTCAAGGCTCTCACAGCTTCATTAGCTATTCTCGTGGCCTCGTTATCAATCAGGCTGTATGACGACGAGGGTTTCAGCACGCTTTCGTGCTCCAGCGCAGATTGAAGTGCATTGTTTCCGATCAACCCTGCCATAATATCTTTTTCTTCCGAACGGTCCTCCTCGTCTTCTCCGTCCTCGTATTTTTGCAACCCAGAAACACCTTTCAGCTTTGAAACGTGCAGAAAATCGTCTTCGTTTTTCTTCAAAGGGCGCGACTCATTGAACTTTGTTTCTCCTTGTCCCAGAGTGAACAGCTCGTGCAAATCGTTCATCTTGAAAAACCGTTTCTGCTTGGGATCCTTCAAAATCTTGTTTGTCAGGAGCTGTTTGAAAATCTGTCGGTGATATATTTTCTCCTCAATCGAGCCCGCCATCATGAGCCGGTAAATGACCACATCTTTCTTCTGGCCAAGTCTCCAGGCCCTTTCTCTGGCCTGGACATCTGTGGATGGATTCCAGTCCGGGTCATAGATGATCACTCTGCTGGCTCCCGTCAGATTCACGCCCAAGCCACCGACCCTTGTGGTCAGCAGAAAAACGTTGTATATGGGATTGTTATTGAACTGGTCCACCATTGACTGTCTCTGAGAGATGGGAGTCGTCCCGTCCATTCTCATGAACGTGAATCTGGAGTCTGTGTCGTAATTAAGTGTCTCCATGAACTCCTGCAGTATATCCAACATTTGACGTGTCTGTGTGAATATTAAAGTTTTGCGGTCTTCTTTGGTCCACACATCTAAGAGCGCATGTACCACCTGAAGCTTTCCAGCACGCGCCTCCAACTGCTCTGACGTGCGTAGGTGTTTTTTACGCAGCTTGAGATCCACCAGATCGGGATGGTTGCAGATCTTCCGCAGCACGTCAATTCCAAAGAGTGCGTTCCGCTTACCGTTGAGAATTTTATTGATATCCTCAGAGTTCAGAAAATCCTCGTACAGCTTGCGCTGCACGTCGGTCAGTTTGCAAAACAAAACCATCTCGGACTTCTTGGGCAGATCTTTGGCGACATCTGCCTTGACACGACGCAGCAGATAGGGAGATATCAAATCCCGCAAAATGACGGCACATTTGTAGCCGGTCTGCACCTGAACGTTTGTCGCATTGGCATACCCACCAATGTTGATGGGAACACAAAATTGTTTCTGGAAAACCGGCAACGTGCCTAGTCGGCCAGGGAAGACGAAGTCGAACAAACTCCACAACTCCACCAGATTGTTCTGAATCGGAGTGCCCGAGAGAATGACACGATTCGGGGTCTTCAGCTGCTTACAAGCCAGCGTGACGTGGCTGTCCGGGTTCCGGATCTTGTGGCCTTCGTCCAGGACCACATAGTTCCACCGCACAGGTAACAGATACTTGGCGTAGATGCGCACCCCGACGTACGTGGTGATGATCACGTGACCGCCATTGACGACAGAGTCCACCAGATCTTTAGCGCGCCCGTCAGATGGCAATCCGGATATGTCTGCGTCGTCGTCGTCTTCGAGCTCTTCCACACGCTTTCCGGTCATTCCCGTTCCTATGGAGTGCAGGATGACTACCCTTAGGGCCGGCCACCATCTGTGGAACTCTTTGCACCATTGACTCAAGACAGTAGCCGGGCAAACCACCAGTACCGGCTTCGTAAGCTTACCACTGTAATGCAGGCCCGCCAGAAAAGCAATCACTTGCACGGTTTTTCCCAGGCCCATTTCATCGCCAATTATGCCTCCTGTTTTCTGAGAATACAGCTCCCAAAGCCACTGCACTCCTGTCCTCTGGTAATCGAACAGCGAGGGGTAAATATCCCCGGGTATGCGAAATTCGTCGTTAAGAATAGCGTCTGCGTTGTTTGGATGAGGTTTCTGCCACTCCGGGACTTCTGGATCATCCGTGTAGTCGGGGCGCATTTCCGCGCGCAACGTAGCACGTCGCTGTGTCCATCGCCTCAGCCTGTCACGAAACATCCGCTCGTTGCCGTCGTCCAGGTTCTCTTCACG
This sequence comes from Ogataea siamensis, assembly GCA_030574315.1. Lineage (NCBI taxonomy): Eukaryota > Fungi > Ascomycota > Pichiomycetes > Pichiales > Pichiaceae > Ogataea > Ogataea siamensis. The sequence goes on from JAJMET010000006.1 coordinate 382,396, forward strand.
TTTGCGTTTCAGCACCTGTGCGTCTTCATCGTCTTCTTCGTCGTCGGCAAGCTCGATACCAGGGATAATCAGGTCCTGATGGTTTTTCACGCTGGTGTCGTCCTCCTCGATAAAGCCGTTCGAGGTTCCAAAAGCAGTAACCTGGCCTGTTCTGACAAGATACTCCTGACGCGACTCTCCAGGAAGCATTTCGGAGCCATCCTGTGGCTGGGGTCTGTTTTTGGAGCTTTGGTTTTCGCGCAATCGATCCTCGATCTCCTGTATGTCTACCGATAATGGGTGTAATTCTTCCCGCTTCAGGCGCTCCACGTCGCTTCGTAGTCGCTCTTTCTCAGATATTCTCGTTGCCGAGTTATTTATCTTGAGCTCCATCCCCCGGATACGTCCCTGTAATTTATTTTGCTTGTCTTTTGCCTTCTCCAATCGTTTTTGATCCAGCTCGATCTCGCGCTCAACAATCATCTTATTGGCATCATCGGCAACTTCCTTTTCCAGTGAGTCTTGGGCCATAAGGCGCACGCCCAAAGACTCCAATTCGCGTTCCCCAGAGGGGCCATTTGAAGACTCCATGTATAATTTACCACTAAATTATTTTCTATATTTTTTATAATTTTTTTGATTAATAATGACAATCACACAGACAAACAATAGCCATGCGCCCGGTGTCCTGAATTCGACTCTCGAGACTAACAGAGCACAGGAAATGGAAGAATTGGTGGTTCCAGCCATCAAGCTTATCATCCAGCAGATCAAGGATACAGACGACGGTAAACGGCCGTTGGGTGCACGATACGAAGACCCTGCCTCGCTGTATTCCGTGCTTGGTCTGGACGACCTCTCGTTGCAAAAAGGGTTGCGTGAGCGATCGGACGCTCCTGCACAGGTCCTTTCCGTTGTGCAGTCTATTCTAGACAACTCGGTCAACACCTGGCATCCAGGGTTCATGGACAAACTATACGCCTCGACCAATCCGATCGGAGTTCTGTCGGACCTCGTTCTGTCTGTGCTGAACACCAACTCGCACGTTTTCACTGTCTCGCCCGCTCTTACGGTGATAGAGCGCAAGGTTGCTAAGGAATACGCTGCCATGTTTGGCTTCACGGGGAAAAATGCAGGCGGGCTCACGTTCAGCGGCGGCTCGTGGTCCAACATCACAAGCTTGCACATGGCGAGGAGCCTTCTGTTTCCGGAAACGAAAGTTCACGGCAACACACGTAAATTTGCCATCTACACCAGTGTCCATTCCCACTACAGCGTGGAAAAAGCGGCCATTCTTCTGGGACTGGGAGCAAATAATGTGTTCAAAATTCCTGTGGATAAAAAAGGACGCATGTTGGTGTCGGAACTGCACAGCACTATAGAGCAGTCCAAGGCCGAGGGCTTCACGCCGCTGTATGTGAATGCGACAGCGGGAACCACGGTTTTCGGGTCCTATGACCCGTTTGAGCAAATAGCCTCGGTCGCCAGACAGCACGGTACCTGGTTCCACATCGACGGATCCTGGGGAGGAAACACGATATTCAGCAGCAAAAAGGCCGGGCTTCTGGCCGGCTCGCGCTTGGCAGACTCCATTACGTCCAACCCGCACAAAATGCTGGGTGTTCCTACCACCTGCTCGTTCCTGCTGGTTCCAAACGACCGCGTATTCACCCAGGCAAACTCGCTCTCTGCGCCGTATCTTTTCCATAATGTGCAGGACGACAACGACAACTTTGATCTGGCCAACGGAACGATGGGCTGCGGCCGTCGGGCAGATGCCTTAAAGTTCTATTTAGGCTGGCTCTATTACGGAACAAGTGGCTACGGCCAAAGAGTGGACCACGCATACGCGATTGCAGAGTATTTCACCGAAAAGGCAGCAAAGACGCCCGGATTCACCATCGTCAGCGACACGCCCGTCCAGTGTCTGCAGGTGTGCTTCTACTACAACCCGCAGGCAAAAGAGCTGTCGGGCGCAGAGCGCACTCACGTGACCCGGCACATCGCCACGAGGCTGCACGGAAGCGGGCAGTTCCTGGTGGACTACGCGCCCAACCCGGACGACGCAGCGCGCGACGAGGACAACGGCGAGTTTTTCAGAGTGGTGTTCAACTCGCCGATCGTGTCCAGCGCGGTTGTGGACCAGCTGATAGACAAGATCGTCGAGGTGGGCAGGACGGTCGCAAAATCGGAGTAAATAAATTAGACGTGGGTATATACAGGAAATCAGCACATAGATGCCGTACTACTGTTTTTGCGTCGAGTTGAGTTTGTCCAGTTTCTGCATCTCCTCCAACGGGTCGAAGTCTCCGGTGGACAGCTTCTCGTACTGTTCGTCGTATTTGCCCGTGCTCAGGGTCCCGTTACCGCGGATCCGTTTCCTCATGTCGACAATACCGCGCTTGCACTCGAGGAACGTTGCAAGCTGGGCTTTGCACAGCTCGGGCAATTCGTGCGCAAGTTCGGGGTTAGAAATGCACTCTTTGGGCTTGTGCCGCTCGATCATCACGCACGGCGACCGTTGGAGACATATTGCCACCTGTTTGAGCTGGTCCTTGCAACTGGGGGTCAGTATTTGGTGCCGTGAGCATGCTTACCTTGCCACCATTGGGATAAATAATATTTTTTTTATATTAAAAAAAATCAACCTTGCACCTACATTCTGTCTTGTCATGACACTGAATTTCGTGCCTGGCGAGCCGAACCGGTCGCCTCACTGCTGCGCGTTTGTCAATTGGAACGCGGTGCAGGTGCTGGCGTATTGCTCGGGCAACAACCTGGTCATAGTGACGAAGAACTTCCAGCATCTGCAGACCCTCTATCTGCCTCGAGACTCGTACGTGGTGGACATCAACCGCATCAACGGGAAGATCGCGCTTGCGATCGGGCCCAAGATCCAAATCTACACGCCAACCGTGTCGAACTTCTACAATTACAACTTCCGCGGCCGCAAAGACGTCTCCGAGCTCGAGATCGAGTGGGCGTTGGAGACAGAAATAGAAAACGAGCACGACTCATCCCCCGTCACGTGCGTGTCGTGGTCCGACTCGTGCGACAAGTACGACGACGACCTGTCCAGCGCGCATCTTTTCGGTGTTCCCGAAGAGTACAATTCTCTGACGAGCTGTGAGCTCTGTGTCGGGTCGGAGCGGTCGCTGGCGCTCTGGCGCATCTACTACTCGGCCCACGGCGGAGCACACCAGGTGCGCCACAGACTGCTATGGTCCCGCGTGCAGCCCAATCCCGTGTACATGGTCAAGTTCTCTCCGCACTCGACAGCAATAGCCAGCGTGGGATACTACGACAAACTGGTGAAAATCTGGCACAGAGTCGCGTACGGCATCGAGGCCGCCGAGTTCGAGCTCAACTATACCCGTGTTCCAGCGTTTGTCACGTCGCTGCGGTGGAAGGCGGGAGGTCTGCCGCGTCAGACTCACTCGTCGACAGGCTCTGTGAAGGACCTGAAGCCGGCCAATAGCATCATCAAGGACGTTTCGCATCGCCACGAAGACTCCCCGCGCACCGAGCGCTGCACGTTGTACGTGTACGGGGACGACTCTGCGCTGAGGGTGTTCTGCACATACCAACACGACCGCGGCTTCGAGGTGGCTTGTGATGGGGCGGTGCAGCTCCCGTCGGGGAGTTTTGTGGCGGTGATCGACAGCCAGGTGGTGGCCTACGGAATCGACACGGTTCTGCAGCAGCTGGAGGACCACGAGCACGTCTCTAGCGGGAGCACGCGTGCTGCGGACGGCGATGTGCCGCGCAGCCGCAGCGGATCGGCACTAAGTCTGTACCACCGTCGTCAGAGCCAGCTCGTGCAGCTTTTGGAAATGCAGCCCGACTTGTGTCTCGTTTTCGGCGCCGATGGCCACGCGCAGCTGTTCGCGTTCCACGCGTGCGACGGCAGGGTCCGCGTCAAGCAGCTGGACGCGGTGCTGGAGGCCCATGGCGGGCTGACGCGGGCCAGCATCCGTCTGGGCAGGAACTGCATTCCGAGCGACTGTCGCAGCGTTTTTCTGCACGACGTCCAGCTGACGCAGAACGGCGTCTCGCTGGTCATACACGACTTGTTCAAAAACTCCATCCGACACGTTGGACTGCCGTTCGAGTCGCTGCTGCAGTTTGAAGAGCTCGAAATCGCCAGCTCGGGGACAAAATGCGTCCACATAGGCGAGTTGCAGCACAAGCTGACGGGCCACAACAAGTCGATCCGCAAGCTGATCCGGTCGGGCGACGGGTCGGTGGTCCTGTCGACCACGCGGTTTGGCGAAAGCTGTCTGTGGACCGCGCTGCCGCTGTCGGACTCGCACAAAACGCTCAACAAGAATTCGACGCTGGTCACGTCGTCGCCCATAGTGGAGGCTGCGTTTTGGAAGCACGGCGAGTACGTGGTGGCGTACCTGGAGGACGAGCTCGTGTGTTTCGATTGCCGTCTGGAATCGCAGCGCCAGTCGCAGATCGCCAAACTGGCGTGCGTGGCAGGACAGATCAGGATCGAAAAACGCGAGAGACTGTCGTGCTTCTTCATGGTGCCGGAGCTCGAGAGCGATGTGGCGCATGTCGTGGCGGTGTACCAGAACGGCAGCTGTGCCGCGTGGGAGCTCCAGCTGGACGCTTCGGGGTGTCATATCCGGCCGTTCGCGGTCGATCCACTCAAGCCGGTCCACATGGCGTCGTACGTGGACCCGGTCGGGTGGAACGCGGCGATCGGCACCAACCTGCAGCGCGACGTTCTTTCGACCATCCAGCCAAATGGAGACGTGGAAATCCTGAGCTCGAGAGTCCAGGACGGCAAGATCTCGTGGCAGCTGAAAAGAGCGTTCTCCACCGGGATAGCGCGCGCCACGTTCCTCAACGGCTCGTCGATCCATCGTCTTGCGGTGGTTAACGAGACGGCAGACGAGCTGTTCATCTGGGACACACGTCTGGGAACGCTGGAGTATTCCGAGACGTTTGCGGCAGAGAAGATCAGAGACATCGACTGGACATGCACGGCGTTTTCGCAGGGCGTTCTGGCGATCGGGTTCGGGTCTCACTCGCTGCTCTACACACAGCTGCGCCACGATTACACCAACGACACCGCCACATACACCAAGATCAAGAACGTGGACATCTCGCACCAGACCAGACACGAGATCGGCGACTCGGTGTGGCTGGCCGACGGGCTGCTGGTCATCGGGTCGGGCAACCAGTTCTATATCAGCGACAAGACTCTTGACCCGAAAAACGACTACGTCACCGCCAGGGCCATGGGCACGTTGGAGATTGTTTCCAACGATGTTTTCCAGCTGTGTGCTGCGCTGAACGGCCCGCTTCCGCTGTACCATCCGCAATTTCTGATCCAAACGCTGCTGTACGGCGGGTTCTGCAGCATCGAGAACCTGGTGCTGCATTTTGCCGCTGCTCTGCGGGCGCTGGAGCTGGGGATGGCCTCCAGCATCGACCCCAAGCTCGGTTTCGACACGCCCGAGGAAGAGCTGCTGGACCGGGCAAAACCCCAACAGCAGACCGTCACCAGACAGATGTGCGACGTGGTCGTGCAGAGACTGGCCAAATACAAGCTCCCGTTTCTCACGGGCCACCAGCAGATCACGCTCTCGTCCACAATCCAGATAATGGCCGACATAGCAGAGAAATACGGCGCGGTTCTCGACACTAATGCGCTGCGTTTCTACCTTGGGATGAAACTCTTCCAGCTGAATGAAACGAAAGGAGCCGGGTTCCGGGCGGTGACGATGCGTGACGTTCTGTTTGCGTTGCACAGCGAAAACAAGGACGTGCTTTTCACCATCATCAACGAAAATAGTGGCATGCAGATCGGGGCCCCCGAGCTCGCGAAATACGGTCTGGCGTACTGGATGGAGCACACGAAACTGGCCGACGTGTTGGAGACGGTGGCGCGAACTGAGTTCTTCAAGACCCAGGAGTCAGGGAGATACAAAGACCCCGGTGTGTGTTCGCTGCATTTTCTGGCGTTGCACAAGAAGAACGTTCTTGTGGGGCTGTGGCGCACAGCAATCGGCCATCCGGAACAGCAGAAGATGATCCGGTTCCTGAGCAACGATTTCAAACAGGACCGGTGGCGATCGGCAGCCATGAAAAATGCTTTTGTGCTTCTGGGAAAACATCGGTACGTGGACGCTGCGTACTTCTTCCTGCTGGCGGGCTCGCTCAAGGACTGCGTCAATGTGCTTGTGGCGAAGCTGGACGATACGGCGCTGGCCGTGGCGGTTGCGCGGTGCTTCGAAAAAGGCGACCACGGCGCGGTGATGAAGGACCTGGTCGTAAGACACATTCTGCCGCGCGGCCTCAGAAACAACGACCGCTGGACCGTGAGCTGGTGTTTCTGGATCTTGGGAGACCGCGGCCGGGCCATCCAGGCGCTTATCAAGCCTGCACAGGCGATCTTGCAAGACGCCGCGAAATACGGCTCTATGGACCCGTCGTTGGAGGCAGAGGTGGCCGTCAAGAAAATGGACTATGAGGACCCCGTTTTGCTGATCATGTACGACAGTCTTCGCACCAAACGCGTCGAGTACTTGCGTGGCGCGCTGGACATGGATGTTCGCGCGGAATTCGACTTTGTGCTTGCCGCTGCGCTGATGTACGAGAAAATGGGCTGCGATTACCTGTCGTTGGACCTGGTTCGGCGGTGGGAGTTCTCGTGTACCAAGGAGATCGTAGAGCCGTCAACGGGCAAAGAGGTGCTTCCTCCGCCGCCTTCGCAGTTTCAGGAGCCCGACATGTCAGCTTTCGACTTTGGTTTCTGAAGGGGATAAAATTAAAAAGGTCGAAATAATAATTATGACAATATTTTAGTCATAGTCTATTTACATAAATAGTAGCAACCGCTTAGCGGCCAAGATTCAGCAGCAGAGACTGGCCGGTGGACGAGGTGGACTCGCCGCCGCTCTGAGAGCCGTTCGGCAGGTAGGTGACATTCGGCGACTGGCTCAAAGTCTGGGCAATCTCCTTGGAGGCCTCCAGTCTTCTGATCAGAAGGAGACCATCGCCCGCCTTGTTCAGGGCCCGCGACACGTTCTCAGCAGCCTCGGCCTCTCCCTCAGCACGTATCACGGCGGCACGTCTCTCCTGCTCAGCCTTCTCCACCAGATACGTGGCTCTCTCTGCGTCCTGCTGGGCAATCTGTTTCTGCTCCACAGCCCGCGTGAACTCCTGGCCAAAAGTCATGTGGGTGATGGACACGTCCTCAAGCTTGATCTGGAACTCCTTGGCCCTTTGTTCGAGCTCGCTCTTGATCCTCGACGAAACGGTCTCTCTCATAGTGATGAGCTCGGCAGCGTTGAACTGCGCAACAATGCTCTTCAGCACCTCGTTACCGATGGATGGGAGCACACGCTCGTCGTAGTCCAGTCCCAAGTTCTGGTAGATTTGAGGCAAGTTCATCACGTCTGGACGGTGCAGCACTCTCAACGTCAAAGACACCGTCTGCAGATCCTTGGAACCAGTGGTGGTGGTGATTGTTCTTGGCTTGGTTCTGACGTCGTAGATGATCGGTCTTTGCAGCCATGGGATCACAAAATTCAGTCCTTCGCCGACAACTTGCGGCTTGACTCCGGAAAACCTATCGAAAATAACTGCTCTCTGACCGCCTACACTGTTAGCTAAATGCGTCCAATTTCCACTTACCCTTGACGTCGTACAGAGAGTACTGTGCGGCCATGACGGCCACACCAACAGGAACTGCTAATCTAGAAATGGTGTCTGCAATTCTAGACATGGTTTATATTTGCCACTTATAAAATAATTTAAAATTATTTTACACTAGGAAAAATTATTTACCAAGAGCCAGACCTCTATTTCTCCTCGCCCTCCTCGTCTTTGGTCATCACGCCGCTGTCTTTGAGCAGTTTTTCGATCTGCTCCGGCGCCCAGATCTTGAGCTTCAGGTCGCCGTTGGCATCCAGGCCAATGGTGGAAAACTCGACCTTGTCGCTGGTCAGCTTGCTGCTATCGGTGGTCTTGCTCAGCACCTTCAATGCCAGATGTTGCGCCTCCTCGAGTGTCATGTCGTCTTTGTAGTCCTGCTTCAGCAGCGTCTGTGCGCTCGTGTTGTTTGCTCCGATGCTAGTGGCCTTCCATCCAGAGTAGTTTCCCGATGGGTTGCTGGTGTACAGCTGGAATCCGTATCTGTCGTCGTGGCCGGCGAATATAAACGACACTCCAAACGGACGCAGTCCTCCGTGCTGCGTGTAGCCCTGTTTCACGTCGCAGATCCGCTTCACCAGCGTCTCTATGGGGATGTCCTCGCCGTAGGTCTTGAGATACTGCTGAGCCGAGTACCGGATATTGTTGATCAAGATCCCAGCGTCTGCAGTCATTCCCGCCACCGCGCAGACCGTCTTGTCGTTGAGAACGTACATCTTCTCTGCGCTGGTGTCCTGCTCGAGCAGCTTGCTGGTCACCTTTCTCTCGGCAGCCAGAACAACACCGTCCTTGGCCATCACTCCTATCGCCGTTCCTGCGTGGTTAATTGCCTCCAGCGCGTACTCGACCTGGTACAGTCTGCCCTCCGGCGAGAAGATGGTGGTTCTCGAGTCGTATCTTCTGGACATGGTATATATTTATTTGCCTTCAGAAAAATTTGGCCGGGTAAAGATTTATATCTGGGAACCCCAAACAGCGATACGTAATAATAAGCCTGCCAGCTGGTCCCAGACGTCTTGTCTGCCCCCTTGTCGCCATCTCGTCTACGCTGCTTTTGCTGTCTTCCCCGTGAGGGCGTAGTCCGTAGTCCGCCGCGTGCCCTCCGCTGTGCCGGCAACAGCACACGTCACCCAGGGCAGCCACGCGGACGGCAGGACCACACACACCGACAAACGAGGCCGTAGCCCAAAAGTAAAAATCCCCACGCACAAAATATCCAGCTAGTTACTGCTTTTTTGTTTTCAGCAATTTCATCTGCTCTTTTTGACGGCTGACCTGTGCATGCGTTCCAAGCTTTTACAGAAACTTCACATAGGCGCAGGACATCCGGAAGACGCTCTGGATACACATCAAGCTATCGCAATGGAAAAATCAGAGCAACAGATACTACAAAACGTTTATCAGGGCCAGGTGGGTGGAGTGGACGATACGCAATTGGCAGTCCAGCAGGCGCAACAGCAGCAAATGGCCATTCTGCAACACATGCCGTCGTACCAGGCGATCATCCAGCCCAACTACATGCATTTGCAACGGGTTGCCGGGCTTTCTCTGCTGCCGCAAAGGTCCACGGTGTCTAAAGGCAAATACTCGCTCAAGGACTTCATCATCATGCGCACGCTGGGAACGGGCTCTTTTGGCCGGGTGCATCTGGTCAAGTCGGTGCACAACAACCGGTTCTACGCCATAAAGGTGCTGAAAAAGGCACAGGTCATCAGAATGAAACAGGTGGAGCACACCAACGACGAGAGACGGATGCTCAAGCTGGTGGAGCACCCGTTCCTGATCCGGATGTGGGGCACGTTCCAGGACTCCAAGAACCTGTTCATGGTGATGGACTACATCGAGGGCGGCGAGCTATTCTCGCTGCTGCGCAAGTCGCAGCGGTTCCCCAACCCGGTGGCCAAGTTCTACGCGGCAGAAGTGACGCTGGCGCTGGAATACCTGCACTCGCACAACATCATCTACCGCGACCTGAAGCCCGAGAACATTCTCCTGGACAGAAACGGCCACATCAAGCTGACCGACTTTGGGTTTGCCAAGGAGGTGGAGACCGTCACATGGACGCTTTGTGGCACGCCGGACTACATTGCGCCCGAGGTGATCACCACCAAGCCGTACAACAAGAGTGTGGACTGGTGGTCCCTGGGAATCCTGATTTTTGAGATGCTCGCCGGATACACGCCGTTCTACGACCAGACGCCGATGAAGACGTACGAGAAGATTCTGGCAGGCAAAATCCACTATCCGTCGCACTTCCACCCGGACGTGGTGCACCTGCTGTCGCGGCTGATCACCGCGGACCTGACCCATCGACTCGGTAACCTGCAGAACGGCCCCGCCGACATCAGAAACCACCAGTGGTTCAGCGAGGTGGTTTGGGAAAAGCTTCTGCTCAAGGACATTGAGACCCCGTACGAGCCGCCGATCACCGCCGGCGTCGGCGACACATCGCTGTTCGACCACTATCCGGAAGAACAACTGGACTACGGCGCCGTTGGCGAGGACCCGTACGGCAAGTATTTTGCAGACTTTTAAGGCTGTGCTGCTCTGACGGCAGCGTTTCTGCAGCATAATCCGGGGAATATTTTGGCGTGCAATTCTACAACATGTTTGGACGATCACGATCACGCAGAGCGCTGCGCAAGCCGTCGACGATCTCAAGTTTGGCAGAGCCCGGCTCGGCGAGCAGCAACAGAGGCGCGCCAGAGTCGGCGTCTGCGTGCACGAGTATCACGTCCAACCTCAAGCAGCTGGACCAGACGGACCAGACGGCCAAGGAGACTGTGCGCGTGCCCCCGGCCGCTACGTACGGCGGGACGGGGCAGCAGCGGCGCGAGCTGGACGACCTGTTTGCCATGGAAGACGAGCTGCTGGCAATAGTGCGCGGCTTCCAGAACACGAGTCTGGTGCGCAAGAAAATGCTGGAGAACCTGATATCAAACAACTTCGGCGTTTTCCGGTGCTGCGCGGGCTCGTGTGCCGGCGTCCAGCTGCTGGAGCGAGTCCAGAACACGGTCAATTCGCTGATCTCGTTTGTGATGCTGCTGAACCAGACGGACCAGCCGCACGACGAGTACGACGACATGGGCCCCTATTTTGCTCCCGTGCACACGCCGCCGCGCGCCCAGGCCAACGACGTGCGTTTCTCCACGGTCCGCGTGCCCCGTCATCTATACGAGGCGTACTACCCGATGTCTCCCTACAGATAAGTAAGAACCAGGTCACCAGGCTTCTCGCCAGTAAATTTCACACAGGGCTCTTTTGCTATCTATTATATACAGGTTACTCCAGCACAATCTTTGCGCCCAGGCCTTCCAATGTAGTCTTGATCTGCTCGGCATCGTCTTTGCTGACGTTCTCCTTGAGCACCTTCGGAGCGCCCTCGACAAACTTCTTGGACTCCACCAAGGAAAGTCCCAGCAGCGACTTGACCTCCTTGATGATCTTAGGCTTGGCTTTGGCGTCGAACGATTCCAGCTTCACGTTGAAAATGGTCTTCTCCTGCACCTCCTCCTTGGTCTCGGCGGCCTCTGCCTCGGCGGCGGCAGCAGGCGCTGGGGCAGCAGCTCCCGCAGCAGGGAATGCAATGTCGGGAATGTTGAGCTTGGTCTTGAGCTCCTGGATCAAGAACGAGGTCTCCAACAGCGTGAGGGTGGAGATTTGGTCGACAATCTGGGCGATCTTCGGGTCCACAGCCTTGGCCTCGGACGAGTTGTATCTGACCATGCGAACAGCGGCGTTGGCTGCAGCAGATCTTCTGCCGAGGGTGACGGCGGATCTAGTGGCTTGTCTCAGAACTGCAGACATGATGATGGGAATAATTATTTGTGAAAATTTGGCGAAAAATTCGTGGCGAAAAAGTCGTGCACATCGCCGCGACGGTTCTGCAACAGCTTATGTAAGAGTTGAATTTTCATTTTCTTCGCCATGTCGTTTAGATTCTGTGCCGAATGGTGAGTACCGCCCCTGTGGCCCACTAACGTCCAGCAACAACATGTTGTATCCGCGCGAGGACAAGGAGAACAAGCGGCTGTTGTACCAGTGTCGAAATTGCACGTATTCGGAGCTGGCTGACAACGCCAAGGTCTACAGACACGAGCTCATCACCAACATCGGCGAGACCGCCGGTGTGGTCGAGGACATCGGCTCCGACCCGACCCTGCCACGCTCCGACAAAACATGTCCGAAATGCCACAACTCTGAGTGCGTTTTCTTCCAGTCACAGCAGAAAAGAGTCGACACAAGCATGGTGCTGTTCTACGTGTGTCTGGAGTGCAAGAACGTGTTCCGCAGCTGAAGAACATGGACGCCATGCCGCGGTGGCTGAGCTGTGCCCAGGAAGTGATAACTTGTATAGTATAATTTATGTATGAGCCTTGCCAAAAAACGTTGTAATACACTAGTGTAGTATAAATATTATGTACGAGCAGCCGCTTCTATAAACACACAGGCCCAAGCCGTGTGGGCCCGAATCATAAATAGTACTGGTTGAACGAGCCGCCTGCGTTCACACCAACGGCCCCGTTGGTTGTCCGGATGGACTGCAGCGAGCCGTGCAGGGTGTTGGTGATCGACGGCAGCATGATCTTCTCGGAAGACGACCCGGGGACGCTGTTGGTGGTGTAGTTGAATAAGGTGTTGCTGGAGAGCGAGTGCGAGGGACTGTTTGTCCCAGATATGGGCGAGCACGTGTGGTTCTGCTGCTTGAGAGTGTCTTTGAGCGTCGAGATAATCTTAAAATAGGTTTCCTCCTTGTTGGCGTCGGACAGGCCCGAAGACGTGTTGAGATGCAGCAACAAGTTATTGATTTCGATGTGGAGCACGCTCAAGCGCTGCTGTTGCTGCTGTGCGTTGTGACCCGGCTTGGCGTCCTTGCTGGCGGTGTTGCTCTCGGCATATGGTATGCGTGGCGAGGAGGAGGAGGACGACGACTTGGACGACGTCAGCGAGTCGGTGCCGCCCTGGGCAGGTGTCTGTTGCAGATGTCCGAAATTCGTGGGAAGCGGTAGCTGGAACTTGGGCATCGGCTGCAGCTGCGTGCTGGCCGTCTGAGCAGCCATCAGCAGCGTGTTTGTAGGCCCAAACGAGGGTCTCTTGGTAAGCAGCGGGGCGGTGAGAGCGGGTTTTTGCACAAAGGCCGCGGCACCAGACTTCGAGTCCGAGTCGGGGTGCGTGGAGCCCGAAGGATATAAGGCGTGGTTATGCTGGTCGTTGACCACGACAATAGACCATTTCTTAGCCCGCAGCGAGTAGTTTGCCCGTATTCTGAACGGACAGTTGCCCTTGTGCCTCTTGCTAGCGTCTTTGGAGAGCGACTTCGAGCTCTTTGTGTTTTTCGCGCTATGAGGGCTGGCAGCAAAAGCATGGTTATTTTTGCACTTGAAAACGATCTTGGTGTCATCAGACCGCTCGATGACGATGTTGATCCCCTTGGAGACGAGCTGGGAGTGCAACCAGGGCTTGATACTCTGTTTGTCATCAAAATATTTCTTGTCTAGCATGAGTGGCTCTGAGGAGGCCCCCTCAGAGCGACAAGGCGACTGGTGACCGGATTTCATAGAGGCGACAGACGGTTCAAACTGATAACCCATAAGGAATCCTGGAACAAGAAATGCGGTATTATGTTTGTATTTATAAGACAAGACAAGAAGAGGGGTAATCAGTTGGGGTCAGATTTTTTTGGGGGTGGGTGAAAATGATGTGATACCCTGTGGGTTCCAAGGTTTGTTCTATTTGTAAGGAAGCAGCTAAAAAAAAGATGCAGACGGTGTTTAACACAAAAGAGGGGGCCAGATTATCTCATGCGTCACTGATTGGCGTATTTAGCTTTTGCTCCGGCTGTAATATATACCTGCACCCCCTAACGGGGCTTTACGCCTCGCACCGAGTTTCGGATTCCGACCTCGAAATTTGCTACAAGGTGTAAAAAACCGGGGCCGGAGTGGCACCACGGCTGTGAAATGGTCTGACAAGATGGCAGGAGCAGAGTCCGCCTCACATGTGGTATTATTCTGTGCTGTATACTACATAACTCAGATCTAGCTCCGACAACCCCTTTCTACCCCCTCTTTACCCCCACCCGCAGTGCACACCCCACCCGACAAGCTCACCACCGCGATATAACCCCGCCCTGTCGCAAGCGGTGGAGCTCACTCCGATCCGTTGCGTAGCGTTCGGACCCCGCTCTGAATTTTGATCGATACTCCGAGGCACATACCCACCTCATGCAGCCACCGGACTGCTACCGTCCCTAATTCTTTTTCTTGCGGCTTGGACGGGCATTTTTGGCCCGTCTCTTCTCCTTCACCTCTCTGGTCTTTCTTATTTGCTCCACCGACCGCAGCTCGTCGCGGCCGCTGTTGGTGTTCCATCCCTTCACGTGACGGCCAGACTCCACAGCCTTCTTCACCTTCTCCACCTGCTCTTTGTAGTTGTCTCTATTTTTATCTGGCAGCTTAGGAGCGTCCTGCTTGGTGTGGACAAATCTGCCCCGTTGTCTTTTTCCAGACAGATTGACGTCGAACCCTCTGTTCTGCTCTGCTGCACCCGTCTTGAAGTTGATGTTGTGCTGGGCCTTCCACTCGTCAAACTTGCCCGACCGGTACGACGCAGGGATCTTCTGGCCCGACTCGCCAATAATATATTTCTTGTCGTCCTGCACTTTTTTGTACTTGCCCGCCTTCTTGTCCCACAGCACCCGCGCCGTCTGTCGCTGCACAGCCACCTTCTCGTCCTCTGCGTCGATGTCAAACGCCGCCTTGTTGGCCTCCGCCGTGAAGCCCGTGTCGAGCGAAAGCTGCTGCTCCTGGATAGCAGACGCAGGAGCATAGTGAGAAATATAGAAGTTCGGGTCCTTGTACGACTTCTTTGCTTTTTTCGACGTCTTCGACTCCAGAACAGCATCTCCGTCCTCAAATGTCTTCTTCAGCTCGTCCTCATTCACATTGTACCCGACTTCGACGCCGCTGGTGTCCTTGAACAGCTCGTCCTCCAACGTATGTGTCAGTCCCGAAACACGCTCCAGCTCCAGCAACTGGCGTCTTTCCTGCGCTTTCCGCTGGACAGACGCGATCTGGCGCCGTCTGGCGCTCATCAGGTCCATCAGAGAGTCGTCCCGCTTGCCGAACTCGAAAACAGTCTCCTTATTTTTTCTGTTCTGCAGCTTGGCCAAAAACTGCTCTTTTTCCAGCTCTTCATTTTTGCCAAACAGCAGATTCTGCTCGTCCCAGCCCAGGTTGATGATCTCCTTTGCCCGACGCACAGACTCGGCGCTGGCCCCAGTTCTTGTGCGGAAGTACAGCTTTTCTCCTTTCTCGGCCACCGACTTCAACGACCGGATATCGTAGTTGTGCTTGAGAATGGTCTCGTAAAGCTCCTGCAACTGGCCAATCAGACTCCGCGGACAGCTTCCGAGAACAAGACGCTCTGTGTACGACACCAGCGGCTCCCGGAACCCGGCCACGTCGCCATGCTGCTCGACATACTTGTCTTTGAGCAACTGCACTTTTTTCTCGTGCATCGACGTGAGGAGCACCTTGCGGCCTAAGAACACCTCCAGGTCCAGCAGATAGGGCAACTCGGCCTCGCTGATGATCGAGTAGGCCCAGCCGCGGTTGCCCGCTCTGGCCGTACGCCCTACACGGTGGATGAAAATCTTGGACGAGGACGGGAAAGAGTAGTTGATCACGTTGGCCAGCACAGGAATGTCAATACCACGTGCCGCCACGTCGGTCACCACCAGGATCGGACACAGACCGGCCCGGAAGTTGAGCAGCTGGCGGCGACGGGCGTGCTGGTCCAGCGATCCGTAGATGTAGGCGGTGGCGTAGCCGGCGTCCTTGAGCAGCAGCGTGACGTACTCCACGTGGTGCTTGGTTGGCACGAAGACGATGGTGGAGTGCGGCGAGGGCAGCTCGCCGGCACGGGCGACTTTTTCGCGCTTGGGCGTCCTTTTTTTCCGCTTCTTGTTGCCCGACTCGTTGCCCGACTCGTCGTCCGAGTCGTCCTGCCGGTTCGCCGCGTCGAGCCGCTTCAGCTCCTCCGGCGTGGCCACCGGCATCTTGATCACCTCCTGCAGCAGCAGCAGCAGGTTGGCCTCGCGCTCGTTCTTCTTGGTGCTGACAAAACACATCTGCAGCTCGTCCGAGATCTTGGTCTCCGAGTCCAGCCGCACCAGCACCGGGTTGGTCAGGCCTGCCTTGGCAAAGTCCACCAGGTTGCGCGGCAGCGTGGCAGAAAAAAGCATCGACTGTCTTTTTTCGGGCAGCGACGCCAGCAGCTCGTTCAGCTGCTCTGCAAATCCCATCTCGAACAGTCGGTCGGCCTCATCGTACACGATGTACTCCACGGTACGCAGATCAAGCTGCATTTCGGTCTTCAAGTGCAGGAAACGGCCCGGCGTGGCGATGATCACGTCTGGGTTGGCCATCATGGCTCCGAACTGGTCCTCCATGGAGTCTCCACCAATCAGAAGCAGCGACCGCAGGTCCGACCCGCGGCTGAACTCCTTGAACTGCTTGGACGTCTGCATCGCCAGCTCACGCGAAGGAGACAGAATAATGGCACGGACGCCGATCTTGGCCACATGTGTCTTGAGTTTCTCGACCAGCGGCAGCAGAAACGCTGCCGTTTTGCCCGAGCCCGTCCGGGCCATGCCCACGACGTCTCTGTTGGACATGATCAGCGGGATGGTCTTTCTCTGGATCGGAGTGGGCTGTCTGTATCCCTTCTTGGCCAGGTTGGTCAAGATGTATTTGGAGAGCCCGAACGACGCAAAAGTGCCGCTCTTGGCCTTCTTCACGGCGGGCTGGTTCAGAAAGTAGCTCGTGGTCTCCTGCTCGTCGTCGTCCGACAGCTCCAGACTCGGGAACTTGGCCGGATCGACCCTGGCGCGCTTGGGCGCCGGCTCGTCGTCGGCGCTGTCGTCGGCGCTGCTCACCACCTCGTCCTGGATCTCTGCGTCGCTCTGCTGGACGTCGGAGTCGCTGTCGACGCCCGCAGCAACCAAATTGCCCGCAATATCAAACTCCTCGTCAGACATGGCTCCTATAAAAAATTTACTAAAATAAATTAAAAAAATATTTTGCTGCAGATATATTTCGTGGCTGTGCTGTCGAAAAAAGTACCCCGGCTACCTGTTGTAAGGATGGTACCCGCGTCTTCCGCGTCCCCTGCGGCCGCCACCGCGACCGCCCTCGCCACGCTCGCCACGGTCGCCGCGGTCGCCGCGGTCGCCGCGCCCGCGGAACTCACGCGAGTCCTTAGGCCCGCGCGGCCGTCCGCCGTGTCTCACACCGCCACGCGGCCCCGACGGCAGGTTCGTGGTCTGTTCCTGCGGATTAGGCACGTCATCGCCCCCGTCCCGCGCGTCGTCGTCGCCGTTCTGCTGCTCGTCACCGCCAGGCATCTGCTGGCCGTACTGCTGCATCATCTGCGCCATGGCCTGCGAAACATCGCCGCCCTGCTGCTGGACCTGCTGCATCTGCATCCAATACTGTTGCATCTGCTGCATCTGCTGCCAGTACTGCTGCATCTGGGCCATCTGCGTGTACGACTGCTGCGGCTGGCCCATGTTGGAGTAAGAGGTGCCGGCCTTCTGCTGGTTACGGGGCTCCGCACGCTTGATTTCCATGTTTTTACCGTGAAATAGCACGTACTTATTCTGGGTCACTCTATCGACAGCGTCTGGAGAGTCGTACGTCACAAATCCGTATCCCCGCGACCGCCCTGTGTCCTTGTCCAGCATCAGCTGCGAGTCGATAATATTACCAAACTGCTGGAAGTACTCTGTGAACTCGGCCTCGGTCACCTCTGGAGCCACTCCCCCCACGAAAATCTTGCCTGTCTTGTCCTGCTCTTCCTTGGGGATCGCTCTTTTAGGGTCGATTAGCTTGCCGTCGAGCACATGTGTTTTTTTTAGAACCTCGTCAACACTACTTGAACTAGCAAATGTCAAAAAACCAAATCCCCGCGACCGTCCCGTGGCGTTGTCCTTCATGATGGTCAGATCCACCACGTCGCCAAACTGGCTGAAGTAGTTCTTCATGCTTTCCTCTGTCGTCTCCCAGTTCAGTCCTCCAATAAACATCTTGCCCTGGTCCTTGGACTGGATGTCTGCCCGCACCGTGTCCTGGAACTGTCTCTGGCCCGGCATTGCGCCTGCCATCGGCAGAGGCGCGCTCATCACGGGGAACTGCCCTGCGCCCTGCACCGGCGCCGCCATTGGCGCTGCGCCCGCCCCGACGCCAGCCTCTGCTGCTGCGGGCTCGGGCTCCTGCGCGGCCGACTTCACGGGCTCTGGCGCCGCCGCTGCCGTCTCGCCCGCCGTCTCCTGCTTCTCCTGCTTCGCTTCCTGCTGCTCGTCGTCGTAGATGTCGTCGAAAAGGGCCTCGTCGTCGGAATTCGTCATCGATGTTGTGGATAAAGTTGACACAGTTGACAAAGTTAAATCTGCCTAAAAAATCGATGTCCGGGTAACCCCGCTTCACCAGATCCGGCCGCCGCGTCTGGCCGGCCACCGTCGCGCCGTCGTCCGCCGTCGCGCGTCGTTGCGCGGCGCTGCCGCCTGCACTGCTTGAGCGGCTCCGCCGCGGCTCGTCGCCCAATGCGCTCTTTCCCGTCGCCACACCAACGCTCTCCTGCGCTACCTTTAGCACAGCCCGGCGAAAAATTTAAATATTCATGAAGGAGTATCTGGTGTACATGTCCCAGGCGCACACGGGCTTCCGGCGCGCAGAGCTGGAGTCGCTGGCCGACATGCACGGGTTCAGTGCGGACCTGAGCGGGCTCGACGAGACCAGCCCGTTTTTCGTCGTCCAGCTGGAGGACGACCAGCAGGCAGCCCAGCTGATCCGGCGATCGGTGCTTTCGCGGGCCATCTACGAGCTGTGGGGCCGCGGAAACACGCTGGAGGAGCTGCACGCGGACGTGGTGCAGCGCAGCGGCCACTACGTGGAACAGTACAAAAAAACAAGCTTCAAATTCGACATCGTCTCGTACCAGGGCAGCAGAAAGAGCCGGCAGCAGCAGCTGGCGCTGTTCGACTCGTTTGCGTATCTTGCGTTCGAGGGAAAAATACAGATGAAGGACCCGGCACAGGTGTTCACGATCCTGGAGGCGTACAGCATCGTCGGACAGCAGCCTGCGGCAGAGCCCGACTGCATATACTTCGGGCGGCAGATCGAGGTGTCGGACCGCGCCCGCGGCGTGCTGGAGCAGTACGAGATCGCCAAGCGGCCGTACTACGGCACCACGACGTTCGACGCGGAGCTGGCGCTGGTCACGTGCAACCTGGCGCAGACGCAGCGCGGCCACGTTGTGTACGACCCGTTTGTGGGCACCGGGTCGTTTGCGCTGGCGGCGGCGCACTACGGGGCCGCGGCGTACGGCACGGACATCGACTTCCGCACGCTCAAGGGAAAAGGCCGCGACAGACGGCTTGCTACCAATTTCCAGAAGTACGGCATGGCGCATCTGCTAGGCGACGTGGCGTGCATGGACTTCACGCACAACGCGTTCCGAAGCGACCTGCTGTTCGACAGCATCGTGTGCGACCCGCCCTACGGCGTCAGGGAAGGCCTCAAGGTGTGCGGGACGGACAGACAGGAGCGGTTCGTGGGCAAGGAAAAAGTGATGATAGACGGCGAGTACGCGTACCTGCGCCGGGACTTTGTCCAGCCCAAGAAGAACTACTCGCTGGACCTGCTGCTGGACGACCTGCTGCAGTTTGCCGCGCAGCGGCTGCCGGTCAACGCCCGGCTGTGTTTCTGGATGCCGGTGGCCAACGACCAGGACATCCCTACACTGGTTCCGCAGCACGAAAAACTGGAGCTGGTGTACAACCTGGTGCAGGAGTTCAACAAGTGGTCGCGGCGGCTACTGGTGTACGTGAGGCGCGACGGGTCGTACCGCGGAACCACAGTGCGGTCGCAGGAGCGCGGGCTCCAGAACGACTTCCGCAACAGATACTTCCATAAATTTAAGTAAATTAACTTATCAATATGTTATTACCACTTATCTATTCGTCGTCTTCCAGGGATTCCAAAGTCTGGGCAGCAATACGGTCCAAGTCTCTCTGTCCGTTGTCGGAGATTCTTCTTCCGCCCTTTGGAGAGATCTCCAAGACGCCGATCTTCTCAAGAGCCTGCACGGCCTTTCTGTTGACGGAGCCGGAGGCGTCGTAGTGCTTGCTTGGTCTGGCACCCTTGTTCTTGGCGCCACCGTACAGCTTGTTCAGAGCACCGACACCGACCTGCTTTCTCAGGTAGATGTGTCTGGCCACAGAAGCTGCTCTCTTGTAGAACCACTTGTCGGCCTCTTGTGGTGGCAGCTCGTTACCGGCGGAGGTCTTGACGAGCTCGACGTAGCCTGGGACCTCGAGCTTACCTTGTCTTTGCAAGAATTGCGCGTATGCGTTGATAAAGTCCTGTGCTGGGACGTCTCTGACAGAGTAACCTGGCATGTTGTATAGGATGAAGTTTAAAGTTGAGAAAATTTTCTAAAACCTCGCTAAGTGTGACTCTGGTGCGAGGTGTACATTTTTCACCCACAACGGCGCCGTCCGTCGTCGCTGTGTCACGCCGCACGAGGCGACCTACGCTGTGTTATTAGCTTCGTCTTTGTATTGTGTACTACGTAATTACCCTTAGACCTTGAATCCTCTAGATCTTCTTCTACCTCTAGCTCTCTCGAACTTTCTGCCCTTGGACATGATTCTTGGAGCCTTGCCCTTGTGTGGGCCGAAGCCGAAGTGTCTGACGGCCTCTCTCGAGCTTCTTGGACCTCTGATGGTCAGGGTGTTGGAGCCGGTTGGGGCTCTGACGGCCAGCTGGTCCAAAGTGATGGTCTCACCACCGTTCTTCAGAATGGTGGCCTTGGCACCAGCCGTGAATCTCAGCGCAGCAACAGTGGCCTTAGGGAACTCCAGCACTCTGGAGTCGTCCGTGACTGTTCCAACAACAACGACAATCTTGTCAGAGGCGCCTGGCTGTCTCAGAGCTCTGGCGATTCTGGCAACAGAGACTGGAGGTCTGTTGATCTTGGACAGGTACAGAGACTTAAGAATGAGCTTGTTGAATGGGGCGTCGGTACGACCTAAATCAGTTAGTAACGGGCTGGATGACTATTTCAATTCTGCTCAAAGTCGCACTGGTCGCGATCGACCGAGTACTCGCAAAACTCATCCAAAGTAGACTGTCCAGCAGTCGGCGAATTGTGCAAAACCAAAATGTCATAAAGTCAATACCTACGAGCCAAGAAGGAGTACAGTTTCACCAGCGACTTGAGGTAAACGTTCTCCGACTTTGGGGCCTTTCTGTGGCCGGATCTGACGTGCTGCTTGGATGTGTGATCTCTACCCATGGTGAAGTTGTGTAAGAAAGTTTTTCGCTGAAAAAAAATTTAACAGGGCTGCGCCCGCTCTCCTCGGCAGGGTCACGTGAAACCCGCAACCCGCGCATCTTGCGCTCGCCGCCAAAAACGCAGGCTGTGCACCAGCTTGCCTTGTCTTTATTTGTGCTATGGATCGACTCAGGTGAGTATTCTGTCCGTCCCTGCTGACCGCCAGAACCGACGAGACCAACCCGCGCGGCATTCCGCAGGCCAAGTTCATCGACGCCATCGAGGACTTTATCGACCCCAAGACCTGCACCGACGACGACGTGTCCGTGTTCCTGAAAGAGCTCCAGGTCCGGCTGCAGCAGTACCAGTTCATGGAGGAGAGCAAGCGCAACACCCTCAACAGTCTGGACGCCAAGATCCCGGACATCAGAAAGACGCTGGACATGTGCAAGTTCCTCAAGACCCGGAACGACGCCCTCGAGGTCAACTACGAGCTCAACGACACCGTCTACTCGACCGCCGAGATCAACGCCAACGAGCTCAAGTCGGTGTCTCTATGGCTGGGAGCCGACATCATGATGGAATACCCTATTGACGAGGCCATTGCCATGCTGGAGAAGCGTTTGCAGACGGCCCTGGACAACAGGACAATCACCGTGGAGGACCTGGAGTATTTGCGCTCTAACATCACCACGATGGAGGTCAACACCGCACGCGTGTACAACTGGGACGTGCAGCGCCGCAAGGCGCTCAAGCCGGCCGAGGCTACCTCCTGAACGTGTCGAGGATCTGTGCACCCAGCGTGCGCACGGGCGTGTCTTCTCTGTCGTCCAGCGCGTCGGGCACGTCCTCGTCCGCGGCCGCTAGCCGTGCGTCGTGCAGGGCCTGTTTTCGTGCGGCAAGCTTCGTGTACACCCGCTCCAGCGGACTCAATCTGGCATTGAGCCCCGGCAGCAGCCCGTTGAACAGCAGCGACCCGAGAAAGTACCCGGTCACGCCAGGAACCACCGCATTGACCACGCCCTCGCTCACAAGTAGCTGCACGGCCACGAGCGTCGTGACGAAGTCGTTTGTGAACACCAGCTTGAAGTCCTCGCTGGACTCGCGCATCTTGATCAGACCCCCGAAATTCAGCTCGAACTTGTATAGCACCGGTGTAAATTTCCAGTGAGCATATAGAAGCCCGAAAACGACCCCGAACGGGCCTGCCGGGACAAACAGATTCACCCCGACAAACTTGTACAGCGTCCAGCACACCACGGCAATTGCCACCGAATTGTAGACATACAAGAAGAGAATCGCCCGCAGAAGCTTGCCCGACCCGAGCACGCGCTCCAGGTTCTTCAGACTCAGCACCACGATGGTGACGCACAGAATGACCTGCGACTCGTTCTGGAACTGCAGCTGGAAGAGCGCAAGACGCCAGTACTGGCTCCATTTCGAGATGAACGGGTCGTAGCTCAGAATGAAGAGCGGCTTCCACTCGAAAATCGACGCCACCAGCGGAACAACAATAGTCCATGTCGTGAGCGCGGCGCTGATCGGCAGATGCAGAAACCCGGACGGAAGCGAAGAAGACATTGGGCACGAAATTATTATCAGCACAGATTTGGTGCCATCAGGCGCGTCGATCGACGCGTCGGCCCAAACCCAGATAGCCTAGCACCAAACTTCCATTTTGCTTGTTAGTGTTTAGGAACCAGGAGACATGCAGTCGTGGTACAATAAATTGGGGCGTCAGGGCCGGCTGCTGGCAGACCAAGCGCAGGCCGCGGCCGGTGCTGAGCCGTGGGCCGCGGTGGCGCAGACGCCCACGCAGCTGGACTATCTTTTCGCGGAACTCGAGTCCCCCAGACCGTCCACTACTCCAGACAAGGTGCTTTCGTACCTGGCCCATTATTACCCGAAAATCAAAAACGAGAACAACATCGAGCTGCTGACCGCCTATTTCCTGCGATGCCCGCTTTTTTTTGGCAACCCCCAGCTGGTTTCCTTCAGCGAGAGCTACCGGGTCATTGAGTGCTTCAAGTACATTATGGACAAGAAATTCCAGATCAGCCAGCCGACGGTGCCTTTCCACAGGTTCTACAACTCGCTGTTTGGCGCAGTGGTGCGGTTCATACAGGACTCGGCGAACCTGTGGAAAGTGGTTCCGCTGGTGGCGGGGTGTTTGTTATCAGTTGACTCGAGGAACGATTATGATCGGTTCCCTGAGCATTTTCGCTTGATCGCCAAAATTGACGCCCAGCTTGTCGAGATTGCGGGGAGGGCCATTGAGGCGAGCATGAGCGGCACTGTTCCCAAAGACGTTTTGTGTTTGAATGTGGTGGCTCTGGCGTGTTTGCAGGACAAGCTGGGCGACGATCACGTTTTGCGGATTTTGAAAGCGCGGTCAGACCTTTTGCGGCTCATCACAGAGCTGACGTTCAACTCCCCGTACGGACTGGACAACGGGCGCGCCGTTGCGAACGCCAGCAGCAAGACGCCTGTTGTTGTTCTGCATCTCAACCGGGTCTCTTTTCTGTTTGCCAAAATCATGCTTTTGCACCCGGACGTGCCGCTTTTGGTGGACGACCTCGATCTCATACTCAACAGAATGCAGACGTTCAGCGAGAAGATGAGTCGTTTCCAGGATCCTACGGACCAACAATGGAGTGTGCTGCGCAACATACTGTTTGCGCAGGTGGTGATGTTTGAGAGTATTTTGGCTAGAGTACTGCAGATAAACAGCGCGCCTCTCATCCGCGGGACACTTCCGACTCTGAGCCGCAAAATGCTCACTGTTCTGTTCCATTTCAACTTTGTCGTGGACAGAATCGGGACCGGGGGCTTCGAAAGCTACAATTTCGTCCTAGCTGCGTGTGTTAGCTGTGTCATCAACCACGACGTCCCCATGGCCGAAACACTCATCAAGTGCTGGACCAGCAGTGTACTGTTCAACAAAATCGATACTGTGTCTGGTGAGCGCGGCAAAATCCTGTTTGACCTGCAGTTTATTGAGGACGTCATCAACAGTGTTTCCGACCAGCTCAAATTTGACTTTGTCGTCCCGATAGTGCGCGACCTCCTCACCAAGGCACAGGACCAGGCAGTCCTGGAGAGCGCGCACTCGGTCATGATCAAATATTTCACCAGCGTGGACACATACAATGAGTCTGAGTCGGTGGACTATGAACGAAACGTCAGGAATGTCGCTTCGCAGCTGACCGAGTACTTTAACCTGGCGCTCGACCAGTTCCCCGGAAGGTTGTCGCTGCATCAGGTGGGGATCATCGTGGAGACGCTGGCACGTCTCACGTTTCCAGACTCTGCCATCTGCCACCACGATCCACTTCTCTGGCGCAATCTTCTGCGTAACTTGTACCACCATTGTCTCGTGGCCACGAGCGAGAGGCTCCCCGCAGCAGAGCAGCCTCCACGAACACGACAGGCGGCCTTCTGCTCCCTGCTACTGAAGATGGTGCCCCTCATACCAGCCGAGGAATTCGAGTCTTGGCTCGAAAGAGCGTACAGTCTCGCCCTCCGAACGCTCGGCGACGAAAGAGCATACCTGCTGGACGGGTTGTGGGACTCGATCCTAGCAACCAACAAGTATCAGCCGCAAAAGGGATACAGAGGCATCAGTTGGTGGTACGACCATGTGAACACTCAGACACGGGAAAAAGCACGATTATAGTGTAAAAATATCTATTTATTGGGCCTGCTGCTGCTGGTCGAAAAAGTCCACCACCGCGCAGTTTGGATGCAAGATGTACACGATGTTGGCGCGTCTTTCGGCGTCCTTCTGGCGCTGCCATTCCTCCAGTCCCAAGGTGCATCTCTCGATTTCTGCCCGCGACATTCCGTCGTGGACAATGAACTCCTCGGGGATCTCGAGGTCGCCCTGCTCAGGACTCACGCTCATCAGAATCTTGTCCTTGACGAGCCGTTTGAGCACCTTCGATGCGACCTTGCTCTCCTCCTTGAATTGCTCCACGCTCTCAAGCTCGTCCTCAATCTGATGCAGATACCACTCGATCAGGAATTGGGCCGTGTATCCCTGCCCAGGCTCCGAATCGTCCTGCGACTCTTGCGCGGTTTCCTTCTCACCGATCTTGCGCACAAACAGATTCATCATCTTGACATACTTGTCATACGGAATGGCAACTTTGTGTTTCTCGCGGTCTTCCTGTGAATCGCCCTGCGTGTGTTGGGACTCGGGCTGCTGCTCTGGCTGGTGCGTGTCGTCCGCGTCGTCCGCGTCGTCCATCTCGACGTCGTCTTTCTCCACCCGAATGATCGATTGTCTCAGCAGGTCGTAGGCTTCCGCCACAAACCGCGGGGTGATCTCCTCGGTACAGTTGGCCCGGGCAATGGCCTCAGACAAACGGATCATACTTTCCAGTTGTCTAACGGTGATTCTGTAACTGCTGCGTCCCAGGCCTTGCGAGTCGTCGCTCCGAAGTTCCTTGTACCGTTGCACCAGATAGTCGCGCGCTTCCTTCGTCATCTTTGGCTTGAACGTGCGAGCATACTTGATATACCTCAGGAGTTGCTCCTTGGAAAATGGAGGGTCAATGGCGTCGTCTCTGAGCATGTGAAGGTTGACAATATGGTTGGCCAGCTGCGCGTCGACCCGCTCGTTGCATTCGTCTAGCACAACGAAAAACAGGTCGAATCTGGACATGATCGGCGCTGTCATGGCCAGGTTGCTCTTCAGACCAACCTTGGGGTTATATCTTCCGCCGATCGGGTTGGCCGCGGCCAAAATCGACGTTCTGGCGTTCAAAGTGGCCTGGATACCTGCCTTGGTGATCGAGATGGTCTGTTGCTCCATAGCCTCGTGAATGGCAACCTGGTCCACCAGGTCCATCTTGTCGAACTCGTCAATACAGCAAATTCCGTTATCTGCAAGCATCAAAGCTCCCGCTTCGATGGTCAGCTCGCCGCTTTCTTCGTCTCTGATCACCGCGGCAGTCAATCCTGCGGCAGAAGACGCTTTTCCCGACGTGTAGACGGCTCTTGGAGCGAAACTGTTGACGTATTTCAGGAACTGAGACTTGGACGTGGACGGGTCGCCAACAATGCACACGTTGATGTCGCCTCTTAGATTGATGCCTTCGACAGTCTTCTTGTGCACTCCACCAAGAAGCTGCAGCAGCACGCCTTTCTTGACCACCTCGTGGCCATACACGGCCGGGGCAATCGAAGAGACCAGCTTGGCATAGATGTGGTCGTCAGAAACCATGTCTTTCAGTTCGTTCACCTCCTGTTCGGTCAGCGTGTTCAAGAACATCTCCTGTTCCTTGTCGGTGTCGTCTGCCGTCTCCATGTCTTCGGAGTCTGCGTTGGCGTCTTTGGCCACCAAAGAACACACATGAGACGCGAAAAACGCAATTTTGTAGGTCAGGTCTCTTGCTCCAAGGGATTTCAGACCCGTCACTCCTGAATTGAGCGCCTCTGTGGTGGAGGCCATTCCTCGCGACCGCACAGACATCGGCTTGACGCCGGGGAGTCCCAGCTGGGTCACGTCAGGCACCACCACCTCCGTTCCTGTGAATCGGCACTTGTCGCCGGGCTTGGCTCTCTCGACGAGTTCTCCGCGCAAAATGACGTCCAGAGTTCTCGGCATGGACCCTGTGGGGATCTCGTTCGAGTTCTCTTGGATGCGGACTTTTTGCCAGTCCAGAAACGTCGACTTGGCGATGTTGAGCGTCCATGAAGCGTGGTTTTCGCACGTCGGATTCGAGCAGCTGGTTGGCTCTGTATACTTGAAAGCTTGTTCCACGTTTTCGATCATGGTCTTGCAAACGTCGCACGTGAACGAAGCCTTGTACAGTTCTGGTCTCACCTCACTGGTACGGGTCACGGTACCGGAAATAGACATCAACATGCCGATGTTCTCAGCTCTGAGCTCACGAATTCTGTTGATAGTGGGCAAGTTGTAGAAAGAGATCTGGAATATTCTCTCTGTGATGCCCGTCTCCTCGTCGTCTGCGATCTTGGTTGACCGTCTGAGGAGTGCTGGCTGAAATCTTTTGATCACAGCACGCAGCCCGTTGATCAGATACGGGATGAATCGGTAGTACTGTTCGGTGATCGCACTGGCAAGAATCCCGTTTTCCACGGTGAGAAGGTGTTGGTAATCAACGTAGATGGTGGACAAATCGTAGTGGGCCATGGCGGCGATTTGCGCAAGGTACACTTTCCCCTGGAACTCGGGATCGTCGTTGCCCTGTTCGCTGGAGAAGTCCATCAGAAACTGCTCAAAAGCTTCCTTGACCTTTTCTGCAGTCACGTCTGAAACTTTCGGGATCGAGCTCAAATCTCTTCTTCTCCTGAGAAAACTGGCTGTTGGCTCGTCCGTCTCCATTTCTTCTTCACCGCCCTGTCTTCTGGCATCGCTGGCCAGATTGGGCTGCGAATCGCTGAGCGGGTTTGTGCTTTGTGTCCTGAATGCCTGAGAGGAAGGCAGAGGCGACGATGCGATCGTTGTCATTTCGAAGGGAAAGAAGAATTAAAAGTAAAGTTTGAAACCTTCGCGTTCGCGTAATTACGCTTCCCGATCGGGAAAAAGAAGGTGCATATTACTAGGTGCGAGGTGTGGCCAACGGAGAGCCAAGAACGAAGATGGTGCGCCGAAGGCAGCCATACTTGTCAGACGAGGATTCGGGTCTGATGCGGTTCTTTCAGGACTGGCACATTTTCCAGGAATTTAGAGACAGCCATGTAGAGAGAACACAGAGAGAGGCAAATCGTGTGAAATATTTTTTTTATTTTCAATAAAAAAATTATTTAGTGTATCTTGTTATGGCCAGGAAGAAGTCTGCCGCCAAAAAGGCCAAGGAGGCTGGAAATCAGCTATCTGAGCCACAGATCAAGGAGTCCACGCCTGTGGAGGAGCTTAAAGAGCAACATCCGGCCGAGAAGGAAACAGTGACAGAGGAACCCGATGAAGAGGAAGCGGACGATGACAATGACGAGAGCTCTGAGGATGAAGATCAGTATGGAGACCTTCTCACGGAGGATGTTGAGCAGGGGTTTCAGAAGGTGCTGCAGGCAATCAAGACTGGCGACAAGGCGTTGTTCGACAAGGACGTGCGGTTTTTCAAGGATCCAGAGGAAGCAGAGGTTGTTAGCAAAAAGAAGGAGAAGCCGATGTATTTGAAAGATTATCACCGGAAAGTTCTTTTGGACGGACATGCGTTTGAGGATGATGACGGCGAAGAGAGGGAGTGGAAAGAAGGAGAAAAGCCGTACGCCGTTCAGCAGCACGAGGACAAAAGCAAGCTTTTGTCGGAGATCAAGTCTGCTTTTAGTGAAGACGAAGACGAGGACTTTTTACAAAAGAAGGAAGTCCAGCGGGAAGTCAAAGCAGAGAGATCGCTCCCAGATCCACAGGAAGACGGCGAGAAGTTTTTGGAGGCATTTCTAGAGAAAGAAGCATGGATTCCCGAAAACGAAGAATCCAGACCGGAAATGGACGAGGACGACGACGAATTCGACGAGGCCGCAGAGAAGTTCGAAAATGCATACAATTTCCGGTTCGAGGACCCTAATGCGGCCGAGATCATCTCGTACGCGAGATCACAAGCCACGATGAGAAGAGAGAAGATGAACAGCAGAAAGAAGCAAAGATTAAAGAAGAAAGAGCAACAGATGAAAGAGGAGCAGGAGAAAGAAGAGCTTCTGCGGAAAAAGAAACAGAAAAAGGCCACGCAGGTGATGGATCGTCTGAAGGAGATCAAAGAGGCTGTTGGTGAGCAGGTTTCGGAAGAGACCATCACGCGGGTGTTTGGCGACAGCTTGCTGAAGGACGACTTTGACGACGCGGAGTGGGACAGCAAGATGGCGGAGATTTTCAACGAGGCTTTCTACGACGAGGAGGAGAAACCAGAAAAGCCAGACGTGGACGTTAGTGAAGACGAGAACGCTGAGGACGAGCAGTCCGACGAGGACGAGACGAAGTCCAAGAAGGCAAAAAAGAAGGAGGAGAAAGTCGGCAAGAAGAAGGAGAAACAGAAACTAAAGGACGTGGCAGAACGTCTGGTGAGCGCCAACACTCCGCAGATTCTGGAGGAGGTCGAGGAAGAGCGCGGCCGCGGAAAAGAAAAAGAGGAAGTGAAGTTCCGGTACCGCGAGGTGTCGCCAGAGTCGTTTGGTCTCACAACCAGGGAGATCTTGGTGGCAGATGACAAGGATCTGAACGAACTGATTGGACTAAAGAAGTTCGCTCCGTACCGACCAAAAGACCAGCGACTCAAGGACAAGAGGAAATACGCGAAGAAGAGGAGACTGCGCGAATGGCGCATGAAAGTGTTCAAGAGCGCGGACGGACTGGC
Source organism: Ogataea siamensis (assembly GCA_030574315.1). Lineage (NCBI taxonomy): Eukaryota > Fungi > Ascomycota > Pichiomycetes > Pichiales > Pichiaceae > Ogataea > Ogataea siamensis. The sequence goes on from JAJMET010000006.1 coordinate 411,705, forward strand.
CGAAGGAGAGCCGGCTACCAAGAGGTCCAAGACAGAATAGAACGAGATAATATAATTTGCTTATGTAATTGTTTGGAAATAATTTATTTCACTATCATGGGTCGGGGCTCTTTAGGGCCGTCTCAGCCCGGCCGGCAGCTACGGCAGCAGCATTTCGAGGCCTCGCCGCGCCATGAGAAAAATGGGGGACGCGCTGAGGGCGGTCGCGAGGTGCGGTTGGGTGCTCTGGAGAGCAGCTCGGGAGAGTCTTCAGACGAGGATATTTTCAAAGTCAACAAACGACGCAGACCCGCGCGGACGCCGAATCAGCCTGTCGTTGGGGCCAAGTCGATCTCGTCGCTGCTTTCCAGTGCGATGCAATCGCGGTCCAGGGATAAGCTCAGCAACGATCTGGGGTTTGACCTGGATTCTGCGCTGAAAGTGACGGAAATAAGCAAGAAGCACAAGGCGGTGATGGAACTGCGGCGTGAGGAGGACGAGATCGACCAGATGATAGAGAGAAACAGAAAGGAGCTGCAGCAGCGCCAGGAGGCGGCAAAAAGGATCGAAGACGAGGTCAGGCACCGTGTCGACCCGTCTCAGCAACAATACATGCAACAGGTGCAGGAACGTATTGCGAACGGAGACACCAGCGCCACAGACGTCTGCTTTCTGGACGAGCGCGGTGCCTACGGCGCAGTCGAGCAGGTGGAGCTGGCGCTGCGGCCGGAGACGCTGCTGGGCGATGGAGGCTGGCACCTGTCCACAGACGACCTGAGTTTGGACGACATCCGGAGTCTGATGCAGCTGTCGGCAACAAGCGTGCTGCGGATGCTCAAGTGCGACCTCAGCAATGCGTTTGTGATTGACGAAACCAAAATCGAGCAATTCGTCGCCGCAGACGGAATGGTTAACCGGGACGTTGAGTACGTGATCGAGTCGAAAAAACCGTTTCCCAACTCCACCACACAGGTGCTCAAGATATGTCTGCTGGTGCGTCTGGCACGCTCGTCGAAAAAACAGCCCCCGGACGAGAAAGCGTTCCGCAAGCTGGTGCGAATCACGCTCCGTCTTCTGGTCGACTCCAGAGTCAACGAGGCCAACGTCGAGGACTACATCTGTTTCGGCCTCGGAAGCGTCCACGGGATCCAGCTGCTGAACGAGACGCTCGTGGAGCTCGGACAATGGTACGCGGAAATCCACAGAAAACCAAACAGCGAGCTGTTCAAAGACTGGTGTGCTCTGGTGTCCGATACCGTCGAGAGCGACTTCGGCACACACCTGCCGCTGGTCCACCGGCTAGTGTGCAACATCCAGCGCGTGGCCGTGCCCATGCTGCGCTACCTGAAGCTCTGGCTCGCGGTCCGGTTCGTGCTGCAGGCCACCAGCAACGACGCCTCCTCGCACGACGCGTCGCTGGTCCGCCATCTCCACCGCGGGCTGCTTACGTACGCGCTTAGTAAGCACGACGCTGTGGCCGCGCTCTACCACTTCAGCCGGGTGCTGAGCACGTGCGCACTGCGCAAGAGCCTACCGGCCGAGAACGAGAGGTCGCTGCTGGAGAACGCGCACGCGCGCGTCAAGCTGTACCAGATAGCTCTGTTCATGACGCTAGAAGCGTTCAAGACGTCGCCGCTGAACAAAAAACTGGGGGCGCCGCTCAACGAGGCCACGTACTACTCGCCCTGCTACTACGAGCGGCTGCAGGTGGATCTGAGCGGAGTGCCTGAAAACGAATATTTATTACACCACATGAAATTCTATATCAGCATGCTGAAAAACAGGTATTTTAGGAACTATGCGGGGGCCATACTTCCGACGGTGACCGACTCGATGGCCATTCTGACCAACGTGCTGTCGCGCATCGAAAGAGAGCTCACGACGCCCGAGATCTTCACTGACTGACGAGCTCGGGACACACTTTCTCGAGCTCCAGAATGTCGCGGATGACGACGATGCCGTCGCGCTCGGCCTGGGAGCCGCTGGCCAGCTCCTGCATGTCCTCGTCGCGCTCGACAAACTGGATGACCTTGCCCCAGCCGTATTTCTTGGCCGCCACGACGTTGAGCCCCGAGTCGTCGACAAAATACGCGTTGCGCGGGTCCGCGACGCCGGCTTGTCTCAGAGCGTGGTCGAAGCTCTCCTTCATGGGCTTGCACGTGAGCGGGAACTGGCTGTAGTCGCAGAATGTAATGCCGTCGAATAGGTCTCCAATGCCCAGCAGCTTCACCACGCGCAGCCCGTGGTTCTTGTACGCGTTGGTGAACAGCCACAGCCGGTCCACCTTGCCGGCTCGCTTCATGCGCAGCAGCATGTTGCGCAACTTCGGGTTCGGCCGCAGGATCTTGTCCAGCGGAAGCGCGTCGTCGACAACCTTGTTGTACTCCAACGCATCTATCTTGTGCAGTCTCACGAGCCCCTCGATCGCAAGCCCGTACTCTTTATAATACTTCATATGCAAAGCGTGGGCGTCCTCGTCGTTGAGATGAAGATGCTCCTTGAAAAAGCGATGTATGTACACCTGCATCAGATCGTGGATCTTGGTCGATCGCTTGTACAGACAGTTGTCCACGTCGAAAAAAAACACCTTCTTGTCGTCCAGATCAACCGGGCCGAACCCGTACCGCAGGCTCACCTCCGGCAGGTTTCTGGCCAGTCTGTCGACCTCGATCTCGTCCTCGTCCAGATTCACTTGCGACTGCGAGTTTCTGCTCAGAATGTCGGCCTCGGCTTGCGACAGCGGGTCGCCGCCACCGTCTATGTTCCGTTCCAGCCTCTTGACCTCGTCCAGTCCATTCATCCGCGCAGCCATGGCAAACAAGACAATTTTCGATGACTAAATAATTCAACCCCATGTTTTCGTTCCAAATAGCAACACCCGTGCACCGCAGTATCTCCCACCGCACCGCGTGCGGCGCCATTCATGGCAGCGGCTGTGCAGCCCGGTTATGAACGTAAACAATTATCAAACCGCCGTACGCTGCTCTTGTTCAAAGCCACATATATATTGCCTTGCAAATCTTTTCTCTTGCTTGATGAAGTTCCACACACACTCGCTGGCCTTTGTGCTACAGCTGATATCGCTGGCGTTTCTGATATTGGCTCTCGTATCTGTGCCCATCACCTCTCGGCTTGCCTTATCGCGCACGCAGCACTACGCCTTTGGTTCGCTCGGCTACTGCGACACCGGCTCCAACAAGTGTGAGTATTCGTTTGCCGACGGCAAATACCTGGGGCTGGGGTCTGGCTGGGAAATGAGCCAGGGCTCCAGGAACACATTGAGCAAACTGATTCTAGCCACACCTGCCGCTGTGGGGCTGACTTTTGTGAGCAGCGTTGTTGTTTTTTGGGGCCACTTCCGCTGGGCGGGGCACTCTGCTGTGTTTTGGGCATTTTGCACTTTGCTGGCCTTCCTGTCGTTTGCAGGGGCAACCTTGGTGTGTGTTTCTGCCGTGCTGCTTTTTTTCCCACATCTGACCTGGACAGGCTGGCTTCTTGTTCCTGCGGCGGCCCTGAATTTGTTGGCCACTGTGCTGATCGGCGTGGCTCTCAAGATTGGCCCACGTAGCTACAAGGACGATGTGGACGACCGTGGCAGCGTGCTGAGCGAGAAGGCCGCCAACGACTCCACCCTGTCGTTCACGCAGAGGCCGTATGGTGCCGGGTTCACGGGCCCAACGGGCTTCTCGCTCAGATCTTCGCTGGACGAGGAGCCCAAGAAGATGCAGGACTTTACTGTGACCCAGCAAAACGCCTCCAGAGACTTCTCTAGCAGCGTGATCAACGAGAAACCAAGCGATACAGCCGTTTCTGCCACTGTGATCAACTCCAGCTCGCCCGAGCTCAAACTGCCGGAAATCTCCAACCCGTATCTGTCGAGTTCCGACAACACCAACCCCAGATCGGCGCTGGTCAACCGTCTGGATCTGGTGGAAAACGATACCGGCTCGCCAATCGCCTCCAGCATCTACTCGCCAGACGACAGACTGAAGCTCTCGAACGACCACCTTCCGGACAACAACTCGGGCGAGTCCAATGAGGTGTACTCCAACGCAGCCTCCGACTTCACCAGTGTGTCGCAAAGAGAGATTAACCCCAAGTACTACAAAGGCGCGCCTCAGAGGGCCAAGCTACCCGGACAATACATGCCTCCGCCTCAGAACATGCCGCCAGGACAGGCCCCAATGCTGCCTTACAGCGGACAGTATTATCCACGGCAGATGCCGATACCGCCTCCGCCGCCTGCTCAGCAACCGCACCAGCCGTACTACGCTCCGTCGTACAACCCGCCAAAGCCCAAGACGAGAGCAGACGTTCTATTCAACAACAACCCGGACTTTGCCATTGGAGGCGGTGGCCCTCGTCGGCCGGGCTACAAGAAATTTGGAGGGGCTGCTCTCCACGGCGCACATCCGGGAATGCTGGCCAGAGACGCTGTTCCACAGCACGTGGCGTCCGGAAGCTACAAGAACAGACCGCGGCCCAACATCCCGGCCGCGTCTTTATCCAAAGACAGTCCCTACGGAAGACTGTAGTGTACATTAGACTGCGAGAAATCGATCGATAGAGCGTGCTTTGAAATTTGAACGTTATTTATTGCTTTTCCATTTCTGAAATATATCCGTTGCAGACTATCCGCTTTCTGCAAGCAGGGAGTCATAGCCGTCCACCGCGTCTGTCGCCGGCTGATCTTGTTCGTCCTGCGGACCGGCTGGCTTGGGCTCGTAGTAATGATCCACTCGCTTGGGCTTCACCACGAGAATCATCAGGAACAGCAGTATCAGCAGCACCAGGAAGAACACCAGCTTGCACTTGGCCGTGGCCTTCTGGTACTGTTCTGCTTTTTTCATTTGTTTATCGGCGCCCTTCACGTCTACCACCGTTTTGCTGAGGTTGTAATCTATTCTGTCCAGCACCGTTCCCTGGTCCACGACCATGTTCTCGAGCTCCTTAAATATAGTCGATATCTCGATCACGCCCTGAGCAATCTTGTAAATCTCCTCTTCTCGCTGGTGGAGATATTCGTCCGAGATCGTCTCCTGCTGGGACATGAGTTGCTGTGAAGATTCCTGCATCGCCTGTCGCGAGTACGACTCGATATTCTCGCTGGATTCCGTCTGTATGAAGTCGTCGCCTCCCCGATTCACCACAGGGACCTCGAACTCGTCCTCTTTCAGGTAGCGGATGTAGCTGTTCTGAAGACTACGAAACTGGGTAGACAGGTCCTGTGTTCGAATGGCCAGGCTTTTCTTGAGGTTGTCCACCATTTCGGTCTCTGCTGCCTTGTGGAATCGCAGTCGCGAGTCGTCCAATGTTTTTATTTCGGCGTACATCAGTTGGAAGCTCTTGGTGATCTTAAAGGACAGCTCTTTGATTTTTGCGTCGTCCTCGGTGGTGTCGCTGAAGCCGGGCAGCAGGTTTTTCTTGTACAGCTTGCCCAATTCCGCGATCTTTGTTTGTATGTCGGCCAGCATCAGCTCGGAGTTGCGCTGCAGCTCCACAATGCTGGGGGGCAACTCCACCATTTCTGTCTCCACGGTGTCGGAGTATGGCTGTATGAGGCCCTCTTCCTCGTCCTTGAGCCCATCAAACCGGTCTGTCTTGGTGCTCGAGAATACCCCTCGGTGGTGCGGAAAGGTGCGGCGGTACGAGATGTACAAGTTGGTGCGGTCCCTGAACATGGCGCAAGATACTAAGAAAATAAATATTAAATAAATGCGGGAAAAATAATAATTGTTCCTACGTGCTCATATAGAACGGGCCCGGGGCCATCAGAATATACCGTTCCATTGCCTCGCGGAACCGGTTTTTGTACTGTTTGGGCGTGATCACGGTGGGCTCCTTGCCCACGCCAGTGCCACCAACAAGACCCTTTTCTTTGACCCAGCTCTCCAGCTTCTTGTCCCAAGTGAACGTCCGGATGCAGTCTATAATGCCCACCACCAGCTCCTTGTTCTCCGAGTCGATGCCCACCACCAGCGAGTAGTCCATCACGTTCATCTTGGCCAGAAACAGCGTGTCGTTCCACAAGGACGCGCGCAGAAGCCGCTTCGCGTTCTCGCGCACAAACAGCGGCGACTCGTAAATATACTCCACCATGTTCTCGTCCAGAAGCACCTCGTTCTCCTTGCCTGTCTGCTCCACGTGGCGGTTGCGCATCGAGCCCTTCAGGTCGAAGATCCGCGCCATCTTGCGGTTGTAGAACAGATTCTCCATGATCAGCACGTTCATCGTGTACGACCGCGCGCCCGGCATGTTTGTCTTGACCTGGATCTGGTAGAACCCAAAGATCTTCACCAACACCGTGGGCAGGTTGTGGAACAGGGCCTGTGCAAAATACTCGAAGTAGCTAGGCGCAAACTGCACAAACGCCTCCAGCTCCGACCGGCTCAGCTCCTTGATGATGAACCGGTCGTCCAGCGTTTTCAGGAACGCAGACCCGGACTTTCCGCCGGTCGAGTCCCATTTGACGCAGCGCGACAGGCTCTCGACGAACTTCGAGCTCACGCCGCACTGTCGCCGGAAAGCGTCGAACTGCTCCGCGAAAAAGATCTTGCACGAGATCGTCGAGTACCCTTCCTCGAACTGGTACTTCAGATGGAACCCTTTCTTCAGCATGACCTTCTCCAGGTCCGGCGCAGAAAGCGGCTGCTCCGCCGTGTTGGCGCTCTCGACGCTCTGTTTCGCCTCCTGCTCCGACTGCACCGAAACAGACTCGCCGTCGTCGGTGGCAGTGTCTTCCCGCGCGTCCTGCTGCTGCTGCTTCTCCTGGTGATACAGCTTAGCACTGTAATCTGTGGTGTTGAGACAGAACGCTATGATGGAGCTGGGCTCGTCCTCGCGCACCATGACGTCCGAGTCCACGAAGATGTGCTCTGTCGGGCCCAGCGGGTACGACAGCGGCTCCCACAGCGTGGCCGACCGGTCGGCCCAGAAATGCGTCAGCGACTTGAGCAGCGACGACTTCTCGGGTATCTGCTGCTTTGGCTTCTTGCTCTCGATATCTGTGTCGGGGTCTGTCTCGTTGGCCTCGTCCTTCTTCTCCGAGTCCGTGCGTTCCTCCTCCTCCTCCTCACGCAGCTGCTCCATGCGCCGGACGTTCTGCTCCGCCTCCACGGCGTCCTTGACGTTCTTGTACACCTCCACCGTCGGCCGCGACGCCACCAGCTTGTGCCGGTAGCTGTTTTCCTGCAGTTTGCGCTTTTCCTCCTCGCGCTGCCGGAAAAACTCCTGCGCGTCAAAGTACTCTGCCAGCTTTTTCACCTTTCCCTCGTTGTTCAGGTCTCTCAGTTTGGGCAGCACTTTCTCGCCGTTTTCCAGAATGTGGTTCTGCAGCTCGTTGTTCCGGGCCTCCCACAGCTGTCGCTTGTCCGTGCGGTCGCCGCTGCCCGCGCTCTGGCCCTGTTGCAGCTCCTGGATCTTCTCCAAGACCAGGTTACCGCGTTTGCGGGCGTTGGGCGACTGCTCCGACTGACCGCCCGCCTCGTCTGCCCCGGCCTTGTCCTCGTCGACCTCCGGGTCCCCGTCCTCCTTCTCGGGCTTGTCGTCGCCCGGCTTGTCGTTGTTGGCCTTGAACAGCCTGTCCAACTGGAAAGCCGTGATCTTCTTGATTTCCTTCTCCGTGGGCAGGAAGTCCTTGTCGAACTCCTGGAACTCGACGTTCCAGTCCGTGGACAGCTCCTGGACCTCGCGGATCACCGACGTCAGCTTCAGATGGTCTGAGATCAGCGTCGAGCGGTAGATGTCCTCGGCAAGCTTCACCATCGCTGTTTGCTGCTGGTCCACGCGGTCCTTCAGCTCCACAAGCCTCTGCTGGCCCGCCTCGATCTTGTCCTCCGTCATGCTGTCCAGCTTGAGCCGGTTCAGCCTGCTGCGGACGCTCTCGAAAAACATATTTGTCCGATTGACCACCTGGTTGTACGTCTGCACCTTGATTTTCAGATCGTACTCGGGCTTCCAGAAAAGCTGGAACTTCGGCGGCACCAGCTCCAGGACCTCCACGTCCGAGTACTCCACCCGCACGGCCAGGTTCTGGAAGCTGAAGTAATGGATCTGGTCACGGTAGAAATCATGAACACACGACGCCCCCTTGACCTTCATGCCGCGACACCAGAACGACAGCTCCAGGTACTTGCCAAACGAGTACTTCCACGCGTTGTCGCTCAGCGGCAGCACGGGTGTGGTGTTCTGGCACGTTTTGCAGAAGCTCCACGCCATGATCATGTTTTCGCGCCCTTGCAGCGGCTTCGGGTTGGTCTCCACCACCACGTCCACTTTGCCGCTTCCGTGCACATACGACCGGAAATGCTCGCGCAGCGTCAGCCCGCAGCCCTCGGTGCACGGCTGGCCCGCGTTCACACACAGGTGCTCGATGTACTGGCCCAGACAGAAATCGTTGTCCCAGTAAAAATCGGTCACCTGGATCTCGGGCCCCACGCACGGGGTGGCATTTTTCGTGGACACCATGCTGTACAAGGTGACGATATTCTGGTGGTAGCTGGGGTCGAAGAACACGAATCGCCGCGGATGCCAGAACTGCTCCCACTGTTTTTCTGCGAGCAGCGCCTCGTACTGGTTGTGTTTCTCGACGTAGTCCTTGTGCTGGGCCGCCAGCTTGGCGAGGTCCGCGTCCCTGTGCGGCAGCTCGTCGCAGTTCACACGCACGTTCCACTGCTGCAATATCTGGTCGACACGCGGGCCGTCGAGGGCCGCCACAAATTGCTGGTGCAGCTCGACGTTCTTGGCTAGCCTGGTGCGGTAAGACGCGAGTCGCTCGAGAACAAACGGCATGTCGAACGTCACCCATGGCGACGACGACAGTATCCGTGCACGGAACGCGCGCTCGACGTCCTGGTAGTTGCCGAGACCCATGTCGTGCAGAGGCTCGACGGCAGGGTGGAAGCTGTAGTCGCCGGCCTGCAGACATTGGTCTCGCATCAGACCGGACTCCAGCTTGACGTTGAAAAACACATACGCCATCAGCGTGGCGCACTCCTTCACTTTGGCCAGCTCGTCCTTGCTGTTGCCGCGCAGAACAACCGTGAAGCCGGTGTCGGTGCTGCAGCCGGTCAGGAAAAAATACGTGCGCCGCACGCCCTCGTGGACGTACGACTTGACCTCGAAGAGCCCGCATCTGCCCAGCGTCGGGCTCGTGGCCAGCTTGTCGATGGAGTTGACGATGTCTGCTTTGGTCATGCGCGCGATTTTCTTCATCAGCTGCGGCTTCAGGTTGAAGGCCACCGTTATTCCTGCTTCCGCAAGCAGTTTCAGCGCATACCCGTTGACCGTGCTTTCTGCCAGAACCACGCTCGGCTTGAGCGCCACGATCCGCGCCACCAGCTTCTCCAGATACTGGTCCTGCTGCGCGATCAACGGCTCGATGCTCGAGAACCGCGTGTCCGCCTCCTGCTCGTACTCGATCTGGAACGTCACCAGCATGATCCGCGGGTTCTGGATGCGCGCGGCCATGGTTTTGAGCGGCAGGCTCTTGGAAAACACGATGCCGTCCAGAACAGCCGAGTCCTCGATGGCGGAGCCGGGGATCCGCTTGAGCTTCAGATAGTTCGAGATGTCGAAGCTCTCGCCGTTGGCCAGCTCCACCGGCACCCCGGACGCTTTCTTGAGACACTTGATCAGCGTCGGCGTCCAGCTGTCTATGTGGTCGACCTTTCTGTCGGTCAGCAGTTGGACCAGCAACTGGCGTGCGTGGTTTTCTCCCGCACGGAGAAAATCGTCCATGAACTCGAACTCCTCGAACCCAAACCCAAACCCGCCCGACGTGCTGCGGCCAAACAGCGTGCCCGAGCTCGCGTCGCTGGTCACGCGCGTCCCGCTCCGGCTCATGCGGCGGTGCTTGAGCCGGTGGAAATTCGCAGGCCGTCGGTTGCGGTTCGGCCTGAACACCTTTCGTCCCGTGACGCTCCCCGCGTCCTCCAGCTTGAACATGCTGGTGTTGGGGCTGCGGTACGTCCAGTTGAACTCGTGGTTGTTCAGCGGGTTCGAGTTGACCGACGTAAACGCCAGCAGACCCGGCTCGTCCTCGTCGTCAGACAGCTCCGACGGCGAGCTCAGCAGCGTGTGGGTGCCCGAGGGCGGCGCATAGTCCTCGTCGATGCGCGATTCGGAGTCGCCGTACCGTCCGTGCGACCCGTGTCCCGAATGCGCCGACGACTGGTGGTTTCCCGGCAAAATCGCCGTGCCGAAGTTGAATATCGACGACGCAGCGTCGGCCGCAGCATTGGCGGCAGCAGACGTGAAATTCAGCGGGAGAAGCAGCTTCTTGTCGGTCTCTGACGCCGCGGGCCGCGCGGCGCCGTGCTCGAGGTTGCCGCCGCTCACGTTCGCGCCGAAATTGCTGGCGTGGAATGGCCGACTCCCCAGCATCGTATTGGCCCTGCTCCGGCGACTGACAGAGTTCGACCGCGGAATGTCGATCTCGATCGCCTCGCCCTTGCGCGTCGTGGGTATGGCCATCATCGGCGGCGGCGTGGGCGCCGAGCGCGGAAGAAACCCCGTGTCTCCCGTCGCGGCCATCGACACGCCGTCGTGGCTCTCTGAATCGGGCCGCACCGGCGACAGCGTCTCGGAAACATGCGTCGAGCTGTTTGTGTCGTCTCCCACAGACTCGTCCTCGCTTGACGCGTACTCCTCGTAGCGATCGGCCAGCTTTAGACAAAGCAGACAAACACGCATCTTGCCCGGATGGCTAAACTTGTCTCCGTCTATAAACGTGGTGCAGTTGCTGCAAAATATCTTGCCACATATCCTGCAGTGGTGCTTGCGGCGAAACGTCGTGAACGTGCGGTCGCACGATCGACACTTCGTGGCAGAAGAGTCGTCAAGCCAGTAGTCTCGCCCTAACCCCTGAGGCTCTGTTTTGTGCTTGTTCCTGAGCGTCGACATCAGGTTGAGCGTCAGATCGCCGTAGCTGTCGTTTGGCCCCGGCCGCTGGGAGCTCGACTGCAGCGGAAATACCTGGTCGCTCAGCTGCGTGGTCGAATGAGACGACCCAGAAAGCCCCAGCTTAAACGACATATGATGGATAAATATCTATCTTGGTGGGAGGGTGCGATTTATTTTTACGAGACATCAGTATTATTTCCATTAGCTACTAGTACAACAGAGTCGGCCATGCTAGCGGTCTATATTCATTCGTCGCTCTTTTTGTGCTTCTTGTCCTTCTTGTCCTTCTTGTCCTTTTTCTCCTTCTTGTCCTTCTTCTCCTGTTTGCGTTTCTTGCGTGTTTCTGGCTCTGAGTCCGAGTCTCTGGTCTCCTCTGCCTCGTCCGACTCCCCGGACTCTTTCTTCTCCTCCGCAGGCTCGTCGCCAAACACTATTTTCTTCGGCTTGACCTCGTCATCGCCAAAGACCGTCTTCTTCGGCCCATTTTCCGGCTTGTCGCTCTTTTCCTTCGTCTGGCCCTCCAGCAACAAAGGAGGGAGCCCTCTCAGCTCTCGCTGCAATCGCTTGAGCTGACTCACTGTGGTGGACTCGGGGCCATGGTAGCTTTTGTCCAGTCCCGTGGTCTCGAGCCGGTCGCACTCGTTTATGAACTGATCCAGCATCTGCTGTGTCTGTTCTGCTGACAGCGTCGCTGCACCGTATACTTTGGAAACCACCGGCGAGTTCACAGCGGAAACCGTGACCCTTTTGCGAAACGACATGGTAATTAATTTTTTATATTTAATTTTTTTTTTTTTTTCAACCTTTTTGGACAACATGAACTTTGGTCTCTGGTGCCAGTCAATAAGACATTTTTCAGTCGTTGCCACTCGTCCGGTGCGGCCCTCCACAATAGCACTGACGTCCGCGTCCCTTGGACAGCCTGTGGGTACGACATCGCTCTTCGGGTTTCTTCAAAGAAGGTGGGCCACAAGAGGTGGATTCAGAGGTGGAAACTTGGGTAACACGTACCAACCAAACACTCTCAAAAGAAAAAGAAGGTTGGGCTTTCTGGCTAGAGCATGTTCTAGAACTGGACGCAAGATCCTCAAGAGAAGAAAAGAGAAAGGAAGATGGTTTCTGACGCACTAATTTATTACTCTGTCCAGATAGTATACACCATAGCCCTCGCCAATATCTGGAATATGGAAGACGCGAAACCGGTGCACCGTTTCCTTGAGAAACTCGTCCAGAAGACTGCTTTCGCGGAGTTGGACACCCACCAAAATGCCTGTTTCCGGGCCCGCTAGCGTCTCGAACGCCCGCACCAGATGCGGGATCAAATACGGATTGTATATAGTGTCACAGGTAATTATGAAGTCGGGATGATTCTGTGTTATCTCCAGGACTGCGCTGGGCGTCGAACTCTCCCAGTCGTAAACCACCGCCTCCAGGACGGGTATATTCTTGCGCTTGGACGTATTTTCTGAGTTTATGGTTGACGACGTGAACACTCCCCCATTATTGCCGATATTGGCTCGAAGTAGCTTCATTATTCCCTGTTGGTCCGTGCTCACGTACTGGCGGCAGTGCTTCCCCACTGTGCAGGCCAGAAGCCCCGAAACCCCGGAGCCCAGCTCGACCACACAGGACCCTTTGATGGCTCTGAAAACAGGGTTTCCGCTTTCCAGCAGCCATTCTGCAATTTTCTGGGACGTCGACCAAGCCACAAACCCTGTGGTGCCAGCCTGAGTGTTGCTGTTGAACGATGAAACCGACTGCTGGACTAGAAACTCGTCATCGTTTACTTGGACCCGCACCTGGTCGGCCCGCGAAAGATACCCCAGCGACGAGTTCTCGGGCGCCGGGTTTGACACATACATTTCGAACACATGGTCGTCTACACTGTGCGGCCAAACGCGCACAAAGCGACCGGTGTCTAAAAGCATGGATTTCCAAAAATATATGTCAGGTGCGGCTGTGCGGATAATTTTCGTTATTTTTCATTATATATGCTTCATGTCTGTTTTTGGTCACTGTGGTCCTCCAAGGAGAGATTCTGCAGCATCTGCTTGGCCTTTATAAATGTGCCTGACGCGTTGTTTGTGTCGACGTTCAGATTCGTCAGGCTCTTGGGACTGGCGATGCCAAACGGTGGATTCAGCATTCGATTCGGACTGGAAGTGTACTCGTGCCGCTCGTGGTCCACAAGGTTATCGTCCAAAAGCTCGCCGTCGAGTTCCTCGTCGTCAACACCCAGGTCTTCGTCTACTTCGCCGCCCAGATCGTCCTCCTCGTCGTAGTCGTCGTCCAGGTCTTCGTCCTCGTACACGTAATCTGGGTCCAGGTTGTCATCGTCCTCGTCCTCGTCCTCGAACAAATATTCAGTTTCGAGCTCCGAGCCCTTGGACAACGGAGACCGCGAGAAAAAGCCGCCAAGACGCTGCGAGCTTGTGCCTGGCCCCGAATTGGACGTGTCGTCTTTCTCCTTGGACTCCTGGCTGTCACTCTCGTCGTCCGACAACTCGTCTAGATTCAGCACAGGGTTGCGCCAGAAATTCACATCACTAAACTGGTGGATGGTATCCTGCATTCCCAGGTTTCCCTCTCTGGTTCTGGAAATGTTGACAGGAGGGAAAAACTGGTCTACCAACTCCCCAATCGAGACGTACGACGATTTGTAGCCTGCCATCTCAAGCAGCTCCATGTGGACGTCTCCGTCCGGGTTGATGGTGAATATCCGCGACGACGGAATGCCCACGTTTCTATAAGACAGGGCGTCGGTGATTCTATTTCCAAATCCAGCATAAAATGGTGTATAGTCGTTGTCCGCAGGCGTGGCCCTCGAGAAAAGCGTTCCGGGCTCTTCTATGGTAGTCGGCGGTCTTGTACCGCTCGCGGATCCGGTAGGCTGTTTTTTGTCGTACAAAACTTTGATATCATTGAGACAGGCCATTTTGAACACCTCTGGCTTTTTCAAAACAATCTCTCGCTTGAGTGCCGCTATCGTGCGGTCCGGAGACAATATCACAGGCCCCACCGGCAGCTTGATGCCGTCCTGGACGATTCCGTTCAGATAAGAGCGGGTGGAATCTGCCAATCCCACAGAACGAGCCGTCAGATACATAATGTTGTATCCGTTGAACTGTATGTCGGCAAAAAGCTTAGCCACGCCAACATGCGTCCAGTCCCGACCCAACATCGTCAGAACATGGCCCAGGGCGTCCGACTTGGTGATGGTGCCGTCAATGTCGGATATCACAATGGGCACGTTATGTTTCCACAGAAAAAGCTTGGCCGACACCATGGCCCTGCCCTTGTTGACGCTGAACTGCAGGTCGTTTTCGCCGGGCCTCAATGACAGGCACTTCAGCTGCTCCGACGTCAACCTCAGCGTCTTGAAATGGTTGTCCTGTTGCGTTTTCACTGTGTCTGTGTCAATGTCCGAGATTATGGAAGAGGCAGTCGAAACTGGAGACTGGGGCTCTGTCTGGACCTCCAACCCCGCAGACTCGTCCTCCGGTAGGTCGTCGGAGCTGAGGATGCGAATGTTGCCGTGCAAGTCCTTGTCGATCAGCGCGTTGGTGTCGACGTCGTCGCCAAACTCGTCGATCAGCAGCTGGCGAATCACGGCGTCCGAGTCAAGGATGTTCTGGTCGTTGCTCTTGTAGCCCTGCATGTCCAACATGATGTCGCCGTTGGCCTCCACCTTGGAAGGTATGTTTTTCTTGGTCAGCTTGCTAGAAATCTTCTTGGCACGGTCAAAAGACGAGGCAGTGCCCGTTTTCCGTAGATTCGAGGGCGACGACCCCAAAATCGCCGAATCGGACTGCGACGTCGGCAGAGACGCGCTGAAGCTGTCATTGGCGCCCTCGCCGATGTCCAGGTACTCGGGCTCCTCGTGCGGGTACGCGATGGCCGGCTCGCTGGACTTGGGACTGCTGCCGGGCGAGCTCACAGGACTTAGCACGGGCGACGTCTGCAGGTCGGGCGGGATGTAGCCATCCGTCTCAAACACAAAGAACGCCTCGCCGCCATCTCCCAGTTTCATGGGCAGGTCCGTGATCTCGCCGTTGACTATAAAGTCCACTTTCTTCTGCGAAGGTCTGAGAAGCTGGAACTTGCCAAATCGCACGTGGAACGGCGAGCACGCCAGCTCTCCGTCCGGCTGCTCGACCACAATGACGTCGATGGCCCCCGACAACGTGGCCGGGTTGATCGAGCTCCACGTCTTCGAAACAGACCCTATGGCTCTTCCAACGTACTGCATTGGGGGAAAAATAGATGGGAATAAATGTTTTATTTGGTCGTGCACATACTGGTGTGACAGCCCGAAGCGCAGCAAACGCGCATGCACCGCCGCGGCGGTGGCACAGACCCGCACATGCCTACTAGCTATAACCTATAACTGTGATACATTAGTTACACTCCTCAACCCCAACAGTCTTGACCTGCTCGATGGAGCCGTCGGTCTCGAGACTGTTGCAGTAGCTATTTATGAGCCCGCTGGTCACGAGGTTGTCGTACTTGGACGGCTGCGTAGGCAGTCTGAAATGCTTGTGCCAGTCGGCTTCTGTCTCTGCGAGTTTAGCGTTCGGATCGGTCTTCAATTTCTCGTCGTTCTGGCTCTTGATCTGCTGCTTCCATTGGTTGATCTTGACCAGTTCTCTGGACAGGTTGCGCTGGTAGTAGTTGAGGTTTCCAAGCGTGTGGTTGAAAGTGTCCACGGCCTCGCCCAGATTGTCCACCGTCAAGTTCATGGATGCCAGAGTTGCACCGGTCAGCTCCAAACACGAGTCCTCCTCGAATCGTGGGCTCAGCTCCTGCAACTTGAGGTTGGAGAGATGGTTGTTCTTGATCTTCAGAGGCACCTCCTCCAGGATGTTTCTGTACGTGAGTCTGTTTTCGTACAGATTCTTGGACACGAATCTCTCGTCCGACTTCCACGCTCTCACAAATGACTCGCTCAGCTTGTATGCTCTCAGACTCAGCAGCCCGTCCATAGACTTGAGCGCGTCGAAAACCAGCACCACCACCGGCGTCGAGTCTCTGTTTTCTGTGAGGTTGTGGTTTTGCTGACTGATGATGGACTCGATCAGCGACTGGCTCAGGAACCGCCCTCCGTTGGTGGTCAAGAACCATCCCAGGTGCTTGACGCCCGCCTTGGCGTCCTTGAGCTTAGCCAGCAGGTCGTTTTGGTACTTGAGGTTGGACGCCCGGAGATTGAACGTCTCGTCGTTGGTGTAGGACGAAGGGAACTGATACGCATGGGAAACGTTGATTGCGGTATGCTTTTTCTCGTCAGACTGGTCGACGGAGTCCAATCCAAACAGCGGACCCGCTTCCGTTGCTGGGTACGTGTCTGCTCCGATTTTGCTGATTTTCAGGGCCACGCTGGCGCTGACTTCCACGCTGATAGTCATAGTGTTGTGGAATAATTAGCTTTTTTTTGGAAAATTTTTTTTGTTGCAGTGTGCAACACTCACCAACCACGACGAAAAATTAAAAAAAAATAAGAAAAATAAGAAAAACCCATCCAGCTGAAATCGTCAACCATGTCCGAAAAAGTTGAGGAAGTGACAGAAGCCCTGCAAAAGACCTACCTGGACGAGGCCACCGGCGAACAGGTGTCCAAGTCGGAGCTGAAGAAGAGACAGAAGCTCCGTGCCCTCGAGGCCAAGAAGGCTGAGAAGGCAAAGAAGGCCGCAGAGACAGCTCCTAAGGTCGCCAAGAAGAAGGACGACATGGCCAACCTCAACCCTAACCAGTACTTCGAGATCAGATCCGCCCAGATCGACGAGCTCAGAGAGCCCCACAGCGAGAAGAACCCTTACCCTCACAAGTTCCAGGTTTCCTTGAGACTGGACCAGTTCAGAGAGAAGTACGCCCATCTGAACAAGGGTGAGACGCTTCCGGACGTCAAGGTCAGTGTTGCGGGTAGAATCATGGTCAAGAGAGAGTCCGGATCCAAGCTCAAGTTCTACAACCTCTCTGGAGAGGGCACCAATGTGCAGATCATGGCCCAGGCCCAGGACGCGGACGGAGACTTCCAGGAAATGCACGACATCCTCAGAAGAGGAGACATCATCGGCGTTGAGGGATATCCGGGCAAGACCAATCCGGCCAAGGGCGGAGAGGGAGAGCTTTCTGTGTTTGCTACCAAGGTCAAGCTTCTGACTCCGTGTCTGCACATGTTGCCAACCGAGCACTACGGTTTCAAGGACCAGGAGGCCAGATACAGAAAGAGATACTTGGACCTGATCATGAACAAGTCCACCAAGGACACGTTTGTTGTCAGATCCAAGATCATCTCGTACATCAGAAGATTCCTGGACAGCAGAAACTTCGTCGAGGTCGAGACGCCTATGATGAACGTCATTGCCGGAGGAGCCACCGCCAAGCCTTTCATCACGCACCACAACGACCTGGACATGGACATGTACATGAGAATTGCGCCTGAGCTGTTCCTCAAGGAGCTTGTCGTGGGTGGCATGGAGAGAGTGTACGAGATCGGCAGACAGTTCAGAAACGAGGGCATTGACATGACCCACAATCCGGAGTTCACCACGTGTGAGTTCTACGAGGCCTACGCAGACGTCTACGACCTCATGGACACCACCGAGCTGCTGTTCTCCGAGATGGTCAAGGAAATCACCGGAGACTACAAGATCAAGTACCATCCCGACGGTCCGGACGGCAAAGAGCTGACCCTGGACTTCTCCAGACCTTGGAAGAGAATCAACATGATCGAGGAGCTCGAGAAGGTCTTCGACGTCAAGTTCCCTCCTGGAGACCAGCTGCACACCAAGGAGACCGGCGAGTTCCTCAAGAGCATCCTGATCAAGCACAAGCTCGACTGTCCTCCGCCTTTGACCAACGCCAGAATGCTGGACAAGCTTGTGGGCGAGCTCGAGGACACCTGTATCAACCCCACCTTTATTTTCGGCCATCCTCAGATGATGTCGCCGCTGGCCAAATACGACAGATCCAAGCCTGGTCTGTGTGAGCGGTTCGAGGTGTTTGTTGCTACCAAGGAGATCTGTAACGCATACACAGAGCTGAACGATCCTTTCGACCAGAGACAGAGATTCGAGGAGCAGGCTAGACAGAAAGCCCAGGGAGACGACGAGGCCCAGCTGATCGACGAGACCTTCTGCAATGCTCTGGAATACGGTCTGCCTCCAACTGCGGGCTGGGGATGCGGTATCGACAGACTTGCCATGTTCCTGACAGACTCCAACACCATCAGAGAGGTGTTGTTGTTCCCTACCCTCAAGCCAGACCACGTTGCCAAGACGGAGGAGAAGAAAGAGTAGATAATTATTGAAATAATGCAGGCTAGAATTTACAAGAGTAGATATTATCAAAATAATAGCTAGAAATTTACAAGAGTAGATAGTTATTAGAATAATACAGGCTAGAAATCAACACTATTTGCCGCGCAGCTGGCCCCGGCGTTTCATTTCCAGCGCGCGCTTGTATGGCGGGTCCGTGGGCATCTGGACAGGGTCCAGGCTGCGCTTCACCTTGGTGTCTAGTGAGTAGGATGCGTCCGAGTCGTAGCTCGTTTTGAGGTCTCCACAGGCGACAAACGGTGCCACCTTGCGCTCCTCGCTGTCCACGCGCAGGTCCTCGTGCAACTTGGCGCGGCCGATGTCCATGTTCTGGAAAAACTCCTCTGTAGATAGCTGTGGTTGCAGCTCCGGACTCCAGCCCTTTCTCGGCCTGTACCCGATACAGACGATGAACGACTCCAGCGACGTACCGCGCGACGCGCGCGGTTTGGCGCACACCACCTTCTCGAACAGAAAGCCCAGCTGGCTGTACAAAAGGTCGATGTCTCGTCCCCTGAATATCTTGGCCACAAACGTTCCTCCTTCTTTGAGGAGGCATGTTGCAAGCCGCAGCGCGCACAAAATGAGCTGTGCCTGGATGTACTCGTCCAAGTCGTGCAGACCAGTCACGTCAGGGGCCCCGTCGGAACAAACAAAGTCGGCCTTCTGTCCGCCAAAAATGTTCAGGATCTTGTCCAGCGTGCGGGGATCCGTGATGTCGGCCTGCAGAGTCGTCACGTTGTCTATGGGCGCCATGGGCTGCAAGTCCACGGCGACGATCTGGGCGTCCGAGCGCTCGTCTTTGAAAATCTCTCTGCTCAGCACCTGCGACCACGACCCAGGAGCAGCACAGAGATCGACCACGCGGTGGATCCCGTCAAACAGCCCGAACTGTTCGTTCAGCTGCAGCAGCTTGTACGCAGAGCGCGCTCGCCAGCCCTCCTCCTTGGCCTTTCTGTAATACACGTCTCTTTTATCCTTACTGCTTTTTCCCATATTTTTTTTTACAAAATATCGTTGAAAATTTTTATTACTTCACCATGTTCAAAACGGCGAGTTGCTTGCGCGCAGCACGTCGCCAGTTCTCTCTGTCTGCAAGGAAACTCAACCTGGACAAGCAGCTGGACGAGCTGGCGGCATTGAAGCTGCAGTTGACCCAGCTGCCAAAGACCAGTGAGGACAAGTTGCAGAAGTCGCAGCTGGTGGACGCCTTCAAGAAATACGACCCCCAGGTCACCACCAAGGAGGAAGAGCTGCCGGGCACAGAGAGGCCGCTGCCGATCAACGCCGAGCTCAACTACTACGCTCCCCTGAAACACGAGGTCAAATACGGCCATCTGAAGGCAGAGATCGTGTTCAAGTCGTTCGAGCCACAGAACCTGGAGTTCATTGCCGACTTCGCCCTCAGAGTCGCCTACTACCTGGGCCTGCCTGCCACGGGACCTCTTCCGCTGCCCAAGAGAACAGAGAGATGGACCGTGATCAAGTCTCCCTTCGTCCATGCCAAAACCAAGGAGAACTTCGAAAGACACACACATGGCCGCGCCATCAAGATCTGGGACTCGGACAACGACGTCATCGACGTCATGTTGAGCGTCCTGAAAAAACACTCCATGTGGGGAGTCGGCATGAAGTGCAACATGTACGTTCAAGAGCCGCTGGGAATGGCCAGGTCCATGGCCCAACTACCGCACGCAGCAAAACAGGTGTCGGACTTTGCCGCGACCCTCGACACTCTGGAAGACCAGACCCAGTCTCCTGTGGCCAAGAAGGTTGTGGAGCTACTGCAAGACCCGATTTTCGCCCAGCACCTGGACTCGGACCAGTTGGAGACGGTCAAACAAAAACTGGGCAAGAGCGAAAATTAAAGGCAATGTACATAGAACGAAAATATCCACTCGTATTGATTAACCGTACATCAGGTCCTGCTCCTCCTCGCTATCTGACAGCTCGATCTGCTTTTTCTTCTGTGTCACGTCCACCCGGCACAGCGGACACGTCCTGTTGAGCTTGAGCCACGGCCCTATACAGTCCAGATCGAAGTAGTGCTTGGAATTGCAGGGCAGTTCCACTATTAGCGGATATTCTTCCTGGTGGAATTCGTTGGTGCAGATCGGACAACATTTGTCCTTGGGGATGCTGGAAATCTTCACTCGTTCGAGCGTGTCTAGGAAATCGTCGTCTATGCCTTTCTTTTCTCCCTCCAGAAGAACTCCGTTGGGGTCTAGAATCGTCCTGACCAGCGCCTCCGTCATTTCTGGCGTGTTTTCTTGCTGACGGAGGCTTTCCAAGTACTCGTTGATGATTGCGGGCTGGTTTCCGGCCTGATTTCCGGTCAAAAACGTGTCTAGCACGTCTCGTAACGTGGGCTGCCGAGACATAGATAATAGAAAAAGCGATATAATGGCGGATGAAAAAAAAAAAAATCAGTTATCTTTCAAGATGTTCGATGATAAAAAAGGTCTGAAAATTGCGTACGAAGAAGCACTGAAAGGTACGTAACGCCCAAAATGCATTCTAATCTTAGGCTACAAGGAGGGAGGAATCCCTATCGGGTCGTGTTTGATGCACGAGGATGGAACCGTTCTGGGACAAGGCCACAATATGCGGATCCAGAAGAGCTCTCCTACTCTCCACGGAGAAATCTCGTGTCTCGAGAACTGCGGACGGCTCAAAGCCGACGTCTACGCAAAGTGCACGGTAAGTTGAACACCTGATGTTTGCTAACGATTTTAGCTCTATACCACCTTATCTCCTTGCTCCATGTGCAGTGGCTCGGCTCTGCTTTTTAAAATACCGAGACTTGTCATGGGAGAAAACGCCAACTTCTTGGGGGCTGAAGATTGGCTGCAGAAAAACGGGGTTGAAGTGGTCAATCTCAAAGACGAGGAATGTGAGAAACTGATGGCCGAATTTATTAGAGAACGGCCTCAGGACTGGTTCGAGGACATTGGGGAAAGTGAAAAATAGTTTTTTTGTAAATAAATTAAATTAATTTATTTTTAATGTCCAAACGCAGAGCGGAAAAGTCCGAAGGACCGGCTAAGAGACCAAAGACGGCCAAGTCGCGGGCTAATTACACGCTCTACGTAAAGAATATCAACGACAAGATCAATACCGCCACACTAAAGCAAAACTTGTACATTCTTTTCAGCACATATGGAGACGTGATAGCCATAAACTGTACCAACCGAGGGAAGTACAGAGGCCAAGCCTGGGTCGCCCTCAGTTCGATCGAGGAGGCACAGTCCGCACTTACAAGTCTAGACGGACACGATTTTTTCGGAAAGCAGCTTGCGATACAATACAGTGATAAGAAGAGTCGAATTATAGAAGAGCTGGAGAAACAAGATTAATTGGTGTTAGTATGAAATCAGCGGCGGCCTTTGCTGAGTCTCCAGTTTTCCTTGGGATCGTTCCTGTTGAACAAGGGCTGAAGTTTCTCGGTCTTTTTCTTGGTGCTCATGTTCGACGGGTCGGCAGCTTTGAAGAACCGTGGAGCATAGGTGACCAGCCACTTAGGGTCGATTTTGGTGATACAATGCATGTATTCCTTATTGGTCAGCACCAGAGTATGGTAAATGACGTAGTCGACGCCATTTTTGCGAAACAGTGAGGACGACGGATGGATATGGACCGGGGTGTTCTCGACCAATGTCCTGTACGATCCTTCTTCGGGATCGTGGGTTGCTGCTCTTTTGGCCGAATTCTTGAAAAAACCAGAAACGAAGGCTTTGCGAACTAAGTCCAGGTTGCCGCGACAACTGATCACTGACGATTCGAGCCGCCGTTCTTTTTTGTCCAGGTTGTCGATGATTTTCAGCAACTGTTTTCTCACTTCTCTTGCTCTCCTCAGCGACTTCTCGTGGACAAAATGGTCCTGGCACCAAACTCTAGAATTTTCTGCATCAGACCATTTATGATAAACGTTCAGCAGCGTAAGATGGTCGCCATTATAGTCGTGGAACTTGGCCTTCATTCGATCTGCCTGGTCCCTTTTCTCTTTAGGTCGATAAAAGATGTCGGGGACAGAAAGCATGGCAATAATAGTGATCACTTCGTCAGAGCAGCTGAACTCTATTGATTGGATTAGTGTTTTGGATAATAGCGGTTCCATTGGGAAAAACGCCATACGCTTTCCGAAGTCTGTCAGAATACCATTTTCGTCCAGGGCGTCCAGAATATAAAGCTCCTCAAGAGCCGTCAAAATCAGCTGCTCTTTCGGTCTGTCCATAAAGTTGAATCCAAGAACGTCGTCAATTCCCATTGCTTTCAGCATCAGAATCGTATACGAAAGGTTTTGACGTTGAATCTCGGGAATCGTGTTCGCAGGCATCTCGTTGAGATACGCGTTTTTTGTGTACAGACGGTAGCAGATGCCGGGCCCCGTTCTTCCTGCTCTACCAGACCGCTGGTCGGCCTGGGCACGGGAGATAGGCTGAACAATCAGCGAGTCCATTCCCAGTTTCGGGTCATACGCGTTGACCTTGACATATCCCGGGTCTATAACGTAGTATATTCCGTCAATGGTGACAGAGGTTTCTGCGATGTTGGTTGCTAGCACAACCTTGCGCTTGCCGGCAGGAGTCTTTTCGAAAATACGGCTCTGCATCTCGGATGGCAGCGACGAATAGATGGGAAGAACAATTAGTTCAGAGACGCCCGGCTTCTCTCCACGAACTAGAGTCATTTTTTCCACCAGCGTTTCGCAGCACGTGTCGATTTCTTCTTTACCAGTGAGGAACACCAGAATGTCTCCTGGCGGATTGTTCACGTGCACGTCGATAACCGTCTCGATGCACGACTGTATGTAGTCAAGCTCTGGCTCCTTCGTGTAAAACACCTTAACAGGATATGTTCTTCCTTCGATGTGGAACACCGGACACTGGTCGAAGTAGTTGGAGAATTTTTGCGAGTCCAACGTGGCAGAAGTGACGATCAGCTTCAGGCCGCCTTTGCGTCTCATCACGGCCTCCCGCAATAGAGCAAACAGCACGTCTGTGGCAATCGTACGCTCGTGGGCCTCGTCCAACATGATGACGGAGTATTTCATGAGATCCGGGTCCACCAGAGCCTCTCTTTGCAGCATACCATCTGTCATGTACTTGATGACAGTCTTGTTGCTGGTGCAGTCCTCAAAACGAATAGTATAGCCCACCTGCTCGCCCACCTTGCAGCCGACCTCCTCGGCCACCCTTTTAGCCACGCTGGTGGCGGCCACTCTTCTTGGCTGGGTACACGCTATGACACCTTTAGTAGCATATCCCTCCTCCGCGAGGTACTGGGTGATCTGAGTGGTTTTTCCCGATCCCGTTTCACCCACCACCACCAGAAAGTCATTTTGCTCGACCAGCTGCAGAAGATCCTTTCTTTTCTGGAAAACAGGCAGCGACTCTCGTTGCTCCCTGATACTCATGTTGGAGCGTATGCCATACGACTGGGTTTTGGATTGGCGCTGCCATTCCTCGAACGCAGATTTCTGGAGCTCGATCTCCTTCAACTTGGGCATCATCTGGTTCAGAGGATCTCCGTTCAGCTTGAGTTTCTCCTCTAGTCTTTTCAACCGTTCTTCCTCCTTTTTCTTCTCCATTTTCTTTTTCTTGGCTTCACTCATGAACTTCGATCCGTACTGTGCCACTCTGGTCATTGATCCCTCGGGGTTCTTGGTCACGGTGAGGGCAGACTCGTCTGCCTCTTTTTTATAGTTTTTTCCCTTCAAGAACGACGGAACTGTATTGGACAGTTCGACTTCCACCTCCTCCTCAGAGTCATTCGCACTCACTTCGTCCACCTCTGCGTATGGATCTTCTCCGTCGTTGCTCATCAGGGCGATCTTTTTCGCTCCAAAAGCGTTGTTCAACTGTGTCATCTCCCAAAGATCTGGGTCTTGTTTTCTTTTATGTCCTCGAGGCTCCTCTATCTTTTCTTCTTGTTTCTCGACGCCCTGCGCTTGGTCTATATTCTTCATCGAGAGAGATATCTTGCCGTCGCCTTGTACTTTGAGGACCTTAACGAAAACCTCCTGTCCATTCCTCAGAACCTCGGAGGGTGATTCCAATCGTCGCGTGGAGATCTGCGAAATATGGCACAGTCCATCTTTGGACCTTTGTCCAGTAGACAGAGAAATAAACGCACCAAAAGGTTTGATGCTTCGCACCCTGCCTTGATATATTTGGCCCTCCTGGATCATAAAAATATTAAAAATATTTTACTAAAATCTACTGATAAATAACTAGCTACGTTAACTTGCCTGGATTCTGCTTCCCCTCAAAAACAGCCCTCCAGAAACCTCAGTGGCCAGATTCCCGCTAATTCCCTTATACCTTAAACACGTTACATTTCATAAATCATCCCTGAGCATATGCACTGGCATAGCTGACACTGCTATCATGAACCGTCATTGCAGCACTGCTCTGCGTGTAGCCAAGCCATTGGAAATTGCCTGCTGAGTTTTGCTCCATCAACAGTAACAGCACGCTCAGAGGCTTGGCTCCGCAGATCGTGTTCTCTGTTGCGGCCAAATACTCCCTAAATGCTTTGTAAGAGGTCGTAGATGCCACTTTCATGGCTTCCTTGTCCAAAGCTTCGATGCTTTTGTGGATTGGCAACGCACCCGGTCTTTTCAGAGCACTCGACCCAAACCTCAGGTCCTGGATGTCGGCTATCTTTCCAGATGGCGTATAGGAGGTGTATCCAAACCTGGAACCCCAATGGCAAAAGTCGGTGCTGATAACGAAGGCATTCTCGTGATCTTGGAAGTACGGGGTCAAATAATCAGCCAGCTTCTTTTCGAGCTTCTCGTCCGTCGCACTGATCATGATGGGAACGATCTTGGGAATGGCGTTGCCAACCTTACTGGTCACTCGATACAGCATTGGCATATGCATTTCAAAACTATGTTCGTCCTCATCAATTTCCGCAGACATCAGTCTGAACATTTTAGCGTCCTTGGCCACCAATTCCTTGATCACTTGCTTATCTACAGAAATGTTCCCCAGAGGCGTTTCATAGTAGTCGTAATTGCTGGTCATCACAGATCCCTTGAAGTACACATGATGTGAGGGACCCATGATAAACACCCTCTTGATTCCGGAAACATCCAGAGCGCTGTACGTCTGTGCAAGTGTCTCTCCAGCGTACGCATAGCCTGCGTGCGGACCCACAAGAAGGCGAGCACCACTGGCCGGACAAGAGACTTGCGACACCCATCCGTCTATTTGAGATTCCAGTCTGGAGGCAGATCCCGTGTACCAGGATCCTGCGTGAGTTGCTGGCCTGACTGACATTGTGCTGCAATTTAATAATAAAATATTCTAGACAAAATAATTAAATAAATTAAATATATTTTTGCTATCCCTATTTTGTCTCCTTTTCTACGTCGTAAGACAGTTCTGCATAGGGTTTTGAAAAAAGTGGCGGGGGGTAAGCGTCGTTATTGGCAGACTCCATCTCACGCCAGCTGTCTAGAAGATACTGTTGGCACTCTTGGCTGAAGGCAATGATGTCTTTCTGGTCAAAAGTATGGCCCTTGTGATAGGCCTCCCACAACTTCTGACGTTTGTCTTCCAAAACTCGTTCCAGCTGTCTGTACCGGAAATCAAACCACTCCGTGTAGAACTGGTCGTGACGAGAACGGGGCAGAATGCTGGGACGAACACTGGTGAGACAGCTGTTATCTAAAACGGGGGCTGTTGGGTAGTATCCTGCCACGGTGGCTATTCTGTTCGAGTTTGTATTTGGTTTGGTGGCAATATGTCTGATCACTCTCGCTTGCAGCAATGTGCAGTACCCTGGCCGGGCAATATTGGGAATAACAAGCGGGCTTTCGTCGCCGGTGATTATCACCGTCTCACCACCTTTGTCTTTTGGACACTCCCACATGATCACACATGCTATGGATGTGGAGTCGTAATGCTGACCCAAAATGGACCCCACCTCTTCTGCGTTGAATATGGTCTTTCCATCGTGGTCCTTCTGCGGCTCCGGATGCAGCGGTTTGTCCAGAGGCATGTCGAAGTCAGCCAATGCCACATTGACATGGTTGACGTCGTATCCGTAAGTGGTGGTGACGTCCATCCCTATCAGCTTGGAAAATATCTCCTTGAGCCTGGGATGATCATACACGGATTTGGTAAAAGGAGCATATCCCTCCTCAGGATAGCCAGCTATATGGAAATCGTGCCGGTTCGTTTTCAGGCTGAAATCCGGGTTTGTGAGTCTTCCATATTTCCTGACAATGTGGGGCTGAAATGCTTCCCACTTCATAATATCGATGGCTTCTTCAGTGAGCAGGGGAAAAGGATAGGTAGCACCGAAATTGTTGATAGGTTTGGTGTGCGTCTTGGTGATTCCCAGGTCCTGGAGGGTGAATGTCTGTGTGCTTCCGAAATACTCGTCCCGCCAGGCCAGATGCTTGCTTGGATCGAATAACTGGTTCGGGTTGAATCCAGGCTGGCTCTTTAGCTTGTCAAGAATAGCCTGGACCTCTCTGTCCAGAGTTTCTTGAGGTACCTCCATCGAATGCGCACCTGAGAGGTAATCTTCGCAAATCATCGTATGAGCTGGTCGGGGCTGGTGCTCACATTTTATCTTCGAGCTAGTTAAGCTGCAATATTATCAATGTTTCCATATCAGGTAGAGCCGAGTTCGACCGTTACACGAATTTGGTAATGATAAAAAATTGTAGGACCAATTTTTCGAAATCGGTACACCACTGGGCTTGTCCGAAAATGGCATCCGAACCCGACTTCACTATCGTCAAAAATCATAAGCGACCGACGAGCACAAGGAGCGTCTATGAGCGGGCCCAATACAAGCTGAGTAGCCGCAGGAAGGTCATTTCGGATAGTGCTCTATTTTCCGAGGTGGTGAGGATTCTGGACTCGTGGAAACACGATTCTCCGTCTGCTTGTGCTAGTATACGCTGCTTGGCCCTCGGGTCACCCACAGAAGAGGAACAGGCATCCTACCAACTTGCGTTTCTTTGTGAAATAGTAACACGGTACAATATAGAAACGGTCTCGCTTTATGATCCAGCGTTCACAGCCGACGATAAACGCT
This sequence comes from Ogataea siamensis, assembly GCA_030574315.1. Taxonomy (NCBI): domain Eukaryota; kingdom Fungi; phylum Ascomycota; class Pichiomycetes; order Pichiales; family Pichiaceae; genus Ogataea; species Ogataea siamensis. Next base: position 438,959 of record JAJMET010000006.1, read on the forward strand.
TGCTAACATCCGAGTGCGGGTTTAAGATTGAGGAGTCTTTTGCGACCGAAGACCGTAGTTCTGTTCTCTATTTTGTGCCGCATTCTCCGATCGCTTTACTCGAATCTGTATTCTCGGATGAACCCAAATGGATCCTCACTAATGACGTATCAATCTACACTAACAAGTTCACAGACAAAGAGTATCACAGAAAATATCCCCTGTGCGCGAAAATAGCTGCTAGTCTTGGTCCCCGAAAAGAGGATGGGTTCACCGTGGTGAAGAAAAGAGGCAAAAAAACACTACCTGAACCCAAGATGATTACTCCAACAATACCGGTTAAACACCACAAATTAAACCCATATTCCAAAGAGCCTTGGGGCCACACTTTCAGCGATCTGTGTTGGTACTCGTTCAATTCATAATGATACAAAAGTTATTTCTTCGGGCTCCTTTGTGCAGCTCTTTTTTGGCGAAAAGGAGATTATCGCTCGCCTCTCTTTTCCATTGGTACAGATAGTAGGCCAGTTTGTGAGATTCGTGTTTCCTCACACATTCAAACCCCAACCCGGACATGATCTCTGAAAGCCTTTGGTCGTCAAAATAGCGGGAATTGGTGACACACGGCAACGGTAGCACGAAAAATAAAAATGGCTGGCTTGACACAGGCTTCAGAAACCGCGTTAGCCGGCGCATCATTTGCCCTCTCATGTAAGGGTCGGGAACGAAGTTGACAACCAGCGAACACGATATGAGGTCAAACTGCTCAGAGGAGCTTTTCGGTAGCGGTCGCTCCATGAAATCTTGCTCTATAATTTCAGGCTCCTGAGAGTGAAGATCGATTTTCACTACATTTGAGAATAGTCCGCATGTTGAAATAAGATTCTGCGAATTAAGACACCCGATCTCCAGGGCGACCGCCTTCTCTTTCTTGTAGTGTAATTCTTTGAGCCATTCCACCAATTTTTTAGAGGAGTCGCCCCCTCTTTGCAAGCTCTGTCCTTGAGTTGAGGCCGCCTGGTATGTCTCTAGACCGCCCCGTTTCTTTATTTCACCCTCGATTTTCCCCAGCTCTTCGCAAATCTGCTTCACCGACAACGAGTCTGCATTAATTGCATCCGAGGGCGGACTTTTATTCACAACCAGTGTCTTCATCGTAAGTATCTGTGCTTCCTCATAAACTTTCGACAGAGTCTTATCTTTCTTTTGGATTGAAGTAGCTAGATCTGGTTCCAGCTTGCAATTCCATAGCTGCTCCAATCTCCTTATTAATTGGGTCTTATTTTTCAACAAAATATGAAAACGTCTAATCAGCTGTCTTGCTCTCAAAGGCTTAAGGGTGATCTGTTTTTTCTGCAATGAAATACGTCGTTTCCCCGCCAGTAGACCCGCTTTCTTGTTTGTTTTAGCCATAGGAAAAAAATATGCAGGTGTTTTCCCAGAAAAATAAATTTTTTGGATTTTTTTAAGATTTTTTGTGATTAGGTAGATGGTAACCGCAGCACAAAAGCTCATTCTGAAGAGAAAGAAGGCGCAACAGCAGGCCAGAAAACGTCGTAAGACCGGGTCTGTGAAGCCTTCCTCTGCGAAAACACATGTTGTGGCAGATAACGGTCTTAATTGGAAACCAGTGGAGATCCCAGATACCCTAGACGACTATGAAGGATTCTACGGGCTGGAAGAGATAGACGGTGTTGACGTCCAGATGGAGGACGGCAAGGTCAAGTTTGTTGTGAAAGATGAAGCGAAGCTTGCTCAAGACACTGCCCAGGAGCAGGACGACAACGCTGCAGATCAAGAACCAGAGAAAATGGAAGGGCTATCAGATAATGCCGAAGCGGAGGATCAAGAAAAAGCCAGGTCAGAGTCTGACAGTGACTCTGGTGACGAGAGAGACGACACTTCGGGCCCTGAAAAGCTGTCTAGTAATGTTTTTGCCGCTTTGAAAGAAGACCTTCCTGAAGACGTTGAACTACCAGCGTGGAATGAGCTATCTCTCTCTGCCCACACCTTACAAGGACTGCAAAAGCTAGGCTTTGACAAGCCAACAGAAATTCAGAAGGCCACCATTCCGCTGGCAGTCGACGGAAAGGATGTGATTGGAAAAGCCATCACCGGTTCTGGTAAGACATTAGCTTATGGAATCCCCATTTTGGAGAAAGCTCTGAGCACCAAAGACACTCATCCCAACGGTATTATATTTACTCCCACCAGAGAGCTGGCGAATCAGGTGATGAAGCATCTGCAAGAGCTATTCAAGTTTACTCCTTTTCCTGAAAAGTCTGTGATCTCTCTTACTGGAGGACTATCTATCCAAAAACAGGAGAGACTGCTGGGATACAAGCCCAGAGTGGTCATCGCCACTCCAGGACGGCTTCTCGAGCTGCTGGAGAAAAAGACCGAGACTGCGGTGCAGCTTGCTTCGTCGGACATTCTCGTTTGCGACGAGGCAGACAGGTTGCTCCAAGATGGGCATTTCGAAGAACTCGGAAAGATTCTAGAAGTTCTCCATAACCATCGGCCTAAGGCGCTCGGCCACAAATTCCAGTCGCTAGTGTTCTCGGCCACGTTTTCGCAGGATCTGTTTGGCAAGCTGGAGAAGGCTAAGAAGCGCAACTTCGACAGTGAGGAAGCCGTGGTCAAGATGCTCTCCAAACATCTGAAATTCCGGTCGAAACCCGAGTACGTCGACGTCAACCCCACTGAGATCGTCGCCGGCAGCATCACGGAGGCCATGATCCCGTGTGGTGCGCAAGAACGAGACCTGATGCTGTATTATTTCCTTACTATGTTTCCGGGAGTCACCTTGGTGTTCGCCAACGCTATCGACTCTGTCAAGCGGCTGGCTCCAATGCTCAACAACCTCGGCGTCCCCACCGTGTCTCTTCACTCTTCCATGATGCAAAAGCAGCGACTGAGGTCTCTGGAGCGGTTCAAGGCGAACTCTGAACGTGCAATCAAGGAAAAAAAGTCGTCTGTTCTAATAGCGTCAGACGTTGCAGCAAGAGGACTGGATATACCCGGCATCCACCACGTTGTCCACTACCATATCCCGCGCACCGCCGACACGTACATCCACCGATCGGGCAGAACTGCAAGAGCCGGCCGCGAGGGCGTTTCCATCATGCTGTGCTCGCCCAACGAGGCGTCTGGCCCGCTAAAACAGCTGCGCAAAACCGTCGCCAACAAGGACGTCGACGAGCTTCGCACTCTGCCTCTGGAAATGGATATCCTGGACCAGCTCCGCGAGAGACTGGATCTCAGCGCCAAATTGGCACAGGCAGAAATCAGCAGTCAAACGGTGAACAAAGAAAAGTCGTGGATCGAAAAGGCGGCGGACGACCTCGGCATTGACGACCTGAGCGACTTGGAGGAGGACGATTTTCTGAAGAGAGACAGAAAGCGCAAAGAAGGAAAGCAGCTCACAAAACAGGACGCCAAGGTGTACCGAGCACAGCTCAAGCAGATGCTGAACCAGCCACTGAGAAAAGTCGGCCGCAGATCGTATATCGCGGGCGGACTGACCAACCTGGCAGACATCCTGGCCCACGGGGGAAGCTCCAGCATCCTGGGCTACGACCACAAGGACGCGCTACAGGTGCTCAGAAAAAAGAAGAAATAAAGTGCATATTTAATATCCAATTACAAGCCTGCATCATTAATCACTGTAGAATTCGTCCTCATCATCAGAAACAAGTTGTTCGAAGTTGACCTTGTATCTCAAGAGAGCACCGATTCCACCAAAGCCCTTCACGAACTGCGCTCCTTCGGAAGATCTATCGGTCACAAATTCAAGCGTAGCACCGTAGTTCTTGTAGTTCTCAGCCAGCCACTCCAAAAATGGCATCTCGTCCACGATCTCCATCTCCTGGCCCGACTTGTCAAGCATGTAGCTCTTGTCCTCCTGCGACGGAGACGCGTGGGCCACGACCTCGTTTCCTTCGGAGTCTTTGAGGGTGTATCTGACAGTGTCGAGACCTTCGTAAACAATCACGATCTCACAGGCTCCCAGGTCCAAAGCCTTGAGCGTGTCGTCGATTCCGTAGCAGAACTTACCGGTGTCTTGCGAGATCTCGTCGAAATACTGTGTGATCAGCTTCTTCTCCTGGACAAACTTGACATTCGAGAGGGTTTCCGCAGACAGCTCGATGGCTTGGTTAAATCCGTTTTCTCCTCCATAAGAGATGTCCACCAGCTTCAGGATCTTGGACTGCAGTCTTTGGTCGAACATGTCGGATCTGCTCAGTTCGGTCTTGAAGTCTGCACTACCGGCCAAGATCAAACCAGCAACGTTGACCTTGTCGGCGGTGATGAAGTTCTGGACGGCCACTTCGGCCACCTTTCTAACATAATTGTGTCTCTTTTCGTCTCTCAATCTCGAGAAACGCAATGCAGATTGACCTCCTCTTCCGTGCTTCTTAGGAAGATCCACCGTGAATTTGTGCAGCACCTCTCTTGTGTTTCCGGACAGCGTACCGAACAGGGCTCCGTTACCGTCCATCACAATGAATCCAAATCTATCGTCGCTCTCCAGAAGCTCCGACAGCGCCTCCGTATGGAACTTGTTGTCACATAGATACAGCGACGTGTTGATAGGTTTGAAAGGCTCGAACCCAATGGTGAGCTTCTTCTCCTTACCTTGCTCAGTGATAACCTCACCACAGTAAACAACAAGACCGTTCTTTGGCACAGAGTTGTATAGCTTCAATTTCTGCTGCGTGGATGTAATGGCAGAAAGCACAGACAGCCTGTTGACACGCGACTTAATGTTGGATGCGGTACCGTATTCATCGGTCAGCATCTTCTGTATCATGGGGATTTGTCCCTTTGGAGGAATGATCAAAGAGATCATGGAAGTACCGTTACCTCTTGCTTTTTCAAGAGACTTGATCAGCTTCTTGACCTTCCACATTTGGACGTTCTTTTCAGCTTCATCTTCGGTGATAGTTGGCGCCATGCTGGAATAAAAATGTACAATATTAGTTTGCCTGACGAAAATTTTTCATATTGCGTCGACCCCTGGCTACACTGGTCTTCTGCGGCCGCTTTCGCGCCCCAGAGCCCGTGAATGCTGTGGATTGAAGTGTCGCTTGCAGCTTTGAGGCTTGAGAGTTGTTCCGCGCCCATCATACTGGACTGGAGGCCCGTTGCTCGTCACACGGCTACCGCAGCTTTGCGTCGATCGACTCTAAAATTTTTGTTTTCCGAATCTCTTTTTCCACATGTCTGACACCGCTCCAGTTCCTGCTCCTGCTCCTGCGGACAAAAAGCTCTCCAACAAAGAGCTCAAAGAGCTGAAAAAGAAAGAGAAAGCCGCAAAGCGTGCTGCTGCCAAGGTCAGCCCTTCGGGATCTGACTCCGTCTCGTCCAGACAAAAAGACGCAAAAGACTCAAATGGCAAGCCTCCAACGGCCACGCACATCAAAAAACAGCTGAACTCGGCCAAAATCATAGAGTCAGATCGGAAGGTGCCTACCATGTTTGGCCATCTGGAAACAAGAGAGCAGCGAATTTCTTCGTCCCCTCAAATTGCCAGTATTGTTCATCCAAAAATACTCGCCCTCACGTTGAAGATATCCACCTATAAGATCGTGGGCTCAACCGCACGGTGCCAGGCAATGCTTGAAGCTTTCAAAGACGTAATAATGTCGTACCAGACGCCGGATAATACGTCTTTGCAAAGAAACCTTACATCGCACCTGTCTCACCAAATCGAATACCTGAAGACCGGAAGACCGTTGAGCATTTCTATGGGAAACGCAATCAGATGGCTGAAGCAGCGAATTTCGATCATCCCAATCGACGTGAGCGACGAGGTGGCTAAAAAGCAACTCACCGAGGAAATAGACTTGTACATCCAGGAAAAAATCCTCTATTCCGACAAAGTCATCACCCAGTTTGCGTCCACGCATATCCACGACGGCTCAAAGCTGCTCACCTTCGGCCACTCGGAAGTTCTCAAAAAACTGTTCAAATACTGTGCGGAGGAAGAAGACAAATCGTTCGAAATCTACATCATCGACTCCAAGCCTTTGTTCGAAGGCAAAAGACTGGCCAGAGAGCTGTCCGCCATCTCAAATATCAAATGCCATTACAATCTAATCAACTCCCTATCTACTATATTGGAAAGATCAGACATCGATTTCTGTTTCTTAGGTGCTCATTCGATGCTTTCCAACGGAAGACTGTATTCGCGTGTTGGAACTGCTATGATTGCGATGGCCTCTAAGAATAAGAACATCCCTGTGCTAGTGTGTTGCGAATCCATGAAGTTCAGCGATAAGGTTCAATTGGATTCTGTCACCCTGAACGAGCTCGGAGACTCGGAGGACGTCATTAACACAAAGCCATTCGTTAAAACGGGATCCAACCTTAACCAGTTTCTGAACGCTTTGCAAAGCAAGGAGCCCAAGAAACAACAGCAGCAGAGCGGGAAAAAAGATAAGAAGGAGCCCCAGTTGACCGAGAACGAATCGCCGGTACTAAATAACTGGAAGGAGCTCAAGACTCTCAATATACTCAATGTTCTCTATGATTTGACTCCTCCAGAGTACATCCAGAAAGTCATTACCGAGTTGGGTGCTCTTCCTCCATCCTCGGTGCCAGTCATCTTGAGAGAGTACAAGACAAATGCATGATCATTGTGTAATAAATATCAATCGAGTCACTTAATTTGAACACTCTTCAAGCCTTCGTCTTCTCCCAGCTTCAATTTCTCCACGTAGCTCTCCAGTTTCTTCCAATGCTGTAGTCTTAAATCCTTCTGATTCCTTTCCTCTTTCGTTTGCTCTTCGTATAGTACACAACATCTGTCGTAAACGATTGGGTTTGTGTCCATGAAGATTTTTAGTGCGTTGTACGCAAGAGAAGATATGGTGCGGTTCCAATTGTTAGGTTCGTCATAATTGAATTCCATGGAAGGCTGCTGCTGTTGCTGTTCAATGGCGTCCAACTCGGGCTGCGCCAAATCAAACAACGCAGGAAAGATGATAGGAAGAATATTTTCAGCATTTTCAGTCACCAAAGACACGAAGTATTCGTTATTGAAATAGCATAGCACTTTCTCACTGACTTGGAAATGAGGAGAAGAAATGCATTTCGCAAGTTGAGCGAAAAGAGGAATTTCGATTCGCTGGAATTCCTGTGAGTCAATAATCTCGAAGATATCCTCAATTTCGTTCAAAAACATAAGCTCCTTAGGTGAATTAATCTTGGGCCAGTACCTCAATAGTCCCATTATAACCTCTTCTGTTAAGCTAGGGTCTTTCTCTAGGAACTGTAGTATGCAGTAAGCTAGTTGTGGGTGGTAAAGCGACAGACATCTAGCTTTGTGCAAAGGTATTAGGACTCTAATCAGGAAGACTTTATGTTCCTCCTTCAATGGGAGTGCAAACCCATTGATGATGGAACCCAAAATTTCAAGTAGCTCGGATATCCCGTTGAACCGTCCTGTCTCGTAGACAAAGTTGAGAAAGATATTGCTTATGGACTTCCTGATGAATGATCTAAGACTCAAGAATTTTCCATAGATTCTGTGCAACGTCGTTTTGAGGCAATCTCTTTCTCTATTATCCTCGCTATCGAACAACTCAAGCAGAGTCAGTACGAACTTGTGGTCAATGAATGGTTTGGCAACCGAGTTGTTAAAATCGGGACTCTCAACAAATCTGAGGAAGAACTCATACACCATTTGCATATGAGGCCAGGCAAGCTCATAGACAGGTTCGTCTTCGTCTGGATCATAAATGTCACCGACAGGGTTGACAGGAGGCGGGATAGGTCTGAATATATTGACCTTGAACATATCCACAACGTGCTCATACATCTCTGGCGTGAAAGTCATTCTAGTAGTGCTGATGAAAGATGTTAATTCATGCAAAGTAATTCTTTTCAATTCTTTGCCTTGGATATCGGACGAGGGGTCGTAAAAATCAAACATGATCTTGCACTGGTCGACCTTCTGAATGAATAGCTCGACGTGGTATTCTGGGTCGACCTCATCAAAGCTTGCTAGTTTCTCAAATGGCTGTTGGTCATTATTCGGCTCAAATCTAGAGGAAGAGTGTCTCTGGGGAGTTCTTGGCTTGAGACCGATATCATCTTTCGGAACTTTGTCAAAGGCTAACGAATGGTGAGAAGTATGCAATTTGGATATCTCGAGGTCCGGCGACACAACGTCATCGCCTCGGGTAGATCCAGAAGCTGTGACCGGCGTTGGAGTCTGGATTTGAGGAGCTTGTGATTGGAGAACAGACCTGCTGGAAGAAGAAGAAGACGGCGACCCTGCGGAAGAGATTTCTGCTGCTGAGTGAGTGGATGACTGCTCTGACGAGCCGGATTGAGATCTTTTCACCGGAACGGCATTTGCACTTGAGGATGTAGAACTTGACAGCGAACTCGAAGACTTCTGTTTTTCCGGCTTTCTGCTGGTGTCTTCCTTCTTCTCTTTCTTCTTCTCCGCCTTCGAGGATCCAGTTTTAGACCTGAACCTTTGTTTGAATCCTTTCATCATTTTGCAGGTGAGATGTGTCCTAGATTGCGATTACACCAACGAAGATTTTGTTCCTTTTGTAGCAAGAAGGCTGGTCTTGGAATCAAACCTAGTCAACTAAAGCCAATTCTTACAACGATACGCTATCGGATTGCCTTGGCGCGGGAATGCTGCGTTGTACTGGATATACCGTAATTATCTGAAACGAATCGCTCTTTGTTAGGTGTGGGAAAAAAGAAAACAATTCGTTCACTCGCCACAGGAAACTCAGACCAAAAAAAATATCGTACGGATTTTACTGAGCCACGCGACATAGGTATTGTTGTATATAGCAACCTAGTTATCCTCGTGCTCCACTTTGGCATTGGACCACTGGTTCTCAATACTTAAATAACAGTTCCAAAGAATGCTAATCATGTTCACTGCTAGCAGGCGGTACCTGACCGGCGTGAACCAAAAGTTAATGGCCTGGAACAACGGCCAAACCTTCCAATTATTCAGTAACGTTTCTGTGTACACTTGATGCAACTTGGCCTCTATTTCTGGCAGGCCATATCCTTCCATTAATGTGATGCAGCTATAATACAGTGGGATTCCTATTGGTGCCCACACCAGCTGGTCGAATGACACTCTAGCCACTGTGTCAAACAGCTTTTTTGGCTGCCATGGTAGCGGAAAATGGATCTTGTCAATGACTGAGTAAAGCTTGTTTCCGATTGGCGCAAAAACTATACCTCCGTATGTCACTGCTCTGAGCGTGCGCAAATAATCATACTTTAGATTTGCTTCTTGCGGAAAACACAATTGTGCGAGAGCATCGCCCGTGCCGAATAGAATCTAAGGGTTAGTCTTGTAGTCCTGCATTCCTTGTTACTTACCCCAGTCGAGAGCATATTGGCGAGCAAGGGACGCCGAGCAAAAAAGCTTTTGTATCCCGAGATCATCACCTGAAGTTCGTGCAAATTTTTTCTTATCTAATGAATTTTAAATTCCTACATTTTAATAAAAGAGCAAGGTAGCAATAATAATGACGACAGGGATACGCCTGAAAGTGGACTCGCTTTCCAAGGCGTGAGAAGTTCATGGACAGAAAGCAAGACAAAAAGACACTTTTCAGAAGAGTCTTGTTGATCGCGATGTGCTATCTTCAATATTTCCGCTTTTGGAATAGAGCATCAAATTTAAGTCTGGCAAAAAACACCACTAGCACTCTTGCAATGAGCATTTCGTTTAAATGATAGACAGAAGACGTAGTTTTTTCTGCAAGCAAGGCCAGCCGCGATCGAAAGGGCCGCTGAGCGGAGGACGCGGGCTCGGAGCAAGTCCGAGCCAACTCTAGCACTCGTCGCTAATGTACTGCACAGAACGAACGATACTGTACTGTAAGGACACGTTGCATGCCAAACAGCTGCATTTTGTGCCGGCTTACTGTATTGGCGATTTCAAGTGGATTGAAAAGTCCCTGTTTTCCCCATGCTATTTACACTTCCTGTTTTGTAAGTGAAAAATTTCCCTTTTCGGAAAAATAGAATCTGTCCAAAGGCCAACGTTGATCGATCCTCGGGTATCGGAGGGACGGTCCTGAGCCCAGCAGCGCTGCCCGTGCTTGAAAGACACAACCAATGGCCAGCTGTTACAATTCCCAGCTTTGAAGATCCACAGAGCACCAAAGTAGACCCATATAATGGTCGTGCGCGGAGCCCAATAAATTATGGGAGCAACAGGACGTCAGCTTCGGGTTCGACGAGCCTGGTCTCAGGCCGTCTGCATAGACACACTGCCCACAGCCGCCAGCTCAGACATAAGTTTTAGAGCGAGAGCCCCAAATTCCCAAAATGCCCGTGCCATTTGCCCTGTTGGGCCCATTTCACTGAGCAAACATAACCGATTTCTGAAATTCCCAGAACGGCAATGTCGCCAGCTATTTAAGGAGTCAAATTTCACCACAGGAAAAAAAAGCTGCCTAGCTAAAGTATTTCTGAACATGCACAGAACCTACTCTCTTAGATCCAGCAGGGCTCCAACAGCCTCTGACTTGCAAAACCCAATCCCTGTTCCTCCATCCTCCACCAAGGCTAACAGATTCTTTGGTAAGGGTTCGATCACCAACACCATCAGAAGATCCACTGCTGGCTCGTTTGGTCCCGAACTCGCCAAGAAACTGGCCCAACTGGTCAAGATGGAGAAGAACGTGATGAGAGCCATCGAATTGTCCTCCAAGGAAAGAAAATCCGCTGCCAAGCAACTTTCGCTGTGGGGTGCAGACAACGAGGACGACGTCAGTGACATTACCGACAAATTGGGTGTCCTGATCTACGAGATTGGTGAATTGGATGACCAATTCATCGACAGATACGACCAATATAGAATCACCCTCAAAAGCATCAGAGACATCGAGGGCTCTGTCCAGCCTTCGAGAGACCGGAAACAGAAGATCACCGACCAAATTGCCTACCTCAAGTACAAAGACCCACAATCTCCAAAGATTGTGATCTTGGAGCAGGAGTTGGTCAGAGCCGAGGCTGAATCGCTCGTTGCCGAGGCACAGCTTTCCAACATCACCAGAGAGAAGCTCAAGGCCTCCTTTGCCTACCACTTCGACTCCATCAGAGAGCACTCCGAGAAGCTCGCTCTGATTGCTGGCTACGGTAAGGCTCTTCTGGAGCTCTTGGACGACTCTCCAGTGACCCCGGGAGAGACCAGACCATCCTACGACGGCTACGAGGCATCCAAGCAGATCATCATCGACTGCGAAAACGCCCTTGCTTCCTGGACCTACGAGACCGCCCAAGTCAAGCCAACCTTGAGCTTCAAGGCCACCGATGGCGAGATCTACGACGACGACCTGGCCGAGGATGTTCAAAACATGCACGTGACCGAGCAAGAGTGGGCTGAGCCTGAGAAACAGGCCGCCTGAGTGTGCGTGGGATTTATTTCTGTCTGTATTGTTAAAATGATTTTTAAGCGTGCTTAGTCAATTTATTTGGTAGTGGCCAGTACGTAGATGCTGAGAGGCACCGGTACCACATGGGGGTTTCTGTATTTCACCTTGAGTGTCTTGCGGTCTTCGTCTGCGCGCAGAAGCGGGTCTTCGGTGTCAGCTTGCGTGAAGGCTATGTCTTTGACAAGCAGCCACGATTGCGTTGCTCTTGGCTGAAATAATTCGAACTGTAAATACTGACGGAGCTCGCGAATGTCTTCGAGCGAGATTTCTAGGTAGCACTTCCAGCTATCTGTTCTCAGGGGAATCCGCAGCTTTCCTGTGCCTGTAGGTTTGGATATAGACGCGATGTATTCCGGCGGGTGTTCGAGGATAACGGGCAACAGCAGCGGTTTGAGATCGTCATATAATCTGCGCAGATCTTTGTTGGAAAGCGTGATCCTCACCACTTTGGACAGATTGAGCGTGGTGCGGTTTATCGAGAGCTCGCTGATATTCCGCTGCATTTCCTTGCGGTTCACATATGTTTTTACAGGAACCACAAACTGCGGGCTCAGCTTGATGTAGGACGTGATAGGAGCCATTGCTAAAAAGTAATTTTTATTTTATCAATTTATTTGGTATTATTTTTCCATGTCCAGCGATGGGTTCACGCCGATTATTTCGATGTTCTACGCGGTCTTTCACCCAACGGAAGGCACCAAGGTTGTGTGTCAGGTGCCGAGCGGCTCTGTAGTTCCAGCAGATCGCAACAAAGACTCGTCGTCATTGGCCGTCCCCTTGTTCGATTTTGATTCGATAAAGAATTACGTGATTCCCAAACCTGCGCTCTGCAACAAGCTTGTGAGCTTCAAAATAAGCGATTACAGGGTAATTGGGTTTCCGGTCAATATATACGCATCCCACTATGCGCGAAACTCGTTCAGTTTCAACCTGTGCTTTGTGTTTAAGTACGAAGACGACACCACGCCGTATGAGGGGCACGTCAAAAGACTGGGGCGCATGTTTCGCGCGCTTGAGGAGCAGTCCCAGATGCTGTCTAAAGCAGACAAACACCACGAAGTCTTTTTCAAATCCCAGAAAGAATCGGAACCAAAAACATGGACTCGTACCTCGAATTATATCCGCACGATCCAGGAAGAAGACGTCGGGGACGAGGTGACGTACTCAAATCAGAACGTGAAACACTCGGAGTCGACCGGGCCGATTTTGTCGTCGATTGAAAGTCTGGTCCAGCAGATATACCAGGACCTGAACAACTACTCGGAATGTCTGATACCCATAGATTCGGCTAATTCCGTTGACATCAAGCTGTTCCCCATTCTACCGCCGCCGCCGGAAGTCCACGCGTATGATGTCCCGATAGCTACAGTCAAGCTGGACGCAATGGTGGACCCTTTGTGGGATCCCACGATGGTCAGGATCCTGCCGTTCATCAACGGCATCAACTCGATTCAGAAAATTAGCGCTCTCGCCGACGCCGACTACGAGCTGACCAAACAGTGCATACAACACTTGATCCACTTCAAAAGCGTCACCATTCTTGATATCTTCCAGTTTTCCAACTGCTATGCTCCAACATCGCAAATATCCAATTTCTTGAGAGACCCCATGATGGCTTCCGAGTGCCAGGGCTATGTGATTTCACCCACCGGGACGTTTGACCATCTGCCTCTCCGACGCGGTAGAAGCTCGGCTTCCAACTCGGACATCGAAGTTGCAAGTACTCACTCGTCTTTGCTTGCTCACGAGAGACCACAGCTATCCGAAATGAAGTCCTCATTTTCACCCAAAACCAACTCGCTCTACCAAAACCAAAAGCACACCCAGAAAACCACGTTTGTCCCACTGCCGTCAAAGGCCACCTTGTTTTACCTCTATCGCTCTATGAACCAGAACCAGACTCTACGACAATGGTATCAGGAAAACAGCAAGCTGCTGACTCATATCGATATTCGACGGTTCATTACCTTTGGCGTGCTTAGAGGTATCATCTACCGAGTTCGGTCGTACCCCGTGTCGAACAAGATCTCCACATCGCTTGACTATTCAGCTTTCTCTGCGGCGCTCAACGGCCATACCCACCAGAAGAAAAACCATTACAATGTTTCTGTTTTGCCTGTTACCAAGAACAGCTCGAGAAAGCTAAGTAATGATTTTGGCAATGAGGACGAACTAGCGGAAACAGATGAAACGGCCGACAAGTTTGTCGACCTCTCGAATTTGAAAAGCGAACGTCTGAAAAGACAACAGGAAACCAAACTACTACGTCTCCTGAAGAAGTGCCGCGACTTCGATATGATCTGCACAGAAATGGATCTACCGAAGAAGGACGTGACAGAGGTTCTTACGAGGATGGGCGATTGGAGCGTCATCAACTCATAAATATACTATAAGCGGTCTATCTCGTCATCCACGTTTGTCCTATGCAGCTCATGCAGTTTCTGGTCTCTTTCGTAGCAAGCCAGTCGAATTTTCATCAGGGTATCTTCCACCAGCTCTGATCGCTGGATAGCAGCACCACATTCGGGACACTCCGACGACCTGTAGTTTTCCAGCGATGTCTTATCGTAAGTGTGTCCGCAGCCCGGGTTTTTCACGGGGTTTTTCATGATCAGACGCGAGATTGGACACGTAAGATTCACCTTTCCTCCTCCGATCTCAAGTTCGTCCTCGTCGTCTTGGTCGTTGAATGGAATCGGCTCTGTTGGGTTCAAGGCAACAAATAGCTTCTTGTTGACCTCCAGAATGTCTGCCTTCGTCAATCGCTCGCTCACACAGGACGATTCCTTGAGGGATGAAGCAACAGTCTCTTTGAATAGATCATGCACCTGAGACGGGACCGACTCCATCTGCGCATATCGTTCCAGATCTTCCAAAGTCAGATCAGACTCATGGCGCTCAAGCACTTCTGCTTTGGTCTTCTTAAAGGCTGCCAGGTACGCGGCCTGTCGTCTTCTGGACTTTTCAAGTTTCTCTAGAACGCGCTTCGCCTGCTGCAGAACCGGGTCGTCTTTGTACTTGACCTTCTTCGACTTCTCGTACTCCTCCATGCTCATCTTATTTTTAGAGACTTTCTCGATGTCCAGCTCCACCTGGTTGTCGATATATTTGAACAAGGTCTCCATAATTGTGCTGTTTGCCTCCTTGATCAGGGACTCCATTGTCTTTGCGGGAACGAGCTGGCGGAGCTCGGACTTGAACTTCTTGGTGAGCGGATAGTACGCAGGAAGCTGGAAGAGGCCCGGAGAAGATCCCGAGTGCCTGTCTTCGGGCTCCAGTTCGTCTTGGCGTTCCCTCTTCATTAGAGAAAAAAATGAAAATAAATTATCCTCCATATTTCTGGACATGTCTCAAGATCCCGAACCGGCGGCTCAAATCAGCGTTTTGCAGAAAATCGTCACTCTGCAACACATCCACTCCTTATATCTTGCGGCACAGCAAGCACAGCCGCCACGCAAAGACATCTCGTTCAACATTTTACAGTTGCAAACGATGATAAACAATAATCCGCTAATAAATCCAGACTTCGACCTTCTGGACATCAAAGGGTCGCTGGACTCAATCAAGCAGAAACGGCAGAACGGCCAGCTTGTGAAGAACATTCTCACGCCGGGCCAGATCGTCCAGGTGATTTCTGAAAGTCTTGCAGTGGACAACGTCGACGACCAAGTTATATCTCAGATACCCAAGAGTACGGTGTTCCGATTATCCAACAAGATAGACATCTCGCTGGTCAAAGACAGACTGATAAAGATCCTCAACAGCTACAAGAATGCTACTCTCGAGGAAATCACCGGACTTGAGGTGAGCTTCAAAAACAAGAAGGAAGAGATCGAGCAGATCGAGAACGGCAGCGTGGAAGACTCGACACTGGCCCGCGAGTTCTCAGGCAAACCGGACGGAGAGGTGTCCGAGGATGTCTCTGAGCAGGCCGCGGATGTCCAGGCTGCCAGCCAGCAGGAACTGGTCAATATGGTAAAAGAAAAACTAGAGTCTGAAGATGGCAAAGAGATCACCAAGGTCTTGCAGGACATATCCAAAGACCAGCAGAAAGACGAGGAAATAGTTCTTGATGAAGAGCAGCTTGAAAAAACACTCGAAATGGCAAAAGACGACGAGACTGTCGAGAAGGAGCCGGGGGTCGACACGCAGTCCAAGCTCCAGGCCGAATCGACGGCTCCTGCGACCGCGGAGGCCGAGCCGGAGTCGCGAGAAGAGTCTGCGCAAAGCCCGATGGCTGCGCCACAGGACGCTGCGCAACATGCAGCAGAGGAAGAAGCACAGACGGGCCCAGGTGCGGAGGAAGAACACAAGCGCACAGAAGAGTCCCGGACAGCGTCCAGGGAACTTCCGTCGCCGACCCCGGAGCCCGCCACACCGTCAACGCCGGCGAGCGGCGACGAGGAGCAGGGACGCAAGCGCCGCGGGTCGGGAAGCGTGCCTCCAGGCTCTACAAAGCGGTTCAACGCTCTATCGGCGCAGCTGCTCACCCAGATCTCGTCTAACAGGTTTGCTTCGATGTTCATGCAGCCTGTCAACGAGAACGAGGAGCCCGACTACTACAAGCTGATACGGCACCCGGTGGACCTGAAAAGTCTGGGCAAGGCGATCCGCACGGGCGAAATAAAAAGTTTCGACGAGCTAGAGTTCGAGCTTCAACTGATGTTCAGCAACGCAATTATGTACAACGATATGCACCAGAAGGAAACGCACAAGTGGACAATCGAGATGATGGAAGAGGCACAGAACCTGTTGAGCCTGTTCCGCGAATCGTCCAAGAACTGAGTCTACCTAGTTGCCCCCTCTCATCTGGTTCATCAGCATCTGGTTTTGTTCCTGGAACCTGGACCCGACTCTCTCGGAGTGCTTGAGGAACTTCTCTGCGCACTTGTTGAGGCAGGACTCCTCTCTCGAGCTGAGCTTGTTGGAGGTGAAGTCGTTGACGCAGTCATTGAAACATCTGTCCACCAAGTTGGTGTAGAGCTGTATTGTTAGTTTGCAAATAAAGCCACTTACTCTCATGAAGTCGTTCATCTGCTTCTGCTCCACGATTTTCTGGAATTCCTGCTGTTCTTTGTAGTTAAGTTGGTCCATGGTCTGTAAGGAATAGATTAACGAGTTGCTCGAAAAATTTTCAGATTAGCTACAAATTATTACGTATGGCTAAAACTTACGGCCAAAGAGCACAGGCCCATCCGTCCCGGGTGGCCAGCAGACTGCTCAATCTGATGGAGACCAAGCAGACCAACCTGTGTGCTTCCGTCGACGTGACCAGGACGCAGGATCTGCTGGATCTGCTGGACAAGCTGGGTCCTTATATTTGTCTTGTCAAGACGCACATCGACATCGTGGAGGACTTCTCGTACGAACACACCATTCTGCCTCTGCAGGCCCTGGCCGCCAAGCACAATTTCATGATTTTCGAGGACCGCAAGTTTGCCGACATTGGAAACACAGTCAAGTTGCAGTACAAGGGAGGAGTCTATCAGACTGCCAAATGGGCCGACATAACCAACGCGCACGGCGTCACCGGTAGCGGCATTGTGGCCGGGCTCAGGCAGGGCGCCGAGGAGACCACCACGGAGCCGCGCGGCCTGCTGATGCTTGCAGAGCTGTCGTCCAAGGGCTCTCTGGCTTACGGCGAGTACACCGAGAAAACGGTCGAGATTGCCAAAAGCGACAGGGAGTTTGTGATCGGGTTCATTGCGCAGAGAGACATGGGTGGCCGCGAAGAGGGCTACGACTGGCTGATCATGACGCCGGGCGTCGGGCTGGACGACAAGGGCGATTCTCTGGGCCAGCAGTACAGAACGGTGGACGAGGTGATGCAAACGGGGACAGACATCATCATTGTGGGCCGCGGTCTGTTCGGAAAGGGAAGAGACCCGGTGGTGGAAGGCGAGCGCTACAGGAACGCCGGCTGGGAGGCGTACAAGCGGCGGTGTGCTAATTAGTGCTCGAATCTATATACATCATTAATATTGGCTTTCGCTCAAATGCTGACGGGATATCTCGAAAACCAGCAGCCCGATGGACGTGGCCGGGATGCTTGTGAAGGACGATCTGAAGAAGCCTCTGTAGCAGAAGCCGAACAACGTGAGATGGGACTTGCGCCATCTTTGCAGCATTATCTCGAATGTTTCGATGTAGGAGTTGTAGTAGAGCTTGATGAAGCGGCGCCGATCCAGCTGGTGGGCCTCGTTGTAGATGTCAAGCGACTCGAGTCTCGTCAGATGGACCTTCTGCAGCTTATTAAGCGGGTATTGGATCGCGAGGAGCGTAGTGGCCGCAGAGGCGCCGGCAAGAAGGATGAAGCTCAAATTAAGAGCTCTGAAGAACCTGGAGTCCTCGTCCGGGTTTCTTGTGCTGTGGAAGAGTCTCGAGCGCCAGTATTGGTACCACTGGATCACCGCCTCGGTTTTGTGGTAGCCCTGGTTCTTGACCAGCTCAAACACGGAGAAATAAAACGCAAAACCAAGGCTTTCCTTGACGAAATTCAGCGAGAACCCTGCAAAAATGCCCACCAGTCCTATCTGCCGGAGCTTGTAGTTCCCGTACTCCCACATGCTCTTCTGCTTGCCGTTGACGAGCTCCGAGTAGTTCGATCTGGCGTAGAGCGCGTCCAGCGGGGACGCGGCCACGCTGGCAGCTGCGCCGGCCACAAACCCGGCCCTGAACGTGTCGAGGGGACTGGGGTCCTCCAGCGAGTTCATGTTCCTGTTGTTCAACCGCTGGAGAACGGTCAGATACGTGGAGTACAGAATCACGCCAATGGCGCTGTTTGCAATGATGGGAGGCAGCACCTGTCTTGGAATAAAATTCCAGCCCTCTTTTTTTATAGACTGGTACAGAAGCGCAATCCCGGAGTGTGTTCGCAGACTCCATGGCTTCGACGAAAGCTCTCCGTGCAGAAGCGCTCTGGCCGTCGTGAGATAGTCGAACCGCGACGGCCTGAACAGTTTCGCAGGGTTCCTCATGTACAAGGAGGTGATTTGATAAACAACGGCCCTGATGCCTGCCGACGACGCGGAAACAACTTGCGTGTTCCTCTGCGACAGTTGCTGCGTCGACACTCCGGCGTCGTCCCTGGTCGATACGGGATCCGCCGGCAGGGCGTGATCGGGTGTCCGCGCTCGCTGCATCGAAAGGAATAAATATCTTTTTAGATCTTCAGCACAGCCAAGTATGCCGGAGAGCTAAATAGTCAAAATATATATTACTTCATAATATATTTAATTACTTGCGGTTGGCGTCTGCTGAGGCTCCTCAAGCGGTTTGTGGTTGGTGTCGGCGTCCCGTGTCTCTCTCACTAGCTGCTTGAGCGATTTCTCGATCTGGAGCTTCTCCAGACTGTCCAGCTGCAACTCGTTCTTCTTGACCAGCAACATGTTCTTCAGAAACTCCAGGACCTCGTCCTTGAAATGCTGCCGGTGTCTGTTCTTGGTGACGAACTTGGAAGCAACGGCCAGAAGCTTTGCCACAACCGCGTTGAGGTCGCTGAATTTGTATATGAGGATCACCTTACATGTCAAGTTGAGCACATCGTGCTGCGTCTTCACCATACCCTGGGCGTCGGTGCCCTCGACGTCCGGCTTCAGCAGCTCCAGAAGCAGCCGAATGCAGCCGGCCTCGAGGACTAGCTCCGGAGAGAGCGTGTCCAGAGGAAGCTCTGGCGAAACAAGCAGGGACGTGAGCGTCTTCAACGCATGGGACCGTAATTCGCGACAAGGATTGTAGCACTGGTGAGCGATCGCTTCGATCAGCGGGTACCAAATGGCCGAATTCTCGGAGTCTTCCGGGATGCTTGCGCGGAACGACTCCGAGTCAAAAAGCTTGGTCAGCCCCAGCGTCAAGGTGATTGACTTGGTAGCAGTGGAGACCAGGTCCTGGAACGGATTCTTGTTTTTCTCCACCTTGTGGCCGCTGGCCACCAGCTTGTCGTACTCTTGCTCCCATTGGGCACCATAAGCCCCCACAGCAGAGATCTCATCCAAAAGACCCAGAACGTCCATATAGTTTTGATATGTGATGACTTCGGGCAGTGTCTCCACGAGGCTGCGCATGAACTGATACACCACCTCTGTGTTTTTAGGAGAAGATGCAAAGATGCGGATCAGCGACCAATATCTGCTATTTCTTGCCAACAGTGTCTGACACCAGGTGCCTTTCACCAGAACGAGCATTTGCAGCGGATGTAAAATCACAGACCCATACTTCATCAGCGCATCTCTATTTTTGTCAGCCAGCTTGTAGAATTTCTCTATTGTGTTTTCCAGCAGCTCAACCTTCGACTCGTCGCCATTGTGCAGCAACAGAAGCTTGTAGGCGGTGACCCTGACCAAACAGCTCATTTTGAAATCTTCTGCTGGCGAGAAGATCTCGTCGCACAAGGTCATTGTTTCCACCACCAGCTTGGAGTTCCCTGTCAGCAGTAGATAACAGACGCAGATCTCCAGAATGAACAGTGTCTCCGGTATGAACACTCTTGGATCAGTCTCATCTTTTTTTGGGATGGATCGTAGCAAAATAGCCACCAACGCGTCAAGATTTTCAGGTGTCGTTTTGCTCACGTTCCTGAACAATGACCCAATATTGCTTGTTTTGACGCACTCCATGGTTGACAGCGTGCATTCTATTTCCTCGTCAGTCGGTTCAGGGGTGTCGTCCGACAGCCCTTTCAAATACGAAGAGAACGTGGAAAACAGACCGTTGTCCTTCAGAGCCTTGGTGCGGCTGAATTGGAATTCTGGCTTTGGCTTGCTGAGTTTGTTGAGTCCTATCTTCTTCTGGAACTCCGGGAACAAGTCAGGCTCGATCAGCCCGTTTTCGAACAGTGTCAGAACAATTTTGACAAGAGAGCTCCAGTGCTGAGACACCTTGAAATTGGCCTTTTTCAGGATGCGAAACAAGACAAGCGTGCTGAGCTGCGCTCTGAAATCTCTTCCAAACAGAACCGATAGATAACTAACAGTGATGGTCTCGTTCTCCTTTTCCAGTTTGAGCTCGGTCACCGGAAGAGCCTCTCTGGATTCCATGGCAAATTCCGACGGCTTGACGCCCGTGAGAGTCGTCAGATGTGCCACGATCTCAATAATCTCATCAACGAGGTCGTCCATACCAAAGTACGACGCTATGGCGGCGCATTTCTCAACGCTGGAAATCATTCTTGTAACAACGCTGTCATGCGTGGCATCGTCGAACATGGTGACCAGCGTGCTCAGAACATATTTGCACGTTTTCTCGAACAGAACCTTGTCAAATTGCAGCGAATCTTCTATTTTATCGAATGTCTCGGTCACCAGGTCGTCACTTAGCAGTTTGCTCGACTGCTCTGCAATGAGAGAGTGCCAGACAGTCTCAAACCACTTGGAGGTACCTTTGTGCTCATCTGGCATGATGATCTCCTTTTCTCTAATCGAATGGTATATTTTTTCTGTATACCAATGAGGGAAGTCTTTTCCTTTATAACACCCTCTTAAATTCCGTTGATAGTCTTCCAGAGTCATTGGTTTCTTAACGTTCGGATTATGCAAGTCTGTATTGAGCATGATAATGGAAAACGAAAGAACAAACAGAGAATCTTGGTCGGGGGTCACTTTCTCGTCTTCCTCGCCTCCAGATGAGGTCAGAATTTCAGCATCCTGACATGCTATGTACCTCTCGTTGAAGGCTTCGACTATTCTCTCAATCTGCTGTGCTTCTCCAGGAAGCCTGAAATTGTTCAGCAGCATTCTCAGGGCTTCATCGGGTCTCAGGTTCTTGAAGTCTAGCAAACTGACAAACTCCTTCAGCAGGTCGGTGTTGGACGGCTTAGCCAGCAGCTCTCCCAGTTTCTTTTTATCGATTCTTCCGGATTTCTCAAACAGGAACCTGGCCACCTCCGACACATCCGTAAGATCTTTTATGAACCCTTTCTCTTGAAGCATTTCGAGGCCGCTCTGGGGTTTTTCGTTCCACTTTCTTGTGCATTCAATGAAGTCTGATTTTTTGATCTGCTGCAACACCAGCTGGTTGGGCACCAATTGCGAGAAATCCACGTTGTCTTTGGTTGCCGTTTTCACCCGTTCATGGACGCCGTCAACAAAGGAAAGAACACCCTCCATGCAAATAGATGGAACATTGGCCGTTGTAAAGAGAGTCACCTCAGAAGCTGACAGACGACAGAGGAGCTTGAGCATGGACTCAGCCATGTCTGACCTGTCGAAGTCACAGTCATAAGATTTGAATAGCGAGTTGAAAAACAGCGGAGAGCGAATCCACAAGACGCTCAGCGTTTCTGCAAGAATCTCCTTGATCACAGGAGCTTTTCCGGTCTGGAACTCATTCCCAAGCTCTTCCACCTCCTTCTCATTCAGCTGCTCCACCTCGAAAGTACCTCTTTTGCCCATGTCAAAAACCCTGTCGTTATTCTTTTCGAGGTCTTTGTTGAGCATTTTTAAATCGGCGACCAGTTCCTGAAAGATCGTTGTGAGAAGAAGCTCAATCTGTATTTTCAGGTAATGATTCATATTCAGCGACAGATTCAGAAACAGTTTCATGGCCAAGGTCAGAAGAAACGGCGAGTCAGCGTGTTGTACCAGCTGAACCAGGTGGTGACACGTTTTATCCGAAATGAGCTGGAACAAAGCTTGATGATGAGCTATAACTCCCCCAGAAACCTCAATGATGGTGTTAAGAATGTTCAGTGCCAGAACTCGCGAGCTTTCGGTAAACCTGAACTGGTTTTCGGGCGACAGAATCTCGATCGTGTGGTTCATATACTCCTTCATGCACGGGATGCCAAAGGGAACTTGTTCGTCGTCAGATATCGTCGAAAGCGCGTTTTCTGTCACGGCGCCCTTTTCTCCGCTATCGGTGCTCTCTTCGGCATGAGTTTCGCTAGCCTGTTGCTGCTGTTGGTCGTCTTCTGCACCAGTCGGCTCTGAGGCCGAGGCCGTGTCTTTCTTCTCAGCGGAATCTTGCTGATACTCAGTACCGCCTATCGTATCTGTTGGCAGCTCGCCGGTGTCGGTGGTGGCGGTCAGCTCCACTTCGGTGGTCTTGACATTGTGGTCGACCTCGTTATCGACCTTGATGTGTTTCAGTTTGCTGAAAATCTTCTCGGTAATCGCAATAAGCGACGTTTCTGCAGCGCTTCTAAGAATATCTCGTCTTCTAGTGTTAATCGCCAACGAAAAACAGGTGGAAACCGACTCGTACATAGAGTCATCAGTCAGCAGATCTCCCAAGTCGGAAGTGACGATTTGCTGTAGCAGCTGGATAATTTTGATCAGTAAAATATCGTCCTGTGTTTGGTCAGACCCCTCGAACCGACAATGCGACAGCGCAGACACTATCTGACCCAGACATTGCAAAATATTAGGACAGTTTTCGTGAACGATTCCGTACTTGATGAATTTCGACAGGGACCCCACAGCCACGCCGGTTATGTATCCGGACGTGGTTGGCGATTTTATCAGAAGAAGAAACGGTTGGAGAAGTGTCAGCATGTCAATGTCGTTGAGGCTTTTCAGCTCGCTCAGCATAGATCTCAGCTCGATGAACCCGCTCAGAAAATGATCGTCGTCCTTGACCTTGGTCCCCGACTTCAAAAATGCCGAAAGACGGGTGGTTCCCTCGTCGTCGCCATAAGGCGTGCTTTCTTTGCCGAACTGTGTTCCAAGAAGAGCCGACAACGGGCCGTTGGCCGTCGATTTGGATGATTTACGCATCACAGAGGTAATGAATGTACATTCCTCAATGGCGAACGAGAGCGGATCGATCGTCGATAACCGGTTGTCGCTCATTGTGGATGATTTGTGCGGGTTGATTCAGTCTCTCCAAGTCGGCCGGTGTTCAATTAAGCTCTTTAAACAGACTCTTCTTTTTCAGTATGTAGATCGGTAGACTCTGGATTATGGCAACAGCTCAGTTGCTTGTTCATTCGGTCCGTACGCCACTGCCAGTTTCGATCTATTAAACACTTTGTTTTTTTCTTTAGTCCACGCATAAGAAAAATACAAAATGCGGGTTACGAGCACAGACTCGATAAGATATATACACTTAGAGCTGTCTGCTGCTATACGACTTGTACGATTTCCAGGCCAGTCTCCAGTCCTTGACCGCCAGATTACGACTGTGGATATTGAAGTCGGCTTTCTCAAGCTTTTCGAGAAAACAGATCGTGGGCAGCCCGTTCATCATCGGAAGGAACATGGCGTCGGGAATCCCGTTGTTCAGCTGCTGCCAACAGATCTTGAGTTCTAGCCCTCCATTCGCCGCCACAATCTTGCCCATGCGGTCTCTCAGATCCTGCAGTTTTGTTTTGGCGCTCAGAATATGGTCGTTTGCCACGGTCGCGACCTCAAACACAATTTCCTTCATTTTATCCTCGACCTGTTGATCTGGTTGCTCGCCTTGTAAATAGCGTAATACATCTTCTTCAGACAATCCCTGTTTCTTGATGGTATCCAAGGGAAACGAGACCTGGTTCTTTGAAGTAGCGTAGAACTTGGATCCCAACAGGAACGATGCAATGGCCGTAGACTGTCCCAAGTGGGCATATATGTCGTTCAAAAGCTGTTCCAAATCCTCACTTCCACCACAGTCCAGCACATCCAACGAGAACTGAGACATGGCAGGATGTTTCGGGGAGACCAGAAAGCCAAACGTCGCGTAATTCATCTGCGAATTGACGCCCTCACCAAAAGAACACATCGCATCAATGTCCTTGAACCCTCGAACAGCCTCATTCAGATAAAAGTGCCGGTAGCTGCTAATCATTTGATGCAGACTGGCAAAATTGATATTGAATCCCCTGCGCAAGCATTCCGCTAACAGAGTCGACACGGGCTCCCCTAGATTTTTTGGTAAGCTGTAACTAGACAAATTCATATTCTCTTGTTCGCATCGATTTAACTGCTCTTCCCAGAATTGGAACTTCACCTTGACAAACTGCTTACTCTCAGCTGTCGATCCGAGTGCAAGCTTTGACAGATTTGCATTGAACGCTCTGAGGGCAACGTAGAAGTCTTGATACAACTTTGGATAGAATTTCGAAAGCAGGTGGGCGGAACCATCATGTTTTTGAAGCAGCTCTAAACAGTCTGTTCTAGCCCGAGCCAGCTTCTCCTCGTGGATAAACTCAAAGTTTCTGCTATTTGAGAAATTAAGCGTAGACTTTGCCCTGCTGTAGTTTGGTAGAGACCGGCTATTAAACCTTCGCAGAAGTTCCATGGATTTCCCACGCCAAATAAACTCGATCCCCACATTTGATCAGGTAGCACAATAAAAAAGATTACATAAGCTGCTTATATAATCACCACAGCCTGCGGTATTCTGGCAAGGCACAGCTTCAGTGCAAGCATCTCGCTAAGGTGTATAGTCAAATCCAAAGAGGCAAAGCAATGTGCGGTTGTAATACTGCGAGAGGATTTCTGCGGCTGCTGCAAAGCGAAAAATAAGCGATGTGGCGCGACCCCTTGAAGAAGGATTCATGTGGAAAATTGGAGCCCGCGAATTTCGGAAAGTGGTGGCAAAGATAGTTTCCAAAACTAGCACTAAAGTATAACTACGTGGGCCTGTATTGCTGAATCTAGTTATACTATGCCGCTCTGTGGTGGCTAGTATGAGTGCCTCGGCGGGCAACCAGTCCGCTTGACATACCGTCTGCCGCCAACCTTTTGAGGCCAACACGTTATGAGCAGCGATAAAAATTTTGGTATAGTGTGTAGCTATTGTCCAGTATTAACTAGACACCTTGAACATGATTTAAGCAGAAGCCGGACTCATTTTTATATGCAAAATAGTACTAATTAACATAGAAGCATGTACTTCGCTAGCTTATATAATCAACCAAATAACTGTTACTAGTCAACGATAAAGCTCTCCCATCCAGCCCTGAACCAGTCTTTCTGCAACTATGTTATGGATCAAAATGAGTAAAACTCAACAGCTGCTAAAACAGACTTCATCTTTCATTCTATATTTGTCTCCGTATTGCTGGCAGCACCGAAACTAGGTACCTTTTCCCGATTTACGTGGCAAGTTGCCAAATTTCTTTAAATCAATTCTGTTGCTGGCCCGCAGAAATGCAGTTTGAATGGCGGTTGGTAGCTCTACTTACTTTGGAATACCAACATATTTCGTACAAGCTGGTGGAAAGAAAAAGGGCCACCAAATTACGTAATCGACATAAGGCTGATGTCACATGGAACAAAAAAATCTCAATCTTCGATTTGGATGGAGTCCTTCGCGTACCTAGATATTCGGATAGGAGGCAAGGAACTGGGGAGAATAGTTGTCTGTTTGAAGACTAATGCTGCTCCCAAAGCCTCGGA
This sequence comes from Ogataea siamensis, assembly GCA_030574315.1. Lineage (NCBI taxonomy): Eukaryota > Fungi > Ascomycota > Pichiomycetes > Pichiales > Pichiaceae > Ogataea > Ogataea siamensis. Next base: position 464,691 of record JAJMET010000006.1, read on the forward strand.
GAATTTCTTGAAACTATGTGAGCGTAAAGCTTATCGAGGAACATGCTTTCACAGAGTCATAAGGAACTTTATGATCCAAGGCGGTGACACAGATCACAGAATTCTATCAACAGAGGATTATCCGCCAGAAAGTCTTGGAAAAGGAGGAAAATCTATTTACTCAGCTAACCTTTTTGAAGACGAGAATTTGGAGCCTATAGATAAGCCTTTTCTAGTCTGCATGGCTAATCAAGGCAAGAATAATTCAAATACCTCTCAGTTTTTCATAAGTACACTAGCTTCCCCACATTTAAACGGCAAGCATTCAGTATTTGGAGCAGTCAAGCACGGTAAGTCAATAGTACGGGAGATCGAGAAAGTATCTGTCATGAGTAGCAAAAATGGAGACTCCAACGCTTGGATACCCGTGAAAGATGAAATTGTTCTTATCGCTGATTGCGGTCGGTGGAATGAAGGAGATCCTATCCCGTGTCTTAATGCCTGTTATGACTCTATAGGAGGGGATATCTACGAAGAGTATCCTGATGATAATGAGATTGAAGGATTGGATTTGGAAGATCCTGAAAAAACCTACAATATTAGTTTGCTGATAAAAGAGTCTGCCACGATGCTTCTTAAAGCCAACAGGCCACAAGATGCATACCTGAAGTACAAAAAAGCTCTTAGATACTGCAACGAATTGATCCCGGACGAAGATTCCAATCCTAAGTTTTTCACAAAATTCCTTGATCTCAAAAAGACTTTGTACCTCAATTTGGCTTTAGTCTCTCTGCAGATGAAACAGTACCAGGGTACTATCAATTATTGTGGATATCTTTTGGATATGGATAAGCGGGTAACTCTCACCCAAACGCAGACATCGAAAACGCTGTACCGGTTGGGAGTAGCTTATTGTGGGCTGAAAACCTACGATGTGTCTCTTGATTTTTTGAGGAAGGCTTACATGTTGAGCCCTAGCGATCAGGGCATCAAGCATGAGTTAGAGACTGTTGAAAAGATAGTGGAGAGCCAAAAGAAGGATGAGAGAGAACGGTTTGCCAAATTTTTCAAATAGAGCATTTAATAGAACAAACGTAATTTGGTGTGTAAAGAACACAATAAAAATTCCGGAATAAAATAAAATAAATGTTTTTAACTTAAAAGGAATTTTCTCAATGACGGATATTGCCTCTGTAGCACAGCTATTGGAAAAATCGTTGTCTCCGTCCACTGCAAAACTTGCGGAGGGCAGTCTCAGGAGCATCGAAGGTCAACAAGGATTTCCTTCCACTCTGTTACACGTGGTGGCGGCCAACGACATAAGCAATTCAGTGAGACTAGCTGGCTCTCTGTATTTCAAAAATCTAATCAAGAGAAAGTGGATAGACGAAACAGGAGTATACAGACTCCACTTGGATGACGTTAAGATGGTCAAATCAGAAATCCTATCCCTCATGATTCAGTTGCCTGATTCGCTCCAGGTTCAGATTGGTGAGGCTGTCTCGCTGATTGCAGAATCAGAGTTCCCCGAATTGTGGCCCGAACTTATAGATGAACTTGTTTCTAAGCTCAATCCAGAGAACATGCACTCGAACAAGGGCGTTTTGAAGGTTGCGCATTCTATATTTAAAAGATGGAGACCTCTCTTTGGCTCGAATGAACTTTACATGGAGATCAACCTGGTTCTTTCCAAGTTTGCACAGCCATTTTTGGAATTGTTGAAGCTAGTCGACCAACTGATTGACCAGAACGCTTCCAACAGAGAGAATCTCAAGCTTCTATTCGACAATTTGCTTTTATTGGTGAAAGTTTACTATGATCTGAACTGCCAGGATATCCCAGAATTTTTTGAGGATCATCTTCAAGAAGGTATGGGCGTCATCCACAAATACTTAAAGTACACCAATCCGCTGCTAGAGGATCCAGATGAAGCAGAAGACATAGATATTGTGACATCAGTCAAAACAAGCTGCTGCGAGTTAATACAATTGTACACTACGAGATATCAAGAGGAGCTAGGAAGCTTGATCAATGAGTTCATCAAGACCATTTGGGATTTATTAAGCTCTATTGGTACGCAACCGAAGTACGATATTTTGGCTTCAAAGTCATTACAGTTCTTGACTATCGTCGCGTCTTTGGAACAGTACGGCAGCACCCTGAAGTCCGAAGAAGCCCTCAAAGAAATTGCAGAGAAAATCATTTTGCCAAATGTCATGTTGAGAGAATCAGACGAAGAGTTATTTGAGGATGATCCGATAGAGTATACAAGAAGAGATTTGGAAGGCTCAGACTCAGATACAAGAAGACGGGCGTCGACGGACTTCCTAAGAGCCCTCAAGGAAAATAAAGAACAAGATGTCACGCAGGTGGTGATGAGCTATGTCAATCACTATCTTGCCAGTTTCCAGTCCAATCCGGATAACTGGAAACTCAAAGATTTGGCTATTTGTCTCTTCAGCTCGATTGCCGCAAAAGGATCGATAACCAACGCAGGAATTACCTCAACGAATTTGCTTGTTGACGTCGTTGACTTTTTTTCCAAATTTATTGCTCAAGATTTGGTGAATCAAGTGTCACATCCTATTTTAAAAGTTGATGCTATCAAGTATATCTTCACCTTTAGAAACCAACTTACAAAACAGCAACTTATTGAGGCATTCCCATTGCTATCTTCTCATTTCCAGGATGGAAACTATGTGGTCTACACATACGCTGCAATAACGATTGAGAAAATCCTATCCTTGAGAAACCCTACCAGCCATTCCCAATTGCTTTTCAATAAATCGGATATTCCGACCGCTGTTTTTAATGATCTTTTGACTAATCTATTCAGGCTTATGTTTAGCAAGGGTGATACACCAGAGAAGTTAGCTGAGAACGAATTTTTGATGAAATGTGTGATGAGAATTTTACTCACTGCCGAAGATTCTTTGGGAGAAAGTGCACCGCAGCTTCTACAACAGCTGATGAAAATCGTCGACATAATTGGAAAAAATCCGTCGAACCCAAGATTTTCTCATTATACTTTTGAGTCAATGTGTGTCCTAATTCGCTACAACAGTGATCAAATTGCCGAAATCTTTGAACTGGTTAAACCATGTTTGTTATCAATTTTGGCACAGGATATACACGAATTCATTCCCTACTCATTCCAAATTCTTTCATTTTGTTTAGAGGTTTATCCACAGTCTTCTAATATGCCAGTGGAATATGAACAGCTGGTTAAACCACTTTGCTCTCCAGCCGTGTGGGAACTGAGAGCAAATATTCCTGCAATTGAAAGGCTTCTCGCGGCTATCATTAGATTCAAGCCTGCTCTATTTTCTTCCGCATCTAGTCTGACGCCGATTCTTGGAGTTTTTCAAAAATTGGTGTCATCAAAGCTCAATGATCACCTAGGATTTGAGTTGCTCGAAACAATTCTGTTGAGTGTGGACATTTCTTTCCTGGAGCCATTTTTGAAAGAAATTGCGATGATCTTGTTATCCCGTTTGCAAACTTCCAGGACCGAGAAGTACGTGAAAAGATTCATTGTGTTTCTGAGTTCAATTTGCTCGCTACCAACGTCCAGCGACCGAGGTTTGAAGAAAAACAACCTTGACTCCTCATTCGCCATCAAGTTCATAGAGAATGTGCAAGTCGGAGTTTTCCAGCAAATTTTGACCGGAGTTATTGCCCCTACTATTGAGTCCTTTAATAATTTACTCGATAAGAAGATTCTCATTGTGGGTCTGACGAACCTAATTACGGAGAATTCCCAGATGATAGGACAAGAGAATTTCAGGCTCATTTTGTCTAAGCTATTAAAGATAACCGCATCTGATAGCATTAAAAACTACAAAAACTTTAACGAGAACGTTGAACTTTTACTTGAATTGGAGAACGATGAGCTTTCGTTTGGTTCTAGTTTCAATAAACTGAACATCATCCAACAGAAACCTTTTGATCCGATCAAAGAATTCAGCTCCAAAGATATCATACTGGCATATCTGCAATCAAAACTGTCATCATTCCCAGATATTCAGAGCGTTCTTGTCAGTCTTGACAAACAAGATCAGGAACTTCTGAAAAATTTGGGGATTTCATGAATCATATATAGTATTGCTCGTAGCAATAAACACCCTTTTGTTTTGTATTATACATCTCTATCGTAAGTTATTATTTGGAGTTTTCGTCGGTTTCTGGTTCTTGTTGGTCGTTTGCTTGGTCATTGTTTTTCTGCATGTCTTCAAGTTTTTCCAGTCGCTCTTTCTCAGCAATTTCAGCCGCCGTCAAAAATCGTCCGCCTTGCCCCCTTGGTCTGCGCATCGCATGCTTATGTCTCGATTCATGTAAATAAGGTTTGCGACCTCGTTGAATCTTCAAATTTTCTTCAAGTTTTGCTCTGGCAATTCTTCTTTTTAAAATGCGATGATATTGTTTAGCATTCACGTAGTAAGGCTGATCTGTTTGAGGCTGGGAGGATACAGATGCAGTGCGGACCGGGTCTGGTGGAGAGGGCGTTGTAGGCAGTGGCGATTGATCTGTCGACGTAGAGGTGTGATATTCTGCAGTCTCTAAATACTCGCCAGATAACGGCTGCTGAGGCGGCCTATACATGAGATCTATGTGCTGTGAGCTCTGCTGCTGAGGTTGGGAAAAATCAGACGACATTGTGGTCGACATTGTCCTATTGACTTCTGCTGCTTTATTATCGGACATTAGAATTTGTAAAATCGTCGGGTCGAAAAATCACAACTTAGTCCTGCCGGGTAACACCAGCATTACTCCTCATTTTATCTTATATCCCCAAATATATTTCTCTCTCACCATGTACATTCCTGTCCTTAGGCCATCAGTCTTATTTTTCTTCTTCCTTCGTCAACCTATTGCCGCAGGTGTGTTAGTAGCTGCTTGGGGCCTGTCTGAATCAGATCGAAACTTCAACTGGGGGATAAAAGATACAGTGAACGAGTATCGACTCCGATTTTTGGGATTTCCCACAGAAAGGGGCATTTACGCGGACTTCAAGAAGATTGACACCGAGCTGAGGAAGTCTTGAGATCTTATGTGCACGATTCAAGTATATTTAACTATTATTGAGTGAATACAGCTTTTATTCATCAGTTATTCGAAAGGTACTGCGCCGAACTATGTACAGAACTTAAAGTCGTTTTGCTAGACGATAAAGATCAAAGATTGCAGCGGGAGTTACTCCTTGTATCCTTCTCGCCTGTCCAATCGTTTCTGGTTGGGTCTCATTAAGCAAAGTTCTTGCCTCGGATGAAAGCGAAGGCATAGAGGAGTAGTCAAAATTAACAGGAAGAAGAAGGTTTTCATCGCTTTTGAAAGCTCGTATTTGGGCGTTTTCTCTTCCTAGGTATCCCTGATAGTCTCCATGAATATTGATTTTCTGCTTGATTTTCCAAGAAAGATCGTTCAAAAGCGGGTTGCTTAATGCGGGAAGCAAAGAATCAAGCGTGATATTGTTATAGCGTAGCAAATCAAAAGCAGACTTATAACTTGAATCTGTTCGTATCTTGATTCCCGTTATGAGTTTCGACCATTCTTGAGATGGAAGTTTATAATCTTGCAAAATCTCAATGCTTTGTTCATACAGTTTCTTCTCGCGGCTGAAATGTTCCCAGCGCTCTTCGGAAACACATCCCACGTCATGACCTTTGCCTGTTAATCTGAGGTCAGCATTATCGGCTCTCACACTGATTCTGAATTCCGACCGCGATGTAAACATCCTGTATGGTTCTTCAACACCTTTAGTTATCAAATCATCTATAAGAATCCCAATGTAGCCATCTGACCTGTCCAAGATGAGTGGTTTTCTTCCTTGAACAGCTAAACCTGCATTGACACCAGCTACAATTCCCTGTGCAGCGGCTTCTTCATAACCAGTTGTACCGTTGATTTGTCCTGCCAAGAACAAACCTTCGATACTTTTTGTCTCCAATGTTCTCTTCAGTTCCCGAGGATCAACATAATCGTATTCAACACCATAGCCAGGTTGCAACATTTTCACATTTTCAAGACCAATGATATTTCTGAGCATGTCTTCCTGGATATTTGCCGGCATTGTGCATGAGATACCATTTGGATACATAATATCCGTGTCCAAACCTTCGGGCTCTAACCACACTCGATGTCTCTCCTTATCAGAAAATCTGATTAACTTGGACTCGATGGATGGGCAATACCGCGGCCCTTTAACAGTCTCTCTGATATGAATGCTCTTGTCCAAGTTGGACAAAATTAAAGCATGCATCGCAGGCGTGGTGTAAGTGGCATGGCATAGGACTTGCTCCTTTATTTTTGGTTTCTCGTTGAGGAAGCTCATGGCCTCTGGAGGAGTATCTCCAGGCTCTGGCGTGACTCGTGTATAATCAACTGATTTTGCACTGATTCTTGGCGGAGTACCAGTCTTCAATCTACCCAAACGGAAGCCTACTTCGCGAAAAGTCTTGCTTAGTCCGTAAGACGCATCTTCGCCGATCCTTCCCGCTGGCCATGATTCCAACCCAAGATGTATTTCTGCGCTCAAAAAGGTTCCCGTTGTAATCACGACCTTCTCGCATCGTATCAGCTCGCCATTCGACAAAACGACTCCAGCAATTTTCCCAAAATCTTTTCCACCCGAAACAAACTTTTCGGCTGATTCGTCAATTATAAGATCGTCTACCTTAGCTTCCATGATATTTAGATTTGGGTAGCACTTCAAAAATTCCTGCATTTCGAGGAGGTACAACTTCCTGTCGATTTGAGCCCTATGTCCCCACACTGCAGCCCCCCTCGACCTGTTGAGAACCTTGAACTGAATACCAGACCTATCAACAATTCTTGGAGCAACACCATCAAGAGCATCAACCTCCTTAAGCAACGTTCCTTTTCCGATGCCTCCCGAAGGCAGGATTACAAGATGTTACGCCAATCTTGGAAGCATCAGGGGTGATCAAGGTTGTAGACACGCCAGTTCTAGCAGATCCGGCAGCTGCTTCGACTCCTGCGTGGCCTCCGCCGACCACAATAACAGGATAATATGGCTTGTTTTGCATTATTCTTGCTAGATCGGCGGTCATAGAAACGTTTCTTGTTAAGAAAAGATGCTTTAGAGTAGATCCATGGATTCTTTGGGAGAGCATTATGTCTTGGCTATTAAGTAAAGTGAAAATAACTTATAAAGTTTTTATATAAATTTTTTTTATCTAGTTTTGCATTTTTCGCTTATTGTGTCACTGAGTTACAATCGTGAAAGAACATAGTTAAAAACTAAAATACACTAAATTAAATCCTGATCGCTATGAATCAATCTTCCTCTTCTTCTATCGGTATTCTTAAAGAATTGTCACTAGAAAGACTGGCATCTTCTATTTGCAAGAATATGTTTGAGTCGAATTGATCACGATCAAAAATATCAAGATCGATCTCTTGATGTTGGCGCGTTTCGTCATGGTTTCTCTTATTTTTCAACACTAAAGGCAAATCTATTTTTTCCATGCGCTCTTCTGACTCAAAATCGCTCAGCGAGGCCAAGGACGCGTGGTAGCTATCTTGTAGGCCTTCAACAATTTTTTTCTCGTTATGTCTATTATCCGCGGTTGGTTCATGTAACTTCCTTCTTACCCTTCTAGATTTTTGGATTTTTTCTCTGTAAAGTAACTTTTCAATTTCTGATATCACTTCGAGATCAAATATTTGTGAACTCAGAGTCAAAATATTGTTTTCAATTGAAGTATTCTGATCCATGATATCGAACAAATCAAGTCTGGCGTCGATGCGGGATCGATGTAGCAATAGTTTGATGTCATCATAATTAACTGTTTTTCTGTTCGCGTGTTGTATGTAACTTTCCAGATCGTCAAGCTCCTGCTTGAAAAACTCTTCACTTATTTGCTGCAATTCAATCAACGTCTCCTTTGCTTGTAATTTTCGTTGGTCGCTTTCTGGTAACACCCACTTGGCTATATTTCTGATCATTGCCAAAGACATTGTAGGTTTGCTCTGGGAAAGGTAGGAGGTTGCCTTCGATCTTTTTCTCACGGTAACAAAGGGTGAAACGCTATTCATAGGATCCACATTAAGCAAAGATAAATCATTGGCACGATCCAAATTGCTGTCATTCTCCCATTTATCATAGACGTTTGTTCCAAAGTTGTCAGTGTTGGCACTCGAAAAGTTGACATCGCTGTTATAATCGTCTATTTCATTATCATCTTCATCTTCATCTTCGTAATCATTTTCTTGTGCTTCAATATATTTCGCGTCAATCTGTTCTCTCCTATCTTCTTCACTTAACAAATCATAGCTGCCTAACTCAATACGATCAATTGATTGCAAGAACGGTTGTTCAGCATTTGAAGGTGACACATTTTCATGGAACATCTCAGTGTTATAGTCCCCTCCATTTCGAATAATGGCCTCCGGAATCGCAACAGTTGAATTCTCGAAAGAAGCTTCGAGCGATAACCTACTTGATAATCTGCCTTTTCGCGGCGTTCTGTCTGGCGTAGCTATTGAAGGTACAAGGTGGGCATCTGGAAGATTATGAGACTTGTTGTTTTCAGTATTCCCTGATTCTAGTTTTTGATACAATGTTTGGAGTGGTGTCTCTCTCATTGTGGATTCTTGTGTTTTACGTCGCTTCCGGTCTTCTTCTTTCTCCAAAGTCAAAAGTCGTCCTAGCATTTGTAGATCCTTGCGGGGCGAATAGCTTTTGGAAACCCTATTTCTGAATACAGAAAGGAGGGTCCTGTGTCGGCGCGGTGTGGTCCCATCTGCGATTGTCTGTAGCGTTATCGGTGTTGTTGGTCTTCTGGGAGTCCTATTGGGGGTGCTTGTTCTAGAAGGTGTTCTGGACGGCGTTCTAGATGGTCTAAGAATGGTTGGTCTTGGAGTAGACTGTATTTCGGGGATTTTTGAGCTCAAATCCGATGACCTCGTATTTTGATCGGTAGTCCTGGGTCCATCAGTAGTATGTAGTGACTCTTGTACATCTGCGTGCAATTGCTGAAGCCCATATAATGGAGGGGCGTCCGAGGGGTGAAGGGGTGAACCCATCTCGGACTCTGGCGCAGAGGCTAAATGTGATTGATTAGTATCTTGGGCGTCGTCATTGCTTACCGAATTGTTCGAATCCATGACTTTGACCAAAAATTGTCATCCGCTATTAGTACTATGTCAGGCTTCAGCTGTTCAGTGTTCCTGGTGATGACTGAATCAAAATTCACTATTACTGACTATTCCAAATGTTCAGTTTGGTTAGTTTTAGATCAGTGTAAAATTGTAAACACAAATTTCACCAGCCTCATGCGTCTGCCACATCAAAAAAAATATAAAAATGAAATATTTTTTTTAGTATACATTATGTCTGACCACGCCGACGATTTGGAAGATGGACTCGACTACAGCTATAACGTTTCAGAGAATGAAGAAAATATCTTAACTGATAAAGAAAGCGAATCTGGTTTTGGCACCAACGATGATAGTCAGACTCCGAATTCTGCATTAGACTCCACAATTACAGGGAAAAAACGAAAGCATAAAAGTGATAAGCTTTCACAGAAAAAAAAGCAGAAGATGGAACTCGACATGCAACAGAAGCGAGACCTAGCGCGAGAATCATCAGAAATAATTTCTGACAGATTGGCAGCGAAGATCAGACAGACAAATCCTGACTTGTCACCCCTTGAGCTCAGTGAACTCTATATAAATAAATCTTCGATCAGAAGCACTCAGCATTTTGTACTTGAGCGGAATCTTGAGAACTATAAAGCATTCATTCAAACACAGTTGAAGAAAGTCCTAGAAGAAAATGGGATCATACTGATAATTTCGTTATCTGCTCTTAGGGCGTGCGATGTCTTTAGAGCTACCAAGACCATCCCGAATGGCTCATTAAAGCTAATTAATAAAAACAAACTAAAAGATGATATCAAGGTTCTATCCAAATCCAAAGCAAATGTGATGGTAGGTACTCCAGGAAGAATTACGAAAATATTGGATGCAGAAGGTTCGCCGCTGACGGTTAAAAAGATAAGTGCCATCATTAGTGACTCTACATTTCTAGATGCCAAACTGCAGAATATTTGGGACCAGAAGGACTCTTTTCAACTTCTGAGAAGGATTCTATCCGCAAATGATAGATGTAAGTTATATTTATATTAGCTAATCGCAGAGATGATTTACCCATAATCCATTTAGCTAGCATTCCCAAAACTTAATGTATTCTTCCGATAGAGCTATTGCTTTTTAAAGGCTGCTGCTTTGTTCCACTCCTTTGTATGTTGGACCGTATAGACGCTTTGTGGATCGTAAGTGTTTTCTTCTCCCTTGAGATATAGATAATACATGATCAAACCATAACCTGCGAAAGCGATGGTTGCATTGATAGAGTGGTTCTTCGGTGTATGGTACCAACCACCTGTTGGAGGATTGACCCATTTTGGGATAAACTGCCTCTTCAGTTGTTAGGAATTCTATAATAAGAACTTACCATATTCGTTCTCAAGTTGATTAATTATCCCCTCATTAAGACTAGGATATTTGGGTATTATGCATAAGTATCATGGACAAAATTATTCCATGCCAACTTTTTTCACGTATTTTTTTTTTTCTCCGTGTTCTATAACGTTAATTGAACTTCGAGTCGTTCTCCTTTGTCATGAAACAGGGGCTTTTTGTGGCCACAAGCATACGCTTTCCAAGATGGGCGTTTGTGAGACATATTTCTATATCTCCTTTACAAAAAGTTGTTGAACAACCCAAAACAAGATCTGATCATAAATTCTCATACGAAAGAGCGAATAACACTCGTGTTGATGGAAATGATTTGCAAACTCCTCAACAACACACCAATTTCGGAGACTATAGAAGATCAGACTATAAGCTGAAATTTTCAGAAGATGAGGCATTAAAGATTCCTGCCATATTAGCACTTCACGCGAGACTGAACCTTTCCCCGGCTTTCAAGAAATCGGTTCTTGTCAGAGCTCTCACATCTAAGATGGAGGGTAACACATATGCAGACAATTTTCAAATGGCACTTTTTGGTTCCAACATACTTTCTTACTATACGACTGAGTATTTGATAACTACCTATCCGAGACTTCCAATTGGAATTTTAAAGGCCGCTACTGACGCATACGTTGGCGACTATGCTCTCCATGATCTTGCTAAGAATGTGTGGGGTATTGAAGAAGATGCTAGTACTAATTTAGAAAAATACCTTTCTAAAGAACCTAAATTATTCAGATTCGGAAGACTGCGTTATGATAGACAAGCTCAGGAAGTTGAGGCTGGTATCACCAAGTTTACCTCGACTTCGAAGACGTCTTTGACTGCTGCTACTGCATATGCTAATAGTGCTCGTGCAATCATTGCGGGCGTTTATGCGGCTGATGGTGAAACGGCAGCTAAAGATTTCATTTATAAACACATTTTATCCAGAAAGGTGGATATATCATCCATGTTTGAGTTTGAAGAGCCAGGAAAACTTTTGGCAAGGCTTCTCAGGACCAAGAATATGGAGGCTCCCATCATAAGATTAATATCGGAAACTGGTAGACAATCCAGTTCTCCAATTTTTATTGTCGGTTGTTTCAGCGGGCAACATCTTCTTGGAGAAGGACAAGGTACGTCCTTGAAGGAGGCGAGAATTAGAAGTTGCGTTAACGCCCTTAAAGCGTTCTATCTTTACAAACCCCTTGAACCTAAGGTTCCAAGTGATGAAGAATTCAAACCCTTGTTTGTGGATGAAGGTGAATCGTTTTACTGAGAGGGCGACTCTCTTTTCAATTTCTTTCTGTATATAATAGAAATAAAAAGAACGAGCATTTTAACTATCAGCTTGGAAGTATGATTCTACTTCGTAGCTGACCGTAGTGAAGATTAGTAAACGACATTAACAGCGACTTTCATGTTTGGGTATTGCAGTTGCAATTGTTCATCCGATGACATACGTTCGACGATCAACAGCCACATGAGTGAGAGACAAGCTAAAGTAGCTCAAATCTTCGATGCGTAATGCTGCACTAATTTCATCTGAGGCTCGCTTAGCTTCTTGAAAACAAGATCATCAATCAATTCCACATTTGAAACGTCTGCGACATTCTGCTTTTTTATGTTCTGCAACAAAGCATAAATTTGCACAGTTAAATGCCTAACTGCAGTATTAGAAGAGTGGATAAATCTGTAGAGCAACACGTCTATTTTGAATATTAATTCTGAGGTAAGTTCTGGTGCTCTAAGATGTTTCCGCAGACCATCTAATAAGATAAAATTGGCTGAATCACCTAAGGATTTCGAATTTTGAAGAGCATCGACATACATATCGGCTCCGTGTATAAGATCCAATGTTTCCGAAAGAGCAATCGACACCTCGTCTTGGCCACTGTACTCTCTGAGATGAGCTAACTCAATTAGCGTATGGAAGATTGTATGGATCTCATAACGATTATTTTCTGTAATGCAGACACGCAGAGCAGACAAACATATAAGAATGCGATCAACAGGTAAATCGGCAGAAATATAAGATATGAGAGTGTTTTGTACCTCTTTCATATCAGAGACATCCCCTTTCGCCAAAAGGCTTGTAAATTGTAACAGCTCAGCTTTAGTGATTGACTTCTGGGCAAGTTTCGATAGCGCCAACTTGACATCCAGGTTATCAGGCCTTAACAGGTCATACCTGAAAGCTTCAAAACCGAACCAGGAATTGATTTCTTCCAACGAACAATGTTGGTCCTCAAAAATCTGAATCTCACGTGATCTTGCTATCGCACTAAAAGGATCAGTAGACTCTATGATCGAATTAAGATCTTCTGATGTCGCAGAATGAGATCTTGACTCTCTGACTATGTTGTCTTTTGCTGTTAGTGTTTTCCTATTATCGGAAATAGTCAATTGGTCTATGTCTGGAGTAGTATCAGACATAATATTTGTCTTGTCAATTTCCATTTTGTCATCTTCCGACATCTCGCAACCCGCTGACCTTTGTTGCACTTGATGGTCCTGAAAAACTTTCGCAATTTCATAGTTAGGCTTGTAGTCCTCACTCTGATTTATGCCTGCTGTGTTTTCATCCAATGTGTCCACGAACGGGTTATCCGAAGTAAAAGGTTGTAATTCTTGAGGCTCGCTTTTGAATTTAGGCATAATCATCGTCATATCAGACTTTATTTTCTTGACATTATCGAAATTGTTTCCTACGACCATAGTGAGTCCATCCACCAGTTGCTCTTCAAACTCTTGTGATTCCAAATTATCAGAACTTGGGGAAATGGGCGCTTCGAAGTTGTTTCTATCTTTCAGGGATAAGCGTTCCTCAAGGTCTAGCTTCAAAGCTCTATCATCCACTTCACTTAGACACTTAACAAATTCCTGTGGATGATGTTGTAAGATCAACTCGAGTAGTAACATAAGCTTGCCGGGCTCCATATGAACGATTTCCCAACTTTGAAATAATCTTAGCAACAATTGCGTAATATTTGCGGACTCGAGCTTCAGCGGCGACTTCCCTATGAGATATGTAATAATTGAATAGCATGTGTCCATGAATTGTATCCTATTCTTAACAAATTGCATAGACAGATTAATGTCATCGCACTTGGATGCATCTATGCATAAATCAAGAACATTACTAATCGCAGCAACCAGATCTGGAATCTTCAGTAGTTCACTGATCATTTTGAGAACAGGCTCGCTGAGAACATTGTCAATGTTGTAGCAGCATATCTCTCGCAGGAAGTTTTCAGGTTCTAAAAGATAGCACATCTTTTTCAAGCCTTGCATGTCGCCCAAAATGGGAAAGAATGCTGGAGGGTTGATAACAGATAATCTATTGACAAGATAACTGAATTTATTCGATAGATAGTCGAACTCTTCAGCCGCCAATATATTTAGCCCTTCAATCTGTGCATGTCTGTCGTCCGAGGAAAGGAGCTCATAGATGGTCCTGAAACGTTTTTCTGTTTCTGTATCTTGGTCATGATGCTCCGCATGTCTTCTTATTTTTTCCATGGGCATATTTAAAGTGAATGTGTCTGTGTGCTCCTCTTTCTTCTCGACCAATTCTTCATTCTCTTTCTCGTTGTTCAAGACATAGCTTACTTTAGGTTCAGATGAGGCGCTCCTTCTGGAAGAGCAGAGCTCATTTTTATTCAAATTGTCCGCTGAGTTCGAAGTTCGCTTGTCGTTTGCTGCTCTAACATCGCTTACTGGTGATTTTGAGCCATTCAATTTTTGAGCTTCTCTTTGCTTCGCTATTATTAGATCTTTCACTGAGGGCCTGTTGCTGAGCTTTTGCTTAGGTATTGAGTCTGTTTGATGCCCCATTTTCGGCCTCGATCTCTCTAACGCCCGCAAAGTGCTGGCGTCTAGGTGGCTCATGATTCGATTGCAAAGTCCAGAATAGTGGGTATTGAGACACCAAAATGCCGCCCTCATTGAATCCCTCACAGTAGGCGAAGGATCCGCAACACCTTTTGCTATTATTTTCTCAATCAGGTCTAAAAATCCTGGATTCTCGGTGACCGCCCTGTTTTCCTTATACTTCAAAAGTAAAATATGAGTCCAGAGTCCAGAATATGCCCTTGGTTGAGCGTTTTTATCCTGTGCAGCAAGAACGATTTGATTCAATAGCCGATGATTGTAACTTGAATGTAACAATATCCCAACTATTCCAGCATTTGCGTTTTGTTGTGAAATGGATTTTCGCGATGATGTCAATCTTATCAAAGACGAGAAAAGAGAGTCAACTAGTGAACCATCCAGATAAGGCCCCAAATAGAAACCCAGTTCTTTACAGAGCTGGCACCCGTGACTTGATAGGGTTGTTCTCAAAGAAGAGACTGCTTTACATATGCAATCTTTCTCAACCTTCAAAAAATGTGCTAGAATATCCTTGTACTCGCTAACAGAATTCCCTCTCAAAATTGAACGGAGTTGTATTATAGACTGTTCCCTTTGGTTCCAATTAAATTCTGTCTCTTTTCCTTGAAAAGGGGGCAGCAAAGACTCCAATTTCTCCAGCAGCTGGTCACTGGAAGTATAACTCAATGGTCGTATAGAATCCTCTGTGGAGTATAATGGTGTTTTAGCGACAAGTTCCATAAGATCAGGCTCAATGTTTTGGCTGCAAGCGGCTGGTCTTTCGTTATCGATGGGATCTCCAGATGTTACTGTCTGTTTAAATTCCCCAGAGCTTACCCGGTGCTGAGAACTAGATGATCTTTTGCTTGATGATTGCTGCGAGGGTATTTGTTTTGTCTTTTGTCGGTCAGAGAACTTGCGATCAGATCCTGCCTTTGAAACGCCCACCTTTCCCAAAGCTTGATAATTTGGTTTTCCTGAAGTTGTCACTTTTATGGTTCCAGAGCTAATAAAAGACGCTTGGTTAAAAGCTTTGATGTAGTCGGATACGAGACTTTCGTCAATGTGCATAAGAACTCTCGTTGCCTGACCTCTGGATATCTTGGCCTTAAGCAGCTGGCTTACCAAATCGCTTCTAGCTGTCTTGTTGTTTGGATTCACAACCTTGAAGACAAGAAGTAGTAGCTCTACCGCAGTGCTTGATACTTCAGTGTTTGTGTCGTCGAGTAAAGCAACCGTTTCCGGAAGAAAGGTTTTGAAAATGAACCCAGGTGTATTATCCACTATTTCACGAAGCATTTTAAGCACTTCATATCTCACTAATGAATTTGAATGATGAAGCCCACATGTTTTCAGTGTTGTTTCAAACTCTTCAGGTACAGCTTGCCAATATGTCAGCAGCGCCTTTTTTGCAGTGTTCTTCAGTGATAATTTTGGTTCACAAAGTCGATCAATTAGGAAAGGAATAACCTGGAAGTCTACTAGCTTTAAAACAGTAGGATCCTGTATGCTTACCCGTTTCACCAAATGACAAAGGGTGGAAAATGCATTGATGGCGAGAGCTGGCTTGTCGAAAGCCAAGATCAATGATTCAAAATACCTAGGAACATGAGAAAGATTCACTAGGTCTCTTTTGATATGTGCTTTGAACTCAAGAATTAGCCGAGACAGTTGCTCCTCATCGTTTGATATTACGGCTCTAAAAAGAGTATCTCCCGAAATATTTGACATGATATGCTGATGACTGAGATACAAACAAAGGGGCTATAATATATTTATTTAATTTGTAAACACGAAAACACATCAATTTTGCACAGCCTTGTCTACTTAGTTCTCTTACAACTCCCTTTTATTCATTCTTTATATTACTGACATTCTTCGTAAACGGGTATCAATGTTCTACCTGACCTATGCTTGACACCATTAAATGCGATGGCCAGCTTTGATCCAAACTCGCTTGGTTGACTCCAACCTATTTGATGTCTCTTCAGCGTTATTCCATATATGCTATGATTTTGAACCGCCCTCAAGAGATGAAGCCCAATTCCCAACCTCCTATAGTTCTTGCTCACGTAAATGCGCGATATCCCAACAAACAATTCCGTTTCTTGACCTTGTACCAGACTGCCCGTCTCCTGCACCATCCATTTTCCTTTTGATACTCGTTCAAAGGAGCATAGTGCCACGGCTCTATTTTCAACCAAAAAAAGATACACCTTCCCTTTATTGGGGTCTTCTTGCCAATCCCGATTCTCAGTAGGGGCATTCAATATTTTGTTGATCATATTGAGGTATTCAATTGCGACTGACGCTTCCTTGTTTGATTTGATATTTACCTGTACAATCTGACCATCAATTCCCGCCTTCAAATGACACTCCTGTATATTCATGCCGAATGCTTTGGATCCAGCGCCTAGTTCAATTCCTTGAACGGCGTTTTGATGGTATTTTTCATGGAGTTGACGATCGGGTTTTAAATGAGGAACATAAGACATCTGACATTCCGTGCATATAATCCTGTTCATTGAAGTCAGAAAGTGACTCTGCTTGAATAACCTACTTTTCTGTTTCTCATTTTTCGACAATTTCTGAATATGATCCCTTGAGTATTTACAGGAACCCTTATCTTTTGGTGACTTCTTGACCATTGAACAACGTGTTTTTTCATTTGAATTAGCGTTGCATCCTGCCACGGCGCTGGCAAGCTCATGTTGCTTGGGCGAGTGTTTATGAAACAATGAAATTATATCTCGTCCCATGGTTATGACGCTTCGGTCGCGTACATAGAAATTAATCCCCACGAAAATTTTGCTGTTAATACGGCAATGTCAGCATACAAAAATCCTCACCCTAAATTTGCACATCTTCTTCCCACTTCAGCCAAATGGAAGCACTTGATTACAGACTGGCTTCAGGAGGACATTCCTTCGTTTGATTATGGAGGCTATGTTGTTGGAAACAATAGTCAATCTGCTACTTTATATTGTAAAGGTGATGGCATTATCTGCGGGATGCCTTTTATTAATGAGGTTTATGATCAATGTGGCCTTGAATACCACTGGTATGTTGAAGAAGGTGTGTTGCTGAAGCCCTCTGAGACTGATTCGGGCAAAATTGAAGTTTGTAAAGTGACAGGCCCTGTCAAAGATATTCTGATCGCAGAGAGGCTGTCTCTTAACATTCTCTGCAGATTAAGCGGAATTGCAACTCGTTCATTCATTACCGTTCAAAGAGTACGAGAAGCGGGTTACAATGGGATAATTGCTGGAACGCGTAAAACCACCCCAGGATTAAGGCTGCTGGAAAAATACGCAATGCTTGTAGGCGGGGTCGATTGTCACAGATACGATTTGTCATCTATGATCATGTTGAAGGACAATCATATATGGGCAACGGGATCAATCACAAAAGCCGTGAGAAATGCAAAGAGTGCTGGTGGATTTAGCGTTAAGATTGAAGTTGAAGTTCAGAACGAACGGGAGGCCGAAGAGGCAATTGAAGCTGGTGCTGACATTGTAATGTTGGACAATTTCAAAGGAGCTGAACTTCGAAGTGTTTCGCGATCGCTTAAAACGAAGTGGCAAGGAAAACGTCATTTCCTTTTGGAGTGTAGCGGAGGGCTGACACTCGAAAACTTGTCCGAATTTCTCTGCAACGATGTGGATATATATTCTACATCATCGGTTCACCAGGGGTGTTCTACGATCGATTTTAGTCTAAAAATTGATAAGAGTGATTAAAGAGTATTTTACAACCACATATATTTATTATCGAACACTATTGTATACTTGTACTCCATACCAGGTGCTATGTGATTGTCTACTGCTGCTCCTTATTTTGGTAGTTGCTGGCTCTTCTCCTTCTGCTGTTGTTGCTTAGCAACTGCATAAACAATACCTGCAACAAATCCGATGAATATGGATGAGATAGAGAAGAAGTTGATCGGAGCGTCGAAAAAGATCAACCCACTTAAAGCAATTGGTAACTTGTTCAAAGCGCCCACCATCGAATATGTAGTAGATGACGTGACTCTGATACACCAGCCTGAGCAATAGGAGATACCAACGGATGAAGCTCCAGAAAATATCATTGCAAAAATCACGGAGTTTCTATTAGCCTCAGGGAAATTGATAGCCACATTCTCAGGAGACCAGTCCTCCAAAATAAAGGAAGCAACCAGCAAGATTGGGATAGATAGCAAGTTGTTGTAGAACATAGTGTCAAAATCTTTGAAGTTTGTCAACTTGATTCTCTTTCTCATACAAAGAACGAAAGTTGCAGAGGAGAAGCAGTTCAAAAACATCCAGAAATAGCCAACTCCAAACACTACATTTCCAGTAGAGTTATCTTGGTCACCATAGCATGCAACAACCGAGGAAAGAACCATCAAAATAAATGATCCCAAAGCCATGGAGGTAACAGATCCACCGAACCAGAGCACTTCACCATATGCGATGAGAATGATAGTCAGGTTTTTGAATATAGTGTAGACTGGAATTGTCAAGAATTGCAAAGCTTTGGAAGATGTGTAGATCATTCCGACCAAAAGAAATGCAATTGGTGACCACTTCTTGGCCTCAATAGAGTTGAACTCTCTATAAGTGATGATGCCAAAGAATTTTAGCACTGAAATAGTAAGCAAGCAAACAATCGACTGCACTGCAAGCAGGAAGAAGTTCAAGTTAAAGTCGCCAGACACAACGTATTTGTTGGTAACTGTCATCAGAATGGACGATGCACAATACGCGAAAATGGACACCGGACCTGAGTTTGCCAACTGACTCAAAAGAGAGCTTGCTTGTGGAGGTGGTTGAATAGTAGCGACTGGTGGATCCTCTTTTTTCTCAGACATGATACAGATGAAATTTTAATCTTGGAAAGTAAAGAAGAAAAACAAGTTATGTTCTTCTGCCACGGTTTTTAAAATTTCTGCAGGCCAGCCTGGCAAAATTTACCATGAACGTTTTTCTCTGATCGTCGCTTATCAAGCATGTGTTTTATTAATTGATTATGAGCGAGCGGCATAATTTGATACGAGAGCAGTGTATTCAACCATTTTATAGTGCAAAATCTTGCGTATCCAGTTGTTGTGCCATCTCCGCTAGCCGTAGCACTGAGCTGTAGCATGCGTATTTAAAATGAAATTCGTACCTTAGGTAGAAATACTTCAGGTGTGAGGTGTCAGTTTTAGCGAGTCAACAAATATTCTATAAATCTGCTTCCAGGAAAGAAGAAATGTCGGACGAAAATGAACTGAGTAAAGAAGAAAGACTTGAACTTGCAAGGAAGAAGTTTGAAGATCTCAAGAAAAAGAAGAAAGGCAAGAAGAAGGGAAAAGCGAATGTAAGTGCCAAAGAGGAGGAAGCCAAGACAGATAGCAAAGAGGATACAACACATGACGATACTGCAAGCCAGGAGGATTTCCCTCAACAATCAACACAAAAAATATCTACAGCTACGTCCTTGTCTGTGGCTTCTGAGACAGAGACGACATCTCACCAGAACTCTGAGGGAAAGGGTGACTATGCCACCGATTTTCAGCGTCCTCATCAATCAGAGACCCTAGAGATTGACAACTCCTCACACACGAGCCCGCATGGAACCAATGCCAGTGAACACAGATATGAAGATAGCGAGCTTAATGATTCAAAAAATCAGGTTTCAGTTAATAATAGCTCGTTGATGAGTCAAATTGAACAGCTAAGCTCAAAACTTGAAGAAGCTACCACCCAGATAAATGAGCTGTCGAACGAAAACTCTATTCTCAAGTCAAATGAGAGGAGCTTGAGATCGGAAATTGAAACTTTGAAAAGTGAGCTAAATTATGAGCGTTCGTCAAAAACTGAGCTGAGTCAAAGACTAAATATGCTAACCATACGTTCAAACAAAAATGTGGAAGATCAAGATCAAGATATTGACTTTATACAACACAATGCCGAGAGCCCAAAGGATCCGGCAAACAGGTTTCCGGTGTTCAACAACTTCAATAACCACTCCAATGACTATCTGGATATTGTGGACGTTAGGGAACGACTTTCACAGTGGAGAGGATGGAATGTCGATATGAGAAAATGGAGGAGCGTGGGACAGGGGCCATTGCTAGAACTATAGCTTGTTAACTGCCGCTCATGCTTCTAATCTATGGTAGTTCATGAAGATAGTATTAGCGCTTGCCTTTCAAATAGGCCAGAGGTCCGTTGGAATCTACATTGAAGCTTACCAACAACAAAGAGTTACCATTATCGCTGAGGTGTATTCCATGCATATAATGTTAGGCGACATGACGCATAGCTGTTATCACGATTTCTGGTTTTCATACGAGAGGGATATTAATTTGTTTGCATGCGGGCCGATTCTCTGTCGGGCTCACTATGACCTAAAGGATACTTTTTAGATTTTGGTAAATATGGCTCAGTGTATCCTAACCTCAAACTGTCTATTTCAGGCTCTTTATATAGCGGTCAATATTACGTACAATTCGAATATCTACAATCCTGCGGTTTCCCGGGTGTTCCGTTATGTTGCCTGGCCGAGTATACAGTGTCCAGTCCAATCGCGGTTTTCTAGCATTGTATTGAAAGCAGTGACTATTCTGTTAAAACCAAGGTCTAGTTTTCCCAAAATATTCGCAAAAGCCATAATTCATACCATAAACAAATTAGATGACCAAAAGTTTCACATCACAGGTTGATCACGGAGAAGATCTAGGTTGCTTTCGATATTACAGAAATGACTTAGCTTCCTGTTTCAAGCTGATCCTGAGGGCAACAGACAATCATGGTATATTATTTTGCTTTGCAACGTTGGTAGTGTCATCAACGTCTCTTGTGTAGATCGAATGGCAAAATTTCTAGACATGTAAAATCTGATCAATGCTTGCTCTCTCAACAAGAAGGATTTCGAACGCAGTTTTGAATCTTCGAACCCAATTTCGGTATGCGTCTATCAAACGCAGCTCTGCGAAAGTGATTGGAATAGATTTGGGAACTACGAATTCAGCAGTCGCTGTGATCGAGGGGGAGAAGCCTAAAATACTGGAAAATCAAAATGGAGAACGCACAACTCCTTCTGTTGTGGCCTTCACCAAGGACGGGGATGTCCTCGTTGGGAACCCCGCCAAACGACAGAGTGTTGTCAATCACAAGAATACATTTTATGCGACTAAGCGGCTCATCGGTCGGAAATTTCGTGATCATGAAGTTCAAACCGATATTGATAGGCTGCCTTACAAGATTGTCGAGCATCACAATGGAGATGCTTGGCTTCAAACTACTATTGGGCAAGAATTATCTTACTCACCAGCCCAGATTGGAGGTTTTGTTTTGAGAGAAATGAAAAGAGTCGCAGAACTTCAAGTAGGAGAAGAGGTAAAAAATGCAGTGATAACTGTCCCTGCCTACTTCAACGATGCACAGCGGCAAGCTACCAAATCTGCAGGTGAACTTGTGGGGCTCAACGTGGTTAGGATTATAAATGAGCCAACAGCAGCATCCTTGGCATACGGTATAGGCGGACAAAACAAAAACAATGGAATAGTGGCCGTCTATGATTTGGGTGGGGGAACGTTCGATATTTCTATACTGGATATTGAAGATGGAGTTTTTGAGGTACGGTCCACTAATGGAGACACGCACTTAGGAGGTGAGGATCTGGACAATATTTTGGTAGAGTTCATCATAAAGAAGTTTAAACAAAAGACTGGAATAAACATCGGCACCGACAGGCTAGCTGTACAAAGGATCCGCCAAGCAGCAGAGAAGGCGAAAATTGAATTGTCACATGTTCGAAATACCACCATTGATCTGCCTTTTATTACTGAAAGCGAGAGTATCAGCATACCTTTAACCGAGGAAGAGCTTGATAGTATGAGTTTGGAGCTGATTGACAGGACTATAGCTCCGGTTAAAAAGGCTCTCAAAGATGCCGATCTGAAAGTGAAAGATATTGATGAAGTTATCCTTGTTGGTGGAATGACTAGAATGCCGAAAATCAGAACCACCGTGGAGAACTTTTTTGGCAGAAAACCTACTACGGAGGTGAACCCAGATGAAGCTGTGGCTTTGGGTGCTGCAATCCAGGGCGCTATTCTTTCGGGAGAAGTGAAAGATGTTTTACTTCTTGACGTCACGCCGCTTACTCTTGGTATTGAGACATATGGAGGTTTATTCTCTCCACTTCTGCCTCGTAATTCAACTGTTCCGTGTCGAATAACACAGATGTATTCAACTGCAGTTGATGGACAAAACTCCATCGATATTAATGTTTATCAGGGGGAACGGCCTCTAGTCCAGGATAATATTCTCATTGGACGTTTCAAATTAACTGATATACCACCGATGCCTAAAGGTGCACCTCAAATTGAGGTCATGTTCGATATTGATGCTGATGGGATCATCAAAGTAAGTGCTTATCATAAAGAAAGTGGAAAAAAAGCTTCGATTACAGTTTTCGGTAAAAGTGGGTTGTCTGAGGAAGAGATCAAGCTATTAGTTGATCAAAGCAAACAGAGTACAAAACAAGATCAAGAAAAATTGAATTATTTGAAACTTGTCAACAACCTAGAGCTGATAGTATTCGATACGGAACAAGCGCTCAAAAGCATCGGAAACTATGTGAGCAATGAGAGTATGTCTACGCTAAACCGAAAACTAGAGATTGTCAAGACAATGATTGACGATTCCAGACGAGGCGACTTATTTGATGCCGACCTCATCAAGGCTGCACAGGAAGAGTTACAGGCAGAAGCTTTGGAGGTCATACAGCAAGCTGCTGAAAAGAGTAAGCAGCGCAAAAAATCAAGTTAGTAATGTTTTTCAAAACGTTTAACATGGTCATATGTTGTAAACTGGACAATCGGAAGAAAAGTAGAATGCACTTCCCAAAGTAGATATTTTCTGAACGCGTCGTGTTTTGAAAAAAAGATTTCAGCAATTAACATAGGTGGAATAGTCAAGTCTGTTTCATTATCAATCGCAAAACATAACCTGTAATAACTAGGCGTGCCCTTCAAATTCACTCGTGCTCTTCTACTACAGGTTTTGTCACTTAGACACGAGATTAAATACTGACAACACAGTTAAATTAGCGAAAACTTGATTCAAGATGTATAACCATGCCAATTTATCGGCTTCATCTGCTGGTTCATATTCTAGACGATTGTCTTCGAATAATCCTTTCAGATCTGCTGTCCTTCAAGAAGAGTCCAGACATGTTAGTGATGACTCAAACTATAAACGCTGGTTAGAGAAGCACGCCGAAGAAAACACAGATTCTGACAACGAGAATTACCCCCCTCTAAAGGCCCTTTCCAAACCAAAACTTCACACTGCCGGTTCGGAATCGTCAATGTAAGTATTAACTAACAATAGCAAAGCATGGAAAGTTGGGGACCCACTCGATAATCTTCTGTGGTATTGTTGTGCGGGTTAGTTTGCGAATCAAGGTCAGGGAATCCGTGTAGTCTGGCATCAGCTCTCATTCGTTGTATTGAGCATAATATTTGTCTGTTTTGTCTACAAAAATGGTGATGTACTCATATTTCAAAATGAAGAGTATAAAGCCTATGGAGTTTCAACCGATCATCGTGGCCATGGATTCAGTGGCAAGCACCTATACTGTGAGCTTTCTGCGCATACGGTATGAGTAATTGCCCTTTGTGTGCCACACGAGAGAAACAAGGATTTCCCTAATTTAATTCTGCAGGCTGTGCCTCAACTTTGTTTTGCTGTCGCGATATTCGAAGTTTTAAATTACTAACTTTTACAGTATTCATTCCAAAATGTCCAACAATCCATTTACAGAAATGCTATCCCCTTCCTCAACAGGCACTGGAAGTATCCGAAATCGCTCTCAAAGTAGTTTGGCCAAACCATCTAATCCACACGGAAAACTGCATAAACAGTCCCATTACGACCCGGAATTAGATTACTATGACGATCATGATTTACCCCCTCCTTACGATGAAGTGACTGATAAATATCAAAGGAATGAGTACCCTAGAGATGAAAAGGTGAGACAGAGCAGTGACTCCAGTTCAGGAGAGTCTTCTCCCAATCCTTTCCCTGTGTCTTCTTCGGTCCCAAAGCAATACTATAAGCCTCGTAAAGATTCTAACGGCAAGAGGCTTGACACTGAACAGATGACCGGCACAGTTGTTACAAGAATCTCTTCGGATGGAAGAGTCAGATCGAAAAGCGCAGGCGAATCTAGTAGACCACATAGATCTGGTGAGCATAGACCGTCGCGCTCCCAGAAAGACCGTCGATCGCACCGTCATCATCGGTCAAAAAAGCACACCGTGATGGATAAACCAAAGAATCTTGATACGATAGACAAGTTGGATGTTACAGGTTTTTTCTCGGGTGGTGGGTTTCATCATGATGGTCCCTTTGATGCTTGTACGCCTCACAGAAATAAAGATTCAAAAGCTGCCCCTGTTATGGCATTTCCTGTTGATGGACCAAATAATTCTATAAAAGGAATGGCCCCTAAGAATTCCCGTGATCAGCAAATCGATATGGTTTTTGGTTACAATGAAGAAGACCCTATATACACATCCAAATCACCAACTAACCAAAACCCAGGAAAAAGCCCTTACAGTAATGGAGTGGTTGTGAAAAGAGCTTCAGCCTCTAATAGTACATTTTTGGATTTGAAGCCTAACCCAAATGTGGTCGCGTTCGATTCTAATGTGAAATCAGCTCCTATTCATGGGGATACGACACTGGGCTTAGGCTCTTCTACGTTCCTCGACGGAGCTCCTGCATATGGAGCCCAGGAGAAAAAAGAGGGTGGTGAACTGGGGAGAAAGAAAAGTCTTGTTGATAGACTTAAGAAGAAAGATGACGAGACTACAGGTTTGCTTAGAAGGGTGAAAAGCTTGAAAGTTTCTAGACGATAGATCAATATGTTTGTGACATTGTCTCCTTTAGGTTCGAGTTTGTTTATTGCTTTAGTTTAAAAGTACGTTGGTCAATTGATTTCTTCATTGGGAGTGAAGCTTTATGTTAGTTTTCTAGTTCTACCTCTAGTTGTCGTTTGCAGCGTAAATTTCATGGTATGATTACCAAATGATGATGCTATTGTAAAAAAAATCAATTGGTATAAGGTTATACGGTGGCGTTGGAAACAATCTATGGATTTTAGTAGAAATGTTAACCCAATTGTATTCGTCAAATCTGATGAAACGGGTAAAGCACAAACCCCATATTTATCTGTGCATGAGTGGTCAATGGAAAAAATTAAAGTCTTGAATAGTATAGTGGAGCAGATTAATACCAAAGACGACTGCTTTGAGGTACAATATAATTTTACCTCTCTTAGCCAGCTTTGGAATGTATCGAAGAAAGAGATATACCAAAAGGTCGTCGAGCTTTATTACTCACAAGAACGGTCTTCCAAGCTTCCTAGTAAGCAACTACCAGATGAACTTCACGAGAAATCTAGCCCCTTCAACTATGAGCAAGGTCAAACCAGATCTTCATCTCATCTTGAACTACTTAAATTCAGAAGTTTATCCTCTACAATAGACGAATCACAGCTGCGAATGCCAGCTGCTAGAAGCGACAGGCAATTCGCTGATTCACACGAATTCGGCCTGTTGGCGGAGACAAACGACGACTCAGATGGGACTACAGAGACGGAAAATAAGTTGAACATGGAGGCAGCATCAGGCTTTTTGTACCGGTCCAAGCTCACAGAGTATGTCAACACAAGAGACAACGATCATAGTTTCGGTTCCGATGATGACAGTGACATTCTCATTTCGGGTCGAACTGAAAGTTTAACCAGTTCTTTACTCGAGCAAGAAATATTGAACAGGCTATGATCTCTCTGTATTCGTAATTTAAGATTTGAAGAGTCTCTTGCGCGACAATAAAAAATTGATTTAATCTGCTGGGTTAAATTTAAAAACAATTGCGGAAATGTCCCTACGGAAGAGTTTATACAAACAGAGTCTGCGTAACTCGGCCTTCGCTCCCAATGCTGGAGACATTAGTGTGGAAGACAGGTACTGGATGTATGACTGGTATCATCCTCAGAAGGTGAGCAAAGATGTCGGCTCATTTCAACAAAATACATTGTCTGCTCAGAGCCCATCAGGCATAAATACTCCAGTTGAATCAACCCCGCAGCCACAACAATTACAGCATCAGTCGCAATCTCAAACACCTCAACCTATTAAAGCATATAGGTTCAAAATTAAGACTTGGGTATCAGTCGCGAATGATCCACTCAAAGACTGCTTGGATGAAGACAATGATACAGCATTATCTCTCTCTAACTATCCATACTCGGAAAGCATTATATCTTCAAGAGATCTTCCATCTAATGCAGCAGATGGCTTGACCGATGCAGATATCAAGTCCGCTGTCAGTGGAACTGGAGATGGGAACAGACTTTTTTCCAGCAGCGCGGCACACGATCTACAGGAATCTAACAGTACATCTACTGATAAACCGCCACTGCAAGATTGACTCTCGAAAGAATGTGTTTAAGCTGTTTATCGCTGTGTGCCTGCTAATCGAGTTCTATTCAGCGCAATTTTTTCGTTAAACTACATCTGTGTATTCGTGTAAATGGATTTAAACTCAATTTAAGATTCTTTTGCGCAGCCTTTTTTATTGAAATCTACACTGAACGCAGTTTTAGCTAACTTGCTAGAGATGGCATAAGCACTTAAGTTTGACGTTTATCAAAATAGTAAGTTGCAGTTCAACATAGGTTTATGATGATAGGAGGATGTGTAATGTGGACAAACAAGCATAGAGGATTTCGTACTTCAATGATTTCCCAGTATTTGGATCAAAGTTTGAAAACACCTTAAACCACTATATTTTAGATCCATGCTCTCACGATCCTTAATGCGACTGACAATTCTTTATTATGCGCATCGGATAGAATTTTGTATTTGAAAAAAAAATATTAGCATGCTCACTTTCTGTCCTTACTGTTCCAACATGTTGGTTGTCGCGCGATCCGAAACATCTGGAAGTAATAGTTTTACTTGTCCTACTTGCCCTTATGAGTTCCCAATAGTTGGCCTTCAAATTTATGAAAGAAAAGAGCTACCAAGAAAACAAGTAGATGATGTTCTTGGAGGCGAAGGTGCATGGGATAATGTTGACCAAACAGTTACGCAATGTCCAGTGGATAGCTGCGGGTTCGATAAAGCGTATTTTTTCCAGCTGCAAATTCGATCTGCTGATGAGCCTATGACAACATTTTATAAGTGCTGCAGATGCGGTCATCGTTGGCGTGAAAATTAGAGATTATCCTTAGTATCTACTTCACAACTCACTATCTACTCATCAAATGCATTACTCCGACAAAAAAATTCAGGCTTTGATAGCATTGTTTTATATAATTATTAACTTTCTTACGCTTCGTGTTATCGGTTGTATATAAAAGTCATGAGTTCTGGCTACAGATACCACCAATAAAGTTATAAATATAGCAAGAGCCTTTAAGAGTTCACAATATATTAGTCTTCTAAGTCTCCAAATATCTGATCATCATCTTCCCTATTATCTCTTGGTACGAATTCTTTACCAAAATCTTCCTCGTCGTCATCGTTCTCACTCTCCCCGGTTAGAGAAGCATTTTCCTCTGCTTGGGGCGCTATTAAGCCATCTTTCCCATAGTTAGAGGCTTCAAATTCAGATTTTTCGGCTTTTTCGTAGAGAGTTGCTTTTCTTGGAGTGCTAGAGATAGAGGCTGACAAAGTCGATGGCGGATATTGTGATAATGAGTTTTTTCTAAGGTTGGTAGTTGTGTAAACTGGGACTCTTGAAGATGCTCCAGTTAAAGATCGGCTGAGATTGGAGTGCAGCTGAGACACATTATCTGGTCTGTTGTATGGTGATGATCGAGAGGTCTCATTGCCTTCTTCGATAGATAAAGGAGAAGTTGATGTATTATTATTGTTTTGAACCTCTGGAGATGGTGAAATGAAATCCTCAGTCTCTTTCTTAGAAGAGATACTGGAGTCCCTTATTTGATAGTGATATCCACGGAACCCGCTGACGTTGTTTGTCGTAGGAAGTGTATGCGAAGGAGGCGAAGTTGAAGGGTCATGTGCGTACTGAGTTTGCTGCAATGGCTGACTTGACTGTGAATATTTCGGGTGTTGAATATAAGGGGGAGGAGGTGTACTTAACGATTGCGAGCGTGATCGGAAACCTCCGCTTTCAGAAGAATTTTCAGTCATACTGCAAAGAATACTGGCGGCTTCCAATAATTGAACCTGTTGGTGTTTACTGATCAAAAGCTTCTTTGTCATATTCCATTCTGGCGTGTGTTCCCATAGATGTTTCGCCAACGATGATATGTGTTTGTATCCTTTCCCGCAAGCCTCACATTTCAGCTCCTCTTTCAAACGTCCAGTTTCGCCCTCCGAGATTCGCCGCACAACGAACTCCCTGCTCAACATTGGAACAGACGATCCGAGATGCGATTGTTGGTGTTGTTGATGAAAATGACTATGGATTGGACCTCCAGTGTGGGGAGAAGACCCAATAACTCCTGGACTCATTGAGTAGGTATTCATAGCCCCATTGTAGGATGAAGAAAGCTTTTGAGAATTTGAAGAAGTGCTGTTGGTACTCTTTACAGGTATGGTGTAAGGTGCGGTGGAAACAGAAGAGCGTCTAGTTGGAACATTATAATGATACCCATTCGTTGATGATCCACTTAAGCCTGTCACGGGCCGTGGCG
Source organism: Ogataea siamensis (assembly GCA_030574315.1). Classification (NCBI taxonomy): domain Eukaryota; kingdom Fungi; phylum Ascomycota; class Pichiomycetes; order Pichiales; family Pichiaceae; genus Ogataea; species Ogataea siamensis. Next base: position 493,743 of record JAJMET010000006.1, read on the forward strand.
CTGAAGTGGGACTTTGTGTGGAGTTAAGTACTTGAGGACTCTGATCTGGTTGGGATGAAAGTCTTTGATCGAATGACATGGCAGACCCTGTCAACCGTTATTGGCTTCTGATAGTTGATGAGGATAAGACCGGAAACACAAACCCAGCTGCCTTTACTATTTGATAACAACTTCTACCTTTATGAAACAAACTTCAGTCTTGCTGTTGTCGTTTCTTCGGAATGAATTAAACTGGAACTCGTTGATCTATGTTTATAGTACCTGTGAATATATCATACAATTTTTTTTTTTTCAAGTCAACTTTTATCAAGAAAATTTTAAAAAAAAAATTTTATCGGCTAATAGTAGGTAGGTGTAAGGGTGACTCAATTCGGCTTGGTAATGTAGCAACTTAAGGGACTCTCGTGGCCTCAAAGTTGATCAGTAAAATGACTATTCGTAGACATGGTGGGTACGGGACGTCCATAGGCAGGCTCTGGCTTTTTAATGACAGTAACTGCAACTGGTTGGCAATTTTGCATTTTTGCTGGTTTCATTTTCTAATGATAAGATCGGAGTTTTAAATCTATGAGGGTTTTGAACGTCCAGATTAAAAAGATAAATCTGGTAGATGCTATCATGTTAAGAAAGTAGTTACAGTAACTAAATAACAGTACTTCTAAAGGGCTATATGTTTAAGCCGCAAAAATTGGGAGTAAGCGATTGCGATAGTGTAACAGTCACTCTTAATGCAAAAATCTTGACATGTCTGCCGTACCTCAGAAATTTTCATTCATTTGTTCTCGTAGTCAAAACTGATCTCTTTCAAATGAGAGATAATCCCACACAACTGTGAAAATGGTGCTGCAATTCCTCGAATGACAAGTTTTTTCCAATCACCACGAGCTTGCTGCAGGGCAATCTGGGAGTTCCTTTACCATCTTCAATTCCCTCTATGAATTCATATGTTTTTCTCACAGCTTGTAAAACCGTATAGCTGTTATTAATGTATATAAGGCCCTTTGCCCTGTATATCTCAGTATTGCAGGAAATAGCCTCATTTTCATTCCAGAGTATATCCTGAATGAAACATTCAAATTTCTCAAATTGATCTTGCGTTAGCTTTTGAAAACTTAGTGATATGGTCTGCACATTTGACGTGTTATGATTCCTACTAATACTAAGGTATTGAGCGACATCTTTGGTTTCGTACGCATGTAGGTCCAGTATTTTGGAAAGATCGACATTACCGTACTCGGTCCGATAAATAGGAGCGAGTGAATTGATCGAATGAACCTTGTTTTCTAGATCCTCTAAAACTGACGAATTGTGCTGCTGGTCTACTTTGTTCAGTAGTATGACATCTGCCATCGCAATCTGAAGGTGCGCAATTGTGACATTATCCCCATCCGTTTTAGTTTCATTTGAATCTATGGTTGTATCAGAAAGCCAATCTTTTATATTCTGAGAATCGAGAACAGTGATTACGCCATCAATGTATACATTCGATGACAGTGCATCATCCAACCAAAACATTTTAGCTATTGGAGCAGGATCGGCCAGCCCAGTAGTTTCTAAAAGAATATAGTCAAATCCCCTCCTTCTAGAAATCAACCTTTCTATTGCTGCAACCCCATTATCTTTAACGGAGCAACAAAGGCATCCATTCCCTAAATCCAGCCATTCCTCATAATCCTGGGAATAACCGTTTTTCACGGTCAGAGATCTTTCGATGTCAACAGAATCTCCAAATTCATTCAGTATCACCGCAATTCTCCGATCTCCTTTTTTAGCAATTTGCTCCAATAAAGTTGACTTCCCTGAGCCCAGATATCCAGTAACTATCGTAATGGGAATTTTCGATTCCACGGTTTCTTCAGCAAGACCAACATGTTCCCTGTACTGTATAGTTCTCGTCTCCTGGCTAGAGTACTTTATGGGATCTCCTGCATCCGTTACCAGTTCCGGGATTAGGTCAGCGTCATCCATTTGTTTGCCTTTAAACCTCGGTTTAGACTTCCAAGCCCACGCTATCCAAAAACAACAAGAAACGAAAAAAATTAAGCTGAGATAATTGTCAAATGAAGGCTCATATACTAAAAAGCTTTTCTCCAGGTCGCAAACGAATGAGATTTTCATCTAATTTTAATGACTTAATACTTCTACTGACTATCATCTATCACGTTTTAATCTCGCCCTACACGAAAGTTGAGGAATCTTTCACTATACAAGCCGTCCACGACTTGTGGAACTATGGTGTTCACAATCTGCATCTGTACGACCACTTTGAATTTCCAGGTGCCGTGAAACGGTCTTTTGTGGGCCCTCTTATACTTTATCTGATAGTGAAACCCTGTGCATATTTTGTGGATCGCGTCGTTTCCTATGTTCCTGTATCCATGAAATTCAATGAGCTCACTCAATTACAATATCAACTTTCCACAAGACTTGCCCTGGGAGTTTTGAACGGTATGGCTATGACATTCCTGCGACATTCAATCCTGAGGGAAAGGACTGTTTTGCCTAATAATGAAGGCCGAGTTTTCCATTGGTTTGGGATCTTTCAGTTATCTCAGTTTCATTTTATGTACTATGCCTCGCGAACTTTACCGAACTTTGTCGCCTTGCCATTAGTGAATATTGGTTTATCCCTTATATTACGTGGAAGGGTTACACCGGGTGTGTTACTCATCATTTGCACAGGTATTATTATGAGAATTGAAATCTTGCTTTTTGGCAGCATTATCTATGCCATTATACTTGCAAGAAAGCAAATAGCACTGCACCGATCACTATTTTATGTTGCAATAGCTTCTGTCGTATCAGCGCTCATTTCTTTGATTGTTGATTCTTATTTCTGGCAAGAAGCTTCCTTCCCTGAAGTCGAATCCTTTATTTTCAACGTGTTCGAGGGGAAGTCAAAAAATTGGGGAACAGAGCCATTTCATGCCTATTTTACTCGTTACCTGCCAAAATTGGCTATGCCACCAATCATCATTTCAGCATTTTTTGGATTGTTTATCAAGAAAAGCCGCTCAGGAAAGACCCAGAGTATCATTTTAGCTTCATTTATCTTTATCATTATCATGTCTTTGCAACCTCATAAAGAATGGAGATTTATAGTGTACGCTCTACCTGCAGTACTCTTATCAGCGGCACATCTTATCGCAAAATATGAACTATGCATGACAAAAATTTCCAAAATTACGATTCGTGTTGTGTATCTGGCTGTCTGTGTTTCCTATGTTGTCAATGTCGTCGGTGGTTTCATTTCTAGTTTTAACTATCCTGGTGGAGATGCACTACAGTTTCTAAACCGAAAGATAACTGACCACATGGCTGGACATCTAAGGTCCACTCTAATAGCGACTCACTTAGATACTAAAGCGTGTATGACAGGCGTGACACTCTTTGGAGAAATTAAATCGGACTATGTGTTGTATGACAAAACCGAGAATGATTCACTTTTGGCTGATCCGACCTTTTGGGAAAATTTCACATACGTGGTGACCGATTGCAATTCAAGCCATATTCCTTCTGTCTCTTACAGCTCGCCGTCATGGAGTCTCGTTAATACCGTCAATGGATTCCAGGGTATTCACAAAAAGAAATTCATTGATGATGTCCTCTCTATGATAAAAAATCCAAGTTACTATTGTTTTCAGTTGTTAATGAATGTCAAATCCCGAAACTACAAAGGCGTTATGGGATTACTCAGGTCATATATAAAAACGGGCCCTGAGATTTGTATATATCATAATACCGGTAAAAGTTGGTATATTTAACATATTATACGGTTGATATTCTCCTGTATTTGGGGCCTTTGATGGAAACAAGAATTTTGCTTTTGTATCTAACAAATGTTATTGCAAGTAAACCAGAGAAAACGACGAATGGAAAGATTACCATATGAGGGCTCGATGATGAACTGATATCACTATCAGAAAGGGTTTCATTAGTGTCACCAGTTTGTTCGACGACTCCTTTGGAACCAAACTCTTCTGATTCTGTCTTAAATTCGTCATCTCCGACACTTTTTCCATGGTTGCTGTACTCAGACTTGTCTGCATCGGCGTCTATCTGAGAATGATGACTTCCAGTATTTTTATCATCCAAAGCAGAATCCGGAATACTATCGTCCTTAGAGGACTGAGATGATATTGGCCGGTCTGTTTCCTCGTTGACTTCAGCATCCTGCTTCTCGCTTGAAAGCAATTCCAAAGTTTGCCGCTTGACGTTAGTTATTGTCACGTTCTCTAGCGGCCTGTCGGCTATATCCGTTTGAACCTTTTCTATTTTGTGAAAAGTCTCAAAGCCATCAATAAGCTGGCCAAAAACTACATGCTTCCCATCTAAAAAGTTTGCAGAAGACGAAGTAATGAAGAATTGAGACCCGCCTGAATTCGGCCCACTATTTGCCATTGATAGTCTTCCAGGCTTGTCATGTTTGAGTTCAAAGCTCTCATCGGGAAGTGAACCTTTTTCTTCTCCATATATGGAGTGGCCTCCTGTTCCATCTTGGTTCTGAAAATCTCCTCCTTGTATCACAAATCCATCTATTACCCGGTGAAAGTTCGTATTTTTGAACTTCGTACCTGATAGTTCATAAAAATTTCGTGCCGTTTGGGGTGTCACCGATCCGAATAAGCCTAAAGTTAAATTCCCAAGTGGTAAATTGCCGTGTTCAATTTCAAAAATCACTATGTGACTGAAAGCGGGATCTATGGACTCAGCAGATAAAACAAACCTTGCTAGGTAAACCAAAAGTAAGGTCAAGCACCTGGACTGAAACAACATATCTCGAATATTTTCACAGCTGCTTGTGATTATACTTTATTTGGAATGTAACTCATGTCTAGATTATGTAATGAAATGCGAATTTCAAGAAATCACCACAAATTGGGCTTTATTTAGACTAGTAATGGTCGAACATGATCGTCTGAGTAACTAATGCGAGTGTCGCATTTACTTAACCTGGCAGAATAAGGCTGCGGGTTGAAAATAGGGCTTACTGAGATGAAGAGCAAAAGCTGGGTATTACGCCAGATGCAGGGCATATCTATAAAACAGAGGCTCGTTTGAGTGAAGGCACATAAGTTCAAAGGATGCTAAATAAAAGCACGGACAGTTATCTTCAAACTACGGAAATTTCCCTCCAGTTAAGAAGAGCCATCCAATGACGGATGGAACTGGCCTCGGAAGAGACAAATGATCAAAGTAAAATATCTTGCTTGTGCGTACTTCATCGTAGCCGTCGATCTACTTAATACTGCTTGCTACAATACTCAATGCCCATACTACATCTTCTGCGACATTTGCTCTCTTGTCTCATTGAAAATGATGACTTGATAAAACGATACACTTGACAGGGATTCGGCGAATTGGAAGGTGTTTAGAAGTGGATCGGCAACGGTGTACTTCTGCGGTATATATAAGTCAGTCATATTTTTAGTAGTCGGTGATGCACAGTGTAGCAGGTACTGCTATAAGTTTGACTGAATTAGCTATATGTACTGTATTTACCTTGGAATGTCCGTCGGCGAAATCGCCCCCTAAATTCCTATCTTTATACCGCAACCCTACGTCGTTATTCTATCAACGACTATAATTTCTCCCGGCTGCATTGTATTAAATCTAGGCGTACGTCGTGTTGATTATAACAAGAGCCTCATTCAACAGACCTAATTCCGTTATACACTTACGGTATTCTATGTTACAATGGATTCCTATTTTCTGACAAAGTAATTGGGTACATAGAGATAAAATATAATCAGTTCTACCAAGTAACACCAGTTCTAGGACGAAAAATTTAATCGTTTGATCTGTAAGATTCCTTTTGTTCTGGGGTTAGAGACTTCCACTCTTCAGCAATTTGCTTCATAATGGCACTATTCTGGCTGAAATCTTTGACCATCCGCTTTGGATAAACAGACATGAAAAAGTTCATATACGGTGAGCGAATAGTGTATTTCTCCTTCCAGGCTTGAAACTCTTTGGCGTACTTGGCGGAAGCTTCTTGGTTTGATTTAATAAATGGCTCTTTAACTTCTGAAGATGCCGTCTTCCATTCAGATGCGAATTTCCCCAGAAGGTCTTTTGGACGAGTCTCCTTATCAGTATTAGTTGCAAACTTGTGACTGATAAATAGCTGATAGGCAGTTTTGGGGGATTTTGGTTTGTTTTGGAGCTTGATTTCCTTAAGCTTAGCGGGGGAAAGCTTTCTTAATTCTGCCTTAGATAGCTCCTGAAACAGGTTGTGTTGAAAAGAAAAACAACGGCCCAGCGAGAGCGATGGAGACATTCTTTGTATTTCATGCTTAAATGGGAGTAAGTTAGCGATATAATTCATCATCAGTGGATGTCTAAAAAAGAGTCAATGGTTTTGAATCAAAAGTTGGGACGCGAAGAAAAACAGAATATATAACTTCTGTAGAATGTGATATTGTTGTTTATAAATATTACCTTGCGCGCCACCAAGAACAGTTGTACAAAAATAATGTTTCAAAAATTAAATTGGGGTCAACTGGGAATTGAACCCAGGACCTCCTGCTCCCAAAGCAGGAATCATACCACTAGACTATTAACCCAAATCATAGAAAAATAGACGCCTTTTATGCTATATCGTTTTAACCATCCTGTTCGCTTGAGCTTCCCTGGCCCCCAATTAGAAAAATTAAATGCTGTCTGGCCATACCAATTGTCATCGCTGCTATCTCTTCTGTCTTATTACTGATAACGTGTGTGAATCGTCTCTTGGCACCAAGTTTACTTAATTATACTTTGCCTTCACTCGAAACATTCACATGACAATCTGCCTCTATCAAGTCGGCCTGTCTGCAAAGATACGTGCAATTTCGTATATATGGCGGTATGCAGGTGATGCATATACATGCAAAGTTTAATATCGTGGTATAATATTAAGTGGAAGGCGCTTGTGAATCGGTATAATTTTGATCCAAACAAAAATACGAGATCCTAATATGCATTGTCAAGCCGGTGACTAAGATTACGATCTGATTGATAACAATCTATTCATTGTCACAAAAAAGCATGTCTGTTCAAGACCAAGCAGTGCTGCAATCGCCCCTATTTCCCTGGAATTTCAATTGCTAGACTTCGATCTACAATGCATTGGAAAAGTTCTCAAATGTCTTGACAGAATAATCAAGTCAAATTCACTAGCCCCTTAAAATGAAAGAACCTTGCATGCTACCATTTAATCAGTTTCTAGAAAGGTCGTTTTGAATGACGGAACAGGAGGCTTGTTTTTTGATGTCTGCGTGATATTTGTGTCCACTTAAAATTAAACTTTTCCTATTTTTTAAAAGTGTAAGCGCATATCAAAATTGCTCGAGTCAAAATTAAAAGCAGTTGATATGGAGCACCAAGAGAGACAACTTTCCTTCAAACTTGGTTGTGCCTCTCTAGAGTCATTTCAGATATTTTTTTTTAAAAAGATCGTGTATTTAAACGACGCTGACCAAATTTGCTGCATGTATTCGGTATACTAGTCTCCAGTATTGAAGGTTAGTTCTTATCTGCATCATCTTCCGTACCCAGTGCTTGTGTGTGGAAGGTGATCATATAAATAGTAAAAGGAGTAAATTCATAACTGGAAAAAACATCACTAATAATGCTCTGAAGATGTATCTATGTCCGAGGTTAACCATGACAAAGCTAATAAGCCTATATGTATGTACCTATGTGGTAAGTCATAAGAAGAAGATTATATTGTGACCTTATTCATTCCTGTTTCTTCACAAATATGTTTGTCATGAGAGGTTATCAGTGGCTTCACAGTTTATAATTTGGTACCTCATCTAAATATCTCTCACTGCAAGTATCTAATTTTGAAACTTATAAAATTCTCTTACCATCACACCTTGAGTCCTAATTTGAGTGGCTGATCATCGACTTTCACTATATTTATAATTGGTAAAATTGCTTGTTTTAGCACAGTATCTTTGTTCTACCAAATTCTAGAAGATCGAATAACTGCATCATGTTAGATCCTTGGCTTCAGATTGTTCAAAGGTGGAAGTCGTATATTTCAATAACCCCCTTATTGATACTAAAATGTAACTATATAAAATAGATGGATACTTGCACATTGTACGAGTGGAAATGTCATGCCCAGATTTATTGTTAAAGTACAGTATACCACTCTAATATGATTAAAACATGCCTGAGACTTCATCATTATAACAATCTGTATTACTCCAGAAGCACTGTGATAGGGCAGATACATATGTTCCAACATTTCCCCATCTTGATATGTTGATAATTTGAATGATTTGACGTCTCATACAAAAATCAAGATTTGTATTTTGTGCATTGGAAGCTGAATATAATAACATAGCTCCACCATCCTACTGCGGATCACGGTACGTCTAGTTTTGTTTCTATCAGTACAGTTTAAGGGACTGAAAACGCCACTGAACTATTAGCGGGTCAGAGATAATCTCACACGTTTTTATTTACCAAGTAATCCATGTGTGTTTTGTTAATTCACGAAAATAGTGGGACTATGATAGAGGCTTTGTACTGCTGACTGCACTATAGGTAAAATTTTAATCAGAGCTTCGCTATAGTAGCTAAGACAAGGTTTTTGCAATGTGATCAGGACTGAATTTCTTAGATGAAAGCAAGCTGTGAAGATAACCAAATAAAGCACCAACTCCGGTATGCAGCATACAGAGGGACACTATCAGATACTGATGCGCCAAAGCAATACTATTTTACCACTCACAGAAAAAGTTTTGGAGATATATAGTGGCTTTTAAGAGGCGTGATTGGGTAAAGCCTTCTCTTATAACGTTAGTCTGTTAATAAATAGTATTTCAAGTGCTAGATGAGTATTGATGTAGAATGTGTTGAGATGTTAGTCGAGACTATGTCATGTGATTATATGCATGATAATGCAGATGATACATGTGTATATGCAGACTTGAGTATCTTGTATCACTGTTGTGTGAGAAGTGTTGCAGATTCTACTATAAGTACTGGGGCATTTCTCACCTTGATATTCGAGCAATTATCTGATCTGAAGTCTACCACATATACCAGCTAACATAAATCTCTTTAGTATCATTAAGAAACATGTCCACTGAAGAGCAATCTATGCTACATTTACAATAGAATGTACTGTCTTAGCATCTTGGATTGAGTGAAAGGAGGATCGATCTGTAGAATCTAATTTAAAATGAAAAGTTTTCTTATCCTGGTGCTCAAACCATTATGCAACTACTATTATGGTTGTTAGAAAAAGCAATCGCATAGCTCATTCTCACTGTGTGGTTATTTTAGTGAAAAGCAACTCCTGCACGATCAGAATGACTTCTAAGGGACAAGTCATGTCAGGTCAATTTCTCTAGGCTACTAATTGGTGAGGCGGGCGCAATCATAACTCTATCTTAAACTCCCGTGTTCAAGATCACCTAGTATGAAAAACCGAGAAAGGCTTATGAAAACCGATTTCTTTGCCTATTGATCACTTTTACCACACAAGCAGAAAGCCCTAAAAGTAATCATGTCATGGCCACAAAATGTAGGTAAAGGTATGAACGAAATAAGTCATAATCAAGGGCGTATAACATGTTGAGCAGCGCGCTTATTTAATTTTCTTATCTTGCCCATCCAAAGTTTCTTGTTGCAAAATAATTGACCTTCAACCTCCCGGTATATATGACGTGCTAATGACATCTCTTTTTTTGCGTACCTGACTGAACTTCTAGCTAGCACAAATCCTGACAATGTAGCTTGTGGCCTTTGTAGCGCAATCAGATTTTCTATTGATATGATACACACAATGTCACGTGACCACGGCATATACACGCATCGCATGCATGATTTTACATACCTTCCGAAGATAGTACCACAATTGACTGAGAACACCCTCAAAGCTTGGTATGAGTGTGGACGTTTTTGTCCCGCTAAAGATAATTTGATGTAAAAAAAAGCTTACAATGTAATTTTAAGGATGTTTTTTCTCCATCATTAAGCAGTATGCGCGCTGAAGGCAGCTACACTTACCTTACATACCATGTCCTTCAATGAATATAGTACGTATCGATGTGAAAAAAGATAGGTAATGGCTAAAATTCACCATCACTGGTTTTGCGATGCACCAGTCTAGAGATTATATTTGATCTGTTAAGAGTGATCCCCATGTCTATCGAATACTTATAGCTCCTCATCCATTAGAATCAATGCAATTAGCTTCGGATGAGTTCAGCAAATCTGTTCATTCCAGTAAACCATGAATAAGAAAGGTTATCACATAAAAGCCAATTACTGCTTAGTGATAGATGACCTCAGAGAACTAAGAGCATTTTTTTAACATTGTTCTACTAAAGCACAAAATAGACTTGGTTTATCCAAACAAATCTAATCTTTGGTTAGACACCATAATTTAAATACTCTATGCATAATTGTTACATAGCATGTACGCGACCGCGCCACTCATGTATCAGGTAAACATTAGTGCATGTTATTGAGCGATGGATGCTGACAAAACGAGTTTAGCTCTTTAACTCACTTGCTGCTCTTTTCAAAGTCTGGTTCATTATTGCGAAGCTCAAAGTCAGTAGTACTGTAGGTAACCATACTTTATAGACTTGCAAACCAAAAAGTTAGGAGCTATGTTTATGTATTTCTGGACAAAGGAGGCTGCTTTGAGGTGGTCAACCATAGTTGATTAAATGTTACGAATTCTGTATTACGGGTGCTTTTAAGCCTACAACATAGTAGTTTTACAGCCCAGACTCATTTTCATATTATTTAAGCTAAAATGTTAAACTGGAAAGCAGATAAGTATTCTCATAGTTCTGTCGACAATTGCACACAATCGTTGGGACCCATGTTAGATAAATATGACAGTTGTTGTTGATATGTTAGTCGAGACTATGTCCTGTGCCTGTACGCATGATGATGCACATGATGCATATACATATGCGGACATGAATATCCTAGTATCAGGTTTTTATGAATGGTATCACGGAACTTAAGATATTAGGTATGAGAATAATTCTCGCCTTGATACCTGAGCAATCATTTGATTAGAAGTCTGCCCGTCATCCTGTAAGCCCAATTAATAGAGGTCCATTCATTATTAAAAACCATGTCCCTTAAAGAACAAGTACTACTACTAACTACAACAAAAGCTAGCAAACAAGCTTTGATTAGTTTACTTGCAGCTTTTTTCAGTAAAGGTGTTTTTTAGTATTGGATGGATCTGCTTATACCATTTATACAACCAAGTACTCATACATTAGCGAGACAGATATGTTACTATATGTATAGTCATGCGTACGATTAATAGTCATGCAAACATTCCTGTCGTGATAATGATTTCGATGTTGCAAAACTCGTCTAAGGGATTCACAGATTACATCCTTTTTTTAAAGATAGTGAAAAGACTTTCTTTAAATACCCTGTGTATGACTTTTTTTACATGAATAGATACCAGCCTCATGACAAATAAACATCAAATAGCCTGCCTACCTTAGCCAAAGAGCTACAGTAGAAGACAGGAAGCAAAACCTTAAAATTTTGTGGAGCATAAAAAAGGACTGATAAGAGTAAGACAGTGACAATAAAAAAAACACAAGCAAAAAAGTAAGCTTATATATGTTAAGTTTCGTTTAGAGGAGGCTACATATGAAATTAACGTAGAAATATCAGTTTTTTTGAATATTTCTTTATAAAGTAAGCTGTTTGGTCTCGTCTCGTTTTCGTGTCAATGATTGCTTATTTATTACTTGCACGAAAAGTCCGCTAACTTGTCCTTGGCTAAAAACCAAAGTTTGACCATTAAGCTCCAATTAATGCGTCCTGCTGGTCTTAGCTTGCTTGCTAATATCGTCATTTTTAATTCTTTCAACTTTCATTTGTGCGTTGATGTGAATGTAACAGAGCTTGCTCTTCAGTGGACATGTTTCTTAATGGTAATGAGTAGGCTTACATTAGCTAGTTTATGTAACAAAATCTAGATCAGATGATTGTTCGCACGTTAAGATGAGAAGATCTCTGGTACTTATACTAACGTCTGTAGCACTTTTCACACAGATTTGATACCCCAGGTGTTCATATCTGTCTATATACATGCACCATGTGAATGATCGTGCATATAGTCAGATGACACAGTCTCGCCTAACATCTCAGCAAATAGATCTCCGTTGAGCAAAAGATCAAGCTTTTGATCGAGTAAATGATTGGCTATTAGGAGTATAAGCGCTCTATTACTCATGTTACAATTTGAAATTCTTGTCATTAAGTTTTAAGAATATATGTTGAGATGTTAGTCAAGACTATGTCATGTGATTATATGCATGATAATGCAGATGATACATGTATATATGCAGACTTGAATATCTTGGTATCAATGTTGTGTGAGAAGTGTTACAGATTCTACTATAAGTACTGGGGCATGCTAACATAAATCTCTTTAGTATCATTAAGAAACATGTCCACTTAAGAGCAACCTATGCTACAACTACAACAATATACTTGGAAAAATATACATAGCCTTATATGAGACTAGCCTAAAGTTCTCTTTCAAAACGTTCTAAAAATATACACATAATTATGTACTCTCTACTCTGCTGATAACGGGTTTGTTCTCGAGCTTGCTACTGATAGAAAGTCACACACCATCTTCCGAAAATGATTGAAATCATTTCTGATTGAAAACTTAATTTGATTTCTAAGAGTCTCCGGCTTGTGATATGTGCGTCTAGATTCAATTCTATTAACGGCAGTTGAATTTAGTCTAGACTAGGGAACTTGGCTATTTGTATAATGCCAACAATGCTAAATCATGTAATCTGTGCTTACGTCTATCATTGATAGACTGAAAAGTATTTTCAAAGTAATGAATGAAGCATAGGAGTTCAGCCTCTACCCAATGGTTAACGTAGGGTCTGACCTTGAATTTGAGACATGTAAGGTGCGTAGCATAAATTAACTCAATCACTAGGATGCACATCTACAAAAATCAGGTATTGCCACATTTAGTGCGAACAGTATATAAGGCTGCGTCTTCTAGTTTTAAAAATTACTATCTAAATGAGGTTGCTGGATTCCGCAAGAAATCGAGATCCTTTTGGAATTCAGAGTATAAAATATAGTGGGGCTCACAAATTAGAAAGTTTAGATTTTGTACAATATTCGACGAAGGTGTCTGTTTCGCTGATCATGAGGGAAGCTTATGAATTTATATCATATCAGCTTCTTCAATTTACGTGCCCACACTTTATATGTTATGCCATGTTAGATACCATAATAAACAATCTGATATTAGAGTTATATTATCCATCTCCCAGACAGAAATGGTAAGCATTCTTCAAATTGAAACGTTATCTGATCATAATATATTATTACGGATATTTCAGTTGTTATTTGCTAAACAGCTCTTTCTTTGGATTTGCCAGGGAGCGAACCAGCCCTGTAATAAACCTTGCCTATCAGCCGGATAAAATTTCTTGTTTGTAAGTTCAGTGGCTACAAACAAAACAAGCATTGACGATGAGGCACATATGATTCAAGTTGTTACTTGAGACTATGTCATATGGCTATATCACACTGAGTCACACCATAATTGCTAGCAGCCCACTTTTAGTATCTCGGTACTCAGATTGCGTGAGAAGAGTCACGAAACTTAATGTAGTATAGGGACTCTTCTGACCGCGATTCTTGAACAATGTCTGATTGAAGTCTTACCATATAGTCAGTTGACATTGATCTATTTTTCATTCGTGGTTATCAAGATACATGCACATTGAAGAACAAGCACTGCTGCATTTACACTAATCTATAATATACCACATGCCCTATGCAGGCGCCCGATTGATACTGATTGATATGGGACCAAAGATGAAACAAGAGTATTTTATTTTTGTAAAACAGAGTGCAAGACCAAATATTTTATCTTAAGCAAGTATCTAGCTATTTGATATTGATACTTATAAACAAAGGAGATCCATGGCTGAGAATGTATGATATTCATTCAAAATAATCTAAGGTCAACATATATTTACCTTTTCATGCCAGAATAGTAAACGTATCCATTCTTGAAGGGGACAAAATAATTGTCACAGACTCACTATCCAGCTATCTTATATCGACACTATGTTCAAACGAGTCATTAAGATAAAGATGTTCAGATCTCAATATCGATTCGATATATTTGTCATATCAAGATATCACAAATGCTAATTAATATAAGAGCGCAAATCGTATATTGTCGAAGCATGTTCAGATGTTAGGCGAGACTGTGTCATCTGACTATATGCACGATCATTCACATGGTGCATGTATATAGACAGATATGAACACCTGGGGTATCAAATCTGTGTGAAAAGTGCTACAGACGTTAGTATAAGTACCAGAGATCTTCTCATCTTGACGTGCAAACAATTATCTGATCTAGAATTTGTCATATAAACTAGCTAATGTAAGCCTACTCATTACCATTAAGAAACACGTCCACTGAAGATCAAGCTCTGCTACATTTGCAATATTCACCTGAATGAAAAGTTTTGAATAGCTTAATCTGGTTGCAAACGGAGAATCTTATCACCAAAAACTTGGGGTCCACCGGAAGGATTCTTGTCTACTTCATCTCTGCTTATTAGATGAATAAGTGTTGAGATATTAGTCTATAGTATGTCACGTGACTATGCAGAGATATGCATCTCCTGCATAAATAATATGTGAAACAAATCCTGATCAGTTAGGATTAAAGATAAGTTTCAGAAAGCACACTAAAGATTTAGAGCGGTATTAGAATCTACTATAAATACAGTTAGATTCTCCCTCATCTCAAGTGAACATTCAATTGATAAGATTTACATATAAATCTTATAAATATAAGCTTACACAACTACTAGTATAAGGTAGAAGGAATATTAAATTATCTAAAAGATGACAACTTAAGATCAGTTAAAAATAGTGTTCCAACAATAAGACAAAATACTTCCATTTTTGTATTGACTGTCTTGCGTTGTGAAGTAATAGGCGGATGAGGATATAGGTTCACAGTCACTTTTCACAGACCAAAAAAGAACGTTCCAGTTAGTGGATTATTACGAAAACAATATCACGATTGGTCTCGGATGTACTGATTATACCGTGTTACGTGGTTTATGTATGCCTACGAAAATACGCAAAATACCTGCATCGAATCGACTTGATAAAAATCTATATGTGATAAAAGTGTCAGACGCTTCAAAGAGAAAATGGTTATGCTGCCCTTTAATATCATTATGAGTGTAAGCTAAATTTTACACTAAATTACCACCTAACTATTTCATATTTATTGTTATTAGGGAGCTACTAAAATAGATGATGTCCGCTTAAAAGCATCCAAGACCATAGCAGATTTTGATGGAGCTAAATTTGGAGCTCATCTTAATTGATACTACTCATTTTATCTCTTTCTGATGAAATTGGGTATCTTAGTGATAAAGGACTAGGTGTTGGAATGCTAGTCGAGACTATGTCATCTGACTTCATGCATGAGAATGCACATGATGCATGTATATAGATATACCTGAATACCTTGGTATCAAGTGTAAATGTGTTGCAGATTTCAATATAAGTACTGAAACTCTTTTCATCTTGACGCCCGGACAATAACCTGATCTGAAGTCTACCATATAAGTCAGCTAGTATAAGTTTAATCATTACCGATAATAAGCGTGTTCACTGAAAAGCCAGCTCTGCTACATTTATAACATGCATAGATACAAGCAGATTTTAGTATCTCGGTCTCGATATTGAGTCAGAAGATTCACGGAACTTAATACAGTATAAGGAATTCTTCTCGCCGTGATGCTTGAGCAATACCTGATCGAAACCTTACCATGCACCCAGCTGACGTTAGTCTGTTCATTATACGCGACCAAGAAACATGCGCATTGAAGAACAAGCACTGCCACATTTGCAACAAAATCTGCGCTTTCAATTCATTTATCTATTTTTGCAGTGTACCTCCTCTACCAAGATACCACACATGTTTTCTTTTAGAGTGTAAAGGTTATGATAAAACAGTTTAAAAAAAATTATCGAGGACTTGATTAGTAGGTTTTTTCATGGGCCATAGAGAGACACTGTAACTTGGTTTAAAATTTGTAATGAGTGAATATGACTTGTCTTAGTAATTAATTCAGCAATAAGTATCAGTAAAAAGTAGGTAGATGTTGCTAACACAGATTCAAAAATTGCATACTCATATTTTTTTTAATGCATAATTAAAGTTAATTGGCCCCTCAATCTGGATCAGTTGGAATTCATGCTAACGTCTGAAATTATCGTCTATGCAAGTATATGTTGATTGAATCACGCCTTAAAGAGTAGTTCATTCCAACAATACTATGTATGCGAAGAGGTTTTCCACCAGAATGAAAAAGACAGTTACATTAATTAAAAATAAGACTACAAAGTTTGGTATCAATTGGGAAGCAAAGTGTAATAATATGTATCAAAAATATATCACTCAAAATTATTTTGAACTAGAAATTAAATTTGAGTGTCTATCTGAAAGGACAGTTTGACGTCAGAACGTAAAAAGTTAATAAGAATGAACTGCACAGGCTCCGTATATCCACGACTGTACAACCAAGAAGCGCACTGCTAGTATTCTAAAAAACTCAAATTTGAAAGACGTGTGCTCGGCAGCATTCGTTTGTCATACTTTGTCCGCAGCATTTGGGCGTACCTGTCAATCTGTGGGCTTGGGTCTTCCACGCAATTGGAATAAGTGACTTTGATGAAGCCTCCCTGAACAATAGAATATAATGGTAGCTAAAGATCCTGGAAACATGCTTTTGCAAACACATACAGTTGTCGATAGGCTGCTTGTATGTTTGAGGACTAATCTGTTGAGATAAAAGCTCCTTGCGAAGATCTCTCTTTAGCTCAGTTGGAAGAGCATGAGACTGTAATAGTTTAGTAATCTCAGGGTCCCCGGTTCGATCCCGGGAGGGGAGAATTTTTTTAGTAAGAGATTACTTACTATGTGCGCTAAAATTTTTTTTACCGTCGACGTGCGAATATTCCTGTACGAGATAGGTAATTTCAAAAAATTATTGGAACAGTAGAATTAGAAAGTTACACTGCCACTCGTTCCCTTGAACAACAAGTGCGCATTCATTTTTGCAATCAATATGAACGACAATGATGATGATCTGTGAGTAATACAGCCCTAATATTGGAAACGCGAACTAACAATGTCAAGCTCTCTTTCGGCTCATGCTCTTGCCGCATTAGCGGAGTTCAAGAATGAAGAACAACAACGTCTTGAGAGGTTTGAGGCTCTTAGAAATGAAGCGGAGGATGGCTTCAATAAGCGGTCAGTCATGTCCATAGATGACTTTCAAGAGGATTGGCAATTGTCACAGTTTTGGTACAGTGATGCTACTGCCAAAATTCTTGCTGAAGAACTATTGGATGGGGCAGACTCTACAACTGTCATATGTATCGTGAGCGCGCCTTCCGTATATGCAGCCATTAAAGCTCGCGATCCTAGTGAGCTCCCTACGAAAGAAATTTACCTTCTTGAATTCGATAAGCGATTCGAAATTTTATCTGGTTCAAAGTACTTTGGCTTCTTTGACTACAATCAACCCTTGAATGTTCCTGATCATTTGAAAGGTAACTGCCATAGACTTCTGATTGATCCACCTTTTTTGGAAAAAGACTGTCAGAAAAAGTCTGCAATCTCTGCTAGGCTGTTACTGCATCCAGATAAGTCTTTAAGGACTGCAAGCAACTGTTTGAAATACAAACTCATTACATGTACAGGAGAAAGAATGGCAGAAGTTGTTAAATCCAGTTATCCAGATGTTCAAATTACGACGTTTTATCCTGAGCATAAGAATGGATTAAGTAATGAATTCAGATGTTATGCTTCGTTTGAGGGAAAAGCATGGTCATTCTCTACGCATTGAGAATTGACCAGTTTAAGTGCATCTCAATACAGGTGAATTGGTCTTAGCTAGTTATGATACGGTTGCTCGTCAAGTTTAAAGACCGCAGCTATGTCGAATTATCCGCCACATGTATTTACATCTAATCGATAAATTAGCCACACCCTGATTTCATATAAAATAAACACATGCAAATAAATAAAAATGACTTATCTTATGTGGTCAATAAATATTGCATCATCGTCTGTTTGAAAGAAATTTTAATCCAGCAAAGATAAACAAAAGCTCAGGACTGAGGGAAGTAAATATCGCATACTAGATCGGGGACCAAATGCACATAGTTTTGCTGCGTCACGCGACTAGGGCAGATGAGCGGGCTCGGACAGTCCAGTTCCCTGACCACCCAGCCTACGATCCCTCGAAATGGCTAACGACGTATGATCCCCCATTAGACCCATTTGAGGCCCCTAAAGAACTAGAACTTGCTTCTAAAAGGATCATGTCGCATCATGCTTCTATGTCGAAGATATTCATCCATTGTTCACCTTACAACCGATGCGTTCAGACCGCTGAGATTCTAGCTAAGAGACTTTTATCGGTGAGTACGAACCAGACTAAACAACTTGAAAGCTACTCTGAGAAGGAGATTAAACTGAGGGTTGACCACGGGTTATCGGAATGGCTCCATGAGAATTTCAAATTAGATCTACTTCCCCCAAATGATGCTGGTGCGTCCTTAATAAGCAACGTGAATTCATACCTGAACACTAATGGCCGTTTTTGGCCACCTTCCAGCGTACGAGCTAAACAGCTAATTTCACTGATTGACCGTCATTGGCTCCATAACCAATTTGGCAAAAGTGGTGATTATGGTGAAAGTCTTGAAGAATTCAAACAACGTTGCACGAACTACTTGTATAAACTTGTTCAACATTATGAAAACTTTAATTCAGATGTAAACAGCGAGAATACAACTGTATGCATCATCACGCATGGGGCAATTGTATCAATGTTCATTGAGCTGATTACAAAGCGTCACCATTATACTGAGATACCGCTTTGCACTCCCATTTATCTCAAAAGAGAAAGGAAATACCTGTTTTCATTCAAAGACTATGATTTTAATCTTGCGTCAATTCTTGATGTCGGCGGTGAACGCGAACTGTATACGCTTCTCGCTAGACAATTTGATCTTGCGCGCTTGTTGAATCCAATAAATTTATCGATTGGCTATGAAGAATCACTTCCACAGCAAAAATTCAAGAGAAATGTCCCACCTAAGGAGACGACACAAAGACCTCGAAGCCGGACGATTAATGTGGCTGGGTCGGGATCAAATTTAATAGATCGCAACGACAATCATTTGCGGCAAATAAGATCATCGAAACAGCTCTGCTTAATGGACAGCAACACCAGGAAAGAAAAAATATTGGACTTGGACAAGCTGCAAAGTTTCTTTGGAGGCGGCTCCGATTCCGATGATGAATCTGAGATTTCTTCTTTTGATGATAGGTCCAAGGCTCTTGGCATATCCTACAAAGAATCTTTAGAATCTCCCAGATTGTCAGGGGATTCAATACAGGATTTATCTCACAAAAATGAAGAATCCCAATCAATTAGAAACATTACTACAAAAACAGTAGAGGGAACACCAACTAATACATCGCAAACGACTGAAAATATTAAAAAACCGGACACAAGACAGCAGGAAATGTCGTCAGAAAAATGGGACTTGCCCTTCGATATGACCAAGCGAAGAGTAAACACGATATTGACTGACGGACTCGATCCTTCACCCGACAGCTATACAACGCCTTTACTTTTTTCCTTCATCAAAGAGGATCATGACGGCGTAAAATCACAAGAGAAATATTGTGTTGACTCTACCCAGAAACACAGAGATTCAAAAGATGTAAAAACCTCTCTTGGAAATATTCTATTTGATTCGAGCAAGCTTGATGAGGAAAGGGATGATAGCTATGTCTGGTTGGGAAGCAATCTGCAAAAAGAAATATCATAATTAAAAGCATTGACACTGTGTCTTACTTACAATAATCTTTTGTCAAAAAATTATGAAGTGTAGAATGACTAGCGCTAGGTAAACGCACACCAAACTGTTGAGAATAGAACCGCCAAAAGCACTTGCATCGGAAGAGGATGGGTCTTGAGCGGTTTCGCCCATGTTGAGATCGGTATCGAAATCTTCAGTAGCCTTAAGAACGTCAATACCACCCAGTTCTTCAACGAAATTATGAAGTAACGATCTGTTCGTTTTGATTCTGTAGTCATCACCATAAGAATCCCACCAAAATCCCCCAGCAAGGCCCATGTCTTTAACGTAGTTTGCTTTCTGACGTGCAGCGGGAGGACTGTCATAAAAGATGATACCAGGCCCACGGTTGTTATACGCATAAGAAGAACCAGTGGTCAAGTTATGCACTTCGATGTAGTCTTTCGGTGGTAAATGATGATAATTTACTATGCATTGACTCTGTTCTTGTTTCAGGTCAGAGATATCGGCACAACCCTCAAAAGACAGGTTGATACCTTCAGCATCAAAACTTCTTCCGTAATTAGGCATACCAAGAATGAGCTGCTTTTTGTCAATTCTTTCAAGTAGAAACTTCACCGTCATATCAACAGATAAGCCCGAATCCAGATTATCAACCGAATACAAGTTGGAATGGTATCTTGCTTTTTCTGACCATGGACCTGCAATATCGTAACCCATTAGATTGAAATAGTTGACATAAAGTTTTATAGTATCAAAATCGTAATCTTTCAAAGAACTGATATCCAATGGCAGGGCTAAAGAAAGAATATAGTGATTAGAAGGTAAGCCCTTCTCTTTCTCCATTGCTGACATCTTCTCCTTCAAGAGTTTCATAAGGGTTGTCAGCTTAGAAGAGGACTTCGAGTTGGGAAATTCCCAATCAATATCTATACCATCAAATCCATATTTTATCATGTTGCTAACAAGGTTAGTGGAAAAGCTATCCATCTTTTTTTCATTGGTTGTGGCCTTTTCAAATATGTGATTAGTATTTTCACCTCCTATAGCTAATGATATCTTTAATCCTCGTTTTAGTTCTTTCATCTGCAATAGTTGACCAATGAGGCCGGTAGAGTTCATCTTTGGATCAGAGAAGACACTATCTTTAGAAACTTCAATAGTATATAGCTTCTCATCTTCAGCACCCAGAGAGCCATCGGATCCCTCGTGGAAAAAAGGGATCGATTGTTCCAGAGCTACAAGCTCGTCATCCCATTTTGGGGCATCGGCTTTAACATCGATTTTTGCAAAAGCATAATAAATATTGGTAATGTGAGATAGGGGTATGTCAACAGGGTAGTGATCATTATAAAATGACCATTCAGTATAATACATGGCAGTAAGATAAGATTGGTGCTTCTCTTTTGAAGCTTCTGCGGTCAAGAGCGTCATGCAAAGAAGGAAACAGAGAAGGTTCAGCTTTGACACCGTGATCATCATGTTATTATCTAGGATAAAGAACCCAACTGTCTTCTCGTTTAACCAACAGTCGATGACATGCCAGAAATTCTCCAACAGAAACTGATTTTCCTGATCCCAGAATATTATTTTCAAGCATTTGTGCATGCGCTAAGTGATAGACCTATAAGATAGCGGCCACTGAATGTTGCCTCGGCAGATTATACCAATTAGATTTTGGCATCCACACTTCATCGCACAAGACGTATTAAATGATACTTACATTGCAGTACTTCATTAACTTCCAAACACCTATCTGTCTGCAAAAGTTGCCTCACACCAAAAAATCCTAGATTTAGGGCCTAGACGAGTTTCTCACAAACAGAGTCTAATGGACCACTAAGATTGCCTAATCAAATGATATCTTGAATGTCGAAAATAGTGGTAAAACTGGTTAGTCACTGTAAAAAATGACACTTAATTAAGATCGAAGAATCTCTTATTCTTGCTCTCAAAATTCTCGCTATTGAGCGATACAAAAGTCGGGTTGCTCTTGTTCGCATAAATGGCCTCCTTCACCTTCTCCATCGTAACAGATCCGTAACTATCCATGGAACTAAGTTTTTTGTCATCCACCAAGTGTTGAATTCCATCGACAATTAGTGATACTCCTGCAGTCTCGGCTCCTCTAGGAAGAATGACGTCCGCAAATTCTTTGGTCCTGAAAACAAACTCGTTCATCTCAATCCTTGACTCATTCAGATATTGCGCCAAAAGGCACTTGAGCACTTGGCTTCTCTCAAAATTTGATAGAAATTTCCCAGAACTACTCTGTAAGATATCCCTTTTGATCCACCTACCCAGTCTTATATCAGCATCACAGTCAATAAAGATTTTGATTGACCCTATTTTCAAAAGATCTTTGTCGTAAAGAGCATAAAGTCCATGGACAATAATGACATCATAAGATTCTCTAGCACTAAGGCTGATCTGAGATATCACAGATTTAAAGTCAAAGCTCTTTGGTCCATAGTCTTGTTTTACTTTGTAGTCTCCCATGTCTAAGACCGCAATCTTAATCTGTTGATATCTTCTTTCAAGTTCTTCTTTGAGAAGCATACTGGCTAGGGTCTTCCCATAATTAGCTTAATTGATGGGCCGCTATTAAACTTACCTTTCCGGATGCATGCCCCCCTGCTATAAGAATTGTAAGGGGGTGTTGGTTTGTATCCATAGACATTATAAATTTTTTTTTTTTTCCAAACTACAAAGAAGCCTGATATAGCTAATCCAATTCATCAATAGATTATTAGATATATAATATCCAAAGCACATCATCTAGAATGGATTTTGATCGGGAACTTGATAGTTCACTGAAAATTCAAACATCAGGCAAAATTCCTGTTGTGCCCACATTTGAACAAATGGAACTGAAAGATCAGCTTTTAAAGGGAATCTATGCTTATGGATTCGAAGCGCCCTCCGCTATACAATCGAGAGCTATTACGCAAGTTATCCGAGGTAAAGACGTCATTGCTCAAGCACAATCAGGAACGGGTAAAACCGCTACTTTTACTATTGGGATGCTGCAAGTTATTGACTCAATGAAAAATGAAACACAAGCTCTTGTTCTGTCAACCACGCGCGAGCTAGCGGTACAGATACAAAGTGTAGTAAAGGCATTAGGTGATTTTATGAAAATACGCTGTCATGCTTGTGTTGGTGGCAAGAGTGTGGGGAATGATATAAAAGCACTTGTTAAAGGTCAACATATAGTAAGTGGAACACCTGGACGAGTTTTGGACATGATAAAACGTAGGCATTTAAACGTTCGGAATGTCAAAATGCTGATATTGGATGAAGCTGATGAATTGTTGAGTAAAGGATTTCAAGACCAAATAAATGATATCTATCAATTTCTTCGACCAGCTACTCAGGTCGTAATTGTGTCAGCTACGTTACCCAAACCCGTCTTACTATTAACATCTAAGTTCATGACGGATCCTGTGAAGATATTAGTGAAAAGAGATGAACTCAGTTTGGAAGGAATAAAACAATATTACGTTCAAGTAGAGAAAGAAGACTGGAAATTCGATACGCTTTGTGACCTATACGACTCACTAACAATAACTCAGGCGGTCATTTTCTGTAATACCAAGAAGAAGGTCGATTGGCTTAGTGAATCTCTTCGGAAAGCACATTTCACGGTTTCTGCTATGCATGGTGACATGAAGCAAGAAGATAGAGATCGAATCATGTCTGAATTTCGACTGGGCAGTTCCAGAGTGCTTATTTCGACCGATATATGGGCGAGAGGCATAGATGTCCAACAAGTCTCATTAGTAATTAATTATGACTTACCACAAGATAAAGAGAACTATGTTCATCGTATTGGACGATCAGGAAGATTTGGAAGAAAGGGAGTGGCAATAAATTTCGTGACCAGAGACGATATGATTGCTTTAAATGAAATTGAAGCTTTTTTTAACATCAAGATAGTTGAGATGCCTTCAAATGTAGGCGACGTGCTTTGATCAGGGACCTAACTTTGTACAGTTGGACAATGTGATAGACCTTTGCAAAAATACATTAACTAGCTCTTTGATATTGGTTACATCTTCTTCTGGTTTAATGTCTCTCTCTTGATCGAAAAATAATTCCGGCTGGCTGCCTGCAATTATGATGTTAGTCAGCTCCTCTTGAAGACCTGTCTCTGTATCCTTAAATGTCCAAGAGTTTTTGTGAATATTAGTTGCTTGCCATCTACTGGACAAACTGTAGAGATAGTCCCAATTTTCATCCAATACTATAACGTCGTTGGAGTTTTCGCTGACTTCAAAAGAATCCTCGACCCCTAAACTGTGTACAGCTAAATTTTTGTAGCAGTGTTTAATAGATAAAAGGCTGCTTCTGCTCGATCCACGCCCCAACTGATGTTCACTTGACTCCAACTTCGAAAGCATTGAGCCATCTTTTATTAAGACGTTAAACGAAGAGACTGCCATTTTACATCAACCTATTATTGCGTTTTTATCACAAATGGATTAGAAATTTTGTTTCCGCCTCATCTCTATCACTAGGAAAAACCTAGCATGACAGGCAAATATTTAAAGTATGCTTCAAATTTTACTTGCATATAACTATAGACCCTCCAAAGTTAACTGACGGTCAATTGGTAGAATGATTTCATCAATTAGAATTTTTGGCTGCCCTTTTAGACGAAGTAGAATTGCTAGGAAGCTCATTAACAAACGGAATGAAGTCAGGCTCTCCAGGAATGTATTTTCTGAGGACTTCAGGAATAACAAGCCCATCTTCGGTCTGATAATTTTCCAGGACACAGCACAGTGCTCTTTCCGTTGCACAAAGGGTACAATTCAAGCAGTGGACATACCTTTTTTCCTTCTGGTTCATGGATTTAATTCCGCATCTGATCTCCAAATTTCTTGATTGATAATCAGTACAGTTAGAACAAGAAACGAGTTCTTTGAACTCTTGTTGGAAAGGGAACCATGCCTCAAGGTCATACTTTTTTGCAGCAGCATTATTGAGCTCTCCCGACACTATGCTGACAACTCGATATGGCAAGCCCAAAGATTGATAAAATTCTTCTGAGTTGCCAATCATCCTGTCAAACTCGTCCCAGGATTTTTCAGGTTCACTAATACAGAATTGCTCGACTTTTTCAAAAGCATGCACCCGGAATATTCCCCAAGCGTCCTTTCCGTGAGAACCAGCTTCTCTTCTAAAACACGATGAGTACCCAGCATACCTAAGTGGGAGTTGTTCAGCAGGGCTTTCAAACCACTCACCGGAATGATAAGCAGATATTGGCTGCTCCGAAGTTGCAATTAAGTATTTTTCGTCGTCTCCATCATGAACCTTGTATAATTCCTCATCAAATTCAGAAAGTTGAGCAGTCTTGGCCATAACATCTTTGTTCATCATCACTGGAGCCTGCATTGGTACATAGTCTTTCGAAGTCAAAAAGCTCAAACCATAATTAATTAGTGCCTGGTTCAAGAAAACTCCGTAATTTCTGAGGAAATAACCCCTGTGACCTACAATCTTAACACCCCTCTCTGGATCATAGCCATCTAATCTAAGCAGGACTTCATGGTGCGAAAGTTTTGCTGCTTTACCTGTAGCAGTGGCAACATTTGTCAATTTATTAAAGTCAACTCCGGAAGGCGCCCATGTTTTCACCAACTTATTGTCTACTTCATCCTGGGAATCGATAACAGAGTCATGGACAATATTGCCAACCTGGAAAACCTTCCACCTCAATTTTTTGTCAGCTTCACGTTCCTGGGCTGTAATCTCAGCCTTTTCTTTAACAAGCTCGTCCTTCTTCTGCAGCAATTCAGATGCATCTTCTTTTGCCTTGAATTTTTGGCCAATCTCCTTTTGAAGTTTGTTCTGAGATTTGTTGAGCTCATCTAGGCTAAATCTCAACTTCGTCCATTCATTGTAATCTTTGATTATTTCGTCCACAATTTCGACCGGAGCACCCCTTTTTCTTTGGGACTCACGGATTGCTTGCGGATTACCACCTTTCTCTTCGATAAATTGAATAATATCCAACATCTGCAAAGTTAGAACTCACGTTAAAGGTAGAAACGTACTTCCTGTAAACTCAATCAAATGCCGACGAAAAATCAGAGAAAAAACTTGCGTTCAAAACGAACAGAATTTGGAAGTAACTAAAAAGGTGATGACATAATCAATCAAACGAAATATACGATAAGCTATGGGCGCTTAGATGTCGGAAGGACAGGACTATATAAATTGCAAATCTTACCTAGAGGTTCTTGTGACAACTAGACTTACCGAACAAGTAGATTCCATTTCAAAAGTAAGAGATGATCACTAATCAGTGTGATAACGAAATTTTACATAATGTGGGAGATCTATCGCTCCCACACGAAAGCTGTCCGCGCGCCAAACCCATCAGCAAGGCGAATACGCCAAAACCACAACGAAACAATAAACGCAAGTTCTCCATATCAAGACTATTTAGAGCTGCTTCACTAGACGGGGAAGAAGATGAGACGGGAACTATCAACCCTGGTATCCGCGACATTAGTCTTCAGACGTCGACAAACGTATTCTCAAAGTCTAAATGGTTTGCCTCAATGCGGATCAACTCACTATTTAAAGCCAAAAAAAAGTCGAGCATGACTGAATCTATTCCTTGCTCTGTACCCATGGATGACGCAGAAGAAGATTTAACCGACGTTGAGCTTAGCTGTTATAATGCTTACAGAAACGATGACGTACAAGCTTCTTTAAGCTTACTTAAGGAATCGGTTGATCCAGACGTACTCCAGAAGACTACCACGAGGTTAGTACACGAAGGAAGTATACATACGGTTGTTCAAGACTCACAAGTATGGGTACCCTATTATCAAGATACTGAACATCAAAAATTAGACTATAAAGGAAAAGAAGGGTTTGAGGTGAATGATCAAAACTGGCGAGATAATAGAGAGAAATCGAAAATCAAGTGTCATGGAAACCTGCGGCAAAAGCAAAACTGTTCCGAGCTTGATAATGGTGAGGTTCATGACTGGCAACCTATAAAGGGTCAAGACGAAGTTCAGCAGGGTACAAATATTTTAAAGACAACTGACCGTAACTCACAAGTGCCAGAGAGTAAAGTACTCAATTATGCTCCAGATATATATCTTAACTCCGACCTCACCCGTTTATTCAATAATCTGAAGTTGAAGATGGATAGCGACAATAGCAAGTTCTATATCGCATCTGACTCAAGTTTTCATAATTTTCCTGATTTTGAAGTTGCATCAGAACTTAGCGGTTGCTTGGATTTCAGTAATAGCTGCTCAGAGGATAATGAATTGGATGGCCCTCTTAGCTCATTTGTGGAAGATCCTGCAAAGGACGGAGTCATTACTGCAAGCAGTCCGCCAGATGAAAATTTGCAGTTGGGGTCTATTAAAACATTAACGCCTAGTAATGATCTGAACGATTTCCGCCAAATGACAACTTCTGCAGAAACTATGAGTCAGGTCTCCACAGCGGTTGAGTTGAGTACACAATTTGCAAAACACAATTTGGCGCCGGTCGCCAGTCCACTGAGTGATGTCGACACTGAAGAAATGAATGTGATCGAAAAATCTGCAACCATTGGATCAAGCTCTAAGCTCGTCGAACTAGATAATAATCATATCGGGGATGAAAAGGAATGCAAAGCTTTGAAAGTCAAAGGCCTTAACTCTATAGTGAAATCGAATAGAGTGAAACCTGAACTTGATTCAACCACCTTGATAGAGAATGGAGGATATAGCGAACCGTCCACGCTAAAATTTCACTCAAAGGCACGAGTTTTGATTTACAATTATGACAGTGATTGCAAGTCCATTCGAAGAATATTTTCTCCAGAATCTAGAAAGGCTAGTAGCCCGTTGAAACGAATAAATAGGTCAATAACCCGAAGAATCTCAAGCCTTGGCTCTAATCTTCAAATTTCACCGATGGGAGGAACTCAGTTTTCACAAAGAAAATGCGATAGATCAATTTTGAAGAGTAAAATCAACCACAACGAGGAACAGGAATCTCTCAGAGCAAACAATTGTGACGAGGTTGAAGTTGAGGATTTTCTGAGTTTCTTTGAAACGCACGAACGAAGGCGGATCGATACAGAACCATTTTTGGAACACTTTCGTGAAAAACAGATAGAAAATTACTATGAGAAGAACGTTTAATGATATATCAGTTAGCATGTCGAATTTATCAAATACGTAGGATCATATTTGTTTAAAACTCAAGGCTGCATAACAGGCTCGCTATCCATACATAGACAACAGGAAGGATAGAATGATCTTCGACCGAGAACTATAATTTATGGTCAAAATCTACCTATTTGTAACCTTAATCAAGCGAGGATGCACCAGTAATGATGTCCACCAGCTCGTTAGTGATAACAGCTTGTCTGGTTCTGTTGTACAAGATAGAATACTTGGAAATCATCTCACCGGCATTCTTGGAAGCATTGTCCATCGCATTTCTTCTTGCTGAAATCTCAGAAGCATATCCTTCAGCCATTGCATTTAAGATCGAATTCGTCAAAGAAATCTGAGATAGCGAAGCTGGAATGTTCTGGTCTTCCTCAAGCTCAAACTCAGAAAGTTTAGGCGACTCCTCGATTGAAACTGGAGAGAAAGATGGGAACACGGAAGGCTCAAATGAAACACCCGAAACAAATTTGTTGTACAGGACTTCCACTTTGTCATAGTCACCAAGCTTACTGATTTCGTCAGAAATTAACGATGCTTCCCAAAAAGTAGGGGCCTCTTTTCCAACACCATTGAAAGACAAAACAACATTCTTTGCATGTGTTCTAAGCATCTGAGCCTTGATTTTGTCTCCAATTGTCACAACATCAGCATTTGGTGTTTCTTGAAGCTTTGCTCTAGTGGCTTTCGCAATTTGAGAGTGAATTGAACCACACAGACCTTTATCCGAAGAAACGGCAATTAGAAGAGTTTTTTCTGCCGTTTCAGGGGTAGCTGTCTCTGCGGTTGCGAAAAAGTCAGAGTCTCCCTCCCGAAATGCTCTGGATGATGCCATAGCCCTTTGAGCTCTGCCCATTCTGGTAGAAGCCACAACTTTCATGGTGTTGGTGATTTTCTCAATATTCTTGATTGACTTCAATCTGGTTTCAATTTCTCTAAGTGTTGCATAAGTTCTATAGCCAGTTAGTTGTTGAAAATACTCAAAAGTTGAGATTGGATGTCAATTGATCATCAAAAGGCCTCCTCGAGTGATATCCGTTTGCTAATGAACCTGTATGAAAACATCCAATCTACTCAATGTGACACTTACCTGCTTCTTCCGGCAATGCGGGCAACTTGTAAACCTAATCCGTACATAGTGACTGCTCTCTCTTGAAATAGATGAATGTATGGGTTATAAATACAAATCTAATTCTTATAGGACAAACAATTTGGACAACTATAAAATTTCGACACGCACTGACCTTTTTTCCACCGGGGCGCACAGTCGTTTTTTTGCGGGAGGGAATTACCGGGTAATAAGGTATGGTTATAGAAAAGTTCCCATATGAGCTGGGCAGTATTTTATTGGCTGGCCAAAATTTAGAAGACAGGGTAACTTTTGAATTGTTTTAGCTGCCCTAATTCAAAGATTTCAAAGGTCTTTTCCATCGTATAAGATCACCTGTGGAAACAAATGCCCACACAAATTGATTTTGAAATTGTAATCCGCTCAGGCGACCCAAGTTGATCTGTTTTTCCCCAATGGGATACAAGATTGGACACCCCTTCCACTTCGTTGTCTGATGGAGCGTAAAGGTTTCAGCTGATATATGTAAAATGTTACTCGGATTTCTGAAAAGTATATGATTGTGTGGTTTCAAGTCACCACTTTCATGTTCCTTTTTAAAACCTTCTGAATGTTCTTGATTCATAATCTCATATAGAGATAGCTGCTGGAGATGAGTGGAAGAGGTTAAAGATGAGACTGACTCTGTCTGTTGTTGTGATTTGCTACTCTGCATCCAATTTCGCCTTATACTTTCCGAAGTAAGCAAACGTTTCATACTAGTATTACTACCAGAATTGAGAGTCAGAGTTGACTTTTGTTTTTGATTAGTGGCCATCTTGATTTTTGCATTTTTGATCTTTTTCACTTTAGGCAAGTTCCTTGGTTGAAATTCATAAAATCTTATGGACCCATCATCACCTACAGCACCTATTCGATAAAGAACACCAGGGGTGGTTTTGAAGTAGTCAACTCGCACAGCGCGAAGCCATGACTTGGCTCCTTCAAGACGAGCGACTAATTTTAGTAGACCACTGGAAGACGACCCTCCTCCCGGCATGGCAAACTCGTATATGGAAACATAATCGTCTTCCCCACCGCATATCATGTATCTTCCGTCACGAGTAACTTCTATATCTAAAACACCCCCGTAATAAGATGGTACTATATCTGAAATGAATTCAGAATAAACGTCAAAAAGACGAACGAAGCCATCATCACTAGCAATTAGCCATATATTAGGAAAGGTAGTGTGAGGTTTAGCGTTTGTGATTGCCTTATATGAGAGTTTGTAATGAGAAACCGGATTTGAAACATTTTGATGTGATTGGAGAGACTTGAGAACAGCCAAATGTTTAGACCTTCTTTTTGGCGGACCTAAATTTTGTAGGTAGTTCTCGCAATCTTCAAAGTCCCTGTGGAACACCATTACTTCCCCATCCGCAAAGCCGACAACAACAAAAGTTCCACAATGCGACCATTGCAAAGAAATGACAGGCTTATCTTTCAGTCTTGCATTTTTGTTCCACCTTGAATATTTCAACTTTGGAAAATTCAGCCAGAAAATATCGCCAGAGGCGAAGGCTACTAAAACGTCTATCATACTATCCCCTGATGAATTTGTGTAATGGAAACAAGAGAAAGCAGTAATGATGCTGGAGGAAAAAACCACTTTTAAGAGCGGTATCTCAGCCTCTATATCTTTTGGGTCATCAGTTAGCGCGATGATGTTAAGGACCCGACCATGGCACGCCACTAGCACAGATGAAGCGTTCATGAATTTTCTGGTGTAATTATCTCCAGTCAAGACTTTGGAGATGAAATTAGAAGTAGATCGAGATAGATTACTCTTGGGTATTCGTAAATCATCGGAGAGTACATTCGTTTCTGTTTTGAAAGTTTTTGATTTGCCCCATAGTTTCGCAGTGGTGGGGTTCATAAACTTGTTCTCAGCATTATCTGGTCGAGGGTTTTCAAAATTTATAATATCTGCAAAGCATCCTGGTGTTAGATGAACGTTCTTGAAGGAGTCTGCAACTAGTGGATTTAACCCGTAACCTACAGGCAAAATCTCTGTTTTTCCATCTTGCTGAACACCCGTTTGTTCTGGAGGCCTCGATAAGGGAGTGATAAGCTGATTTTGATTTATATTTCCTAGAGTGGTGTGATATTTTCGTAAGTTCTGCTCCACAAACTTGGATAATGAGGCATAGGTACTAGGATCATTCGGAATAAGAGGAGTACGTGATATACGGATTGCAACATCTGAAATGAATGTACCATCCAAGTGGTCAAAACTAAACTCTTCTTCTTCTAACTTGAATAAACAATTCGGGTCAGTAGATTGTATAGGTAGTATGCTGCTACTCAAAACATTCTGAAACTGGTTTGGCGGCACCTTGTTGTATCTGGAAAGGTCGGCAGGCAAATACATCAATGAGCAGCTAATTTTTTTTTTTCTAAAGATAAAGTTGGAACGGTACAGATTTCTCCGCAAATACTTTTGAATCGGTTTCTCTCCCCAACAATGTAGCTAGTTTTAACGGAGTCGACTTTGATATCAGGCCCAATGTTCTCGTCCGGAAAAGCCCGATCATGGATTTTACTGCATTGACTCTTTGAGCATGAAACACATCAGTCATTTGTCATTGAAACTTGACACAGCGAAGACTATATGTATTGTTTAGCCCGATGGCTTGTTTTCTGAAGGTTCAGCATGCTTACGAAAATTAGAATTCACTATAAAAAATAAAAAAACTGTGTAAATAATGCCTGACTTCGCAGACTCCGTATTTGAAGCCACAGACTCTGTCATTCAATCGTCGAGGAAACTGCTATTCAATTGCGTTAGTTCATTAAAGCAATCATGGCTGATCTTCAATCCGCCACCAACCGCTCAACCCAACTCAATATACGAGGAAACGACTTTACGCCTACGAAAACTGAATCTCAGCACTATTTTTTTAACAACTATCTTGGCAGGCCTCGGGACATACATGTACTTCCAACGGGGCCCAATCCAGCGTAAAGCAAGACTTCTTCCTAACGGGACAAGATTTGAAGTTATTTTGATTGTTGGATCGCCTACGTCTGCCATTGTTCAAAAGCTTGTCAACGATCTCAACAGGAGAGGATACATCGTGTACGTTACCGTCACTAATGAGACAGAGGTGAAAATTGTCGAGAGTGAGCGCGATGCAGATATTAAACCTCTTCTTCTGAATTACGAATCTCCATCAACTATCAGAGCTAGCTTGCTACGTCTGGCATCTATACTCGAGACCCCAGAAACCATCGGAAATGAAAATGAGTTTAAATCATACTTCCTTCATCTTAGAGGAGCTCTAATAATTCCCGACTACTTCAAGTTTCCTAAATATTCTAAATTAGCTGAGGTAGAGTCACGCGATTTCAACACGATGGCTCAAAAATACTTCTTAAACACCAACTCTCTGCTTCAGAATGGTCTCATCTCCATTTTGCAGGAGAGTAATTGTCGAAGGGCAGAACTCGAAAGATTCAATAAGGTTAATATTTCAGAAAATGAATCGAAGCTTGTATTCATTAATTTCTTACCAATCTCAAAGAACGAAAAGCGCAGACTGTTTTTAGACATCGCACTTGATATGAGTCGCCTTTTGTATGATTACACTTATAAAGAAAATTCTAAATGCTACTATGGAGTTCCGTTGATCATTAAGAACAAAAATCCAAACTATATCGAAATGACATTCCTGCAGGTTAACTATTATCAGGATGATGAGTCACAGCTTCTTTCACCGAGAGCTGACATACTAGGAATTAGGAAATTATTTATTAACTCCCATAATAAGAAGCTTACCTCGAGAAAGTTTCACCACCAAATATTTGATCTTCTCAATTCTCGTCACTTGTACAAAAGGTATACTCTCAATGCATGATATGGACTTATTCAAACTATAATTTTACACCTCGTTATGGACGGATCTTCTACTGTACCGGCAGTGAAATCGGCCACCGTGAGTATTCCCTTGCGATCCAGTATGTATAGCTTATACCCTTCTTTATCAAACTTCAAAGAAGCTGCCTCGTTGACTCGAAAGGCATTACTCACTTCTGTCACAACTACAAGCCTTCTGGTATCACTTTCATCGATGCGAGATGTAGACATAAGGAAAACTGCTCCTGATCGATCAAGAAATGCAATCGAATCACCTCTCGGAGAGACGCAACATTTATGGATTGTGTTCCCCACATCCTCCACTTTCGCGAGAAGTTTTGGGTGTGCAATACCTTCTGGACCAGAAATCGATGTTATTTTAGTGTCAATAATGATGGGCACAGAATTGTAAGATACTGAAGTCAAAGCCATGAGTCTGTTATCGGGGAAAAACTGTAAATCGGTTATGCCTTCACTTTCTAGAGATGTATCAAGTTTCCGCTGTGACTTCATGAGCATGACGGGCCTACTAGGATCGGAAATTCCAATGACCATGAATCTCGACTCTAATGCGGTAGCAACAGATAGATAACTTGAATTTGGTGAAAATTTCAGGACAGATATTGGGTCTCGGTAGGGAAGGGTGAACGAGTGATGTCGAACTTTGACTACTGTATTACCATCCCCTTGTCGGATGCTGGAATTGCAAGCTAATGTAAACGTTGCGTCCGTATCCTCCGCATGAAGAGACTGGTTCAACATATTTAGCGGTGGATCGGCTTTTCTATCGAATTCAATGCACAGCAAAATTATGAAAGCCTGCTCAAAACCTGTAGATTTGTCACTTCCTGAGATGCCTAAACTAATGAATTTCTCATCTGGGGAAATGTCAATGCATCTGACTGGAAAACGACAATGATATGTATACAGAGGCTTACCTCCAGATCTGAGGTCGAACAACCGCACAAACCCACGGGTTCCGGATATGACAAGTAAATTTGCTGAAAGTTTACAGAATAAATGTTCCCAGTTGCTCAGTAATCTCTGTATTGTCTCGTTGTCACAAAAGTTAGAATTACTCATAATTTCCGCTATATTCGCCCTTTCCAAAGAGGCAAAGCTTTTCCCGTAATCACCATGACTATTACCACAACAATAGAGTATGGGGATTCTTTCAGGATGCTCCATAGATATTTGGTAGACCTCCCATTTCTTTTCGCTTAGAAGTACAATCTTCTGCAAATCGAGGGAAATATCTGTGCTAGTGAATAACTTAGTTTTGAATGGAAAATTAGAATGGTGTGTATGATGTTGATATATTTTGCGATACAGAGGAAAGTTCTTAGCAAATAGTTGCTCCTTGCTCACTCCCTGATCATTAATTTTGGTTGCGCGCTTCTCTGTGAAGGAAGTGTTTAGCAGTTTCGAGAGGTTAGGGCCTTGCACTAAAGAGTTAGTGCTTCGCGCTTGATGCAAATCTGATGAATTATTGGTGGCGCGAATATTCCGAGATAAAGTAGGGTGTTCAACTTTTGGCTCTATTGCATTCAGCACCGTATTCGGGGTATCGGTAGCTTTTCGGATATCGTTGATGGAGCCATTAGGTTCCACATCGCCTTGGTTCTCCATCTCAGTCAGAACCTCGCTGAAAGCCGATAAGAGACTCATATGGGCTTCATGATGCGTATCATAGATATCGGAGCTCGTCCCTGCGCTCCCATGGTTTGGCCGACCATGATTTAGTTCGAGTCTCAGATTTAGAACATATTCGCTGAGCGACTGCAATAACTTACAATCGCTTAACTTTTGGGCGTCGTTTCCACATACAGGGCATTTGAAAGTCGTTCGTTGTTTTCCGAGTTCTTCTTGCAGTTGACCCGACAACAAGCAACCACACGACACTATCACAGCATCTTTACAAATATCGCTGACTATTTCAGGTGGCGACCTCGAATAATCAAGCGATACAGGCAATCTCAATATCTGCTCCAGGTGTTCAATTATTGAAATCACCGATTCATTATTCATTTCTGATCTCAACCAGATACTGTTTTATCTTTAATTTAGCTGTGCAAAGATGCTCCAATGCCTAAAAAGAAAGTAGCTTTTTTTTCATCGACAACTAATGTTAGCCTGAAGAAATGTCACAATTTTGCGGATACACTCTTCAAGTCGAACTCAATGATCCCTCATCGAAGTTGCTAAAGGGAACAATAAGTAGCATACAGGATAAGGATTTATTGCTATCCGACGTGAGTTACCTTGATGGTTCAAAGGCTGATGAAAAGGAGCTATTGCTAAAAGGTGGTGAGATAAAGGATTTGAAGGTGCTAGCGCTACCTCCCAAGAAGAAAAAGGAAAAAAAGAAGAGTAAGCCAGATAAGGATAAAGATAAGGAAGCGGGAACAAATAGGGAAGGAGCTCAGGCCGCAAGTGCTAAGCTCAAAAATAAGAAAGAGAAAAGCAAGTCTTCTCAAGACCCCAATACACCATATAACTACCGTTCAGCTGACATAGACTGGGAACATGAAAACCCAAACAAGCTGAAGGAGATGGAGGTGTTTGATTTTGCCTCGAACTTGCAGAAATTTGATAAGGAATCAGTTTTCAAAGAATTGTCAAGGATGGATAAAATAGACCCTGCGAATAGACTTGTTGGCCATAACAGAACGGGTGAAAAAGTAAACTATGAGAACACAGAAATGGTTCTGAGCAAGAATGGAATTGACCAATGGGAAAATATTGGCCTTAGTGCAACGAAGAAAATTCTCCCCGATGCTGAAAGCAGAACTTTTAGTGGCAATTCAGATATCGTTCAGCAGCGCAAAAGCATCACTCCTGTATTGGCAACAAACATAAAACTCATCTCGAAAGATGGCGAACCGTTGCCGACCTGTTCGCCAATTCAGTTGGCAGACGTGCTTCAATTGAGCTCTGACAATTTCGGACTCTCGGACCATCAAATGATCTCCGATACTGGTAAAAGCCTAGCTGAGCTGATTATCAAGGAGATTATTGGAGATTTCAGATTGTCCAACATGAATCACAACTCTCCTCCACTAATGCTGATCTTGGCCGGTAATAACGTTAGTGGCGCACGAGCACTTGCTGCTGGAAGACAACTATACAACCACGGAACTAGGGTTCTAGCCTATGTGCTACATGACTCTGAACACTCGGAGGATGAAATGCTTCCAGTGGTTAAGGAAAATCTTGACGTTCTTCTCAACATCGGGGGCAAACTGGTCAATGATATAAACGAACTTGAGCACGTTCTGGAGAAACTCGATTCTCCCTTGGAACTTATAATCGATGGTCTTCAAGGATACGACACTAATCTTTGCGACCTTATAGAGCCGGAACTGAGCCGCTCGAAGGAGATTGTGGAATGGTGCAACAATTCTAAAGTGTCTATTCTTTCGCTCGATATTCCGTCAGGTTTAGATGCCTCATCGGGTACTACAGATGCCGAGAACTACCTTTTGAGCAACTACCTCGTGTCTGTGGGGATACCTTTGAGTTCTGTCTTGAGCTTATACAGATTTGGCTATTTCACAAGACACGAGCTCAAGCATTTCCTTGTTGATTGCGGTATACCGAAAAAGGTTTTCAGTTTCAAATCCAATTTACGGAAGCTTGACAGATACTGGTTTACGAAAGACTGGTACTCAAGTTTTGAAGTGGAATAAATTGCGGTGACAACCGCCAGTAGATAGATTAATCAAGCGAGATGTAAATCACATTTTTGATAATTTGTTTGGATTGTCTGGATGGATAAGGCTGGGCGAAAAACTAAAATTACAACACATTTTTAAAAAGAGATTGTACTTTTTATCATTAACGTAACGTCTCGAATTAGTGATTTTTTTCCACAATCTCAATACAACAACAGGGAGCTCTTAATCTGGTCGTACTATTTGGAACGAAGGCTTGTTTTTGACATCTCACATTACGGAGTACACCAATGAGCTCCAAAATAACGTACACCATTGAAGAGCTGACAAGCTTCAGAAAGCAAGGTGTTTTGTTTTCGGACACCAATCTGCCACCAAAAGACTTTTGGAGGTTTCACGCAAAGCTCATATCGAAAATTAACTTGGGTTTAAACCGGGGATCTCAAAAAAGTCACAATAACTACAAAAAGAAGACTTCGCATAGACAAGAATCTGACAATGTTTCGGAAGAAGAGGTTCCCGAATGGTTAGATGAAACGGACTTCCACGTGGACAGTAACTTTGTGGGATATGGAAGCATTGGGTCCCATACATACGAAGAACTGGAGCGAGAGAAAAGAGAATATCATATGAAAAGTGGGTACTACGACCAGTCTCGAGCTGAATCAAAAACCATCGGTGTGGACCAAAATCGGGAACTTGAGCCAAAGGCAGATGCCAATACTTTGTCGTCAGCAGAAGATAATCAATTTGACAAGGAGCTGGAGCTGAAAGACCACTTGAATAGGCAATTCTTCGATACGCTACTAAAGAATAGACTCGAAAATGCTAGTGAATCGGGTGACAGCATCAAAAATAGAGAAAAGCAAATTAAAACGCCAGAAGCATCCAAATTCGAAAGATTGTTCCAGTCTAGGTCGAGCCCTGAGCCTGCTCGCCAAATTCCGCAGCCAAACCCTGTCTCTACTTCTATACCGCCGGTCTACCAGCCACCAATGGAGAACCCTATGGGATATATACCACAGATGGGTACTATGATGCCACCAGGTTTGTCGGCACGCCCGCTCCCAAATTCGGGACTGCCTCCCGTGCCCCCACCGGGCTTCAATGTGAATAACCTGCCCCCACCGCCCCCTGAGTTGCTGAACTTAATTAGAGAGGGAAAACTGCCTCCTTTACCAGGAATGCCTCCAGTCTTGGGAGGTGCACAGAATCTCCCACAATTTCCTCCTTTCCCCAGTTTCCCCCCACATGCGAATATTCCAACTTTGCAACCCCCACCTGGGTTTGGCTTCCCACCAGGAAGAAAAAACTTTCCACCATCCATCCATGGGCAACAGAACGTAGCCAACATTCCTGGAGACTTGCCTCCAGAAGCTCTGATGCAGCTTCGTCAACTGAACGAGCAGAGAAACCCTATTCATAGGAGTCCGGGGGCTTAACTGTAAATGTTATTCTGGCACTTATGTGATGATATTGGCTACCACTGCTTTTGATTTATAGCATCGATTTGTAAACTATCTCGATTATGGGACCTAATTGAGTACCATCAAGAATTTTAACGGCTGTGCAGCTCCAAAATAATAAAAGTTACGAATTGAAAATTATCAACGAAACAACTTATATATCGTGAGGGCCAACCCAACTTACACGAAAGTTCCTCCTTTGTCTCGTCAATTGGAACATATTTTTTAGAGAATAGATCTGAAGGGAGGTTGTGTTATTCATAGTCAGAGGCTTCGATTGGGAAGTGAAACAAAACAGTAACGAGTGGTTTTATAACTCATCGACGCGGATACCTACTTAGAATGGACGCGAAGCTGGACGCTTTCCGAAAAAGCGACGATAAAAAGCTTTTCAATCTGACGGATCGTCTTTTTAGAGATGGTGTGTTTAACTGCTACTTAACGCCCCAGCAGTTCAATCTGCTTGATTTGATTTTGCATAGATTCAAGGACGCCAAAGCTCGCTATCGCCTGTGGGAGGCCTTCATAAATAACAACCTGGTGCTTGAATTTGAGCAGGGTGCATCGCTAGCAGACAAAGAGGCCGAAGAGCCGAACTCCACAGGAACGGACGAGATCTACCTGAAGACAGGAGTCAAGTCTACACGAAATCTTTGTGCTACGGTGCGATATCTGCTTTATGAAAAAGCTGTGGACTACTATTTTGGCGATGAGCAAACACAGCATACCAAGTTTGGCGTTTTTGATCTGTTGGAAGACAGCGATAATGATGAAGAGTACGAAGATGCCAAAGAAAAGCCACAGTCCCCCGGTATATCTAAAGGCGCCACAAGAGACGAGGAAGAAGACTACGATGATGAGGACGACTCGAATGGCGAGGAAGCATCTGAACAAGGGTCTGCCAAGGAGGAAGACAGCAAGGAAGCAGAACATCGCTCAGACGAAAACTCCCAAGAAGAAGGATCGAAGATTGAGAAATACCGGGAGAGACCAGCCGAAGGCGAACTTGAAATGAGCGAGGACGGACGGCTGAGATTTCTTGTTGATATGAAGCTTCTGCTAAGTAGGCCGGAGTTCCCTTCCACAGCAGAAACAGTAAACTCCACGGATGAAGCGATTGGATCGATGGTCCATCCAATACTTGGCACGGCTTCCGCGATCGAATCTAATTTTGAGAGACAGAACGAGTTGAAGCTCATTAAGAATTTCAACAAAGTGTATCACAGCTTCGAGAATGACCTCCCGAACATCGTCAAAAGACGCAAACTCGAGCGGAGCGATAAAGCGCTCGAGCTAAGTAATTCCAAAACAAACGATGGAAGCGATGAAGAGCAAAATGGTGATAACACTCAAGACTCCTCGAGCGTCAACAAGTTGATGGGGCTTGGCGGTGCTGCGAATCTTTCGCTTAAAAATCTGCTGGGACGAATAGAGGAAAACAGAGATAAACTGAATATGACCGACTTGGAGCTCAAAAACTTGATCATGGATGTGCGCAAGAATCGGTCCAAATGGGCAAGCTACAACCGCATTGGTCAAGAGGAGCTCTATGAAGCTTGCGAGAAGGTTGTTTTAGAGCTTAGAGGCTACACCGAACACTCTATTGCGTTTTTGAACCGTGTTTCAAAAAGAGAGGCTCCGAACTACTACCAAATTATTAAGAAACCGATGGACCTTAATACAGTGATGAAGAAGCTGAAAAATTTCCAGTATAACAGCAAAACCGAGTTTGTGGATGACTTGATGCTGATTTGGAAAAACTGCCTTACTTATAACTCCGATCCTAACCACTTCTTGAGAGTGGATGCAATTGCTATGCAGAAAAAAACATTATCATTAATTCCTCTGATTCCCGATATAGTTATTAGGGACAGGGCTGAAGTCGAGAAAGAGGCCTCAGCTGCTGCACAGCAAAACGATGCGGACGAGCAGCCGGAGAAACCTGGTTTCATTTCAAGTCGAGGAGTCGGTGGGTCGACCAGTTCGAAAAAGTCCAAGAAAAGTAGAAAAGGACTGCAGGAGCATTCAGACAACGGCGACCAGGATGCGATTTCCGAGTCTCCCGCGCCAGAGAGTAGAGCAGAACAAGAAAATGCAGGGAAGACGAACTCTTCGGGAGCGGTTAAGGTAGAGAATGATGCATTACAAGCTCAGGATCCGGCAAACAACGCAATTGCAGCTTCAAATATATCCACACCGCCTGTATCAGCAAGTACCGATGACAAAGCAGGAGAAAGGGAAGGCTCTGCAAACCCTGAGGAGGATGAGCAAGAAGAAGATGCCACGTCCATGATGGAGGATAGACAGAACCAAGAGCAACAAAGCAACAGAAACGAAGACGATGACAACGAAGATTTGGAAATGTCTACTTGGAAAACACTCACATCGAATACCAGATACAAGTTGTGTCAGCAGAGATCAAACCTGTTTAGGAACGGGAAGATTCAACCGAATGAAGAGGCGCTACTCAGAGACCCGATACAAATGTCGAATTTCAACAATTATTTGGATGACGACGCCAATGTCGTTCTGCATAGAAACCGCCAATATTTCGACGAAAATGATGACCCATATCTCATTGAATATGATATTAGCGGAGGGATCCCTTCTTTGAAATATAAGGGACTCGACTATGACACTTTAGAAAATGACAAACTTTCCGATATGATGAAACAAGGCAAGTCTTTGGATCAGCTGCCTGAATCCGGGTTTTCCATTAATATGCGAGGAAGCAACTCGATAATCTATAAAAATATCGATTTGATGCAAGACATCAGGAGGGTTTGCTTCAAAATCAACATCATTCGTCAGATGCAGACATCTCAGTTCATACATCAGTCGCAGTATCATGCCCCTGATATTGAAAGAATTAAGCCTGAAGACATTGATGGCCTTTCCAAGTTACCGACAAGAGATACGTTAACTCCTCAGGTCGCATATTCAGCTCTCGAGAGATCCGTAAGCACAATTCTTATGGCAAATGGATTTGAAACAACCAGCCCAGTGTGCGTGACAATCGTCACGCAGCTTGCAGAGCAGTATTTTAGCAACCTGGTGAAATCGTTAAAAATGAATATGGAGTCAAATTCGATCAATAAGTTACCATTGAAACCACAAAAACTATTGACATTCAATGAGATTCTTCTTATGTCGCTGAACGAAAACGGGATCGAGAAGCCGGACGTCCTGTATTCCTATTACAAAGAGCACCTTGCAAAGCAAAACAAGAAGCTGAACGACCTTAAATATAAGCTGGAGGGCTTCTTGAAAGATCTTCTGCGGCCTGGAATCCAAGAGCTGAGCGAGAACCAATTTGGCGATGATTCGGAGCAGTTCTTGAACGGTGACTTTTCTAATGAGATTGGCGAAGACTTCTTTGGTTTCAAAGAGCTCGGTCTTGATAAAGAATTTAATCTTCTCACGTCAACCATCCCTCTCCATCTACTTCACTCCAAGCTTTCTAATCAGTTCAACCAGCTGGACTCGAAGTCCAAAAAGGCCAAATACGAGGACTTCCAGGAAGTGCAATTTCCAAAATTGCGCAAGCGTTACCTACCTGCTCAAATTGGACTTCTGAAACCGTTCTACGAGGATCTTCTGGCCAAATCAAGGATCGCGTATGCCAAACAGCTCAAGAAACATAAACAATCGCTTGCAACGACGGACGCGGAGGGGAAACCTATTGCTACAAATGGAATTGCTGCACAAACAGAAGACTCTTCCGCAGCCACAGGAACAGAAGCGCCTTCAACGTTCACCGAAATTGAAGACCCTGAGGATTTGGTGATTTTGGAGGATGATGACTTACCGTTGAAACAACGTAATCACAGGCCAAAAATCCCGCCAAACGGTAAAATCACGCAGACTAAGCGCAAAGTCATCACTAATGCATTTTTCCTGGATGATCAAGACACAAGAGAAAAGCAGAGCTTGCAAAGTGATCCAAAGGAAACAAGCACTGCAGGAGCTGATCCGATTTCGCAGGAGAAGGTCGTTGCTGCGGAGGCTACGAATACCTCTGAAACCGGAAATGCTTGATATACACTGTTCGAAGTCATTTAAAAGCATGTCTAAACACTATGTACCATAAATTGAGCTTAAAAATGAATATCTTCACCCCTGAGATACTGGACAATGAGGTAAATATTCAAAAAGCCAATTGTTCCCCACGTAAGAATTCCCAAAACATTGGTCAACGTAGAGTTTGAAAAGTCTTTATACCGGATACTGTTACCGGTGTCTGCGCGCTTGTTGGAGGGAATCAGCGGTGAATTCTCGGTGAGACCATTGCTCTCATTTACCGGCTGCTCTTCCACCTTCACCTTCATTATATCCTTATTGGCAGTGAAGTACAGCAGCGGGGCAGACACAAAAGGCAAAATCAGGGATAATATGACCTGAGACAGATTTAAGATTGTCGCGATACCCTCGCGTCCCATAAACAGGGCCATGGCCATACAGGGAATAATGGCTATCGATCTCGTAACAATCCGGCGATAAAAGGGGTTCAATTTCCATTTGAGACAACCTTCTGCCACCAGTGCTCCCGACATAGTGCAAATAATGCCAGCTGCAATAGAAGAGAAAAGCATTGCAATAGCAAATATGAGACCAGCTGTGTCGGAGACGTAATGACTAAGCAGCTCGTAAATAGATATCAGATCGGCGTCCATGGCCTCTGGTTTCTTATAGAGAGCTGCAGCGGACACTATCAAGATAGATGAATTGATGAAGACCGCCACTATGCAAAGCGAGCAAATAAGCTCAATATAGGAGTAGTTGAGACAGTAGTTTATGGCCTCAAGAGATGGTCGGTACACCTCGTTTGAGTCATCGTGAACAGTTGACTCAGCATACGACACGTCGGAAGACTTGGACTTCGTAATGTCAAACTCTCTGAGTCGGGGCTTCACCAGATTCGAGCCCAAGTACAAAGAATGGGGCATCACTGTTGCACCTATAATTCCCAGAGCCAAATATATGGATTCTTTCGACGTGAAAAGCGTCTTTGAAGGAAGGAAACCCTCCAGCAGCTCGCGCTTGTTGTTGATTTCAACCTTGTTCATAAGAACTAGGAAGCATGCAAAAGCAGCCAGAACCAGGAACGAGACAAAGTACTCAAACTTTCTTATCTGCTTTAGACTTCCATCGGGGTTATAGGCGAGCAGAATGACTAAGACATCACAAATCGTGAGTAGAACTCCCACTTTCAGCTCAATTCCAAATAGAATATACAGTGCAATAGCTGTACCCACTATTTCAGCGAGATCAGTAAAAATGATGGCCAATTCTGCCAGAGCATACACTGAGATGTTTAGCCACCGGGGCAGATGCTTGCGGCAATTCTCTGCCAAGTCGTGACCGGTGACAGAACCCAGCTTTATGCATAGACATTGAAGGATGATTGCAAAGAGATTTGACAGAAATATAATGAACAAATGTATGTAGCCAAACTGCGCTCCAGCATTGGTAGAAGTGCTGTAGTTTCCCGGATCTATGTATGCACAAGTTATTAGAAGGCCCGGGCCAATGAAGCTGACCAATTTTCTCCAGTCCAGCATTGTGTCAGACGTGACAGAAATTGATAATCCAAAAGCTCTAAATATCGGGTGGTGCAATAATAATCAAAATAATGCCTGATTTAATAATCAATGCAATGGGGGAGTTTCTGTGGAAAATATAATCGGTCGATCGACGGTGTGTGAGACGGTTCGAAAATTTATAAAAGAAAAACAAAAGATTTGGAGACGTTTAAGAGCTTTTGATTACCAGGCCGCTAAGAACCTTCAATGCACTCATAGCTGCTAAATATCATGGGTGAAAAGTCAAGTGAAGTAACTTCTAAACCTCCACTTTTGAGCTCGGGGCCTCAGATTAAACCATTGATTCCGGAGACCGTGCTTGATGTCACATCTCAGCGATTATCCATAGTGTCCATATTCGTTCTTATTCAAGGATGGAAAATCTACGATTTGTATTTAATCAAGAACGAGCCCCTTAGAGAGGCATTAAACAACTCGCTCTCAGTCAACTTTCTTCCTCCAGAGTGGAATTTCATCTTCAAATACATGTTCCTAGATGGACTGATTGTATGGATCAATTCTGTCCTCAGAATACCAAAGCTTGCTTTGAAACCATATGCATCACTACTACTGATTGTTTTTCTTTACGCCGTCACACTGTTGCTGACGACCAACATAAACTTTTCCATATTCCCAATATTCACAGGTCTTTTGCAACAACTACACCCAGAAAAGGAACTTGCTATTGCCGAGAGTCTTGTGAATCCGCAAAATCTTCTTGACCAGTCTGTGCACTTCAAGGGAAAAAAGACGATTCGCTTTCTACCTGACTCGTCTATAAAGTTGAACCCGTTTAATCAGAATTTCTGCTTGCAGAATTCGTTTCACAGCAAAGTCAAGGTGCCCGTGAAATTCAATTCCTCCAGTGAGCTTGATTTTCTTCAGCTTATTCACACA
Source organism: Ogataea siamensis (assembly GCA_030574315.1). Taxonomy (NCBI): domain Eukaryota; kingdom Fungi; phylum Ascomycota; class Pichiomycetes; order Pichiales; family Pichiaceae; genus Ogataea; species Ogataea siamensis. Next base: position 538,444 of record JAJMET010000006.1, read on the forward strand.
GACTTGGATAACAATAAGTACACTCTAAACTACACTAGAAAGGAACTTAAGAAATTTTTATCAGCTGACTACTCCCAGGTTCAGGGATGGGATATTAACTATATTGATGAAAGGGTCTCCTACTTGGAACTGGAATTTGATCGCCCTGGATACTATAAAATACAAAATGCTCAGGATGTCAAACAAAAGAGTATTCGCAATTATAAATCGGACTTAATAATACCCAGGTGTCCTGACGCACATTTCGAAAACGTGGAGCAGCTTCGGAATATTTGTGTGGACGATGAGCTGGACCAACTGTCAATTGCTGTAATGGGTGTTCCTCCGCTGACGCTCGTATACGAAGAAGAAGTGAACGGTGAATTGTCACACCTTCCAAACTCGATTATAGTTCCTGAAGATCAAGCGTTCCATTCTCCTTTGCTATCAAAAGACTACTACACTGGAAAGAGTAATATGAAAATGCTTGATTTCAGCTCCAGTGAGCTTTCCAATATTAGTTGGGCGAAGTCACACATGATTACGGTGCCTTTAGCAAGCCGTAGAATTGAGAAAGCGGGCAACTTTGTGTATACTATTGGAAAGATCATTGATGGTTTCGGAAACATTGTGGAATATTCGCCAAAACCAAGTGATACAAACCATTTCTATAAGGTCAAGTCGCACGCTTTGCCGCTGATCAACCTCGTCGACACCAAACCAAATGTGCCAATTTTAATTGGGGAAGAGAAGTATTTGGAACTGAAGGCTACTCAAGTTTCAAATGCAGCTGCCGAAGGCCCATACACTGCAGACATCACATTCGTGCCTTCTAATGGTAATAAAAAACAATCAAAGACGACCACACACGTGTTTGATTTCAAGAAGCCTGCTAAAATAGCTGCCAAAGAGCCTGGAACATACATCTTGGAATCTATGAGCTCCAAGTTTTGCTCGTGCAAAATTGGCAGCTCTACGATAAACGTGGTTCAGGCCAACCTTCCTCGAATGGATGTGACGGCTACTCCAATTGTGGATAATTGCGTTGGGACAACTGGGTTCAAGTTCTCGTTTGATTTTATTGGAACTGGTCCATTTGAGGTTGCGTATAAAGTTTCTAAGCTGGACCCGAAAAACGAAAAGCGAGTTCTTTTCACGAAGGATGCCAAAGTATTACATTCCGAGACCTCGACCTTCGAGTTTGACTACAAACCTCCTACTGAAGGAAGTTACGCGATCGAATTTTTGGCTTTGAGTGACGCATATTATAAGCGGAAGGTGACATTCTCTCGTCATGAACATCGCTATGTGACTTACTTTGAGCAGCGACCAAAGGCGTACTTTTCTGAAAACTCTAAAGTTACCAAAGTGAACGTCTGCCACGCAGAAAAAGCATCCATCACTCTGAACCTCGATGGAAAGCCGCCATATCAAGTGGCTTACGATCTGGTCCATCCAGATTATAAGGTGGAGAAATTTGAGGTTTCCAACATTCAAGATCATCAGTACAAGATTGAGACGAATAAGCTTCATCTAGGAGGCGAATACAAACTTCTTCTCAGAAATGTGACAGACGCATCTAACTGTGGAATGGAATTCAAAGGACAGGAGGTTCATATTAACGTTCGCAAGAGCTCACCTCAATTGAGCTATTCACATCAGGAATCCTACAAATTCGTTCAGGGGAAAACCTTATTAGTGCCTCTAACTGCCGACTTCTCTCAGCAGACAGACTTGAAGTACCAATTCACATCACTGGATGGTTCTTTCAAGCAAGAAGAAGTCCTGTATTCTTTCAACCCAGCGAACGGCTTTCCGATCAAAAAGGAAGGTATATATGAGCTGTTGGAATTTTACGTCGACGGCTGCCCAGGAGAAATCACCGAGAAACATGAAATACATGCCACTTATTTAAGCAAACCAAGATTGAACATTATTGAGAAGGACGATCTAACGACCATATCGAAGAATAGTTTCCAAAAGTCAACGTTGTGCCAAAGATCTCCTGAGTCGATCGAATTACAAGCAATAGGAGAACCACCGTTTATAATCGACTACTCAATAAGACACCCAAGTGGGACAATAGAGCAAAAATCAGAACAACTAGCAAACAAATACTTCTCCATACAGCTAAGAACTTCGGATAGTGGCGAATATGAATACACAATCAAAGCGATCTATGATTCAATCTACACGAACGAAATTCTAGAGAACTTGGCAAGATCAGGGGAGTATCACTTTGATGAGATCAAAGTCAAGCAGAAAATTTCTTCTCTGCCATCTGCTCACTTTGTGGATAACAACAAAGTGTACCAGACGTGTATCTCATCGCTTGACAACTTGCAACTTCTTGAGGAAATACCGTTGAGACTTACGGGGCAGGCTCCTTTCAATGTGAAGTTGGGAATATACAACGAGCAAGAGGGTCTGAGAACCTTGAGGCTGAACAAGATTGAAACTGAAAAGGTGGATCTTTTGAACATATACGAATATTTGAAAATAGGATCTTACCAATTGTCAATCTTGGACATTACTGATTCTAACGGTTGTTACAGCAATGATTTCGACAAGGAGTCGGTTGGCATTCAAGTTTATGATGTCCCGAAGATTCGGCATTTAACAGACGACGTCATACATCCAGAGGAGCATGGGTTGAAACAGAGCGAGGAGGTTACTGCTTACTGTGTTGGTGACCACATCAACTACATGCTGACCGGACTTCCCCCATTCACTGTCTACTATCAGTTCAATGGGAAGAATCAGAAGGTCAGTGTCAACTCCAATTACTTTAAGCGGAGAGCTTCCAATGATGGCGACCTTTCAATTCTTGCACTTTCAGATTCGTCATCCAAAAATTGTCTAGTTAACTTCACGAATGACGACGGTGTTAGTATCAGGCCAGATTTGAGAGCAAAAATTCATGACCTTCCATCCGTGGAAATATTCCAAGGAGATTCAATTGAGGATGACATACAAGAGGGCGATAACGTTGAGATCATATTCAGGTTTACTGGTACGCCGCCGTTCAAGCTCACGTATATCCGTACCGACCTTGCGGAGCCAACTCGCATAGTGGAGACCGAAGTTATCGATAATATCATGGAACATGAGTACAAGATATGGGCTCGCTTGGAAGGAGTTTATGAAGCTATAGAGGTGCAGGATGCTTACTGTGTGGCTAGAAACCATAAGTAGTTCATAGATAGACATCTGTAACATAAGTCTAATTAAATTATGAAATATTCTTGTATGTGTCAGCTCCTCTAATGATGGGAAAGATCTATATACAGTTGTGAGCGTGACATAAACATTTTCATTTCTTCTTCTTGTATAGGGTCCTATTTACCTTCACACGGCCTCTCGATTTGCGATTAACCAGATCTGGGTATTTAGCACGGGAGTTTGTTCGACGTCCGGGCAAGCCTTCGGAGTCACTAAAGCTCGTGTTTGAAAACTGGAAGCGGGATTTATTGTAGTCTTTGACCGCTGGATTTTCTTTTGTCGCAGACGCTAAATCTTCGAGCGCATTTCCCAACATTTGGAAGCCTTCGTCCATGTCCAGGTACAATATCGTTTGTCGTTTCTTGGTAGGTGGTCTTAGAGGTATCGTCAGAGGTTTATAGCCTTGGAAAAATGTGTCCAACAGGACGTCCTCCGGGCTTAATGCATCGGTACTAGGGACTTTAGCCAACGAGCTAAATCCTTTCTTTATCTTCTGTTTGGATGGCGCTATAACTTTATTTTGATCATGGTCTTTGATTGATTTCAGAGACTTTTCAGCTTTGGCAACTTCCTTTTGTTTCTGTTGTTGGATAACACTGATCTTTTTCTTGTTCGATGCACGGTCAGGATTTGGAGAAGATGATTGGAATCTTAGAAACATGGTAGTCAAAGACAAGTTCGTCCTTGCCACTCCCAAGGGCTTCAAGACGCTTGCCGCGGTTTTCAGCATGCCTGGTAATAACGTATGAAATGTACAAGATGTATACTTATTAACAAGCCGTCTTTGAATAATAATAACAAATTGCTATGAGGTTGGGTTTAATATTAATTTACTAATTTCTTTTGATCGCCCCCGTTCCGGGTAAGAATTTTCATTATCCTAAAAATCGTTGCAAATATGCTACTAATGATGGTGTGCACAATTTGCATCAAATATCGATATCCTTGACCGAATGGTTTTTGAAGCGTCTCGTCGCTCGGTCTGTGCTCCGAACCAATAATCTGTTTCCTATTATCTCGAATGATACAAATGTATCTTCGTCTTCAATCTGTAGCTCAAAGCAGCTATGTCTTTTACTGATCACTCTCAATCCACCTATCCGCTCCTTCATAGTGAACTGGGGATCTAAATTATGAACGTCTTTCTTCCAGTTAGATTTTCTGGGGACTACCATTATGAAATTTTGTTGCGTTTCCCATACCACGATCCCTTTCGTTCCGATGTTGTCGATGCAACGGCTTTGAATTACTTTCAGTTCAGACCCAATTAGCTCGCTACTTGAAAGCTTACTGACTATGGTGGGTATGTGGTTGCTTGTACTCAGTACCTCCCTTATGTACCCTTTCCACAGGTTGTGCATCTCGATGTAATCCTCGTACATGACCAAATTTTTGCATATTCTTAATTTTGCAACATCCTCGATGTTGTCTAACAACCCCGGATCTTTTTTTGACTTGAGCTTTAGTTGGCGCACAAGGCTGTCCTGGTATTTTAAGTTCGACGTAATGAACGACTTGAATTCATTTTTCGTCTTATCAGACGAGAATCTATTTTGCTTTCCTGGTAGTCGGATAGTCGAAAGAATGGATTTTTGCTTTTTGGCCTCCGATTTGGATGGTCCCTCGGTAGGCTTCAAGGACAAATAGTTCTTTTGGTTGCCTGTCAAGGAGTATCGTGACTCCAAGAGTTCCGTTATTTCTCTATCGTCGCGGAATTTGGAAACCCTTGACAAGAGCAAACGTTCAACGGTATTCTTCTTGTCCATAGAAGGGAATAAAATAATTTATTTTTGTTTTTTCATGATTCAAATAGGACGAAGAGAATTAAGAACATTACCAAGACTTCTCAGATATTATTCCAATACACCTTTTGATGAGTATCTATTTAACTCTATCGATGAAATACCCGGTCAGCAGCGAAATATCGGAAATGATACTGTTGACTATGACCCTCTCAACTTGTCTGATATTCCGATTATTAGAGACGATAAAGATCCCGCCCATATCCCATACTCGGTTCATTCAGGTACCCCTTCAATGATGCTTGATCAAACCCAATCAGACGTTCTTCCAATCACCAAAGAGCCGGTTACAATGCCAACCGAAGAATTCATCAGTAAGTTCAGCTCGAGTTCGTTGGATCATACTTTTGATACGCAAAACCTTGAGCGGTTTGAGACCTTTTTGGATACAAATACTCAGGTGCGCCCACAAAACTCCTGCTTGCAGGAGCTTGCGACGACAAGCAAGCCACTGATGGTCATAAGTGAGTTCAATAACCCAAGGCTTAACCTTGCAATCGAAAAATATATCTATGATCAAATGCCGGATCCGACCATCAATGACACCTCGCGGAGGCTGGTTCTCTATAAGAACTCTCCTTGTGTGGTGGTGGGGAAAAACCAAAATCCATTTAGGGAGGTCAATTTCAAAGAGGCGACCATCCTTGGCATCCCGATACTGAGACGTCACAGCGGAGGTGGCACTGTTGTGCATGATCTTGGAAATGTCAACTTCTCCTATATGACAAGCAAGCAGCGGTTCAGCAGAGTTGAATTCACCAACAGTCTGAATTATAGGATAAACCAGCTAATTGGCCTAAACATCGGCCGGGACACGCCTAGATTCCCATTGACTACGAATGACAAAGGTGACATTATTAACACCATCAATCTCAAAAAAGTTAGTGGCTCTGCATATCAGATTTCCAGGGGAAAGTCATTGCATCATGGGACAATGTTGCTTTCATCGAACCTCAAGAGACTGTCGGCTTTATTGAAGCTAAGCGATGAACGCAAAGCATCGATAATAGATAAGAGTACAGATTCGATACCCAGTCCGGTCGAAAACCTTGGAATGGACGATGTTCTGTTCCAGTTTTGTGCCGTGGAAGCGTTCAAGGAATTACATGGTACAAACTCCGAAGTTTCAGAGGCCCTCAGTGAGAACCTTTGTCTCCAGCAAGACTGTTATCTTCTCAAGTTGAATGAAGCCAACGAGCTCCCTTCTCGGGTACACGAAATCGCCAATGAGCTTTCCTCGTGGGAGTGGAGCATCGGAAGAACTCCTAGGTTCCAGCTTCAGGTCGATAGCGAGTATCGGTACACGATTAGTGTTGAGAAAGGCTTCATCACAGAGGTAACTTCGCCGTATCCGCAACTAGAAAAGCTGATTGGTTTGCCATACAGGAGTGACTTCATATTGGAGTTTCTCACTGGGCCGCTCAAGCATCACGTAGCCTGGAATATCGACATGAACACTAATTATGCACAATTGGGAATTTTACAATCGAGCTTGGAATAATTTTTAGACCCTTACCGAGGACGCCTGACACCGTATCTGGCGCTCAAGATAGAAATTGTATAGATTTGCAAAACATGCCGGCGCATATTTCAGGAAACAACTTTTTAGATAAGTCATAAACGAGTGTATGTACGATGAAGAGCATAGTTGCATTTTCTACAGTGGTTGCAATCACCAGCGCATACGCCGCGAATTTGGAATCCTTGTTTGAATTCTCTCCTGGGTTCAAGGACTACCTAAGTAAGAAACGTGCTAAAAGAGCATGGGACGAAGATCTGGCTGTCAATGTAGAATCAGTGTTTGACTACAGCAGCGATAAAGTTTATGGTGTCAACCTGGGCGGGTGGATGGTGACAGAGCCCTACATCACTCCGACTCTCTACTGGGACGCTTCCACAGACGGGACTGAAGCTACGGTTCCGGTCGATGAGTACCACTACTGCAAGCAGTTGGGTACCGAGGAGTGCTACACGCGTTTGAAGAAGCACTGGGATACATGGATTGTTGAGAGCGACTTCGAGAAAATTAAGGGCTACGGTATGAACACGGTCAGGTTCCCGATTGGCTACTGGGCGTTTGCCCATTTAAGCGACGACCCTTACTGTTTCGGACAAGAAGCGTATCTAGACAAAGCAATAGAATGGTGTCGGAAATATGGATTGCACATTTGGATAGACTTGCACGGCGTCCCCGGCTCACAAAATGGATTTGACAACTCTGGGCTTCGCGACCACATTGACTGGCAGAAGCACCAAACCTACGTGGATCTCTCTCTGGAGATCTTGCACTACATCATGGCCAAATATGGAGGAGATGAATACAGGGACGTTGTTTCGGCAATACAGGTTTTGAACGAGCCGTTGGGATCAAAACTCAACATGAATAAGTTGGAAGAGTTCTACATCAATAGTTACACACAAATGAGATACTTGAAAAGCGATAATTACATTGCATACCATGACGCATTCATGGCTCCGGAGTACTGGGATACCAGGCTGACCGGAAAGGTGAGCCATACCACTAATTTGACTTTATACCCGAACACGGGCAATTTAACCGGACATACTAACACATCTAACTATCAGGGAAATTATTACAACATTTTAATCGATCACCACAGATATGAGGTCTTTGATGTTGGCCAGTTATCGCAGTCAATAGACGAGCACATCGCGTCGCTTAAATCGTTCACCTCTGCCATCCTGAGAGAGGAGAAGCCCAACCTGGTCGGCGAATGGGCTGCTGCCATCACTGACTGCGCGTTCTGGCTAAACGGTGTTGGCAGAGGAGCAAGATACGACGGCTCTTTCCAGTCTGACAGAAAGCTCGGTGACTGTGCTTACGCTAATGACTTTGGCGAATGGACTAAAGAACGTAGACGGGAAGTGAGAAAACTAATTGAAGCACAACTAGACCTGTTCAATCAGACTAGTGGTTTCATTTTCTGGTGCTACAAAACTGAAGACGCAATTGAATGGGACCTGGAGAAGTTGATAGAGTACGACCTGTTCCCACAGCCTTTGACAAATAGGAAGTACGCTTCAGTTCTGACCAGTGATGCGGCTCTCGTGAGTGTTCCCCTAAAAAAAATATCCAAACCTGAAATCATTGTACTTTTACTAACAGCATTCTATTTAGGGTTAGAGTTCCTGTAACACCTGCTTGTGTTTCATTTACTATATAGACAATACATGTCTCTCAAAATATGTACACCTCGCTACTATCAAACTCTAAATTATGGTTGTGAATCTAGTGTTAGCGAAATAAGGTGCTTGACTGCTCTTGGCATCTTATGAGTGCGGGGCAATATTCGACGAAAGTGCGCCCAAGAAACCTCACATATCGTCAAGCAAAACGCCGAAGATACGTAGATGACCGGGGCAACAAATTCTATCTATAAAGAACCGCTAAACAATATGCCTTGAAAAAAGTTTTCGTCCTCTACACTATTTTGAGTGTTCTCGACGCGTCGACGACGCCTCGCTAGTAAACATAACAATTTCATAGTTGTACATTAGTTTGATTTGTCTAATAATGAGCGCTGTGAATGCCCCGATAAAAACGGGGACGAACACGGAGATTGCAATCGATGTTGACGAAGCAGACATGTCGATTTTGGATGAAAACTTGAAGCTCACTGATGAGCTCACAGCGCTGCTATCTTCCAAGCTGCACAAGGTTTCCACGGGCAACGCTGTTGCAATCAAATCAATCAACCCGCTAATGACCAAGATAAACCGACTCAAAGTCCAGCAAAGAAACTTTCAAAACACGTTCAAGCTTGTGGAAAGCATCAAGGATTATGCTCAGGAGATTAGTGGCCTGGACAAGTCTATGAAGACATTTGGAGGGCTGAACTCAGTGTCTCAGATATCCAATTTCTGCAATATAGTGAGCAAGTATCTGGGCATTCAAAGCGACCTGGAGATGAAGAACCTCACAGATTTTGAGGGTCTACGCAAAGGTTTGGACTCGTCTATTCGTGACGCGGATGTTACTCTAAAATTCGAGTTTGTGAATAAACTCAAAACATTGAACAAAAGACTGAAAAGCAACGGGAACAAGTACAAGAAAGAGGAGGATGATTTAATAGTGCAACTAAAGTTGATTTACGACTTCATGAAACGCAGTCGCAACAAGAACATGCTAGATATTCTGATCAAAGAAAGAGCAGATTATAATCTTTCATCACTCAAAGCACTAAATCTCGATCTGCCGCCTTTAGTAAAAGACCAGACATATTATTACGATGGTGATAAAAATCACAAGTATTTCACCAACTACTCCAAAACCTTGCAGGGGCTGCTCTATGGGGAACCGCACTTCCTTTCCAAGTTCTTTGACGACTTTGGGGAAATCAACCAGCTCTTATTTGAGATTTTTTCCCCTTCGCTGGAAGATTTCGTCACCCAGTTCAACAACTTCTCAAGCTTCATCGAAATCCACAAGTCTAGTTATAGCTCCATGTATTTTGAAATCGATCATGGACTGTCGTTGATAATAAGTGCTTTCAAGAGACTCAATTTGAAGATGCCACGGCAAATACTGGAGCTAGAGTCGGAGTCTCTAGCTCACTCGCAATCTGTTTTTGCAAGCTCCTTCAAATATATAGACCAGCGCTATTCAGATATGGTGATAGGAGAGAACGTGAACGAAACCTTGAATAACACTTTCATGTCGCTGATCTCGCGAACTAACAAAATGTGCCAATTCCGAGACCATCAACTGAAAATCATCTCCACAATGAAAAACGGCAGTTGGCTACCAGCCTCCAAGCCTCCGGGATTCCAAGAGGCTCGAATGGGGTCTGAGGATCCTAGCTTCCTTCTGAGTGTTTTTTATGGTGATCTGATCGAGTACAATTTCTTCCAGCTCGAAAAAAAATACAAGCCGAAGATGAACGAAGAGGATCTTGGAATATTTCTGCTTTTCAATTTGGATGGGTTACAGAATCTGTTGGATAACAGTGGCCAGCTTAAGCAGGTGCTGGGACATTCAGGTTTACAAAGACTGGATCGGATGAAAAAGAAGGCAATGGAGAAAGCCACCGCAGAATGGACGAAGATGACGACAAAGTTGATGCAAGCTTCTACGAGACAAGGAGACACATTCAATCTCACATCCAAAGAGCTCGGAAAACTGATCGACGAATTTAACAAAAGCTTCGAAGAGAACTTCAAGAAAATGCAGCATAAGAAGCTGCCCGTGTTCTTCAAGAAACAGCTCAATCAAGACATCAACAAGATGTTAGTCCCTGCCTACAGAGTGTTTTACACTAACTTCACTTCGAGTGGGTCTTCTAAAAGCGTGGCAAAGCATTTCAAGTATGATATTAACGGCTTGCAAAAGAAAATCGCTGACCTGGGCTAATCCTCGATCACGTCCTTGTTCTTCCTGACGGTGTGCGAGGCTAGCATTTTGGAGCCGGCACCTGGGTCGTCGTTGGAGGCGGCCAGAACTGAAAGGATGGGTTCAACACCAAAGCTTAATTGTCTTTCGGAATTTCCATACTCGAGTCCCGAATCCTGGCTCCCTGAAGGAGCATACTGCGCTTTCCATTCGATAGTTTTATTCTGGAGTCCTGCTCTTCTTGAATTTCGAATGTTGTGGACAATATTTGGAACAGCAGAGCCTTCTGATGCTTCTGTCATGTTGAAAGGATGCCATCTCGCATCAGAAACGGATTCATAGGCAAAATTATTAGAAATTGAAGATCCCAGCATCGCTGTGATGTCCACAGAGCTGCCATTGTCTGGTGGTAATCGAAGAACGGTGCTGTTGTTTTCGTCGAGAAAGTTTTGCGTCGATTCACGACTCAGAAGAGGCTTCCGTGTTGCTGGGTCTTCCGACACCAGAGACTCTGTAAGCGAATTAATGGAAGAGCTGGTAGAGTTATGAGGAGAGTTCATCAGTGGCTCCGAGTTTGATTCAGCTCCTTCTTGGCTAGCACAAGTTTCCTGTTTAGGCGACGGTGGATACTCTGGCACACTGGCAAGACTGGGTTGAGAGTTTGGAAGAGGCCTCTGGGTGGATCTCTCTCCATCGTTGAAGGCATGTGCCAAAGTGTCATCCATGCCATGAGAAGTATTTGACACATTAATGAAGGAGTTCCCTGGGATGAGGGAAGAGCTTATGAGCCGGGATTTGGATCTGCACTGGGACGCCAGCGGAGGCGACATGGACCTCATATCGTCTCTGTTCTGGGAAGTTGAACGCGACCTGATTGGAACAACTTTCAACTTGAAGTTTGCTCCAAGATCGCTTCCTTCCATCTCTGGGTCGTCTCTGATTCTGTCGAATCTTGACCTCCGTTCGTCTACGTTGTAATAAGACGATCTGTTGGAGGACGAGGTGTCCGGCATAGTGTGCGCTTCTTCTTCGTCTGCGATGGACTTTTCCTTTATAGCCTCGTCATAGGACGGCGGCATGTCTCTCGTGGTTTCTTCGAAGTTCGGAGGCGGATCCTCGAACTCTAAGCCGTGTCTGAAACTCGAGTTTCTCAGCAGTTCGGGCGACTGTAAAATCGACAGACTGCTGCGCAAATCTGCGCTGCTGGCCTGAGGAGTCACCGTGGGCGAAAAAGGCTTGGCCTGGGGCGACTGAAGCACAAACGGAGTGCGTCCGTCAGGTTTGTATAAATTAGAGTCCGTATTGACTCTTTCTCTCGGCGAGAGCAAAAGATCAATGGAGCCGCGGCTGATCTGGGACAAGTCTGCCATCTGTTCGCTGTATGAAGGAAGTAACGTGTTTGCGTGGGCACAAAGAGGCGACAAGAGATGGATTGGCGAATCGATCGAGAGTTCAAAGTGCTTGCGCTTTTTTGGGTCCTCTGCAGTGGGGGCGGATCTGGAAATACGAATACAGATTTTTATCCAGTGGTGTGACTGTATGTCGTCAAAGGACGTGTCGGGGTGTAGCTTGTATCTTTCTCCCAGCTTCTCTGGAACGTAAACATGGAACTCCAGCTCTCTGGCGGATATTTCGTCTCCACCAAGAGATAGCAAATTATCTTCTGGGTTGTTGGCCTTGTGCTCCAGAAGCAGATATTTCTTGGGCGGCTCTGTCCTGTGGACCCGTTTATTCTTGCAGTAGTATTCCAGATGCTCTGTGAAATAAACCTTGATCCGATGGATTTTGATTTTGTCCAAAGGACTCAGCTTGAAGGAGATGGGGAGATACGAGTTGAGCAACACCTGTTTTGAAGAAACGACAATTTCGTAATTCAGCTGGTCCTCCCAGTCCCTGTTGATGACTATCGGTTCGTTTTCTTCGATGGAATCTTGGGACGGTGCTCGCACAATATTGACGGGTTTCTTGGCAGTCAAGCTGGACTTGAACGTGCCGCTTCTCTCCAGGGATGCCTCTAGCTGATAAAAAACGGATCCAAAGGTCACGCTGATCGACTCCGCCGTCGACGCAGGTATTGGGTGCTCGAAAGCATATATGTAGTCTCCAGGAATAAATAGCTTTGTGTCGTCCACGCTGACGTTCGACTTGCTAGGAGTCAAGTCGATGTCTTGTTGCGACAGCTGTGCAAACAGACCCGGACGGGGCGAACTTGCTTTCTTTCCCTTGAGCACCATCGCCAAAGGGGATGGCGACTTGACCGGCTTCATGTCTGTGAGCATGTCTATAGCACTAGTGACAGGAGACAGACTGTTGTCAAGACTGAAATTCGACGGCTCGCAATCAACGTCGCTTTTCGGAATGAACAGATCCGCGTTGCTCCTGCTGGTTTCGGTTGTCTCGTAGGTATTTGTGTGATGGAAGAAGGGCCAGGTGTGTTGTATCAGGGTGTTTTGCTCAACATGCTCGACCCTTTTGGGCGGAATGCCTTCAGGCCAGTCTGTTCGGGACGTACCGGTCAGCTTCAGCGAGATGGACTTTATTTTGACGGGCCGCAGAACTCGCACAAAGAGACAGCCCCGTAACACCGTTGGAGGTCTGGACTTGGTCTCCTCCTCTGTGAAGCCCTCGAGAAATAGATTTTGTTCGGCCTGTATGAGATACAGCTTGACGGAACCCGACTCTGCGCTGGGCTGGGCAGGAAGCTTGATGACGGTGTCGTTGGAAAGCCCCTCTACAGGAAATAGTGGGGTCCTTAGCAAATCTGTCATGGTGGGATTATCGTGTTAAAGGTCTGACCAGTGTGGTGAAAAAAGATGTGTTATTAGTTGTAGGCCGCTAAAGACCAGTCATTCAGAAGCTCTAGGTACGGAGATTGGCCAAGCTTGATTTCTCGGTACGCGGGATGGGCTTTTTGCTATAATCTGCTGAGAGACCTAAGGTCAATGGACAATGGCGAGTAATTTGACTTTGATCTTTTTGTTAACTTTTTTTTACCAAATTGGAGTCCTCTGATAAGAAAAAGAAACTGGAATTGGCACCACTCTCGCGAAAACGGTGGAAGGAAAAAGCGTCGATCGACGCGCTACTTTTTTTCGAGGGAGAACGGAAATATGCACCTACTTTTCGTGGCAAAGCTACTTTAGATGTGTGCGTTGCTCGTTTTTAGTTGTAGCCCGCGCCCGGTCTGTATCGGTAGGCGCTGTGTTCGCAGTCGGCTGTCTCTCGCGGTTGCCAGCTGCCTCATTGGTGCACCTGATCTTGGCGATCGGCGGTAGACGTTTCCTCGACGCCCACATGGGGTGTGCCCCTAACACCGAGTCTGCCACCCGTCCGGGACACAGCGAAGCTGTAGAAACGCCAGTGTCAATTGTTGGATCCGCCGTGGAGGGATTAAATTACTAATTTGGTAAAGCTGGATTGCACACTACCAATCGGAGTATATAGATAGTGAATTTGGCAAATTCTCGGAGTTTCCCAAGATTGAAATGAGTGCTTCTGTGAAATATCCTGAAGAGTTTGCCGGTTTTGCTGTGCTTGACACCAAGGAGTGGAACAAGCCTAAGTACATCACGTACAAGCCCAAGGCCTTTGCCGACCACGACATCGACATTGAGATCGAGTGCTGTGGTCTGTGTGGCTCTGACATCATGACCGCCATGGGTGGCGAGGGATGGGGAGAAATCAAGCTTCCTCAGGTGGTTGGCCACGAGATCATCGGAAAGGTGGTCAAGGTTGGACCGAAGGTCAGCCTGCACAAAGTCGGCGACCGGGTTGGTCTGGGGGCCCAGGCGTTTGGATGTTTGGACTGCAGACGGTGCAAGGACAACAACGAGCAATACTGCAAGGACTCTGTCACCACGTACGACGGCGTGTATGCGGACGGATACGTTTCTCAGGGAGGCTACGCCTCCCACGTGAGGGCCCACGAGCACTTCTGTTTCCCGATTCCCGAGGAAATCAAGTCGTCGGAGGCTGCGTCGCTGTGTTGCGCCGGGCTGACAGTTTACTCCCCGCTCAAGAGATACATCCCCACAGACCTGCCTAACGGAGAAAAGCCAAAGGTGGCCGTCCTGGGCCTGGGCGGGTTGGGCCACCTGGCGGTCCAGATCTGTGCGGCCCTGGGAGCAGAGCCGTATGTTTTCTCGCGTACCGACGCGAAGAAGGAGCAGGCGCTCAAGCTGGGCGCCAAGGGCTTTGTTGCCACGGGAACCAAGGGCTGGGACAAACAGTACTACGACCAGTTTGACCTGGTCCTCAACTGTGCCATTTCTCTTTCTGGTCTGGACTTGGAGGCGTTCTTGTCCATTCTCAAGGTGCAAGGAAGGTTTGTGTCTGTTGGCTTGCCTGCTGCGGAGGAGAAGTACAACATGTCGCCGTTCACGTTTTTCTCCAATGGGGCGTCGTTGTGCTCTTCGAACCTGGGCTCCAGAAAAGAGATGCTGGACCTGCTCGACCTTTGTGTCAAGCACAACGTCCGTCCTTGGGTCGAGGAGATCCCGATTTCCGAAGAGGGCTGCAACACCGCGTTGACCAGAGCTTGGAATGGAGACGTGAGATACAGGTTTGTCTTCACCGAGTTCCACAAGGCTTTTGGAACGGGCCAGAAATAGGCAATTTATTCAGTGCTCAATAGACAATCTTCATTTCCACGGCGCTCGTGTAGTTTTGTGCGTCGCGCTAGGTCGTTTCTCCGTCAGTCGCGCAAGCTCCTCCTCGCGGCGCTGGTACAGAGAGTGCATGGCCAGCTCAGCTTCGCTGCGGTAGTCGGTCTTGGCAGGGACGGCTTTCTCCGGCTCTGCGTCCGGCGTGCCTTCGGGCAGGTCCCTCAGCGACGCAGAGTCCTTCCAGGGGAAGAGCACACGCCCGAAGTAGAAGTGCTGCACGACGGGGAATTTCGACAGCACCTCGCCGTGGAACATCTTGATCATACCTTGGGCGATCTTCTCCCACGTTTTTGTGGAGCTGATATCGTAAAGCAGCGGCGAGTGCTCGCTGAAGTTTCCTTTTTTGACGCGGCCGATGAACGCGATGGCGTTGTAGTACAGGTTGCGCTGGCTCTGCTGTTTCAGCACGGTGGGGTTCAGTACCGTGGACGGCGACAGCCCCATGCGGAAGTTCAGGGCCCTGGTGCTTTTTTTGTCTGTCCCGACGGTATCGAAATCCACCAACTGCGACGCACCTATGATGTAGATCAAATGAAAGTGGTCGTCGAGCCCCCAAACGCCGTGCGACCCGGCCGGCTCCAGCGTGTATGTGAGGATGAGTTTTTTAACGAGGTCGTAATATTTGCTGAATATCACGAGGATCTCTGTTCCCGTGACCGAGTCCTGGTCCAGCAACTGGCACATAAACAAGCTGGAAACAAACGCCAGGAACGAGAGCTCGTGGCCTGTGCCGTAGTCCAGTCGATCCCGCGACCCGAACGCGCCCAATATGTAGTATCTGCTTTCTGTGACAAACCCTGCGTATTGGCCCTCCACGGAGGACCTGAAAAGCGGCTTTAGATGAACGTCGAACCAGTGCGCCATGTGGCGGTGCATCTGGTCGTGCCAACCGCGACATGCCATGTTTCCGTATCTTCTGGGCCCCGCGAGAGGTGGAACCTGGTCCACGAGCCTGTCCAGCTCGGCGAGGAAGTTGAGCACATGCTGGACGTTCGGCGAGAGCGACTCGACACTGAAGTCGGCGGCGGGCGGAGGCAGATACAAGAGCGGATCAGATTTTGACTCCGTTGGCGAGCTTACCAAAGAGGGGTCTAGAATCTTGTCCGGAACGTTTTTGAGGCTGACCTTCTGACAGATCAGCATCAGTGCGGCCTTGATCCGGTCGATGGCAAGCGAGTGCAGAAAACTGTGAACGTCCCCTGACCCGTTGATCTTCTTGACGGGCTGCGTCCATTCCAGCAGACTGTGCTCTAAATTTAACCGGGGAAGAGCCATGAAGGAGTATTTTTTGTAATTTACACCAACAAGGGTTTTTTTTTACCTACATGAACACTATTTTGGTTCTCGCAACTTGTAGTAATTTGCTGAAAAATACCACTTGTTAAAAACATGGACCAACAAAAGGTTGGCCAGGAGCGGCGGCATCAGCTTGGGCATGACGTGGGCCGCTTCTTCGTCCAGCGAAAAGCCGTACTTGAAGTAGAGAACGGCCAGCAGATACGCACAATGTATGATAAATAGCAGCGGAGACCCGATCCGGATGGCTGTGAAACCTACCAGGGCGGACCATCCGTGGTCATCGAGGTTGCTGTTGTCCAGGTAAAAATCGTCCATGCCGTAGTACTTGGAATCTGGCCGTCTGCGCACCGGAGCTTTGGCGGTCGTTTTTGGCTTTTGCCCGGCAATGACCAGCTCATCCAAGCTGTCAGTATCTGTGGCCACTCCCGAGCCCGCAGGTCTCGTGTGCGCCGGTGACTGCTTCGTCTGGCGACGGGTCCGTCGAGAGTTCGCTATGATAGGCTTCAGGTCGGCGAAATCTGCCATTGGTACAATTTTTTCTTATCTATTATTTTTCATGCACCAAAGCTGCCGACTGCCAGCCACCGGCAGCAATTGCCAAAACTTGTCCGCGAAATGGCACACGAACGGGCCGCTCCACCACGAGATCCACGCCGTCCTGCCTTACGCCGTCCATGGACAGAGCAGCGGACAGCTGGCCCAGTCCCAGACATCCATTCTTGTGCGACTCCCTTCCCCAGGCATACAGATGTCCCTGTTTGTTTAGAGCCAAGTAATGGTAGTCGCCAACAGCCACCGAGATAACCCCGTTCGACTGCAGCTCACGGTACACTCTGGGCCTCTCCGAGGTCTTGTCGCCTATAAGAACCTGGTCGTCGTTGGTGATCGCACTGAATCTGTTGAACGAGCCGCTGAGCCTCACAAACCGCGTTCGATCAGAGCCATACTGAGAATGCTGTTTGGCGTACTCGTGGAACTTCACCAGCGTGGACCCGCCCCTTATGTAGCCGTCCTGGCCGCCCGAAAGGTCGACCCGGCGCAACTGGCCGTCGGCAGCTAGGTAAACCAGGAAGGAATCCAAAACAATGTAATCACTTATCTCCTCGGTGTCCTCCACTATGCTGACGTAAGCGCGCACCGGCCCGAACTCGCCGTCGGCCGGCGTGAGAGCTGCGCGTGTGCTCCAGACCGCGATTCCCAGTCCATGGATGTGGCAGCTGCTCGTGGACCATCCGGCCCGTATTTTCTGGATCGGACCGGTCACCTTTCTGCCGCCGCTGACATAAAGGTCCAGTTCCACACCTCTGTGGAGTCGTCCCAAGCTGTCCCAGGTCCACAGCCGCCCATCGGTGTCAAGGCCGATAAAATGTGACCGGCCGGAGCCTATCTGGCTGATTTTGACGCCCTCAGGAAGAACTGTTGCATTGATGCATTTCCCGGGATCGTAACTTGCATGCGGTTCTGTGCCAAAATTAAAATCCCTACTTTGGGGGCCCGGTTCAGATAGCCCGGTCATACCGTGCCAGTTGCGTCCTGTGAAATAGACATTGCCCCTTGTGGTTAAAATGCTGAAGGCAAACCCTCCAGCTGTGACATCAGCAATATGCTCGTCGTCAATAGTCAGCTCGACTGGTTTTATGAGTCTCTTGCTTTGTCCTCGGTCCAGAATCTCGAACGAGTCGTCGCTGCCAAAAAGCCAGCCCAATCGACTGAAACTGTTATTTCCAAAAGTAAGGAGTTTGCACTGCTTTCGAAGCTTGTAAAGCTGCGGCCACTTATAGTAAATATCAAATGGGACATTATCATGCTTGAAGGCTTTTCTGAACATGTGCTGCCACACAACAGCCTGATTGAGCGACAGACTCAAATATTTACAGGTGAGAAAAAGAGCCCTGATGTCTTCCTCCTCCAGATAGGGCACAATGTGAAAACAAATTATGTCTTCGTGCAGA
Source organism: Ogataea siamensis (assembly GCA_030574315.1). Taxonomy (NCBI): domain Eukaryota; kingdom Fungi; phylum Ascomycota; class Pichiomycetes; order Pichiales; family Pichiaceae; genus Ogataea; species Ogataea siamensis. The sequence continues at coordinate 556,712 of JAJMET010000006.1, forward strand.
TCAAGCAGCGAGACCATAGCAAGAAATATAGAGAATTAACTAAATTATTTGTGCAATTTCCCGATATGACGGTTATTGACAAAACAAACCGGTGTATAGATGTGGATGGGGACAGGAGGGGAGCATGATCACCAGCGACTTTTAGACGCAGCCAGCTCATTACTACGTGCTGATAGTCATTGCTTTGTATTTTAACAAATATTTATCGTATATCGAGTGTCGTCATCGTAAAATCGTAACTTAGGCAGATCATCAGACAAATTCGTCTCTATTTTCCAAGAAAACGCGCAGATGGAACAAAACGTCGCTCAAGTTCTTGAAGTTGACGAATTTGAAGTTCTTGTCGTAGATGAAGTTGAATAGAAAAGAACCGATCTTCAGGAATTTGAATGGTAGCTTGAACTCTATCAGCTCGTTGATAATGAGGTCTTTTTCGCGCAGGACCTCAAGATCGTCCTTCAGAATAGAATTTAGATTCTTTTCTTGCTGGCTATAATGCATTGTGTCTCTGTTGATGATGTTTGAAATTGTAAGACTGGAGAAGTCGCTCTCGAAGTCGTGGTAGTCATAATTGATCTTCAAAAAGTACTCCAGGTTCATATAGATCTTGAAGAATTTCTTGTAATACTTGAACACTGTTTCGTCCACGTCCGAGTTTGAAGCGGATGATGGATTATAGACAGTGGAGCGTAGCTCAAAATGCTGAAGCAAGCTGACAGACCCCAGACTGTTATACTTCATTTTCATTTTGAAGATATTTTCAAAGTTCATCAGGAACTTCACAATAATCATGAATATGTCCAGTAGTAGCTGAGAATCAATAGACAGTTTCATCAGAAAATTCAGATCGACTATGCCTAGTTCTTCGTCGTAAATTTCACGCAACTGCTTTTCCGAACTCGACAGCTCCGATTCTGCCGGTTGCTGGAAAAACACAGTCTTAAAAACATCAATACAGTTGTCAAGCATATTGATAAGTTCCTTTTGATATTGAGGATCCTTCAATTGTTCATCCGTAAATAAAAAGCTGTTCTCATACAAGCTATTGATATCGCTGAAGCTTCTTAACCAGACATTCTCCTTTATCTTGTTGAAATTCATGATGTACGATAGTTTCAAATTCAAGTAGTTGTTAAGCAATTTGGCATCGATAAACACTTCGCTACTTTTGTGATATAATTTGCAAGCCTTCAAAAGGTCGTCCCAGTATTTTCCCACATTCAGTAGCTTTTGGTCGTCGGCATCCAACTGTGACATAAAATCAGACACGTTCCCGCCCTCTGGCATTGAGAGATAAAGCTGTTTGAGATATGCTAATTGATGAAGCCCGTTTTGGATGCACACAAGCCCAAATTCGCTGACATGATTGTCAAAGAAGAAATTTGTTCTTCCGACCAAACCAGTGGATGGATCGAGTTTGTGAAAAGGCAAACCAATGAGGTCTTTGAGCACACGCTGGTAGTTTTCGGGCTTGAAATCAAAACTCTCCAAGATGTTTTTAAATTCAGACGGACTCGTGCATTCCCATAAGAAAGTCGAGGAAGGCAGGTCGGTTTTCAAATCGTCAATCTTCAAGGAGGGAACAATATTGTAAAGCGTAGACAAAAGCGAAGAGATATGGAATATCATATGAATAGTGCGGATGGTGGACTCATTCTCGATGAACTTCTCGTGACAGGTTTCCGTATCTTCGACGTTTACTGGAAGATGGGAACTGATTGTATTCAATCCTGAGGATTTTATCAAGGAACATAGGGCGTTCACCTGTCTGATAATAACGTTCAGGCTAGTCTCATCGTCGGCAAACAGCCCATAAATAACCGAGAGAGTAAGAGCCTGGATTAGCCACAATGGCGAAGAGTTATTCACCTGTCTTTCAGTGCTCTCTTCATTTATGTCAGTGTGACGGACAAGCTTCTTGCGTGTTTCCAAATAAACGTGGATGCACCGTCTGGATGCTTCGTAGAGATTGGCCGCATCGCTCTTTCTATTGGAAACTATAGCTCCAATGGTGGCAATCAGTAGAGGCAAGCACACTAATGAGACCCTTGTGTTATCGATACTGTTCTCGTCTCTAATCAGATTGGATTCCAGTGAGCACAAAGTGACTTTCATGAGCGTGTATTCATTTAGCATCGACTTGTGGATGAATGGGTGGTGGTTGAGAAATTTTGTTCTGAACTCTTCCGTATATCTGTTCAATTTCTCGTTGTCAGGTATTGTAGGAGAAGGGACACCTAGAAAAGGATATTTGGAAAGTGATTGGTAGATGTAGTTTCTGATGGTCCCGGTAAACAAATTCACCCTGGAGTATTTGTCGAATTTATCTTTGGAGTAGGCAAACTCGCTGTTGAACTCCTTGTCAGCATACGTCTTGTCGCTTCCATTTTTCAGGCCCTTGTCCTGTGACTGGTTAGGGCTGTTCTGTCGTGAATTGGCTGAAAGCGTGTTGTCCAGAAGAATAGGCGAAATCGTGGCGTTCGACGAACAGGATGAGTGAGGGACGGTGTTCTGGTCGCTGTTGCCGTAAAATGAATATCCTTGAGGAACATCATACGTTTTGGACACATTGAGGTCCGCAATTTCTTCCAGGTCGTTGATGCTTTGATTGAATAAGGTTTCCTGCCAATGCTTGACTTTCTCGTCTCCTGGTTGCGTGTTGAGACTTGAATCTGTGTCCGGACTCTCTCTGATTAAAGGAGACACGTGTGCTTTGAAAGGCTGTACTTCCGGCCTGTCGTGTGGCCCCAGTGGTCCCTCGGCGAGCTCCTCCATGTCATCAGCGTCCGGTCTCCGGTTGGCAAGAGATGTATGGGTGAACAGCGATCCAACATTCTTATACGGCACATCGTAGAAGGAGTATCCACTTATATCTTCGTTGAACTCGTGAGGAGCGACGTCCATCGCATCGGCGTTCAGATTCATACTGGATGAGCCTTGCATTGGGATTTGCCCATTTCTGTGGTCCATGAGGTCCAGATTCGGCAACGAGTTGAGCCAGTGTTCGGAATCATCCTCGAAGGCTATCAATTGCGGCGTCGAGAACTCCACTGCCTCTGTTGCGTACGGCTCTGGAGTTGGCATGGCATAGTTAGGGCCGCTGAGAGCAGAGAAAGATGCCCTCCGATTGACAGGAAACTCAAGTTTATAATCGAGGTCCTTGAGCCCCTTGAAGCTGAACTCATCGTGTAGGTCGGGCTCCTCTTTGATCTTCTGCTCCAAAACAGAAGCCACACTGCTCCGCTGTCTTCTGGATCCTGCAGCAATTGGCTTGCTGACAGAATTCGCGGACCCCGAAAGCGAGCCGCGTTTGCCTCTTCGCGAATTAGTCCGAGCTGCAGGCTCCGCAGAAGGGCTGTTGGAAGCGCTTCTTTCCGTGTCGTCTTTGGATGGCGGCGACGAGGTCGATTTGGTGGAGCGTCTTCTCAGCCTGGGGACGACCTCTGCCGCCCCAGCATGCAATTTGGTGGAGTGCCGCAGAAGCAGGTCCCGTCTGCTGAATTTCCGCGAGCAAATGGTGCAGGCAAAGGGCTTCTCCTTGGTGTGGGACCGCTCGTGTCTTTTCAAATGCTCCTGTCTGGCAAAGGCCCTTGTGCAGACGTTGCAAACGTACAAACGAGGCTTCCCTGACGGCGTGGTGCCATTCAGCGTCAGCTCTGCCGGCACCGCCTTGGGGTCGTCTGCCAGCTCGTGCGAGCTGCGCCGCGCAGACTTGACCGCCCCAAACATCGGAGGCATTTGAAATGTTTTATCGTTGTTCATAGTAGCACAAATCATCAATTTAGTAAAATAGGTATGCGAACAACCACTCGGTTACAATTGGTAGTGCATCTCAACCGCAGCTTTGAAAAATATGGAGAAGAGGGACACCCTCGAAATATATATGAACCCTGCCATCCAGCAGCCCAGTCACCCACAAACTACCGCATACTGCAACCTGGCCAGTTACGCGCGTGTATGTTATTGGTCATTGCGGTGCTGTTGGGAGCCGCGAATTATGCAAGTGGCTCTTTGTTGGTCACACCATTCTGTTTCCAAATTAAGATGACACTTTTTTTACCCCACATTGGTGGGTCGGAAACCTGTCGGACCCAGCAAACAAAAGAAAATTGTCAGCAATGTGGGTGGGGCCGCGTGGGGCTCACCTTATTTTCCCACTTTCGGACACCTCTGCACCGTGTTTGGTTTTTTTTGGAGCAAAAAATCTCGTCCTCCCACTGCAGGCACGTCATGGCAAACCTTCCGAAACCGCATACGGCCGGACTCCGCTACGATCCCGAGGACCAGCTCGACGTCAAGCGCCTGGCCAAGACTCTGCTGTTCCTGCTGCTTTTTGTGGCCGCCGTGACCTACTTCGGACTACAGCTATATGCCCTGCTTGGCAATCTGTTCTTTGTGTCGCAGTCCCAATTCCTGCTTGACCTTGCAGCACTAATCATCAAAATAGCCATCTTCTACTATTTTGCCCGGTGGCTGAACGGCCTCTTTTTGCTGCGCAAACCGGACGAGTCCGAGCTTAAAAAATACAACTAGCTTATGTATCCGAGTCCTCGTCCACCGGCACCTCGTCCTCCCTCACCGTGAAACACACGCCCATCTCATCAAGACAGTCCCGCACCGCGTGCGGATCCATCTGCAGCCCGCTGGCCCCCAGCACTGCCATCACGTCATTAAAATTAATAGGTCTCAATAGCAAAATGTCCGTGTACAATGTCGGCATCTTTTTCACTAATTCCCGAATATGCGAAAACATGCTGCTGCGCACCGTGCGCACAGTCTCCTGCGTCTGCTGGTGCTCGTTGTAGTTTCTGTGGAGCTCTGCCTGGCTGAACTGCAGAATTCCCGTCGCGTCGATCGGCGTCATCTGCCGCGCGTCGATCTGCCGCGCAGCACTCTCCAGCACCTCGACCATCTGCTTCCGCGACTTGGCCGGCTTGAGCCCCCATTCCTGGATCTGCTGTTTCAGCTGTGTCGTGCTGAACTTCTCAAAGTCGATCTCCAGCTGCTCCTGCTCCGGCTGCGAGTCCGGCACCACCTTCTCTGTCTTGGCCAGACGGTCGATCTCCTCCAGCTTGGCCGAGAAAAAGTCTGCACAGCTGAAGAACTCCTGGCTCGGAGACCCGTCCATCGGCGACGAGCTCTCCACCACCACCGGCGACGACGTGAGTGTCTCGGACACCCGTGCACCAGCCACGTCTCGCACTTCCGCATCAGTCTCACTCGACAGCTCGATAGGGTCCTGCTGTGTCCCGCACACCTCCAGCTGCTCGTTCTCCAGCACCTCGTACACGTGCTGGCGCTGCTTTTCGATGTTCCGCGACTCGGACGCGCACGACTCGTACGTGGTCCAAGAAACCTCAGTGTCCCTGTAATCCTGCTCCGGCGTGCACGGCACAGACTTTTCGTCGCGCTGCAACACCTGCGAAAGCGTCACCACCAGGTCGTCGTCGTCGGCTTGCGAGCTCACAAAGCTCTTCTCGCGGTCCTCGAAGTCGTAAAGGTTCAGGATCTCGTCTTTGGAGAAAACCACAGGCGGGGTGGACGACTCTCGCCACAGCTGTTTTTCGCACGGCTCTTGGTTGTACTTGTCTGAAATCCGGTCCAAAGTCATTCTGGCGCTCTTAGACAACTTTGGCAGGCTTCGCAGGATTTCGTCGCGCACCTCGGCCCATTCCTGCCGCGAGTATACAAGACTGATGTCATGCAGAACCTGCGGTTGCTCTGGCCTGTTTTCCTCGATTTTGGCGATGTTGCGTATGATTTCCTTCACCTTGCGCTTGCGGCCCGACAGCGCGAGCAGGATCGAGACATTTTCCGTTTTTTTGCCGTATTTCTTGGACATCTGGTCCCCCAGACTTTTGATCTTGGGTTTCTTGGTGGCAACCGGCTTTCGTTTGGGTCTTGCAGGCTCCTTGGCCGCCATCGAGTACTTGACCTGTAGCGAATCTAGTTTCCCGCGTTTTTGGTCTTTTGCTTCCCATTCTTCTATCTGTCCCTGGGCCTGGGTACCCAGTAAGAACTGGGACATAGTGTAAAAAGTAAATAGATCGTAATATTTTTTTTTTGATTATTCTTTACGCGTCATGTGCGGGCTGTCCCCCAATAAGTCTCCCGAAAAACGTCCGTCAGATAGCGAGGATGTGGAGGCAAAGCGCCAGAAACACGCGTCCACGCCCGAAGTGTCGGACGAGACGCTTACGCCAAAGTCGTCGCCAATGGACCTCGATAAACAGGCAAGACAGAAACTCAAGAAACAACAGGAAGAGGAGCGCAAGCAAAAGCGCGAACAGGAGCTGTTGGAGCGCAAATTACGAAAGGAACGCGAAGAGGAGGAAAAGCGTGCGCGCAAAGAAAGATTAGAGGCGGAGAGGCAAGCCAAGAAGGAACAGAAAGAGCGTGAAAAGCTAGAAAGACAGCAGAAAAGAGAGGCTGAGGCCAAAGCGCGGGAAGCGAAAAAACAGCAAGAGGAAGAGGAAAAGGCCAAAAGACGGGCGGAGCAAGAGGAGCGCGCGCGCAAGAAGGCAGAAGCAGAACTGGAGAAACAACGCGCCAAAGAGCTGGAGCAGCAGAAACTCCAGAAGCAGTCCATCACGAATTTTTTCAAGCCCAAAGACGCCAGGTCGAGTGTTTCCAGCTCTCCTCCGAAGACTGAGGCAGAAGAAAAAACAGTCAGTGATTATCGTGCGTATTTTCTGCCTTTTAACGTTCGTCCGGGTGTGCGAATGGCCCAGAGAACGCCTCAACAGAGCATGGAACTGGATAAATTTCTCAACGGGCAGGAGACAAGTTCCGTGCCATTCGAAGAGTCTTTTGTTGCCGGAAAGAAAAAGCCCGCTCAGTTCGCGCGTGCGACTGACGTGATTCAGAGTTACAATGTGGGGATGGTACAGGAGGCGCAGGAGTTGTTAAACAACGTTCCTCGGAAATATCTCCGATTCTACGAGAATTCCAAGCCTCCATATTTGGGAACGTACTCTTTCCTGGTGACCGATCTGGACACGAAGCTAGCTCTGAGCCCGCACACAAAGATTGCATCGGACATTTTACAAATCAATTACGAATTTGACTCAGATTTAGAAGAAGAGGACGATGATGACGAAGGAGAAGACGTGGAACGCGACGATGACTCTGAGGAGGAGGAGGAGGCCCAGCTGGACGAGTCCTCAGACATAGAGCAATTTGTCGAGACCGACGAGAATGGCGTTTCCACCAAAAAAACGATTATCGGCCCGCTAGTTCCTGTGGTCAGCTGGATTGGCCAGGAGTCTGCCACTCAGGACCCATTTCTGCATTACTTTAGGGGGCTGCAGTACGAGCCATTACGCCACAATATAGAGCTGCCCATAGACCCGGCCTGCAACTACTGGGGAGATGAGGTTCAAGAAACTCAGACAGCGACCAAGATCATCGAGGATACTAGGGTCAATGCGGGAGTGGTGGAAACTGGACCAATGACAGTGAAAAAGAAGACAATCACAGACGCGGAGCACGTTTCGAAGCTGCTCAGTTTCATCGCAGAGAATAGTGATTTCTCGATCAACACCATGACAGAAATAGCCCAGAAGCAAATTCTTGCTGACTACTCCAAAGCTGTGGTCAAAAACAGCATCAAGGAGCTGGCCACCTTCGACAAGAAGACCAATAAATGGGCTGTCAAGCAGAATGTATAGAGTCGAATAGAATGCGTTTATTCTTGTTTGATGTATGTAATATATTATATTTCCTAATCGGGTAAATTGGACGCCAGAGACACGGTTGTATCTCGTCAGCCAGACGGTCTGGGACACTCGCTGATGCACCAAAAAATTGCTTGATTTTTTCTGGCTCTGACGGTACCATTTCTGCTGCCACTACTGCTCTACAGACAAAAACCCGCTGACGACATTACCGTAATTACTCGCAGCGTCCAATATTTTTTCGCGTCCTTGAAACACGAAATCTTCCAAATCTTTTTTTTCAATCCCATTTATGTCGTCACCGCAGACCTCGCCCGTGCACGATTCCAACCAATCGACGGTGCCCGACTCTGTGTCGCAAACCCAGAGACAGCCGGTGCCCTCCTCGCCACTTTTTATCGCGCCTTCCAGTGACGATTCAGCACGTCCGTCCCAGACCCAAGGCTCAAGACAGAGGTTTGCCTCTTCTCCGCTCCCCTTCACATCGTCCGAACTCGGCCATGATTTGAACTCCCAGCTTGCTCGGCGCTCTCAGCATAGCAGAGGAGATGTCCACTCGTCTGATATCATGTCCTCGCCGATGAGAAGACGCTTCTTCGACAACTCCAATCCACAGCCCAGCCTGATGTCTGATTCTCAGCTCCCTTCCGAGTCCCAGCTTTCCTCTGTCCATCAGCTTTCTGACTCAGGCTCTATAAATCCAGATGAGCCGGTCAGAGTGATCTGGGGTACTAATGTCTCGATCCAGGAGTGCTCGGATAACTTCAGGACATTTTTGATGTCGTTCAAAATGAAGTACCGCAGAAAGCTGGACGAGGCCGAGCTGGAAGATCCCGAAGAAGACTCGCTCTACTACGTCAAGATCCTCAACGACATGAGAGAGTCCGGAACAACGAATCTCAACCTCGACACAAGAAACCTACTGGCCTACTCGACAACCAAAAAACTCTACTACCAGCTGATCAACTATCCGCAGGAAGTCATCCCGATCATGGACCAGACCATCAAAGACTGCATGGTGTCGCTGGTGCTGGACAACTCTTCGAACGCGGAGCCCCAGGACCAGCTTGTGGACGAGATCGAGTCCAACGTGTACAAGGTGCGTCCTTTCAACATCCAGAACCAGAAGGGAATGCGCGAGCTCAACCCTATCGACATCGACAAGCTTGTTACTGTCAAGGGACTTGTGATCAGGTCCACTCCGATCATTCCCGACATGAAGATCGCTTTTTTCAAGTGCAATGTCTGTGACCACACGGTGGTTGTCGAAAATGACCGCGGTGTGATCCAGGAGCCTTCCAAATGTCCGCGACAAGTCTGCTCGTCGCAGAACTCGATGCAACTGGTTCACAACCGGTCGTCCTTTGCAGACAAACAGGCCATTAAATTGCAGGAGACTCCCGATATCGTTCCGGATGGCCAAACTCCTCATTCCATCTCTCTTTGCGTCTACGACGAGCTGGTGGACGCCACGCGTGCCGGCGACCGAGTGGAAGTGTGTGGTATTTTCAAGTCCGTGCCCGTGAAGGTGAACGCTAGACAGCGTGCGGTCAAGTCTCTTTTCAAGACGTATATCGACGTGGTCCACATCAAGAAAATCGACAAGCATCGACTGGGAGCGGACGTGTCCACGCTGGAAAATGAGCTCAAGGAGCAGCAGGAAGTGGACGAAGTGCGCAAGCTTTCCGAGGACGAGATCGCCAAAATCAAAGAGACGGCTCAGAGAGATGATGTCTACGAATTGCTGGCCAGGTCGCTCGCACCATCGATCTTCGAGATGTCGGATGTCAAAAAAGGCATTCTGCTCCAGCTGTTTGGAGGAACAAACAAGAAATTTGCCAAGGGAGGTAAATACAGAGGAGATATCAACATCCTGCTCTGTGGAGATCCTTCGACGTCCAAGTCCCAGATTTTGCAGTATGTCCACAAAATTGCTCCTCGAGGAATCTACACCTCTGGTAAAGGCTCTTCCGCTGTCGGTCTGACTGCCTATGTGACCAGGGACCTGGAGACCAAGCAGCTTGTTCTGGAAAGTGGTGCGCTGGTTCTTTCCGATGGCGGAATCTGTTGCATCGACGAGTTCGACAAGATGTCTGACTCCACGCGGTCAGTTCTGCACGAGGTCATGGAGCAGCAGACCATCTCGATTGCCAAAGCCGGCATCATCACCACTCTGAACGCAAGAACCTCCATTTTGGCTTCGGCTAATCCGATCGAGTCCAGATACAACCCGAATCTGCCCGTGACCAAGAACATCGATCTTCCGCCGCCACTTCTCTCGCGATTCGACCTTGTGTATTTGATTCTGGACAAGGTGGATGAGAAAATTGACAGTCAGCTCGCCAAACACATTGCCGGTATGTTTTTGGAGGACAACATCCAAACGGCCACCAGCAGCGAGATTCTTCCTGTCGAGTTTCTCACCTCGTATATCCAGTATGCCAAAGAGCACGTGTCGCCTGTTTTGACCGAGGAAGCGAAAACCCGGCTCGTTCAGGCCTACGTCGAGATGAGAAAACTGGGGGAGGACGTGAGATCGTCGGAAAAGCGTATTACGGCCACCACTAGACAGCTCGAGTCGATGATTAGACTTTCCGAGGCGCACGCAAAAATGCGGCTTTCGGCGGTGGTCGAGCTTGAGGATGTCGACGAGGCTGTCCGTCTCACCAAGTCGGCAATCAAGGACTATGCCACTGATCCGCTCACAGGAAGAATCGACATGGATCTTGTCAACACCGGACAAACTTCTGCGGAGCGGAAGATGAAGGAGGATCTGTCCAAGCAGGTGTTCCAGTTGCTTGACGCCAACGGCTCGCTGACATACGACGTGCTGCTTCAGAGAATCAACGATCAGTCGTCTGCCAGAGTGGAGAACCTCGATTTGAGCGAAGTGTTGCGGCGACTGGAGGCAGAAAACAAGGTGACTGTATTCGGCCAAGGCCACAAGAGAGAGATCAGAGTGAACAGAGGCTTAGTGTAGGAAGAGTAATAAAATCAAGTATTAAACGGACGAGTGACACAAAATAATTACACTAGTGAGTAAATTAATTATTTATCCTGGTTGCGTTTCTTGGCAGCTTCCACGATTTTCACCCAGTCCAGACGGTAAATCACGAAAAGCTCCACTAGGCCAATCAGCAACAGTCCTGCACCATTGCCGATCCACAACCCGACCAGCTCCAGGTCCAGATGGAATGCAAGTACAAATGCCAACGGAACGGCTACCACGTAGTAACCAAGCAAGCTGAGCACTCCTCCGATGGCCTGGAGCGCCAGGGCGCGCAAAATGCCGTTGGCCACGCACGCGAGGCCGTCAAACAGTACAAACACAGCCACGAGCGGACAAAGGCCCGTGATCATCTGGATCACGGCCGGATCCCCCGTGAACAAGTGCGCGATGAAGTTGTCTCCCAGGAGAATGAAGCATGAATTGAAGGATGCACAAACAACCGATGCGCAAAGCCCAACGCGCGTGGCTTTTCTCGCCGCGTCTATATTGCCGGCACCGACGAAATTTGCCAGTCTGGTGGAAGACGCTACCGATAACGCAAAGGGCACCATGTACAACAGGGAAACAAGACTAGAAAGCGCAGATTGCGTGGCCAGCGCGTCTGTTCCAAAATACGACGCCAGCAGCGTGAGAACTTCGTACGCAAGCGATTCTGCCAGCAAGGTGACGGTCCCCGGTATGGCCAGCAGCGAGAGATCGTACCAGTGTGAAAGAGCCTCTCGAGAAAAGCCGTCCCAGCATTCCTCCCCGTCCACAAACATCACGTACAGGACCAGAAGAATAAACATCAGCCAGAAATTCATCACTGCGGCTATTGGGGCGCCGACGTAGCCGAGGTCGAAATGGTAAATTAGCAGCCAGTTGACCAGAATGTTTATTGGCGACGTGATAAATAAAATCCACGTCCCGGCTTCGAAGATCTCCTGCGCCTGTAGGAATCGTTTGCCGTTTTCGAACAGGATGTACGGAGGACCTCCCAGGATCAAAATTCGTAGAAATTTCTGCGAAAGCTGGACCACCTCTCCGTCGTCAATGAATTTTCCCAGCACTGCTCCGCTGTACCACCAAAAAAGCGCTGCCGGAATATATAGTACCAGCGAGAAGAGACTGCACCGTTGCGTGTGGACCCCAACTTTGGAGTACTGGCCTGCTCCATAAGCCTGGGGACAAAGCGTATCAAGAGATGTTGCGATTCCCTCGTAGATGGCCAAGACTATGGTGCTTGTCATCGATGCCATGCTGACCGCGGCCAGCTCCTGTTTGCCCAGATGCCCAACAAATATAACCGAGACCAGAGAAAAGATCTGCTCCAGAACAAACGTTAAAATTAGCGGGAAAGAGTACTGCGCGAGCTTCCGTGTCTCCGAGGCCGCACTTGCCTTCTCGTGGGCAAAATCCTCGTCCGAGTCGTCCCTGAATGCCACATCGTCCGTGTACGAAACGTCGCTCTCCTGATCTTTGAACAGTCTGTCTGCCTGAGTCAAGAGATCATCCGTATCGTTGGCAGACCCATAGTTCGGGAACGCTGAGCTGGAATCATTCATGCTACGTCTTTCTCGTTCTTCTTCCAGCCACTGGTGCACAGACTCCATATCCTCGTTGGTATAATCCAAGGTGGACGGGAGCGATCTTGAGCTCATCACAGACTCTGTGTCATCACGCACTGCTGAGTGGTGTTCCGATACAAGCTGCGAGCCCGTTCCCAGGCTCAAAAACGATCGCTGGTCGATATCATTGTTGTAGACAAAAAGAGGTGATTTCGTGCTGGGTGGCACAAACATCAACGGTATCTTGCGTCGCTTCGAGTTGATTGCCGTGTTGTTGGAGTTCATGATCGACTTGGGCAGCTTGCCCAAAGTCCGTGAAAATAGGCCTGTATTTCGGCGCTTTATGCTATCTCTGCGCTCCATGTCTGTATATAATATTTTCTTAAAAAACGAATATTAAGGCACACAAATATTATGTGCCATTTGAGTGATGACTTTTCAGCTTCCGAAGAATCCAGAATATGCTTGCTCTTTACCAACAACAGTTAGTGGAAATTTCTTCCAGCCATCTTCTCATGCCTCTTCATACCGACTATGCTATCTACCTGTGGTCACGACAATGTTTCTGTTGTAAATACTGCTATTTTCTTTTAATTACGTGCCTTATTTAAAAACGTCCACAGCCATGACACTAGTTGGTCAATCTGGTGTCGATTAAAAAAAGTTGTCGTTTTGCAAGCCATTGCACAGTGACAGCCAGTAGACGTATGTACCCGGCTCATCGCTGTGAAACGCAATACAGCCTGCCTCAAAGACCGAGTCCGCCATGCTGCCCCCGTCCCGGTTACGAGCCCCCGCGCAGAAAAGCAGTGATTGGTGAAAAAATTATACTCTCCAATAATCAATATGTTTGCCAGACAAGCCACCAAGACGGCCAGATCCGGAATCAGATCCGTTGGCGTGAGACCAATCTCCCAATACGTTGCCAGGGCACAAGGTAAGTGGGCGATTTTCGCGAAATTTCTAACCACAAGGTGTTCTGAACAATGCCATTTACTGGGGAAAAGTCACCGTTGAATTGAGCAAGCAAATCTACATCAGAGAGGGCCTTGCTCCTCCTTCGGTTGCCGAGATCCAACAAGTTTATCAGGGATTGTACAAAAAGGCCCTGGAATTTGCTGCCGAGCCTAAGTCGGCTGCCGACGGCTTGGTCAAGGTCGCCAAGTCTCTGTCCAAGGACGAGTACTTGAGATACGGTGCTTACTTCATTCAGATTGTCGGTTTGTTCTCGCTCGGAGAGATCATTGGTAGAAGACAAGTTGTCGGCTACCCATCGTTTGGCCCTAAAGAGCACCACCATTAGACATTAGATTAGCGCATGAGTCTATGTAACTTACATTCAACACAATAGTCAATGGCTTGAATCATCCTCCAGTTGTTTCCGCTTCTTCGAAGCCTCGATCATCTCCTTTTTCTGTTTCCGCTTCTTCCGCACCACCGCAGGAACCGTACTGATAGGCTTTCTATCTACCACTTTTTGTTTGATTTGCTTTTTCTCTCTCTTGGACAGCTTGGATAGGTCTGTCTTCAGCCACTCGGCCATGCCGTCCTCCGAACCGCTTTGTTTCATCACGTTGACAATTGGCTTGATCGCCAGCGTGTCCTCCTTCGTGTAGAACGTCACGGCACGTCCCGATCGTCCTCCACGGCCGGTACGGCCAATTCTGTGCACATAAGCCTGAGCAGACGTTGGAACGTCGTAGTTAATCACCAGGTTGATGCCCTTGAAATCGATTCCTCGAGCCAGAACGTCTGTGCAGATCAGACACCACAGTTCCCCCTTGCGGAATCTGTCGATGATGGTTTCTCTCTGCAGCTGAGTTCTTTCCGCGTGGATCACATCGACGTTGAGTCGGTCGTACAGCAACTCGTGGAACAGCGCCTTTGCTCTGGTGATCGACTGCAGGAAAATGATGACCGGCGGCTTGAACTCGCCTTTGCGGAGCATCTCTCTCAGGGCCAGCAGTTTTCCGTGCTCGTTGCCGCAGAAAACAAGCTTCTGTTCAATGTTGGTGTTGGCTGCTTCTTTATGGCCGATGATGATCCTTATAGGCGAGTTCATGATCGAACCCGCCAACTCTTCCACACTGGACGTGATGGTGGCAGAGAAAATCGACCGCCGCAACTTGGGGTTCGAACACGCAGTCAGAATGCGGTCTGTCTGCTCCACAAATTTGCTCTCGAATAATTTATCAACTTCGTCAAACACAATCTGCTCCACTTTGCTCAGATCCATCACCTCTTCACCGATCAAGTCAATCAGCCGCAAAGGCGTGGACACCAATATATCGAACTTGGAACTTGCCATCACTTTGTTACGCAGTTTCCCTGCAATCGACTTGTTCAGAATTCCGATCTGTAAGCTGCTACCCTTGCACAATCTAGCGAGCTCAGTGAAGATTTGGGAGGCCAACTCTTTGGTGGGGGAAATGACCAGTCCTCGAATCCCGTGGTTTTTCCTGCCTCTGGCCAGTTGCTGGACCATGGGGATTAAAAATGCAAGCGTCTTACCGGACCCTGTAGGTGCACAGCATATTAAATCTCTATCGGTCAGGGTTGCAGGAATAGCCTCGCATTGAATAGGAGTTGGCTCAGTGAAGTCGTTTGCAATAAGGTTGTCAAGAAGCTGTTTGCTGAGCTTGAATCGCGACACTAGGTCTTCGAAAGAGCCGATGGGCAGATGGAGATCATCCCCAGAAACCTTGGCCCCGTAGGATTTCCTGAGCTGAAGCGCCTCTTCCGCGGTAAGGACCTTTCTGCTAGGATCAACCAAGGGCTCAAAAACGGGCTCCTCGTCTTCAGCTTCGTCTTTTGCGACCTCTTTCTTCTTGTGATCCTTTTGGTGGAAAAAATCAACCTCTTTCTCAAGTTCGTTATTAAAGTCCGTTTTTTTGGCCTCGTTTTCCACCGCTGGCTTCCCAAGCGAGAAATCAGCGTTAACGCCTTTCGTCTTCTTCAACGAAGCGCCGCGGGACAAGATTCGGAAGATATCCATAAGTAACGTAGGATTTCTACTTATTTGAAATAAATTTTTATGTGTGGCAAGTGAGTGGCTGATGCGATTAGTAGTGGTAGTCGCCACACGACCTAGAAATTTTCAACGCACTTTCGACAAAAATTTTCAAGAGTGATATTATAGCTAGTTAAGTGGTGGTGGAAAGCTCGGTGTTATGGGCCTTTGAGCGAACGAAAAAAAGGTTAATATCAGTCGAGAAAAAAAGAGAAATAATTACTGCGCCAGTGAAGCCGTAAATCCTCATACTTACATCACAACATCTTCAAAGTCTTACACATCATGTCGGGATCGTTACTGCGTTTGACATCAAGGAACCAACACCAGCTGAATCTGAGCGGAATACAACTGATAGCAAGGCGGAATGTGGTATTTGCTAAAGGACCAAGAGTCAGAGGAGCAATCCGGGATCCAGAGGACATACTCACGGTGAATGGAACCAAATACGGTCTGACCGAGGAAAATGTATCTGCATTGAAAAACTTCCTCCAATCCAAATTGCAAGGCAAGTACGAGCTGCCTGATAAACTACTCCTGCAAATAATCACACACAAATCCTTTGCCCACGGAACGCAACCGTACAACGCTAGACTATCCTTCTTTGGAAGAGAGCTGATCCAATTGAGCGCTGCAAAGTACGCCATCACGCAAGCCACAGATAACGAGTATGCCATAAATAACAAGAACTTTGACTCGCTGGGATCATACACACAAGGGCTGATGAAGACCGACAGGCTGCTCAAGGAGTACGCCGTCTCCAATAATCTGGACTCCGTGTTTTTCAGACGACTTGCTCTCCCATCAGGCAGAGAAGACAGCAATTACAAACCAAAAGCCATCTGGTCCACCTTGACTGCGTCATTGGTTGGTGCGATTGCATCCCAGCATGGCAAAAAAGCGGCTGAAGAATTTATCGAGGACGAGCTTTTCGGCGAGACGTTCAAGCAGATGCTGGCCGAGAAGGCCCCATCATCTAATTCTGTTTAGTCTGTATATAGAACGTGATATATGTACATTTCGGCATCCACTCCCACTTTTGCAAGACACCCTTACACCGCGAACCCTGCCTCGGGTCCAAAAAATTGTTTCACGCGTTAGTGTAAAAAAGATTGTTTTTTTACGATCAACTACGTCTTTCCAGAGTCCTTCCACTTCAACGGGCCAGATCGCGTTTTTAGCTAGCTGAACCGCAGTATAGTACACAGGTCGAGTTTTCGCGCTGACTGGTTTTTGCTTTTCGGAAAAATCACGGTGAAATAGCACGGCGCGTTTATTGATTCAATAATCAAAGCCTACTAAACGCACAGTTCGCTTTCGGAGGATGACAGACGTTAAACGAATTCTCCACTATCACAAGGTTCTCAAGAACTATCTTGACACATCCTCGGACGCTCTGACGCCCGTCACGTCGTCACGGGTGATCAAGGCTAGGGAAAAATTGGGGAAGTTAACAAGCTCGCAATTTTTTGATCTGAGCACAGACGTCTACGACGAGTTGCAGAGGAGGACCACCGCCGAGGCATTGCGTCCAGATTTCCTGCCTGCGCAGTCGAATTTCCACCCCAAACGGAATCAGGCCAGACAAAAGCTGGCGACTCTACCCGCTGGGCGTTTCAAGGACCTGGTTAATGATGTTCTTTTCGAGATCGAGAGACACCAGTCTGAGTACATCAAGGAAGAAGACCAAATCACCAGCAGGGCTGTCAATGATATTCCCAAAGAGTCTCCCGTGTCCAAGGATCCGTTCCAGAATCTGACAGCGACCGAACTGCCAAAGGAGCAATTCAAAAAACAGGACTTGATGCTCAACACGGTCGACTTGAAGACACCAATCAGCGACCATTTCCAGCCGTCTCCCGACACGCCGACCCAGCGAGAGATCAAAAGCACCAAGGTTATCCCGCAAAAGTCCGAGCTCTCGTGGTCTAGTGATGAGGAAGATATTCCGGAGTACAAGCCTTCGGGCAACAGGCGCTCAATTGAGTCAAGCAAAGAAAGAAGCCCCATCCAGAGCCCCACAAAGAGTATTCCTCCGCCATCTCCAGCTCGCTCACAGCCCTATTCGGAGTCTTTCAGAAGTCCAGAGCCTTCCAGATCTATCAACACTGCTCCTAGTTCCAACGTTGCTGCCTCTGCTCCGAGATTGTCGGACGGTAGAGACAAGGACAAGGACATGAAGCTGCTGATGGAAGAGAGCAGCAAGATGGATCAGAAGATCTCCAGCTTGGAATCCGAGCTAGCTGAGATCAAGAGACAAAAAACTGATCTCGAGTCTGCCCACTCGGAGTTGGCCTCCTCGAATGAAAGTCTCAAAAGCGAGCTCAAGAAGTATCACAGGATGTCCAAGGACATGAAGAAACTGCTAGAGGAGAAGGAACAGCTGAACAGAACAGTCAAGGAAAAACACACCAACATGCTCGCGCTTCAGGAACAGCTCAATGGCTTTTCCAACGTACAGGACCGCCACTTGGAGACACAGAGCTCGCTGAAGGAGTACCAGGCCAAACACGATAGACTTCTTGGCGAGCATAGTTCGACCAAACAGCAGCTTCAATCATTGGAGCAGGAAAATCAAAAACTGGCAGCGGAGCTCAAAGAGCTGCAAACCATCAAGCAGGAGAAGCAAACAGGTGACAGACTGGACAAAATGGTCGAGAGACAGAGAAGCGTTTTGGACAACACGGAAACCAATAAGCTCACAGCTCTGAACAACGACCTGCTGAAGTGGCAGTCCAGATACGAGGAAGCCAGATCGGAAAAAATGGCCAAGTCATTGTCGAAGAGCGTGGGGATGTCGGCTCAGAATTTGCAACCGCTTTCGGACGCGAAGGGCCTTATCTCGATGAAGCAGGCGGTCAATTTCTTCTCGTCTGTGGATTCCATGCTGTTGTATGTTACCGACGATGAGATCAACACAGATATGCTTTTCGAGAGAATAGCTGTTCTGGTGACCCGTGCCAACGAGATCGCCAGCGCAGGCTCCGGCACGCGTGGCGAGCTGGCCGAGAAAAGCCGGCTTATCCAGTCTGCCATCTCCAACGCTCTTACCAGCGCCAGATACTTCGCCATGTACAAGAAGGTGATTCCAAAACTGGTGATCAACACTGCAGTGAATGATGTGTGTTTTGCTGTGTCAGATTTCCTGAAGCTTGCTAAGCTAAAGAGCTCCGACGCCGATCAGGGGCGAGTCGCTGATAAGGGCATGCACAAGACTGTTCCGGAACCGTTGTCTCTCTCCAAAGACGTGGATATCCGATCGCCTGCCGTGTCTTCGTTTGACGTGCCTACTTCGCCTGCTAGATCGATGCTGAGCGACGATACAGAGTCATCTGTTCGTCCTCTAAGAATCACACAGAAACTGAGCCAGGAAGCTGCAAACGGAACCGCCGAGGCACCAAAAAAGATTTCTAAGCCGCCGCTCTTTCTGAGCTCGTCCCCCGCCGGCGCCCCGATCGGCCAGATACTGGTGACTCCTACGAGAGAGGACTCGCGAGACGGCTTTTTTGGGCAGCCGACGGCATCTGCTGACAATGCCAGAGAGATGACGCAAAAGTCCACTAAGGCGGTCGAGAAAACGAGCGACGGTTCTCAGAAAAAAGACTCTGCTGCAGATGAATCAAACGGCCCGTCGAAGCAGAAGCCTGTCTCTGGGCAACCTAAGGATCTCCCAGAGCCACAAAAGGCGCCTGTCGACAGGTCTGTCGAACAAACACGCAGCAGCTCCGACCAACGGAAATTGTCGCCGGAGCAGACAAAGGGACTCTACAAAAACGGCAACGGGAGTGTTTCCTCGCTAGCCTCGAAGTTCTCGAGCGGCCCGGACGCAGACTCGCCGCTGAAATCGCAGGGATCCAAATCGTCGCCGAAAGGGAACATTCTTGCGAGAATGAAGATGCTGCAGGAAAATAGCGACAATGACAAGTCTCCCACCAGGAGCCGGTCGGGGTCTCCGGCTAGATACGTTTCCGACACCGCTTCCGCGTTTGACAAGTTCGGTGCGCGCAGGAGAACCAGTTTGGACCGGTCTATTTCGTCTGCCAACGGTAGCGTGAACAACCAAGGTGAGAAAGCGCAGCAACCCGAGCCAGCCCAGCCGGCGGCGCTGGACCTTCCAGTGCCTTCGAAGCCAGCTGCTTCAACACGCGGAAGTGTCTACGACAATCCCATGGCGCAGGACGAGCCATCAAACGGCTCTCTGGCTCCGTCCTCGGGCGGAACCATCCCCAGCGCCGGAAGCGCGTTGCAGCCTCTCAACGAACACCACGACACAACAGCCGAAAACTTCGAGGTGGAAAAGTTCAACACTTTGGACCCAGATAACACGCTGAAGGAGCTGCTGCTCTACCTGGAGCACCAGACGGTGGAGGTGATTGCCGCGATCCAAAAACTGCTGGAGTCGATCAAGAACCCCAAGGCCACCAAGCTACTTCTGAAGAACGGTGCCGGCCAGATCATTATGGTGGTCAAGCAGATGGCCGAAGGAACCAACACCTTAATGGCACAGACAAGATATGCAGAACAAATGGGACACGCCCAGTACGTGGTCGAGGTGCTGGAGGACTGCGTCCGCCGGATGGAGGCCCTGTATTCCAGCGGAGACGAGCGCACGGACAGAGAATTCGCGGACAAGGCCTTCAAGCAACGGTCTGCCGGAATCGCGTTCGACGTTGCACGTAGCACCAAAGAGCTTGTTAAGACGGTCGAGGAGGCAAGTCTTCGGGACGAGATTGCCGTGATCGACTCCCGACTCAATGGAAACTCCTCAGGGGCCGCATGAGCGGCCAAATGAGTCACCGTGTGTGTAAGATAAATTAATGCGAGTTTCCACTGAAAGTATAAAAGCAGCGTATCTGAATGAATTTTGTGTCAGATCTTCTGTCTGGTTAATATGGTGGCATACAAGTTCTTCCAGGTTGACGTGTTTACCCCGGCGCCCTGCAGGGGAAACCCCGTTGTCGGGGTGGTCGGGGCGGACGGCCTGTCGACAGAGCAGATGCGGCAGTTTGCCAACTGGCCAACTTGAGCGAAACCCCGTTTGTTCTGCAGCCCACCACGGGCGATGCAGATTACGGCTCCGCATCTTTACACCAGCAACCGAATTGCCGTTTGCCGGACATCCAACGCTGAGGACGGCGCACGCGGGGCTTGAGTCTGGTGGCCGGCCGCGCGGCGAGACCATTGTGCAGGAGTGTGGTCTTGGGCTAGTTGAGGTCTGGACGAACGAGGCCGTTCTGTCGTTTGCTGCTCCGCCGCTTCTGAGATCTGGTGCTGTGGCTGAGGAGCTGATCGTCAAGGCTGCCAGAGGACTCACGATCGAGCGGGCGGACATCGCGGCAGCAGAATGGGCTGATAACGGCCCTGGCTGGCTCGGAATCCTGCTAAAGTTCGCCCAAGGTCCAGGCTGTGGAACTTGACTCCCCGCGTCCATGCCAGATCTGTGTCTGGGTCTCATTGGACCTTACGACGCAGAAAAGACGCCACAAACGTCCAGTTCGAGGCGCGTGCGAAACTATCTGGATTGGTGGTGCCCCCGCGACACAAATCCAGGGTGTCTTGAATCTGTAATCCCAACAGGTGAGTGGCAGGACGTGCGCGCGCGAAAAAATAATAGTCGTGCAGATCTGGGGAAACTTGGGGTTTAAGTAGAATAATTTATTTGCTAAACAAGGTTTGGTGTTAAAAAGAGTCTGTGTGACTGGTGTATTCTGGGCAAGATCACATCACTTTGCTAGTTTAATTTTGATAAAATAGTTGCGGAGTCGGACAGCGCAGGATACAAGTGGAGATCGCATTTTTGCGCAAGATCGTGGCCGAAATTTACCAGATAATCTTTGCCGCAGCAAGCACAGATTGCGATTATTAGCTGCTCTGAGAGATCGACAAGTTCTGTGCAGATACAGAACCAGAAAATCGCACAGAGTGCAGGATTATAAGGAGCAACCAGCTAGCGATATCTACACAAGATGAATGGGGCTACGCTGAAACCCGAGACGGGGAGTAGAGAGCTGCCCTCGATAAAAGACCTGTTCCCGGCTCTAGAGAGCAACCCGATGGCCCCGAGAAGCCAGACGACGGCGGACGGCATGTACATGCCGCCGACCGGCGGCTATGGTCCGTCGGAGTTCAGTCTGGAAAGAGAACTCAACAAACTCACGGAAGTCAGCATGGAGGTCCAGCAGATCCTGGACAACTCCAAGAGCATCGCGCACGTGCCGCGAGAGCTGCTGGAGACCGGGGCACAGCAGGTCGACCTGCTGCGATCTATTTATCAGTCATGGATGAGAACGCGCGACGAGGAGGCCGCGCGGGTGCCGCCTGCGCAACAGCCGCACTCCCGCAGCACGTCTATGCAATACACGTTCCAGCCATCTGCCTCCGTTGGCTCCGGTGCGGCTCCGGTGCCCCTTTTGCTTAATCCTTCGAGATACCAAAATATGGAGGAGCAGGCCGCGCGCACTCTCTCGTCGATGATCGAGGTGTCTCCGTCGCAGACACACCGTCGAACGCCTTCGTTCCCGACGGACGACCGACTCACCACGCCGCCGGTGTCGCCTAGCTCCTTCTCTGTCCGCAAACTCAAAATGAAAAAATCACCGACAGGACCAAATAACGTCACTGCGCAGGTGGTTCTCGAGGCCAAGGTCGACAACGGAAATCTGGCTGAAATGCTCACCAATGAATGTCTGCATTGTCAGTCCAAAGAGACTCCGGAGTGGAGACGTGGGCCCGAGGGAGAGCGGACGTTGTGCAACGCGTGCGGTCTGTTCTACGCCAAGCTGTGCAAGAAGTACGGAGAGGACAAAGCTAAGGATATCATGAAGGAACGCAAAATCAAAGGTAGTGAGACTGACCGACGCGTCAGTGTGGGTTTTTAAATGTTTACCGTAATGAACAGCTCGAATGTATTAACGAGACGTTTGATTTTTCATGTGCTTGAGGCAAGTCTGTGCAGAACCTTGTTAAAAAAGCGGGCTCCGCGAACAAACGAGTCGAAATCGCCGTCCTCGATTGGCTCCGCCAGGCCCGGCAGCTGCTGCCCAGCGTAGCCTGTGTAGCGGCCACTCACGTAGATGATGTGTCTGAACCACGGTCTGTGTAGCAATCCGTCAGGGTTGAGGAATTTGCGCTCGAAGTACTTGAGCTTTCCGTTGAGCGCCTGGATTTTACCTTCCAAAAAGATCTTGCGCCAGAAAGGAAGCTTTTCCCAGTTGTCGTACTTGAGCTGCAGGTCGTATGCTTTTTCATCGAGCGAGGCGGCCGTCTTTTTTAGGGACTGGATATTTTCCTTAATATCTGACACCAGGTCGCTGAGCGTGGCAGAGCCACAGCCAAGACCTGTTTCGCGGTCTAGCCACTCGGCTGGAACCTTTATGCGGTCATAAAGATGCTCAATCTGCTCTGCGTAGTCGGAAGCCTTCATCTGGTAAACTTTGGTTTCAGACAGTTTGAGCACTGCCAGTCCAACGTACTTGGCCAACAAATTGTGGAACGTGAACCCTGGATCAGCCATGGTCTCGACCCAATGGTACGAGTCGTAGATGGAGTGGTAGTGGTACACCGGGCCGGTCGAGTTGGTAGTGAATCCAACGTCGACAGACGGAATGCCCAAATGGTCGAGGAACACAGTGTAGTCTGACCCGGAGCCCAGGGCCTTGAAAGTGTCGTTGGTAGTCTGCTTAAAATGTTCGTAGAGCGTCTGGTCGGTTCCCGGATACTGCAACAGCTGGGCTGCGTCTCTCATCACCTTGTATAGCAAGGGAGAAGCACCCAGCTCGAGAATGTTGCCAACAGCAGCCACGTCCATGTTGAAATACGCAACCGCGTTTTCAGCCAGGTCATGTGCATGGTACTCGCCAAACTCGGTGGATCCAAGAAGCCCATACTCTTCGCCGTCCCAGGAGGCCAGAAGAATCGTTCTGTGAGGTTTCCACCCAGACTTGACCATGTTTCCCAAGGCCCTGGCTATTTCCAGCATCACAGCAGAGCCGGTGTGAGGGTCTCCTGCAGCCGGTGTCCAGGAGTCGCGGTGGTTTCCGATTATGATCACCTGTTGGGAGCTGTGTCCTTCGATCTTTCCGTAAACATTGTACAGCGTGGTGATGTTGAAGTCCTGCTCGTTTGTCAGATGCAGCTCGTAGTCCGGATTTGGGCCTATGGAGGCGTAATCAAACCCGGCCACCAACCCAGTTGGCCACGAAGTCACCTTCGGACCGTGCCCTGAAAGCTTTTGCAAGATCGGCGTCACCTCTCTGTACGAGATAGGAATGGCGGGAATCTTGGGCGTGGTCAGGTCAGGCGTTGTTCTGGTCTTATTTTCGCCCGGCTTGATGGCATATCCTGGAGTCGTGGGGTCGCCAGGGTACACGGAAAGAAACTGCGAAGACCCACGTTGGATTGCGCTGGGGTTTCTGGCTGGTCCCTCGGGATAAGCCTTGTATCCATTTGCCTCGGTGACCGTCCCGTCATCCTTCGGGTCTGTGAACAGCAGGGCGGCCTTGAAGCCATAGTCCTGGGCAAACTTGACCTTCAAGCCGCGGAAGATCTTGCCATATCTGATGACAGCTATTCTGTCTGTTGCATTGACACCCAGCGTGGCCAGGGTCTCAAAGTCTTCTTTTGTGCCATAATTACAGTAGATGTATTTTCCCGTGACGTCTCCCGAAGCAGCGTAGCCCAGAAATGCCGGCACAGGTTTGAGGGAATTTGTGTCCTCCTCCAAAACGTCCTCCGTCAGATTGGCCTTGAAAACCACCGTCTTGTTGCGAGATTCGACAAGATCCAGAGACTGCGACACCGGATAACTCATGTATGAGGTATAGGAGTCAACCTCAGTCTCCAAGCCGAATTCCGCAAATTTGTCTCTTGTCCAGTTGACCATTCTCATATTTGCCTCCGTTCCGGGAAATTGAGTCTCGTTGGAGTAGATCTTTAGCCAATTGCCAGCATAATTATCCTCGAGAGAGCTGAGATAACTCTCAAACTTGAGTGGGGACGCCGATGGGCTAAAAATGGTATGGTTTTTCTCAGCACCGTATTCAGCACCGAGCTTGAGAAGATAGAGCTCTAACACCATCCCAATGGCGAATAGAAGCCCCCTGATACCCCTGAACTTCTTGTTTGCATCCGGAGATAAACCCTCGGGGTCAGAATGCAAAAATGGCGCCTTCTCATCGGGGCACTTGTTCGAAACCATCGGATGTCAAGTAAACTTGATAAATAAGGGCTGCTTTTGGGACAGCGATAGTCGGGCGACGCGTCGATCATGCAGCTCGACGCTGCGTAAAAAAAATAAAAGAAAAACATACCTTCTGTATTTTTAATAATAATACAGACAATTCTGTTTGGTCGGCTTTTCGGCATTAATATACAACCGATAGTCTTCATCGCGCAAGTCTTCTGGTGAGAATCTCCGGACAAGCTTTTTCATCTCCCC
The DNA here is from genome assembly GCA_030574315.1 of Ogataea siamensis. Taxonomy (NCBI): domain Eukaryota; kingdom Fungi; phylum Ascomycota; class Pichiomycetes; order Pichiales; family Pichiaceae; genus Ogataea; species Ogataea siamensis. The sequence goes on from JAJMET010000006.1 coordinate 581,391, forward strand.
CAGAGCGACATGGCCACGGTAACGTCATCTCCCGGAAAGAAGATCGGGTACAACCCGTTCAAGCTAATACTGCGACTCTACATGGAATACTTGGCGGCGAAGAAACAAAATAACAAGCTGGTGGAACTCAACTGGGACTTCAAGCCGACGTTCAAGCACTTCAAGAATCTGTCTCGCACAGCAGTCATCAATCTGGGCATTCTGGGTTCTGTGTTTTTGTTTGTGCTTTTTGTGCTCCCCATTTCGTTTTTACTCAAAAGTCTCATTGCACTCGGGCTGGGGCTGCTCATAACGATCCCCGTTCTTTCACAGTTTTTCCTCTTCGGGCTTCCGATCCTCGCCTGGGTGTTCCTTTTCTTCTCTGCCGGCAAAATACCCACCAGCTGGAAGCCCCCGATAAGTGTCAAGATTCTCCCCTCCATGGAGACCATATTGTACGGAGACGACCTGTCGGACGTGCTGGCGTCCTATACGTCCAAGCCGCTGGACTTCCTTGCGTGGTTCCCTTACGGTATTGTGCACTTTGCCGGCCCCTTCATTGTGGCAGCGCTGGTGTGGCTCTTTGGTCCGCCCACTGCTCTGCGCTCGTTCGGATGGTCCTTTGGGTACATGAACCTTGTTGGCGTGGCTATCCAACAAATCTTCCCTGCTGCTCCGCCATGGTACAAGATCCTGTACGGTCTGCAGCCGGCCAACTACGCCATGAAGGGAAGCCCGGGGGGTCTTGGCCGCATGGACGGCTACTTCGGCGTGGACCTGTACACGACGAACTTCAGCAATGCGCCGGTGATCTTCGGCGCGTTCCCGTCTCTGCACTCGGCCATCTCCACCATGAACGCCCTTTGGCTCTCGTACCTCTTTCCGAGGTACGCTCCCTGCTTCGTTTGCTACGTGTGCTGGCTGTGGTGGTCCACCATGTATCTGACACACCACTACTTCTTTGATCTGACTGCCGGCTCTGTGTTAGCAGTGACGTTTTTCTTCGTCGCTAAGTACCAATGGCTGCCCCTCAAAAAAGCAGATTGTTTCTGTCGTTTTAATTACCACCGACTGGAATACGAGGACACGTTGATGAGCGACCCGCTCAACTATGAGGCCCGCATAACCATGGACGATGCGCTGGAGATGGACGACGCCACGTCCAGCGGCCAGTCGACTCCGGTGGACGACGACGCGACTGTCGAGTCGAGTCTTTTTACGGCCTAATGCATAATGATAATAGATATCTCAACTATTTAGATCGATCAGCAGGTTTTGGCTGGCGTCTGGCCGGCCATCGTCCGAGCTGTGTTGCTGAGTCATCTCGTGCGGAACCTCGTGGTTTTCGTCGAAATCGTCAAAATCGTCGTGGTAGTCCGAGTAGCTGTAATTCTGCGACGCCAGACTGATGCCCCCGGACCGCGATCGCCGGTGGCTGGGCGAGCTCGGCAGATACCGCGCCACGTTGCTGGAGATCGTGGACATCCGCGACTTGCCGAACGGGTCCTGGTCTTCCTCCAGCTTGAGCGAGCTCGTCTGGCCCACGTCCAGCTGGTCTTCGTCATAGAACAGCGTGCCGGAGCTGTGGCGGGCGTGGCTGTGCGCGTGGTATTTTTTGCGCTCCGCAGCCAGTCGCACGTCGTTGGAGGCCAGATCGACCACGTTCTTGGCCATCTCTTTTATCTGCTTCTCATGGTTCAAATCCAGGCCGTCGTAGCTCAGGGTCACCCGGTAGTTTTCCAGCTGCACAATTGGGTCCAGGTCGACGCGCACATCGTCCACAATGTCGAAGATCACAGCGCCGTCGCTCTCCTGGTAGCAGTACAGCAATAAGTGCTCCAGCAGCTGTAAACACTTGGAAATTATCACAAACTCGTATCCACGCGTCACGAGCGTCTTTTTAAGAGAGTCCAGAATGCCGTGGGCGCCACGGCCCAATCCGGAGTACTCCTGGATGCGGCGAACTATGAAATCAACAGCCAGCTTGGATATACTCTGACCAGAGCCAGACATCTGGGCCGCGACGGCATGGTCGGAAACATTGTCGGGATTGGCGTAGCTGAGGATCCAGGAACTCAGTTGTTTCTTCTGCTTGGACGTGGGTCCCCACGGGTCCGTGTTGGTCGCCTCCCGGATTAATATCTCGATGTTGGAGTAGCCGGAGAGAGCTGGAGTTAGCACGCGTTCGTAGCAACAACATACCGTTCTGGAGCTTGCGGGTCTTCTGACGCAGGTCGTAGAAAGAGTAGGACGACATGAAAGACAAAAATGCGGGATCAAGTATTGCTAAGCGGAAAAGACGCAGGGGAGGTGGGCCGGCGGAGCCGACGCGACGATCGACGCGGAGGAGGGGAGACTACGGTGTACTAAGGTAATCAATCAATCACTCGTTACTTACAACTCGCCAGAGTTGGTGATCTCGATCTTGGCACGGGTGGCGCCAGATCCAGAACCAAGCTTCTCGACGGCCTTGACGACGTCGAAGCCGTCGACAACCTCGCCGAAAACAACGTGCTTGCCGTCCAACCATGGGCATGGCACAGTGGTGATGAAGAACTGGGAGCCGTTGGTGTTTGGACCGGCGTTGGCCATGGACAAGAGACCTGGCTTGGTGTGCTTGTGGTTGAAGTTCTCGTCCGGGAACTTGGAGCCGTAGATGCTCTTGCCACCGGTACCGTTGAAGTTGGTGAAGTCACCACCCTGCAGCATGAAGTCTGGGATGACTCTGTGGAAGATGGAGTTCTTGTAGCCGAAGCCCTTCTCTCCAGTGCACAAAGCTCTGAAGTTCTCAGCGGTCTTTGGGACGTCCTCGTACAACGAGAAGACGATTTTTCCTAGTGGTTTGCCTGATCGTTAGAACTGTCCAATGGCGGCGGAAACGCCTGTTTCGAGCTCAATTGCGAGCATACGTACCGTCAGCAGCGACTTCGAAGAATGTCTTGGCCATTTTAGATAGATAGTGGAAGAAAGCAATACAATTTGCCTCGCTAAAATTTTGCAACGTGGACCAGCAACGGGGATTCTAGAACATGGCCGGGTAACTTCCCGGCCGGGAATTTTCCAGTATATACAGGCTCTATTGGATGTAGTGGAGGAACGAGTTGACGGTTTTGCAGAACCGCTCGAACTCGGCACGCGACATGTCGGCCTCGGTCTCGGGAGCCAGCAGCGAGGCCTCGAACCGCTCCGACTTGCCGTTCGAGACCACGTCGTACATCAGATGGCATCCCTGGAAGTCCAGCTCGATTGATCGCCGTCTGTTGATCGCTGTGACCAGATAGTTGGCGGGCTGCTTGTCTTTCCCGAGCCGCACCGGGATCCTGCTGGACACCAGCGTGTTGACCAGCTTGTTGACCGCGTTTGTGTCGGACATGTCCAGCAGACTCGACGACAACGAGTTGATCACGTTCAGCAGCGGTCTTTGCGACGGCAGAGCGGGATCGTACTGGCCAGTGCCGTCCAGCAGCACCGAGTTGCACGACGACTGGAACATGACGTCGTTGTGGAACTCTGGCACCGCCAGGGGACAATTAATTTCGTTCTCGTTGACGTAGATGCTGCACGAAGACAGATCGATTCTGTTCTTCGAGATCTGGAACCACATCTCCACGTTGGGCATCGACGTGAAGTTCTCGAATGCGCCGTAGGCGTCGGGGACAAGCTTGATCTGTAGCGAGTGGTCGAAGTTGTTTTTGATGCCGCCTGCAAACCCGAAGAAACGCGCTTCTCTATCATACAGCTTCAGCTCTGCCAGCTTTTTATTTATGTTGGGCAGGTTTGCGTGGAACAGGAACGTGTCCGGCGCGCTGTCCCTGAACAGGAGTTTTCCAAAGGTGGCACTGAATGTTCTGGGCAGCCATGCTTCGTTTTTCTCGTCCGACGACTTGAGCTTGTCGTAGATCTGGCCATTTTTCTGTAGCCACGGCGAGTAGGCGTCAGGAGCCCGCACTTCGGGAGACGCAGCCTCTCTGCGCTGCGGCGTCTGGTCAAGGAAGTTGTACTGGAACTTTTCGGGAGCCTCGCGCACCTGTGTCTGCAGCTTGTCGACCTCCGAGGCCAGGGTGTCTGGGTCCGGGAGCTTCTCAGCAGACGACGGGGCTACCCGTTTCTGCGGGCTCTGGTACCGAAACAACGGGCCCGCGGCCCACCACGGCAGAGAAGAGTCCTGGTAGTGTTTTTTGTGCGACGCAGAAACCAACGACAGGTCGAGATATTTTCGAGAGGTGGCAGAGTAATCCGTAGCAGCCAGAAGCAGCGACTTGGCCAGTTGCAGATTGGCAAAGTTGAACGTGCTGAGCTGGAAAAGCACGTCCTGCTTGTTGATCTCGTCAAAGTAAACGTTGCTCAGCTTCTGCAGCTCAGCAATGGGCATCTGTCGATGCAACTTGTCGGCATAGAACGTCGCCAGTTGGTCCAGCTGGACAACCGACGTGCTCACGTGGTTGAGCAGGTAATTCCAAGACGCCTGCACAAAATTCACCAGCGACTGGTTTCCACAAACAGTCAAGACAGAAAGGTCTCTGTTCAGCTCGAGCCGTGCCCCGAGCCGGGTCCACGATTGCATCAGGTAGCCGGAATGGGAGAGCAGCAGAAACGCCTCCTTTTTGTTCTGAAGCGTGATCTGCGCCTGTGTCAGCATTTCCGACGACAAATGGTCCGAGACCGCGACGTTCCAGCAGCTTTTGATGATCACCTGCGCCAACTTCTTCTTTGTCGAGCTGGCAGCCGGCGCCGTCACGTGCTTATAGTTTATGTACTCGAGCAGCTGCGACTTGCGGTATCCTCTGACCAGCTTCTCCTGCAACTCCGCGTAGTCTTTGTTTGGGATGCGGCTATTCCGCGGCTGCATATTGTCGAGATCTCTCAGCAGTTGGTTGTCTGTGGCCGGGATCTTGAACACCATCAGGTTTTTGAGCCCCTTCTCGAACTCGATCATGTTCAGATGCTGCTCCGAGTAGCGACTGCGGTCGCTCTGAAGAGTGTCCTTGATGTCTTTGAGCTTCGACTGTCTCTGGGCCTTGGGTTTGAGGATGATGTGCTCTTCCTCGGGGGGCCTTTCCCACGGCAACAAGTCTTCATGAACAGCCTCCTCGGCCGGTCCGTCCAAGGGCGTCTCTGTGTCATCTTTGGTGCCCGACAACCATCTCCTTGCGAGGGGACGTAGCCGCGGATATGCCGCTCTTGAGACGGAGAGTCTTAACATTGAAAAATTAGAAAAATAATTAAAAAAAATAAATTTATTTTATGGGAGATCAAATAATTTGAACAAAGAAAATACCCATGGAAAATGGCACCTCAGATATTTTTGCGGAGAGTTCGAGCAGCGACAGCTCGCAAAGCTCGATCGAAGACGAGTCACAGAACATTGATCTGAGCACCAGCGAGATGGAAACCGAAGGCTCCATTTCCTCCATAGGCGGGGGCTCAGACTCAACAGAGTCGTCAGATAGCTCAGACTCCGACTTTCACGACGCCAGCGAAATGATCGAACACGAACCGCAATTGGCGTACTACAGGCTTAAGAACAAGCCGCGGTTGTTCCAGGGCAACATCAACTATCTGAGACTGTACGAAGCCGAGAAACGCAGGTTTCTCTCCTACAGCAGTCCCTTTGGCCGGTCAAATCTCGTGGGAACGTACGTTTCCAGTAGCGGGTTCAGGTACCGGCGGAAAGGTGAACACAATGAGGCCGGGTCGTACTGGTCGGCAGACGAAAAGGATGTCTTCTTCGAGCTACTGGCGCGATATTCCATCCACAGAGCAGACATCATCCAGGAAAAGCTGCCGTCCAAGTCGATCCCAGATATCCTTGGCTACTACCAGCTGTTGAAGCGCGAGGTCCAGCAGTACAAGCGGCACAGACGACGGCTGTTGAAGCTTGTATCGTACGACGAGATCCCGGCCAGCCACGAGATGAGCAGCGAGTTCATAGAGATGGAGGAATCGCAGGCGGTTCTTCTACGGTCTGTGGCTAACGCCCGAGACTCGGACTCGAACTTCCGCTTCAAGAAAACGCATCCGTCGCTCAATGACCAGGATCTTCTGGATTACGAGAACATGAACGAGATGGCAAACGCAGTGTTTGCGAATAACATGCTTCTGGACACGGCAGCAGGCCTGAAGCGTAAAGTGTCCAAACCGATGGCGCTGGGGGAGGAGACAAAGTACATTCTGCGCCAGGTCGCACAGAACATGACGTACGAGATCATCCTGTCCATTCTAGAAGACAAGGTGGACGCGTTCGACGAGTTCGAGATCACCCAGAATGACGTATATCTTGCGCTGGCACGCATGGACGTCAAGCGGCCGATAAAACTGCAGGACTACTGGTCCAACATCGGCTGGAGACTGGGGCTGGATTTTGGCCGACACAGCGCGAGCGGACGACACAGACTCAGCAAATTGCTCCCGTACGACATCAACCACCAGGAAGAGCCGCAGGAAAAGCAAATAGAAACCGTCCTCGACCAGGACGGAGACGCTTTCGATCCGGTTATGGACGGGGCTTTGCCGTTTGAAAGCGCAATCATGAATGCAACCCTCGTGGACGAAATGGGTGAGAAGACCACCGCAACGCCGCCACAGGACGAGACCAGTGAGCAGCTCGTGGAGCTGGAGACAGCGCTGCTCGAAAAACGAGATCATCAGGACGCAGTCCAGTACGAGAATTGGCTGCTCCATTACCTGAGCTGCCGTGAAAAAGACATCATGTTGAACGACTCGGATCTCATCGAAAAATACATCGATGGCAAGTACGCCGACCACAAACTCACAGAAACCCCAGAGCTGCCCGACTACCGCCACATCACAAACGAAATGCTGTTTCTGCACTCGTTCGACTATGCGAGTTACGACTCAGATTAATATCACTACAAAGGCTCCTCGTCCTCCTGCGCCAGCCCCTTCTCAAAGATCTCCTTCCCTGTGAGTTTACCTTGGTGCACCAGCTTGAACCTCTCGTTCAGCCTGGTGTCAATGCCCATTTCCGCGCGGAACTTGAGTCTCCACTGAGCAAAGTTCTCCCTCGTGACCTTTGTCCCCGAGAACTTCCTCTGCTCCTCGTACTCTCTCGCGCGACGCTCCTCCTCGACCCGCTTCTCTTGCGAGGCCACCTTCTCCTGGAAAGCTGTTTCTGCCTGCTCTTTGAGCAACGATGTGAGAGTGAAAACGCTTGGCATACCGACGTTTTCCTGTGCGTTCTGGTTCACAAACTCTTCCAGATCCAGCAAATCGTCTTTGTCAAGCTCGACGGTCTCGGCCACATGGAGCGTGCTCTCGGGAGCCTGCTCTTTTTCCTGTTCAATGCGCAATTGAGGAACCACCTCAGGATACGTTTCTGGATACTTGACGTTGAGAATGAGTGTGTGTTTGCGATCGGTGTTGGTGTCCAGCAGAAGAGAAACCCGGAACTCCGTTTCTGATACCAGTTCGAGCTCGTCGGGATATATACTTTGCAGAATCTCGATCTCCTGCTTCTGTTCTTCTAGGTAATCCATTTTGGAGAAAAATTTATTAATTGAATTTTTTTTAAAAAAAAATTAATGTCATTACAACAGGTCATTGTGGAATCTGCCCAGCTGTTGGAGAACCAACAGCCCGAGAAGGCTGTGGAGCTGCTCAGGGCCAAATCCAAGGAATTCGAAAATTCGCCACTGTTTCTGCAGTCATTTGGAGAAGCACACCTCGAAAATGGAGACGTCGAGAGCGCATACGAGGTTCTCAAAAAAGCGTGCGAGCTGGACCCGGAGGCCACCAGCGGGGTGGAAAAATTCCTGTATCTGGGCCAGATCGTGGGTGGAGGCGACGGGGTGAGCTTGCTCGAGACGGGAGTCCAGAGACTGCTGGCCCAGCTGGACATGGTCCAGTCGGAAACAGCACAGGAGCTGGACGAGAACACACAGCTGCTCTTTGCCGCGTACTCGGAACCGGACAAGGTGCAAGAATACCTGCTCAAGAAACTGAACCAAGGCCTTTTCGCCATAATAGAGATCTGGATGACGGATCTGTGCATGGAAGAGGCTGCAGAGGAAGAGTGCGAAAAATGCATCCAATTGGCGCTCAGCTTGGACAACACCAACGGAGAAACCTGGTCGCTGCTGGCCAGTATCCGTATTTCGCAACAAAGGACACAGGAGGCGCGCGATGCTGTGAAAAAAGCCTGGGAGCTTTTTGACCAGAAAAAAACCGGTCTGGAGGACTCTTCTGAGCCGGAGTCGCAAATGGAGTACCTTGATCTGTGCCAGCCGCTGGCGACACTTGCCAAGTATGCAATTGAGACGGGTCTCTTCGAGCTGGCCACCGCCATAGCGTCGTCGGTCCAGGATATTAACGAGCAGAGCGTGGAGAGCTACTATTTGGAAGGTTTTGCATATCTGCTGATCGCACGCAGAAACCAGAACGGGGTCTCGCAGGAGGACGGCGACAAGGTGTCGCTGAATTTCGAGCAGTATGCGCTTAAGGAAAGTGACGACACGGTGAAAGAGGCCCGTCTAGCGTTGACAGAGGCCTACAAGCTTCTGCAAGTGGACAGCGTGGCGGCCGAGACCGACGGCGACGTGGCGAACACCGTCGTGGGCCTGGTCAACGAGCTGGGCGGTCCGCTGTTCGAGAAGGCCAGCAAGGACGACGTCGACTTGGACGAGCTCGTGGAGAACGAGTAGTGTGTACTGGGTGTGTAGATTATTGTTCCGACTTGGTTTCCTGGTTATCTTTGTTTTTCTGTGTGATTTTCATGTCCTCGAGCTCCTGCAGGATCTCAGGCAGGAACGGCTTTGCTTCCTGGTGCGCGGGGGACTCGTTTTCATCGCGACTGTCGGGCTCTGCGTCCACCAGGCTCACGTACTCCGACGGAACAAGCCCGGTCTCGCCCGTCTCGGGGTCCTGAGCCACCAGCCAGCCCTCGCCGTACTCGTAGTTTATGATTATCATCTGATCTTGGTGGAGTTTCAGCTCGTTCTCGTTTTCCGGCTCGAACGGGTACAGAGCCACCGCGTGTATAACTGTGTCCGAATCGTCTTCTATGTAACCGTCGGTTATGCCGTAGTGCAGCGGATGGTCTGCGTCGTAGGCAAAATCTTTAATGGACACGGAGGACATAAGAGGCACAAACAAGTAAAATTATTTTTATTTTTTATTAATATGACAACTGCCCACCGGCCCACTTTTGACCATGCTCGTGGCCGCGATAACGTTCGGTCCAGCATCAAGCATAAGCGGGCGATGCCTGCGCATCTGGCCATGAAGTACAGGCGGCAGAAGAGCGCTGTTGACGACGACTGGGACGGGGACACACAGTACGACGTGGACAAGGACCAGGTGCACCAACTGCGCCAGGAGATCGCTGCACCGGAGACGGCGGCGTCCAGTGAGCCCAGTGGACCCAGCAGGACAGCGGAGGTGGACGAGGTTGAGCGCAGCAGACAATTGCTGCTGGAAACAAAAGAAATCGACACAGACAGCGATGACGCTAGTGCGAGCGAGAGCGACGACGAGGACGACGAGGACGACGAGGACGAGGAGCTGCTGAAGGAGCTGGAGAAGGTGCGGCGCGAGAAGGAGGCGCGTGCGGCCAAGCAGAAAGAGGAGGAGGCGGCTCGACGGGCAGCCAGCTCGAACCCGCTGGTGCAGCTGGATCCGGCCGTGCACAAGTCGTGGCGGTCCACGACGTTCCGGAGACGGGACAAGAGCAGCAGGCAGGACAGCTACGTCAACGACATGCTGCGCAGCGAGTTCCACCGACGGTTCATGGACAAGTACGTGAAATGAGGTCTATTACGTCTATCTATTAGTTGTGGCCCGCGACTCTTCTGAACATGGCCCGCACGACCTGTTTGAGGAACGGCCATCCGTTGTCGCTTCTCACGGCGTCGCCGTTCTCCTCCAGCCGTCTCAGAAGGTAGTCCTTGGTCTCCTTGGGAGGACCCCAGGGAACGTACTTGATGACGTTCTTGACGTCGTACTTGTCCATCAGCTCGAACGTGACGTTGTCGGCCATTCCCAGCAGCTGGCCCAGCACCACGTTGGACCGCACGCGCGGCTCGGCCTTCTGCAGCAGCTCGGTGGCCTTGAGTTGCGACTCTCTGTTGTGCGACGCAACCACCAGATGGCCCACCGTCGGGCTGGCAGAGCTCATGTTCTGGATCGACGCGGCGATGCCCGCGTCGTAGTTGGCGTCTGTCTCCTGCTTGGTGGCGAAGATCACCGTTCTGTCCGGCTCCGAGTGAATGTATGCTCCTCTGACAAGCTTCCAGCCCAGCATATAGCCCTCCTGGCGGGCCAGCTGCTCCTCCTGGGCCAGGATGCGGCTCGACTCCTGCAGATACATCTGGACAGTGCCCACGACGTCGACCCTGCCCTTGTTGAACTCGCGGAACAGGTCTCTTTGCAGACGGTACACGCCGTGCTGCAGATCGTTTCTCTCCGCGTCGATCACTGCCACCACGAACGGAGCGGTTCTGTCAGGGTACTGCTGGCCCAGCTCGCGGTTCTGCTGCTGCACGACGCGGCAAATCTCGCGACAGTTGCTCAGCAGCTGCTGGTACTGCGCCTCGTACTTGCTGTTGTTGTGGTTGCGCAGGATCTCGGCCGCGTTGTCGATCAGCCCGGTCGGCTTGAGCGCAACGTAGCCCGGTGGCACCGTGTTGACGTCGTCGGCCTTGGAGATCATCTTGAGCGTGTGCGGCACCAGCACCTGGGTGAACGACTCCTTAGTCTGTTCGACGATCTTGCTGATCGGGACCGAGATCTGGGCCCCGTCGCAGGCCTCGATGGTGAGCGACAGCATCATGTTCTGGATGCCGCGCTGGGCCAGCCGGTCGCCGGTCTGCAGCACCTGCGGGATGTTGTCACCGCCGCAGTAGTTGCGGTAGACCAGCAGCTTGACCAGCCACAGAGGCGTGTACGGGAACAGCGAGATCACGAGGTTGAGCGTGGACTTGGTCAGGGTGGCCAGGCCGATCACGCCGTAGCCCAGCAGCTCCTGGGTGGTGAGCGCGTCGAGGAACGTCCGGTTGGACGAGGACGACTTAGCACGCAGCGCGACCAGCGACACGCCCACGGGACGGGCCAGCGGACGCAGCGGACGCAGCGAGCGGGAAATTGCTTTGACGGTGAGCATTGGCGAAAATCTCGACGCCAGGCCGATATTTATATAACGGAAATCCAACGGCTGATAGTCCGGATAGGAATGTTTCAGCGAGCGAAAAAGAGCTCGCTAACTGTTGCAGGACGGAGGTGGAAAAAAAAAAATTCGCCAAATCAGGCAGCGATAAGAAATAACTCGCACCTACCTGCTTTACAATCCAGCTATGCTTTCTTACTCGTAGTTACACAGACGACCACGTCAGTTGTTGACGGCGGCAGCGTACGCCAGCGACCAGGTCTTGGACATGCCGTTGTCAAGGTAGTCGGTCGAGAAGCCAGAGCCGCTGAAGAAGTCGTACGACGTGGACGGATCGTACAGAGCAACGTTCAGCATCAGAATGCCCTTCCAGCCGTCGGACACGTTGCCCACCTTGGAGCTCAGCACGTTCTCCCACTCCTCCTTGACAAACGTGGGGCCTCTGATCAGCGACGAGACAGGCGTGATGGGCAACATGTGGATGCCGTGGATGTACTCGATGTTGGTTCCGAAGTAGGTGGTGTGCGAGATCTTGTTCTCGAACCAGATGCCGCTGCAGTAGTTGCCGATGAACTTGGCCGGCATGACCTTGTTGTCCTGGGAGTACAGGAAGTAGATGTTCATGGCTCTCTTGCTGATGGCCAGCATCAGGTCGGCGCGGTTGGCCATGTTGGTGTCGCTGATGACGGAGGCCCAGATCTTCATGGCGTAGGCAAAGTTGTAGTCCTCGCTGGAGCTCTCCTCGTCCTTCCCGTCCGCGTAGACGGTGATTCCGTGGGCAACGGAGTGGCCCAGGAAGAAGTCGAAGTTGCGGAACACGGGGAAGTGCGTGTCGTCGCTCGAGGGGTTGGCCACGTCCCTGACCAGCGAGTTGACCCAGTCCTTGACGCTGTCGGCCCACGAGCCGCCCAGGTCCTTGTCGACCAGCGCGCACATTGCCGCGGCGTGGATGTGGTAGCCGTAGTGGAAGTGGTGGTCGTTGTAGAAGGCGTTACCGTAGTCCACGGACGAGTCGCCGTCGGACATGCCGCCCGTCGAGCACACGCCTCCCCAGTTGGTCTCGTAGCACAGCGGGTACTTCTGCGAGTTGCCGCTGAACCGCTCGATGGCCTTCTTCAACGACGCCAGCAGCGTCTTGGTCTTGTCCGAGTCCTTCAGCACGTAGTGGCACACATACAGCACGTACGCGTACTTGTCCAGGATCTTGCCCGACGTGTACATGGAGTCGAGGTCGGTGGCCGAGTACACGTCGGCGTTGTACTCGTCCGCAGCGGCCGCCTTGATGGCCGACAGCTCGGCGTCGGAGTAGCTGGGCGACGAGAAGCCAGAGATGGCGCTCCAGGGGTCCTTTCCGACGGCGGTGGTCAGCGTCTCGGACATCTCGAACTTGTTGGTCAGATACGCGGTCATGGAGCCGTGGACGGTGTCGTCGAGCGTGGCCGCCGTCTTGGACCCGGACGTGGCGGACGTGAAGGAGTCTGCCTGGTGCGGCATGGCGTACATGATGGTGGTGTTGCTGTTGGAGGAGCCGGACGTGGCGTACTCGAACGCGTACGTGGCGGCGGAGTTCGACACGGACGCGCTCAGCGTGACGCCGGTCGGGTAGCAGCCCGCGGCCTTGTCGTACGAGCTGTCGTCGCCGCACGCGATCTGGATCACGGAGTCGTTGATCGAGTTGGAGCCGACGATGTGGTTGGAGTCCTTGAGCGCGAACGAGCACTTCTGGCCGCTCGACAGCGTCACGTACATGACCCACGTGGACCCGTCGTTCAGGACGATCTTGTACTTGTCGGTGCCTGTGCGCGGAGCGGTGTCGCCGTTGACAGACTTGATGCCCACCCCCGAGTGGATCTCCGGGATCAGGTCCTTGTACACGGCAGAAACAAAGCCCATGCCCTGGACCAGCGTCGACGTGAGCGAGCCCGCGCTCTTGGACGCTATGGTGACGTCCACAGACATCTTCTTGAGGTTGGCCAGCTTGATGGAAGTGTTGGAGTCGAAGTCGCTGGAGCCCAGACAGAGCGAGATGTTTCCTGCGGGCGCGTAGAAATACGACGCGGCGCCCTCCTCGTCGTTGTCGCCGTACACGCGCTGGCTGGCGGTCTGGTGGGAAACAGAAAGCCCCTCGAAGGCGGACTTTTTGGAGTACCACACAGAGTAGGGATGTGTGTAAACATACGAGGTCTGGTCGTCCAGAGTCATGTTACCCCAAAAGTTGTTTGTCTGGACGGCACCGTTCTTCGTCACCCCGCTGGGCACAGAGACCGTGGAGGCCCTGTGAGAAAACAGCGAGATAGGCTCGGATGTCGAGATGGCAGAGAAGATGTCGCCCGAGGTTTCACCAGAAGCTGGCGTCAGTATGAGGGAGGGGCGGCGAACTTACACTTGGTGAACATTTGGAATAATTGTGTAGGAGCTCCGAGGGATGAAAGCAAAGGCCTGAAGCAATGGATTGTAGAGAAAAGGGGAAAAAGTTTGAGGTGGGATAAAGCGTTTAAATATGCGACGCATCTGCGAAAGCGGAGGTACAACCGGTATGATGTCATGGCCGCGCAGCTAGTAGTCGAGTTTGGGCGTGAACTCGGGCGTGCTGCGGTGGAGTCGTTTTGCGGACGGGGGCTGGGCTGGAGGCACGGCGGGCAAGCTCGGTGGGGGCGGCAGGTAGCCCTGGCCAGTGGCCTGGGGCAGCTGTGTTGGCGACGCGCGCTTCAACTTCCGCGGCGGCGAGTTGATCTGGAACGCCCGGCTGAGGTTGTGCATCATGCTGAGCTCGTTGTCGTCGAGAACAACCAGGTCCAGCCGGCCCACGCTGCGGTGTCGTTTTTCTGCCTCCTTCTCCTTCACGTCGCTGGCCAGTCGTCGCTCTAGCAAGAGACGTTCGTAATTGCGCCTCGTCGCGCTATCTTTAGACGCAGCGGCCTGGATGAGAGCTCTGTTGCGCAGGGCCAGGATCTTGGCGGCGTTCTGTTCGAATTCAGATGCCATTGTCATTTAATTTTTTAGTAAATATTTTGGAAAAATATTCACAAGAGCCCGCATCACCATGAAATTCGCCGCTCTCGTGTCTGGCGGGAAAGACTCTTGCTTTAACATTCTGCACTGCCTACAGAACGGCCACGAGCTTGTCTGCCTAGCAAACCTGTATCCACCGCCCTCCGACAGCCACGAGATGGACTCCTTCATGTACCAGACAGTTGGGTTTGATGTAGTGCCATATTACGCCGAATGTACGGGGAAACCGCTATATCGACAGATGATCAGCGGGGACTCTTTTAACCAAAAGCTGGAGTACGAGAGAACCGACAACGACGAGACAGAGGACTTGTATGAGCTGCTGAAGCTCGTGAAAAATAACCATCCTGACGTGGAGGCCATCAGCGTGGGGGCGATTCTGTCGTCGTACCAGCGCACCCGCGTGGAGGATGTGTGTAATCGACTTGGCCTCACGGCGTTGGCCTATTTATGGCAAAGAGACCAGGAGGAGCTGATGGGGGAGATGTGCGAATCGCAAATGGAGGCCAGACTGATCAAAGTGGCCGCCATCGGCCTAAACGAGCAACATCTGGGGAAAACGCTCCAGGAAATGTATCCGGTGCTGGTCGACCTCAACAGGAAGTTTGGTGTGCACGTGTGTGGAGAAGGTGGGGAATTTGAGACTCTGGTTTTTGATGCCCCTTTTTTCACCAAGGGCAGGCTGCAAATCAAAAAACAAGACGTAGTGAGACACACGAACGACGAAATCTGGTACCTGAAGCTAAAAGTGGAAGTTGTGCCGAAACAGGGCGGGGCAACGTGCTCGGTGGCACAACCCGCACTACTTCACGCGCCCTTTGACGACATCAGACAGGGTGTCAATCACGTGCCCACGCACCAACAGTTGCTAAATACCCCCCACTTGCATAACTGGACTCACAACATCTCCACAAACTTGCCTCATGTGTTTTTCAGTAACATTACCTCCACGCAACCCACTGTGGAAGGCCAGATCACCGATATCATGTCGCAATTAAAAGAATTATTGCAGAATAACAACCTGCATCCCGAAAACATACAGGCTTCGTCGCTTCTGGTGAGCGACATGTCGAAATTCGGTCAGATCAATTCCATCTACCAGAAGGCCTTCACAAAGTCGCTGCCTCCAGCACGTGTCTGCGTCGAAACAACGCTGCCTGAAGACCGTTATGCTCAGCTCTCGGTGGAGGTCCTCAAAACGACCGAGTTCAAAAAGGGCCTGCACGTCCAAGGCCGCTCGTACTGGGCCCCATCGAATATCGGCCCCTACTCGCAGTCGATCGCGGACACAGCAACATACGTGGCCCAGATCAGCGGCCAGATCCCTCTGATCCCCAAAGACATGAGTCTGTGCACGGATGTCCCCACGCAGGCTGCGTTGGCGCTGCAACATTTCGAGCACGTGAAGGAGGCCATTGGAAGCAGAACAAACCTGTTTATGTGCTGCTTTGTCACCGATGTCAGTGCAGTGCCCGTTGTGAACGAGACCTACAGACGGTACATCGCCGCGTCACGCGACCTGGACCACGTGACCGAGATTGTGACGGCTGTGGTGCTGGGGCTGCCGCGCGGGGCCGCGGTGGAGTGGGCCGGTGTGGCCGTAAACGAGGCGGTGGGCGAGTACGAGCACGCCGCACTGGCGTTCGACCAGCAGCCGAACTACCGCGGCGACCGCCACTACAAGATATTCAGCGCTGCCGACGGGGTGCCAGCTGCACTGCCCGCTTCTTACGAGCTGATCCCAGTCCGGGCTGTGTTTGACGTTTCCGGCCAGCAGCACCGCCGCGCCGTGGTGGCGATGCCCCAGTAGCCCTCGACGAGCATCACGTGACACAACCACGCCGCGCACCAGAGGTCGCGAAAAAAATTTGGCGGAGTGAGGGTGCTGGCTGGTGCGCGAAGAGATTACTCAGACTTATTTCTTTTCAGCTATAGAGTTATTTCCAAGATGTCGACCAGAGCTCCAAAGTGGTACGAATCGGAGGACGTTCCTGTTCCAAAGCAGACCAGAAAGTCTGCCAGACCCCAGAAGCTGAGAGCCTCGCTTGTCCCGGGCACCGTTCTGATCCTCCTTGCCGGAAGATTCAGAGGCAAGAGAGTTGTCTACCTGAAGAACCTGGAGGACAACACCCTGCTTGTGTCGGGCCCATTCAAGGTCAACGGCGTGCCTCTGAGAAGAGTCAACGCCAGATACGTCATTGCCACCTCCACCAAAGTGTCCCTTGACGGCCTTGACCTGTCCAAGTTCAACGTGAGCTACTTTGCCAGAGAGAAGTCCGGCTCCAAGAAGTCTGAGGGCGAGTTCTTTGGCGAGGGTGCCAAGAAGGAGATCAAGACCGAGAGAATCGAGGACCAGAAGGTTGTTGACAAGGCCCTGATTTCCGAGATTAAAAAGACCCCATACCTGAAACAATATCTGGCTTCCACCTTTTCCCTCAAGAGCGGTGACAAGCCTCACGCCATGAAGTTTTAGAGTCCATCACCGCCACGCCCTGTCCATCAACTCCAAGTCCTTGCAGGGACCTTCCGTATTGCAATAATAATGTGATAGTTATAATGGTGTAGAGATGTAAAATTTATTTTCCCATGTCCTTGTCTGTCAAGTACAAGGTGGATCCCAAGATCCCCGCCGTGCTGCCCTTCGAGAAGATGTACTCCATCCAGGTTGGCGGCCGGCTGTTCCGTCTGAGCGGCGCGTCGCTGTCCTTTGACGCCCCGTCCTATTTCACCGTGTTTTTTGGCCGTCCCGAGAACGAGAACAAGACCCTCACCATGGACCGCTCGTCCGCGGTTTTCGCCAAGATCTCCGCCCATTTGCAGGGCTACTGCGTCCGTGCCGACGACGAGTACGAGCTGATGCACCTGTACGCAGACGCCACGTACTTTGGGCTGCAGAAGCTGCTGCGACAGCTGACGGAGGACTTCTACTACTGTTCGGTTGGCGGGCGCAGTTTCCGGTTCCCGCAGACGCTGATGGCGGGCGAGGGCAACCTGCCGAACTACTTCTCCGTGGCGTACGAGACGGTCTTCCAGAGCCCCTATTTTCTGGGCGAATTGAAGGACCTGATTCGGCCCCCTCCGCAGGGGCCTATTATTGTCAACAGGAGCGCCACGCTGTTCCAGGACTTGCTGAACGCGCTGTCGTCCAACTGCGTGGCGGTGGCTGACGAGTCCCACCGCAGCCAGCTTCTTGCGGAGTGTCGATATTACCGGCTGCTGGCTCTGGAGCAGAAGCTGATTCCGCACAAGCTCCAGATAAACCCCTTCACCAAGCGCGACGAGATCGTGGTCTCGCTGCCCCACGTGCACAAGGACGGTTTTGCGTACGTGTGCGGCGATCTGGCCGTGTATAGACGGCCGTACGTCGACACCCGGCAGCGGGTGCTGGTGCTACAGATCGAGTCCCAGGAAGCGAGTCTACTGATCCATACCAAACTGTCATTTGTGAATCTATTATTTACTGGCGCGACTGCGCGACGTCTGCGGACGCTGTTGAGCCCACTTGACGCGGACTTGTACGAGTCCGAGGTGCTCGAAGACGGCACCGTCCAGGAGAGACTGCGCATCTTTGTGTCGTTGGACGATTGCGCATTCAGGCTCAACGGCCACGAGACCAAGAAAAACTGGTTTGCCGACTTCTTCGTCGCGGAAAACGACGACAAGCCGCCGCTGAAAGGCGAGGTCATCGACGTCAAGCTGCTGAGGTCCCAGTGGACCATCTCGTCCAGGGACCCTGGCCAGGTGTGGTTCCACGGCATTCTGGCAGACGGGGTGCTTGACCGGGCCAACTACTACCAGCAACGCGGGTTTCTGTGATCAGTGCTCGCTTCTCTTGCGCAGCTGGTTGACCGAGAACGACGCAAACAGGTCGCCTTTTTCGTTCCACTCCACGTCGTTGCAGCCATACACCTCGTCCAGCTCGACCGCCTGCCACGAGTCCAGGTCGTACTCCAACAGACGGTTTTCGTCTCCACGCACACTCAGAACCAGGCTCGTCTGTGAGGCGGTGCCGCAGATCACAGGGCTTGGCACGGACACCGTTTTTTCCAGACTCAGTTTCCCGTCAGAAGCGACACCAACCACCAGGAACGCGCTCATCTTGTCAAAGAGCACGACCAGCTTGTTGAGTGCGCGCAGCTCCAACAGCTGCGAGACCGTGTACTCCTTGAGATCGCCATCCTCGTTCTGGAACCTTTGTGGAACAAGGTGCTCTTCGGTCAGGTACGGTTGCACGGCGGAATCCAGCTCCAGCTTGTCGGCCAGGGCGCCGTCCTGCCATTTCCACGAACACAAAAACGGGTCGCCTCCGCCGCTGACGAGGATCTGGTCGTTGCACCACTTGGGAGCGACGATCGACGCGACGAACTCCTCGTGTTCAAACAGCCATTTCTCGATGATGTAGCTGTTTGGGAACCGGCTGAGTCGAATGTGCTCGTCACGGTCGGTGGTGACCACCAACTCGTTGCCAGTGCCGTCAGCAATGTTCAGCACCGCCGTCAGCATGCTGACGTGGCCGAGGATCGGCATCATGTCCTTCTCCTCTTTGATTTCAGGCGACAGCATGTCGACGCAATAAACGTCGCCGAACTTGTCTCCAACAACCACCTTGGAGTCGTCAAGCGACGTGGAGATGGCACACGGTCTCTTGGGCAGCGGCTGGCGCTTGATTTCTCTCAGGGAGCCGCTGTCCAGCTCGAAGACCACGACGGCCTTGTCTGTGTCTGTGGTGAGCACAAGATGCTTTTCATTTCTGCTCAGATGGATGTCTCTAATGTAGCACAGCTTGGGCGGGGCGCCCGGGCCTGGCGTGGGCACCTTTGGTGGTTTGCGGTCGCCGGAATGGTTTTCCTGCTCGAACTTCTTACTGCGGGCCTCGTACTCCTTGATCAGCGCATAGTTGGGGTCGACGGTGTCTGTCCAAGAATCGACCAGCTCCCACTTTCCGCTGCGACGGAAAACATACAGCTTCTGTCCTGCGGCCACAAACAGCAGGTCGCCGTTGGCGTTGAGAAGAGCCTTCTGGAACGGATGTTTCATCACAGGCTTGGACACTGATTTGCAAATACCCAAGAATTTTTTTCTGCGCGTCGATCGACCGGAAAATTTTTTTGGCACGCCGCTTATCCTACCACACAGCTTTACGTCGAGATGCAACTTTCCCACCCACTAATAAAGGACGGCTGGTTCAGAGAGGAGAGCGAGGAGTTCTTCCCCGGACAGGCCATGCGGCTCAGAGTGCAGGAGATTCTGCACGCGGAAAAGTCGAAATTCCAGGACGTGCTGGTGTTCAAGTCCACGGACTTCGGCAACGTGCTGGTGCTCGATGGCATCATCCAGGTCACCGAGCGTGACGAGTTTGCGTACCAGGAGATGATTGCGCACGTGCCGCTGTTTGCCCACCCGGACCCAAAGAAGGTGCTGGTCATCGGCGGCGGGGACGGCGGGGTGCTCAGAGAGGTGCTCAAACACGAATGCGTCGACAGAGCCACTCTGGTCGAGATCGACGAGTCGGTCATCAATCTGTCCAAGAAGTACCTGCCCAACATGGCGCAGTCGCTGTCCCACGAGAAAGTCCAGGTGGTGCTGGCAGACGGGTTCGAGTTCCTGAAAAACACAGCGGCCAGGGACGAGCGCGACAAGTACGACGTCATCATCACGGACTCGTCGGACCCAGAGGGCCCGGCAGAGGCGTTCTTCCAGAAACAGTACTTCGAGCTGCTGTACAACGCGCTCAACGCCGACGGCATGGTCATCTCGATGGCGTCCGAGAACGTGTGGCTCAACATCGACAAGCTGGCCGGGCTCAAGGCCGTCTGCAGCGAGGTCTTCGCCGTGACGGAGTGCTGCTACTGCACGATCCCCACGTACACCTCGGGCCAGATCGCGCTCATGTGCTGCTCCAAGAACACCGCTCTGCCCGTGTCTGTGCCGCGCAGAGCCGTGTCACGTGACCGCGAAGCGCAGCTGTTCCGCTACTACAACTCGGCGATCCACGGCGCCAGCTTTGTGCTGCCGCGGTGGGCCGCCGACAAGATCAACAGTGTCTAAAACCCAAATATATCGTCTATCGTCCTGCGCGACCGCTTGCGGCTGCGCCGCTCGTTCTTCGGCTCGTCCACGCTTGCAGCGACGACGTCTGCAGGGGCGATCAATTCCCCAACGTCCTCGGTGTGCGGCTCGTGCGGCGACCCGTCCCCGCGCATCTGCAGCAGAACGGACCGCACCTTGGCAGCCAGCGCCACCAGCGTGAACCCGAGAGCCACGTACTGGCCCAGCTCGATCACCGAGTAGAAGCTGTAGTAGCACGCCGGCAGCACACGGCCCAGTAGATACTCCACCGCCGCGTGCCGCTGTTTTTTTTTGCGCTGCGCCAGCTGCTCCGCCTGTGACGTGCTCAGCGTGTGCTTGCGAATTCTGCGGCAGCATCCAGGTGCCAGAATGAGCTCCGAGATCTGGCCCTTGCCACACAGCTCGTCGATGTCGATGCTCAGCTGCAGCACTGTGCGCAGCCGCCGGTGCAGCATGTTGAAGTGCCGCCACCACCGCGACGACCGGTGCTGGCGCGCGTCGCGGTGGTAGATCAGGTGCGCGATCTGGTACTCGTTCAGCAGCGCCGCTTCCATGGCGATAAAATTTTCTCCACCCTGTTTCTGGTCGGTATGCTTACGTAACAAACACGACGCGGTGCCGGGGTATTTACTAACAAGCAACGCACCCCTTGGCGTATGCGCGCAAGAATGCTCCACCGGTCCCGACGCATTCCAGCACGCACCACTATATATACCTGGCCCTGCCGAGGATAAAGTCTATCAAATACTCTCACTCTAGTCATTCATTATGCACTTCTCTAAGATCGTTTTCGCCACTCTCATTGCTTCTCTGGCCATGGCCGACGAGGAGGTCGCCAACCAGATCGGCGACGGCCAAGTCCAGGTCGCTGTCGACACCACTGGCGCCACTGGTGCTACTGGTGCTACTGGTGCCACTGGTGCCACCACCCCGGCCGAGAACACCTCCGCCACTGGGGCCACCGGTGCCACCGAGACCACTCCAGCCACCGGCGCTACTCAGACCACCCCAGCCACCGGTGCCACCGAGACCACCCCAGCAACCACCCCAGCAACCTCGCCAGCAACCGAGGCCGCCACCTCCGAGGCCGTGTCCTCCGAGCAGGACACCACCGTCACCAGTCTGGCCACCGACTACACCACCACCTGTCCAGAGAGCTCCGAGACCGGTGCCTCCACTCCTGCAGCAACCACTCCTGCAGCAACCACCCCTGTCGCCGCCAGCTCTGAGCCAGACCAGACTCTGTACGTCCAGACCACCCAGACCACCACCGTCTCTGGAACTGCTACAGTCGTGACCACCTACTGTCCGGTCTCGTCCACTCCGGCCACCGAGGCCCCTCCAGCCTCTCCAGCCACCCCAGCTACCCCAGCTACCCCAGCTAACCCAGCAACCACCCCAGCTTCTACCCCAGCTACCGCCGCAACCACCTCGCCTGCCCCAGCCGGCAGCTCCTCAAAGGACTCCTGGGACACCGTGTACACCTCGTCGTCCGAGGGCGTCACCTACAAGGACGAGACCACCACCCCAACTGTCACCTCCACCAACGACCACACCTCCACCACCAACAAGTACGTCACAACCTCTTCTACCTACTCTGGCCAGTCTTCTGAGGCAAGTGTTGTTTCTTACTCCACCCACGGTACTAACGGCACCTCGTCTATCCAAAGCTACGAGGCCGGCGGTGCCAAGCTGATGGTCGGCTCCGGAGCCGTTGGAGTTGCTGCCTTGGCCCTGCTTTTCTAAACGTGTAACATTGTATAAAACAATAGATTGGATTTAGGTTGGAATTTATTCAGCCCTGCGAAGCCGGGTTAAAATATTTGACCGGGGGGCCGTAAATTCGGGGGGCCGATAAATGACAAAATATAAATAGGCCCATTTCTTAATTATTTTATTCATCACTATGAGGTTCGCCATTTTCAGTTCTCTGCTGCTCGCATTGTGCACCGTCGCCATGCCCGTGCCCACCAAAGGCTACCACGACGTCGAGACCGCGGCCCGTGTTGCCAGAACCCTCGTCAGCAGGGAGTCTCTTGCCAACCTGGCCACTGTTCAAAAAGACGGCGTCCCTGTCGCTTTCATGGAGTACTACGCTGACTGCGACGAAGACGGACAGCCTTTGTTCTTGCTCGTCAACATCTCCTCGTCCCAGAGGAACATTGACGACGGCTCCAAGGTGTCTGTGTCCATTAGGGTGGGAGACCATGCTATTTCCGACCACGTCAACCCCCACTACATCGGTGGCAGAGTTCGTTCTCCTGCCGGCTCGCCAAGAGTCAATCTGAAGGGCTCTTTCGTTCCTGTCGAGGCCTCACCGCAGTTAGACACCTGCTTTGCTCGCAGACACCACGATGCCCCTGCCTGGTACCCGCACAATCCTATCCACTCCACTTTCTGGGCCAAGTTCGAGGTCGAGGACGTCTACTTCATCGGCGGGTTTGGCGACGCCACTTACATTGGCGACATCCCGGCCGATGTGTACCTGAATGCCACCGTTTTTGACGACGAGGAGCTCGCAGATCTTGCTGCTATTTTCGAACTTCCAGAGACCGATGACAGCTCTTTCCGCCGGTTTGCCAGGGCTTTTGCTCGTTTTGTGGGCTTGGCAGACAACGACGAGGCAGACTGCAATTCCGATCTTTCTGACGACGATCTGGAAAGGGAGTACTGGAAGCAGTACGGCAAGAACCAGAAAAAATACTGGAAACAGTTTGGCAAGGACCAGAAGAAGATCCACGATGCCGAGCCGCAGACCGAGGAAGTCGACGACCCAGACTACTGGAAACATTACGGCAAGGACCAGAAGAAGTACTGGAAGCACTACGGCAAAGACCAGAGGGAGCATTGGAAGCCCAAGACTGGTGAGGAGTCTGAGCTGGAGGAGTTAGAGGAAGACCCCGATTACTGGAAGCACTACGGCAAAAACCAGAAGAAGTACTGGAAGCACTACGGGAAGGAGCAAAGAAAATACTGGAGGTCCCACGGCGACGACCACGAGGAGCAAGTGATTTTTGTCGAGCTTTGAGATACGAGTACGCCTTTGAATATGTCTTATATAATGAAGCGAGTTTTTTAAATATTCTACATCCAGATTTGTAAATTCTATGCGCCTGCATTTTTTTCGCCTGGCCGGTGCAAAGTCGCGTTATCGCGTTGCTGGATTCAGTTACTTGATACGGCCAACAGGACGCTCGCGTATAAATTAACATATAGCCATTTTTTTTACCTCCAAAATGGCTCCGCGCAGAAGGAACGTAACTATTGCCACGGCATCAGCAGTCGCGCTCCTGGGAGCAGCGTCGCTCGTCGTTACCACATATCCTCATCTACTGGAGAAACTGCCGTGGTGGAGCAGGAAAAACAGCTCCAAGTCCGAAGAAAGCGCCCCTGACGTTTCTGGCGAATCCACCGACTCTGTGGGAGACTCCACCGTGGTGGTGCACGAGAAGGACCTGGACGAGTCAGAACTCAGACAGATTCTAAAGGAGGTAAGTATCCAGCCGCGCCCACTAACTGATAAGAAAGCGATTCCTATTCCTGAAGCTGCTACTGTTGATGACCTTGTCGCCCTTGTTGCTCAGACTCAATCTGCACAGGGTGCTTAAGGGAGTACAGATCTAAGTGCGATTATGTATCTTGTATAACTAATGTCACGAGACCGGGTTCATATGCTTGTTGAACTCATTCCATGTCAGCTTCTCGTTAGGCAAGTAGCAGAACTTCACGCCTATCTGCTCCACGTCTTTGTTTCTGTATTCGTCGTCAAACAAGCACATGTCGGAGGGGTCGAGGTCATTTCTATTAGCAAGTTTAGTGATGTGGGTTTTTTTCGTTCCCCAGCCCCACTCGCTGTCGTCTATGTACTTTTCGATGTTGAACAGCTTGATGAGCTTTTTGGCAGTTGGCGGGCTCGCTGTTCTTGAGGCGGTGAAGATCTTGACACCGTTGGAGCGCAGGTGCTCCATGATCGGCACCACGTCTTCGTACAGAGTTAGCTCATATCCGTATTTGTCTACAACCGTGTTTTTCTTATTCTTGTGGAGTTTCAAAGGCGTTGATATGTGCGTGTCGCACCAGCAGGCTGCGGTTAGCAAGGGACGTGCCGTACTTACGCCAGAGCGTGAAATCGAGGTCGAACACCACCGCTTTGAAGGTCATAATCTGGAAAAAATAAAAAATAAAATAATTCTCTTGTTTGCATGTCGCATCTCGACCGATATAAAGCCGCTCTTAACGAGTCGCTTGACAAGACACAGGGCCTTATTGACGTTCTGGTAGAACTCAAGCGCAAGGACAGGTTGGAAGACGCGGATGTAGAGCTTCTGAACCGTCTTCATCGAGAAGCCGTTCTGGACAACGTCCAGCTGGTAAATGGGAAAAACGAGGTAAAGAGCGAGTACAACAAGGTGGCCGACGCGAACGTGAAAAAACTGCATTCCAGTTATCATCAGTTTAACAATATGAAAGTGCAGCGTTACAAGGGACAGAGACTGAAGAACGAGACGATGGCAGCAGAGTTCTCCAAGCTCATCTCTCAAATTCCAGAGCTGCAACTGCACCACATGCTCCATAACGAGAACAGTGTGGAGGATCGCGAGTTTCTTCGCAAGCTGGACACCAGCAGTCTGGACATCAAATTGCGATTTTCCAGCTCGGATTTCAGCGACCAGGTAGACGATTCTGCTGTGACCCGGGTGGAGGAGATTCTGAAGAAAGAAGAGGTCAGAAAGTTCCAGCTCGTGCAGTTGAACGACCGTCATTACGAGAAGGAACGGACTGTGCTGCAGAGCATGAGTTTGAAGTGGCAGAACCGACTATTGGAGCTAACCAAGTTTGTTCAGGAAGACGCACCGAGATTGCAGGCCGGCATTGACTCGGTCAAACAGGAGCTGCGCGAGGAGGACGAGGTTGGCCAAGATGCTGATGAGGACGAAGATGAGGACGAGAGCGAGAACGAGAACGAGAACGAAGACGAAGAGGAAGACGAGAACCAGGACAACGTGGAAGAAGACATGCCCGAAGCCTCGGCCGAGGACGACATGGAAGGCATAGAGACCGAGCCCAGTGACGCGAGCGACGGGGAGCACCTCAACGGCAAGCCAGACGGATCAGACGGCCAACTGGAGCAGTAACTAATCAGTGTACTTTAATAAATATTTTTACCCGGCTTGTTTGCTGCAACATTTTTATTTACAGCTTGTCAGCATGGATGCCAATTACCTGCTTATTTCCCTTCCCAAGAGCACTTCCACGGACAAGTCCTCGCTCAAGGACTGGCTGCAGACGAATGTGAACGGGGGCGGCGTGGGGCTGTTTGAATACCAGCTCCCGGGCTTTAAAGTGGGTACGCTCGACTCGCTAGTGCTTCAGAGCGAGGAGCTCGGCAAAATCGACCAGCAACTGCATGGGTCCATTGGTAAGGTGCAGGACATTATGGCCAGTGTTCACGGCGAGGGCGAGTCCGGCTTTGTCACGAGACAGAAGGTTGACGGCAAATATGTGGACCAGTACTTGGAGTCCTTCCGCTGGAACACCTCAAGATACCGACTCGACAAGTCCATCGAGGAGCTGATCGGCCTGATTTCCAGCGAGGCACTGAACGTCGACAACGACCTGAGAGCCGCGTACACTAATTACAACCAGGCCAAGTCGAATCTCGTGGCAGCTCAGCGCAAGCAGACAGGAGACCTTTCGGTCAAGTCTCTGCACGACATTGTGCGTGCCGAGCACTTTGTGCTTGACTCGGAACATCTTCAGACGGTACTACTGGCCGTGCCAAAGAATCTCAGTGACAGCTTCCTCAACCAATACGAAACTCTGGTAGAGTTTGTGGTGCCAAGATCCGCGCAGCAAATCGCCCAGGACTCAGAGTTCTACCTATATTCTGTCACCCTATTTAAGAAATACGTGCCCGCCTTTCTGACTAAGGCCAGAGACGCCAAGTGGGTCCCTAGGGACTTCGACTACTCCGAGGAGGTGATCGCCAAGATGAGAAACGAGTACCAGGAAGCGTCCAAGGAGGAGCTCACTCTCAAAAACGACCTTTTGAGGCTTTCGAGAAGTGCGTACTCCGAGATCGTGGCGTCCTGGACACACATTAAAATCCTCAGAACCTTCGTGGAGAGCGTGTTGCGGTACGGCCTGCCTCCCGACTTCTACAGCTTCCTGTTGAAACTGCCCCAGAGAGCCATAGACAAGTCCAAGCAGGAGCTGATCCAGAGGTTCGGGTATCTGGGCGGAAACGCCTTCGCTAAGGACAAAAAGGGCAACGTTGTGGCCGACACAAAGCTGCACGAGTACGCATCGCTGGTGGACCAGGACTACGAGCCGTTTGTGCTGTATGAAGTCAGTCTGAATTAGATAGAGCCAAATGAAAATCAAATGGTAGCGACGCGTCGGCCGAGCCTATTTGTAGTCGTGGATGACGTCATCAAACCCACGAAATTCGGCCCCTCAATACAGAAATATTTACAGGTAGTCACTGTGAATATTCCTCCATGGCGCGCAATTACAAGAAAATCAGTAGCTGGCCTACGCACGATAATCCGTTCGAGCCCGAAGAGGCCAGCTCGGGGCTCGAAACACACCCGATCTCTCTGGAACCCATAAATCTTCACGAGCAAGCGGAATCCAAGGCCCAGCAATGGCAACACCAGGAAGACGTGTTTGCAGACCCTTCTGACGACCAGGACACCCGCGAGGGTCTGTATTCGCACGTTGACTTTGAGGCAACTGTCCACAGCCGTCTCAAAGGCCGCAGGCTGCTCTACTTCACCTCCTTGTTCAGCTCCATCGGAGTGTATCTTTTTGGCTTTGAGCAAGGTGTCATGTCGCTGATCATCACTGAAAAATCGTTTCTCAACTACTTCGACAACCCAAGCAGCATAGAGATCGGTACCTTGATTGCATTACTGGAGCTCAGTGCGCTTTTCTCGGCTTTGATAGTGCCCAAGGTGTCGGATTCCAAGGGACGCAAGTATACCATTCTGACCGGCGCCCTTCTGTTTTGCATTGGCGGGCTGTTTCAGACGTTCGCCCCGTTCGAGAAAATATGGATCATGATGATCGGCCGGATCATCTCTGGTTCCGGAATTGGGTTTCTCAGCTCCATCATCAATCTGTACCAATCTGAGTGCTCTCCAAATGACCAGCGTGGAATGATCGCCTCCATGACGTTCAGCTGCAACATCCTTGGGTTTGCATCTTCCATCTGGCTCGACTTCATCTGCTCTTTTCTCGCAGGCACCTATGCCTGGAAGCTGCCTCTTCTGGTTCAAGTGCTTCTAGGAGCAGTGCTGTTTTTTGGAGGCTTCTACATTGTCGAGTCTCCAAGATGGCTTCTGGCTTCGGATCGCGACAACGAGGGATATGCAATTCTCAAGCTGTTCAATGACGATGACCCGGACCCAGAAAAGGCCAAGAAAGAGTTCTTGGCCATCAAAAACATCATTGAGAGCGAGAAGGAGCAGCTGGAACGCGAGCAACGTAGCTGGCTCCGCACAGTTGTGAAAAACCGCAGGGTGATCACCATTGGCGCCTCGTCCTTGTTCTTTGCACAGTTCAATGGCATCAACCTAGTCAGTTACTACGCGCCTCTGATCTTCGAGGAGGTTGGCTTTAGAGGAAAATCCGCTTTTGTCATCACGGGAATAAATGCCATTATCTATCTCCTATCCACACTTATACCATGGTTTTTGGTAGATAACATACGCATCGGGGGCCGCAGAAGACTGTTGATTGCAGGCGGGCTCTTGATGGGGTGCTCGTTATTTGTTTCTGGAGCCATGAGCGCCCTGAATAACAAATTTGGGTCAATCATGGTTGCCATTTTGATTGTGGTCTATAATGCAGCATTCGGCTTCTCATGGGGGCCGCTGGCATGGTTGTATGCTAGCGAGATTTATGCCGATTCGTACACGCGTTCTGTGGGTGCCTCGCTGGGTACATCCATCAATTGGTTCAGCAACTTCGTTGTTGGAGAAGTTAGTCCTGAACTATTAGACCTCATAAGCTGGCGATTGTACCTGATATATGGTGCATTCTGCTTTGTCAGTTGTCTCGTCGTGTACAAGTTTTACCCAGAAACGACTGGCGTCGAGCTCGAAGACATGGACAAGCTGTTTGAGGAGTTCAAAAGAGAATAATTTGTGTATTGTAATACAGATCATTTCTTGCCCATTTTGAACCATTTTGGCACCTTTCGCGATGTAATGGCGGCCGGTTTCTCTGGTTGATGATAATCATCCGGGCTAGTAGGTGGCGCGGCGGCCCCTTGATGCACATCTGACTCTTTGCTGCTCACCTTGACCTCCTCAAGCTCATCCAGTCCTTTTGCTGCTTGTAGATATTCGTCCTGCACGTATTGTTCTCTTTTGAAGTCATCTTGATACACCAGGAGCGACCGGTGAGGGAATTGGCAGTCGTTAACCAGTTCTTTGCTGAAATCATCTGCATGGGTCAGCAGAGCTTGAGATGGATACGCCGTGTGCAGTTGGAAAGCAGGACGACTTAATTCTTTTTGGTTCTCGGCAAGTTTCACGACCTTCGTCACCAACACGTTATAGAGATCGCCGAGTGTTTCCTCTGGTTTCATCACCAGTTGCACCTGCGTATAATCTGGAAATTTGACCCGGACGACACACTCTTTAACTTGCGGTTTTGCAGGGATCTGCTGCTCACGTTGCCTCTTACTCATCATTTGTGTGCTTGGGTGCGCTCTTTTGGCAAGAAGAGATTGATAAAGACGTGCCTGATCAACAGACATCTCATAGACGGTTTCGTCCACCGGTTCCTGCGCTATAGGGGCAGACTGTGGTACATATACTTGTATCGGGTTGGAATGTTGCTTTTCTGGTGACGCTGTTTCAGAAGCTGGCGTCGCTTCTTCGATGTTTGCGGACAGATTAGATTCGGCATTTTGAGAACCTTCAGAGACACCTTCCACAGCATTGGGGACTTCCCGGAGCTGTGGCCCATCCGTTTTTGTCTTTTCTGCCCTGAATCTTAATCTTAACGCATGATTGCCGCTCACAATGCCCAGCGAACGTAAAGAGCTTTTCAATTCAGACACACCAGTGAACGTTTTACTCATGCTTTGCACAACAGGCTCGTAGACGTACTTCCAGTCTCCAACAAACTCGCGATGTAAAAGATTGGTACTGAGGGTTTGCTCGTAAATCCTTAGCACTTCTTCGATTGTCTTGTCGCTATCAAACTGTTTTACTAGCTGCGAAGCTGGAGGAGAAACAAAAGTGGAATCGCCTTCTGGTGGCATAATTTGGAGCTTAATTACCACTGAGCCATTTGTGGACGACTTTTCAATCCTTGGTGTGTTGACAAGCTCCAATTTGCATCCCTGCGGCAGGTTTGCCAATCTCAAGGGCAACGAAAGATCCACCGGTTGATTTCCATGTTTTAGAGTGAATTGGCTGGCTTCGAGTTTGAAATAACCACAACTTTCAATAAGAACATCGTTGAGTATTTTAGAAGGACTGGCCTTGCTCTTGTATGTGCGAAAATTGTACACGATCGTCAGCGAAGACATCAGGATTCTTGTGTGGCAAGGAGAGTAAAATAAATTTGATCTCTAACAAAAATCCATAGAAATTAGCCACATGTGGCTAGTTGATTTATCGCGTTTTATAAACAAAACAATTATTTACCTTTCGAGTCCACATCCTTAATATTTGCTATCAGTTCGCATAATGTCTCAAAAAGCAATCAATAGCAGGTCGCGTTCCCCTACGAAGTCTCCGTCCAAATCGCCCACCAGGTCGCCCACCAAATTGCTGGCTCCAGATCTTGTCCCTGAGCAGGTAAATAATACAAACATCAAAGTGATCGTGCGGTTCAGGCCCGAGAACGAGATGGAGAAGGCTAACGGCGCTTCCAATATAGTTGAGTACCATCCTGATAACCAGAGTGTTTCTGTAATGGTATCGTCGAATACTAGCAGTTATACGTTTGATCGCATATTCAACGAAAACACAAGCCAAGAGGAAATATTCAATTACTCTGTCAGACAGACCACGAATGACTTGTCGCATGGATACAACGGGACAGTTCTCTGCTACGGACAAACTGGATCGGGAAAATCGTATACTATGATGGGCGATCTCCATGATGAGGAAAAGAAGGGCCAGACTCCGCGGATATTTGAGCAAATATTCCAAGGCATTGAAGAGTCGCCAAAAACAATTGAATATACCGTTGGTGTGTCTTACCTGGAGATATACAACGAAAACCTGCGAGATCTTCTTAACCCGAAAAACAACAGCAAACTGGCTATCCACGAAAATAAAGTTGATGGAGTGTACGTGAGCAACCTCGAGACGCTGTATGTTTCGACCCTAAATGATGTCTATACGATTCTAGACCAAGGGAATAAAAACAGGAGTGTGGGTGCCACGAACATGAATGAGCAAAGTTCTAGATCGCACGCTATTTTCCAAATAAGACTCAGTTCCAAGAATCTGGAAGATGGGATAATCAAGACGGGAAATCTGTTTTTGGTCGATCTGGCTGGCTCAGAAAAAATTGACAAAACAGGTGCTTCAGGCCAATTGCTGGAGGAAGCTAAGAAAATCAACTCCTCCCTGTCCGCACTGGGAAATGTGATCAATTCTCTCACAGATGGGAAGTCCACTCATGTTCCATACAGAGATTCAAAGCTCACGCGAATTCTTCAAGAGTCGCTCGGTGGAAACTCTAGAACCACGCTCATCATCAACTGTTCGCCATCATCGCTCAATGACCAGGAAACGCTATCCACGCTTCGATTCGGTTCCAGGGCGAAACACATAAAGAATAGTGTGCACATCAACAGCGAATTGAGCAATAACGAGCTCAAGAAGAGGTTTTTGGACCAGGCCAAGATCAACGAGGAAAACTGCCGCAAGATCCAGAGACTGGAATCACGAAATCTCGAACTTGAGCAAGAAAATGGACAATTAAAAGAGGAACTAGCGAAGTACAAAGAGCTCGTGAGCATGAAAAGCACTCCTGGTGAGGTTTCGAAGCTTAATGATACTATTGTGCTTTTGAAGTCGTCGCAGTCGGTCATGGCTAGAGAGCTTGAACAGAAGACCTCACGCATAGCAGAGCTTGAATCAAAGGCCACAGCTTCAATTGAGAGTGTTGAAAAGCTTGAAGCTTTGGAAAAAGCTGTTGAACATTTCTCAGATCACATAGAGCAAATCGAGGGCCAAAACCGCCAGCTCAAAAAAGACATTCAATCGTTGCAGCAGATGAGTAATTTGAAGAACAGCAAGATAAAGGAGCTGGAGCAGCAGCTGAAAGCGCAAGAGAAGCTGGTGGAGCAAGACACTGAGGTGTTTGAGCAGAAACTGAACCATCTGAAGGGAAGAGTGTCGTCGCATCGATCGTTGAAACAACGGAATCTATCGGGTGGAAAAGAGAATACAGGATCGAGTGGATCGTCCCGATCACGGCCTTCCACGAAGAACCGGATTGGCCTCAATCTACGTATCGTGAAGCCCATGAGAGGGGGGCAGGGTACTTGATTGGATATTTTTATTAGCGTTACTCATAAAAAGGGCCCGCATGACTACTCGAAGACTTCTTGGCCCAGTTTGAGCCCGAGAATGTTTCTCACATCGCTTGTGAATCTCAGGCTGTTTAATAATGGAAGCAGGTTCATCAATTCAGAGTCGTCGGGATCGTTAATCCAACCCTCGATCATTATGCCGTTTTTCTTGTGGAAGCTGTAACTGATTGGAGAATTGTCGATGATTATTATTTTGCTGAGATCCGTTCCTGTTCTCCCCACGGAGGTTCCTCTGGTTCTGCTGGCGGACCGGTCTCGAGTGGAACCAACAGTCTCGTTGGAATTGTTGATTCCAGGAGGGTATGGCGAGGATGTTGGTGTCGACTGCTTTTCTTTCTGCTGGGCCGTAAGGACTCCCAAGTCTTTCACGTACCCTTTGCCCTCGGTGAAAATACAGCTGTTTCTGTAGAACCGCTGGCTGAACAGCTTCTTTTGCGAAATGTCGCCCTTGTCCTTCAGCAACACTTCCTGCTCCAGGTAGTTGATGACTGGGTCTGCATACTCTTTGATCGAAGCTGTGAAGCACACCAGGTTGAACCAGTTGCGAACTATGGAAAGAAACTCGTCAACGTACGGCCGTTTATATATGTGATAGAGTGTCGCCAATTGACTATTAATCCGGATCTCGATCGTAGTCCCTTTGTTCTTATTGAGGATCGAGGAGTTGTGTCTTGAGAGAGAGTGGATGAGCGTTTCGTCAAGATCAAGGACCAGTGTTTTCTGTGGTAAATTTGGAGGATGGTTGATGTTGAAGTTGAAAAGCAATTTGGGGAAGATGAACTTCTTTTTTCGAGGAGTGGCCAAAGCGCCATGGCGCGCATTCTTTTTGCGTTCTGATATCTGGAGCTGCTGCGGAGGCTGTCTGATCGCGCTTGTGGAGACTACCGGTCCTGTTGGCGATTTGATCGGATCATCGCTCTTGTCTATCTCAAACTCTATGTCTTCCTCTACTATTGTGGGGATCTGGGAGGCTGAGTTCTCTCTGCTCTTCTGTGGATACAGATCAGAGGTCTGGTCTATTGCTGCCTCCGGGGGGACTGTGGGCGTCATTTTTTCGTCCTCTGCCTTTTTTCCAAACACACTCAACAGTGCTCTCAAAGGATACAGGACCACGTAGAGCGCCAGCACGACAGGGTTAACCACAAGATGCTTTGGAACAAAAAACAGTGCGCTCAGTATCGTTGTCACAGACGATAGCTGCTCGGTATCGTCCTCCTCCTCGTCCTCTTCATCCCCAGATTGCTGCGCTTGCTGGAGATCGGGGGACGAATCGAGCTGTCTGGTGACGATATCCGAGTCATCAATGTCTCCTACTGGCTTCTGGTCTTGCGCAGACGCAGGATTGAACGCCTTCTCAACGGTGTTCGCCAGAAATTGGATAGAGTTCATAGGTGTAAATGACCCAACAAAAAATAAATATACGATAAAAAAATGTTATTGTTGTGAAATAAATAGAGCTCATTTATTTTATTTATTTGGGTACTGAATTATTTCGAACTTTTATTCCCTGCGGTAGCCACGTCCTCGAGAAGGCCGCGCGCTGCCGCGCACACGTCCGCGTCCACGTGATCCATTGGTTCCTGGGGGCGGGGCCTGTTTGGGTTTTGCGTCAGGTTCTTCTTCCTCCTCCAGCAGTCGGTACCGGAAATCGTAACCGTTTGAGTGGCATTCCATCCGCACACGTCCCTCGTCTACGTTCAACGTTAGCAGCCCATAGCTCATGTCGCACAGGTTGAAGTGCCATGTATTTTGAAAGGAGATGTAGTAGAGGTCGTTCAGCTGGCGAATAATGGTGTTGAGCTCTCGCTGTTTGGACTGCAACCCAAAAGAGTCCATTTCCTCGGTGTTTGTCAGAGACGGCGAGAGTTGCAGTGGCAAGATGTCCTCGACGCCCTTTGTGGAGATGGGAATTTTGTCGAACACTTCCAAGGCCAGTTCTGTGCAGGCGATCATGAGCGGGTCGTTGAGCTTGAATAGTAGTTTTTCATAGCGTTGCTGGATGTTCTTCCAGATCACGGCGATCTTTGACCGTGCGTCGTTGAACTTGAGTTTGAAGCTCTCGAAGCTCGGGTTGATCGACAACTCGTTGTAGGAGGATGTGTATTTGAAATGTAACGAGTTGGAGACCGAGTAGTCCATCTTGAAAAAAATTAGAAGATGCTCCAGCAACGGCTCTCGTGCCGGAGACTGGTGAGTCACAAATATTTTGATGGCCTTGTTGTAGAAGTCTGTGTTTTGCTCGCTGAATTCTGTCAATGTGTATATCAATTTCCCCAGCTGCAGCAGCGTGATCCAGATGTTGCCCGGGTCGCCGCTTATAGGAAGTATAAGGTCCGAGTTTTCAAGCTCTTCCAGACTGGTCTTGTCCCCGACAATTTCGCTCAAATCAAGCGACGAGCCCTGGTGCACCAGCTTGTGGTAAGACAAGGAGCCTCCGATGCCCGCCAGAAGGATGTGTTGGCCCTGCGGAGTGGTGATGCCAAACACACGTCCGTCGTCGATCACGTGCAGGTTGGGGATGTTGTAGACGCCGTAGCGGAACTTGTTGACGACCAGCGAGTCCTCGCACATACCGAAGATGGTGTATACAGGCACCTCCAGTCTCAATTCGCCGCGTAAGAAGCGTCCTAGTTCGCTGATTTCCTGGTTTTCTAACAAAGTCTTGAGGTTGGTCGTCTCGCTCGAAAGGTGCTCCACTGCATCGCCCGTCACCTTGGACAGCTTGGAGATCTCGACAATCAGGTCCTCAGAAAGTAGCGGTGAAAATTCCACAATGTGTCGCAAATACGATTCGTGAATTCGGTGCACGCTGCCCTCGTCCAGAAACCCAAAGTTTCCCGTATGTATGATCACGTCGGCGTGGTATTGCTGGGCCAATCGATTGAACAGAGACAGCTCGCCACGTATGTCAGCAACACAGATGATTTTTACTCCATTTTTGTCGAATTCCCGCACATTCATGTTGGCACAGAAAATGATAAAGTAAAAAAATATGGGGATGGAAATATATGTAATAGTCAGTTACTAAATTAATCCCTGTGAAATTTATTTTAAAATCCGCTACGCTTTTTTAATATCCAATAGTAAACTTAAATAATCGTGTTACACTTTGGCAGCCAGCTCCTCCAGAAGCTTGTAGTTGCGCTTCTCGATAGACCCGTTGCCCGGAAGACGAGTTTGGCCCATCAGGAACTGGTCCACTTCGCGGGCACACTGTCTTCCCTCCTGGATGCCCCAGACCACCAAAGACTGGCCTCTTCTGCAGTCTCCAGCGGCGAAAAGGTTACCCTCTCCACTGACCTTGTATCCGTTTGGATCGGTCGTGGTCACTGTTCCGCGAGGGGTCCTCGAAACCTCCAAGTTGTCCGCTTCAGGACCCACAAATCCCATGGAAAGCAGAACCACCTCGGCAGGGAAAAGTTCCTCAGAGCCCGGAACCTCCGCCATCTGCCAAGCTCCAGAGTCCGACCTCTTCCATTCCACTCTCACAGTCTTGATACCCTTGACGTTTCCGTCCTCATCTCCCACGAACTCCTTCGACAAAATACAGTATTCCCTAGGATCTCTGCCGTAGTGCTCCTTCACCTCGGCATGGCCATAGTCCACTCTGAAGATACGAGGCCACTGTGGCCATGGGTTGTCTTTGCCACGGTCTGCCCCCGGTGTTGGCAGCAGCTCGAAGTTCGTCACAGACTTGGCTCCATGACGAGTAGCCGTTCCTAGACAGTCGTTTCCTGTGTCACCGCCTCCTATGACGACCACATTCTTGCCCTCAATCTTGGCTCTAATCACCTCCAGATTATCTTCCAGCAACGCTTGAGTGTTAGATTTCAGCAATGTCATAGCAAAGTCGATGTTCTTCAGATCTCTGCCTGGAATCTTGAGGTCTCTAGGAATTGTGGATCCCACACACAGCAGCACTGCGTCGTTTTGCTGTCTCAGTTCGTCAACTGTGATATCTTCTCCGATCGTAGTACCGCAGACAAAAGTCACTCCTTCCGCCTCCATCAGATCGGTTCTTCTCTTGACAATACCCTTGTCGAGCTTCATGTTCGGAATTCCATACATAAGAAGCCCGCCAGGACGGTCTGCCCTCTCATACACGGTCACTGTGTGGCCTGCTTTGTTCAACTGGTCGGCAGCAGCAAGTCCAGAAGGCCCAGATCCAATGATAGCAACTTTCCTACCTGTTCTGACAGCTGGAGGCTCTGGCTTGATCCACCCTTTCTGGAAACCGTAGTCAATGATTCCTGCCTCAATGGACTTAATACCGACTGGAGCATTGCCGGAGACATTGACCACACATGCTCCCTCACAGGGAGCAGGACAGATTTTGGAGGTGAATTCAGGGAAGTTGTTGGTCATTAGAAGTCTCTGCAAGGCATCGTACCATCTGTCTTTGAACACCAGCTCGTTCCATTTAGGAATCACGTTGGAGATTGGACAGCCAGTATCACTTTGGCAGAAAGGAATACCGCAATCAATGCATCTTGCGGTCTGGTAGTGCAAGTCCTCCTTGGTCAATCTGCTAGACAGCTCCTTCCAGTCGTTTGTTCTAGTCTTTGCCGGTCTGTATGGCTCGTGTCTTCTCTTGTACTTGACAAAGCCGCCCAGTTTGTCGAGCTTGACGGCTTTGGATTCCTCCGCTTTAACGTCCACGATTGTGTCCTCGAGATCCATCACCTTTGGCTCCTTGGCAGCGCTCGCCGCAGAAGCGCGCTTGGACTTGGGCCTAGAAAACTCGCCGTTTGTCACATCGGCTTCTGGATCCTCTTTGATACTTGAGAAGTACGACGAAGCCTCCTTCTTCTTGAGCTCTTCTTGTTTCCTGGCCTCCTCCTCCAGCACTCTCTTGTAGTCTGTCGGAAGAACCTTGACGAAGCGAGACAGGAATCTGTTGAAGTTCGTGAGGATCCTGTCTGCAATCTCAGAGCCAGTGAAATGTCTATGGTCTTCAATCAAGCCCCTCACAAATGCAATTTCAGAAGGATCCGTAATTGACGAAAGCTCCACCATTTCCTTATTGACCTTCTCCTCAAAGTCCTGAGCCATGTCGAGCACATACGCAATTCCGCCAGACATTCCTGCAGCAAAATTACGGCCGACCGATCCAAGAACCACAACCCTTCCTCCAGTCATGTACTCGCAGCCATGATCACCGGTACCTTCCACAATAGCCGTGGCACCAGAGTTTCTCACGGCAAATCTCTCAGCTGCAATACCCCTGAAAAATGCCGTTCCTGATGTTGCACCGTACAGACACGTGTTGCCAATGATGATGTTCTCCTCAGCCTTGAATTTGGAGTCTTTTGGTGGATAAACAATCAGCCTTCCTCCGGAAAGGCCTTTTCCGACATAATCGTTACAGTCACCTTCCAGCTCGAGCGTGATACCTGTGGCGAGGAAAGCTCCAAACGACTGACCAGCAGAGCCCCTGATGTTCACATGGATAGTGTCGTGAGGCAAACCTGCCGGACCAAATCTCTTGGAGACTCTGTACGAGAGCGTAGTACCAATAGATCTGTCCGTATTGATTGCTTCCGCTTCGATGGTGACCGGTAGTCCCTTGTCCAAAGTAACCTCCGACTCGTCGATCAGCTTGTTGTCCAGTCTGACGTGCAACCTGTGGTCCTGCTTTTTGATACATCTGGTAGCAACACCTGGCCTGATAGTATGTGCTGGAGTGAGGATTGGCGAGAGATCGATATTGGCGTTTTTGGTGGTCCTCAAATCGTCCCTCACATACAGCTTCTCGGCCCTGCCCACCATCTCATCAATGGTCCTGAATCCGAGCTTGGCCATAATGCCTCTCAACTCATTCGACACGTAATAGAAGAAGTTGATCACGTGTTCTGGGGTGCCCTTGAACTGCTTTCTCAAAACCGGGTCCTGGGTAGCAATACCCACAGGACAAGTGTTTGTGTGGCACTTTCTGTTGAAGACACAGCCCATCGAGATCAACGGAGCAGTAGCAAATCCCCATTCCTCGGCACCTAGTAAACAAGCAACAGCAATGTCTCTTCCTGTCTTGAGCTGGCCGTCAGTCTGGACTGTGACTCTTCCTCTCAAATCGTTGAGAACCAGAGTCTGATGAGTTTCAGCAAGACCCAGCTCCCACGGCAGACCGGCGTATTTGATACCGGTCCATCTGGCTGCACCGGTACCGCCATCGTGGCCAGAAATCAAAATATGGTCGGCCTTAGCCTTGGCCACACCAGAGGCGATGATTCCCACACCAACCTCAGAAACAAGCTTCACGGAAACTCTTGCTCTAGGGTTGGCGCATTTGAGGTCGTAGATCAGTTGTTTCAAGTCCTCAATCGAATAAATATCGTGGTGAGGTGGCGGCGAAATCAGGCCGACTCCCGCAGTAGAGTGTCTGGTCTTGGCAATGCTGCTGGACACCTTGTATCCCGGAAGCTCTCCTCCCTCACCGGGTTTAGCTCCTTGGGCCATCTTGATCTGCAACTCGTCAGAATCAGACAGATAGTAGGACGTCACACCAAACCTTCCGGAAGCAACTTGCTTGATAGCAGATCTCATGGAATCGCCGTTGTCGGACCGTCTGGATCTTTCAACGTCCTCGCCACCTTCTCCCGTGTTGGACTTTCCGCCCAGTCTGTTCATGGCGACAGCCAAGGTCGAGTGCGCTTCCATAGAAATCGAGCCGTACGACATGGCACCGGTGCAGAATCTTCTGACGATTTCGGTCCACGGCTCAACCTGGTCGATAGGCACTGGTGTAGAGTTGGCAAAATCAAAATCAAGAAGTCCTCGAAGGGTACAATTCTTGATCGCGTCATACTCCTTCTTTGAGTAGGCGTCGTAAGCTTTCTCGTTTTTGTTTCTAACGGCGTCTTGGATATTGGCGACGGCAGCAGGCTCATTAACGTGAGCGTCTCCTCCGTCTCTCCAATGATACTCTCCAGATTCAGGAAGTCCCTTCGGTAACACTGTTTGTCTGGACGGGAAGCCTTTTTCGTGCAATGAGAAGGCATCCTGCGCAATATACTCAAATGTTATACCTTTGATTCGCGAAGCAGTACCGGCAAAACATCTGTCGATCACGGAGTTGTCAACACCCAATGCCTCGAAGATCTGAGCACCTTTGTACGAGGCCAAAGTGGAAATACCCATTTTAGACATCACCTTGAGCAGTCCGTCATCAATGGCGTGTTTGTAGTTGTCCAGGACTTGCTCGTCAGACAGGTTGCCTGCAAGGAGACCTTCTCCATTCAGCTTAACGAGCGTCTCCATGGCCAGGTATGGATTGATGGCGTCTGCTCCGTATCCAACCAGACAGCAGATGTGGTGGACCTCTCTGGCCTCGGCAGTCTCCAAAACCAAAGCGACCTTGGCACGTTGTTTCTGTCTCACCAAGTGGTGGTGCACAGCACCACAAGCAATCAACGAGCTGATAGGAAGTCGCTCGGCATTGGTTTTCTTGTCGGACAAAATGATGATTTGATGGTCATCCACAATGGCCTGTGTGGCTTCCTGGCAGATTCGGTCCAGCGCGTCGGTGTAGCCTGTCAAGCTTTCGGACTTGTCGAAGGTGATGTCAATGTTGGCGACCGACCATTTAGGATAGACCTTGTTGATTTCCTTCAACGCCTTCAGCTCATCGCTCAAAAGGACTGGAGACGGCATCAGCAACCGGTTGCACTGGCCAGCGTTCATCTCCAAGAGGTTACCCTGCGGACCGATGTAGCACTCCAGCGACATGACGATTTTCTCTCTGATCGGATCGATAGGAGGATTGGTGACCTGAGCAAACAGCTGTCTGAAGTAGTCAAACACGAGTCTTGGCTGCTCGGCCAGACAGGCCAGGGCAGCATCGTTACCCATGGAGCCCAGGGCTTCCTTTCCACCGGCTCCCATAGGGCCCAAAAGCGCGACCACTTGTTCCAGAGTGTAGCCGAAGGCGAGCAACCGAGGATCTTCTTGGACGTTCAGAGACAGGTCGATCTTCGAGCTGAGATCCAGTTTCTTGTTTTGCAGTTTCGTAACCAGCTCGGGCATGGTGATCATGTTGGACGTGATCCAGGCTTTGAAGTCGAACCTGGACGCAACCTGCTTCTTTAGTTCTCTGTCGTCCACGATCCTGCCCTCCTTGGTGTCCACCAACAGCATTCTTCCTGGCTGCAGTCTGCCCTTCTCGACGATCTTGTTGGACTCGATAGGAATGACGCCAACTTCCGAGGCACAGATCATCCTGTCGTCGTCAGTAACGTAGTATCTGCATGGTCGTAGACCGTTTCTGTCCAGATTGGCACCACAGAATCTGCCGTCTGCAAATGTGAAAAGAGCCGGACCGTCCCATGGCTCCATCAGACAGGCGGCCCATTCGTAGAACGCCTTCTTCTTGTAATCCATGTGTTCGTTATTTTGCCAGGCTTCCGGAACAAGCATCATCACGGCCTCTGGAAGAGACAGAATGCCGTTGATAACAAGCAGCTCCAACACGTTGTCGAGGGCGGCAGAATCGGATCCACCTTCCTCGATGATCGGATACAGCTTCTCGAGGTCGTCACCGAAAAGCTTGGACTGCATCACGCCTTCTCTGGCCCTCATCCAGTTCTTGTTGCCCCTCAAGGTGTTGATCTCACCATTGTGTGCAGCCCATCTCAAGGGCTGGGCTCTGTCCCACGAGGGGAAAGTGTTTGTGGAGAATCTCGAGTGAACAAGGGCAAAATGGCACTCATAGTCTGCGTTGACCAGATCGTGGTAGTAGGAGTACACCTGTGTAGGCACGAGCTGTCCCTTGTAGACGATGTTCTTGTTGGTCAACGAGCAGATGTAGAACCAGTTGTGCAGGCCGATTGTGTGGGTCGACTGTTTTCTCAAAATGTAGAGCTTCTTCTCGAAGGTCTTCTCGAACTGCGACTCGAACTCATCTGGCGAATAAACGGTCTTCGGCTTGGCTCCAGACCCGTACACTTCCTCCAGCACCACCAGAGGCTGCAGAATAAGCGGTTCTCTGGAGGAGGCGGCCGGGCCCAGGATGGACGAGTCCACCGGCACGTGTCTCCACCCAAGGACGCGCAGACCGAGGCTGGCCGCGATGTTCTCAAACGTGCTCTTGGACTTGTGGAACACGTCCTCGTCTTTCTTGAAAAAGAGGTTTCCCACGGCGTACTGGCCGCTAGGCGGCAGCTCGATGGAGCAGTGGTACTCAAACTCGCGGGCCATGAACTTGTGCGGGATCGACGTCATCACTCCCGCTCCGTCTCCGTCCCGGGCGTCCGAGCCGACGGCACCTCTGTGGGTCATGTTGCAGAGCAAGTATCTAGCGTCGGAGATGATTTTATGCGAGGGCTGGCCCTTGATGTGACAGGCAAAACCAACACCGCAGTTGTCTTTCTCGTAAACAGGGTCGTACAGACCTTTGGACGTCGGGATGGTGGAGGCCCACGTTTTGTTCTCCGGGACCTCGTCGTAGTTGTACACCGAGTAAGCCTCTGGCACGTCGCCCGGGCCGGGCATGTGCTCCAGATGCTGATCACTTTTCACAACCATGCTAAAGACAAGACAAAAAAATAACCGGGATCCAGCGAGATTATATTAGCCCACAGGGCAATTTTTTCTCCTGGCACGCCACGGCTGACTCCGCAGACTCGGCGGGGAGCGTGCGCGCCTGCCGGTCCGGGTGAACACAGATACAAGATAACGCACCGACAATCTCTGGCCAATAGAAGCCCGTGTAAAGTTAATTTATTGTTCCATCCTGCATCGTGACCAATATGGCAACTTTAATCTCGGTGGTGGCAGGTGTGGTGCACATCCGAGCACCGGCTTGCTTTACCTCTACTTACTCCTCGTCGCCGTCCTCGTCCTCGTCGTCGTCCGCGCCCCTCTCGGCCTCCATCACGCTCTCGACGTATCTATCTGTGTATTTGCGCGCGATCCGCGACGCCCGGCCCGCGGCCTTGGCCTCTTCTCTCGCACGCCGCTGTAGCTCGGTCAGCTGCTCCCTGAACGCCGTGCGGACGCTTCTGTTGCTGAAGCTGTCCCACATCTTGAGGTTCGAGCCCGAGCCGCCCACCACGATGTTTCCGGCCACCTCGATGTCCGGTGCAAAGCTGGCTGTCAGCACTTTTCCGCAGTCAAAGTCCCTGCTGAGCACCATCGACGGACCGCGCACCGAACTCTGCGAGCTGTCCAACTTCCACAGCTTGACCACCTGGTCGCCCATGGCACCCGTCACAAGCATGTTGTTCAGGAACTTGTTGGACTCCAGCGTCGAGATACCCGAGTCATGCGCATGTAGCGTCCACAGCGCTTTCGACTCCACCCGGGCGTCGAAACAGTACACGTTTCCCGCGTCCGACCCGGCAAAAAACATGCCCGAGTCTGCGCTCCAGCGAACACACTCGACTTCCTCCGAGTTGCCCAGCTTGTACCGTCTGGACATGCTCTTTTCGTCTGCCACCCGCACGTCGCTGATACAGCACGCCGAGT
The DNA here is from genome assembly GCA_030574315.1 of Ogataea siamensis. Taxonomy (NCBI): domain Eukaryota; kingdom Fungi; phylum Ascomycota; class Pichiomycetes; order Pichiales; family Pichiaceae; genus Ogataea; species Ogataea siamensis. Next base: position 623,600 of record JAJMET010000006.1, read on the forward strand.
CGTAGCCACCCGTCAGCAAGATCGAGCCGTTGCTGCTATCGGACTCCTCGTCCATCCACTGCGACGACGACACGTGCTTGCCGCCATGGATGTTTCCGAGCGACCGTGCGACCTGGCAGCTGGTCAGGTCCCACAGCTTGACCGTGCCGTCGGCAGAAGACGAGGCCAGGACGTTTCTGTACAGACGGTTGTGCGATAGCGACAGAACAGCGTCCGTGTGTCTGTCCGGCAGCTGTCTCTTCTTGGACTTCTTTTTCTTCTTGGTTTCCGGCTCGGACTCGCCCAGAATCGCGTCCGGAAACGCTTTATCGATGCTGTCCAGGTTCCAGATCTCGATCTGCGGGTCGAAGGTGCCGATAGCGGCGAAATTGCCCACGTTCGACTGGTCGTTGGTCCCGAACGGCTTGTAGCTCAGCCATTCCACGCACAGAGGGAACGAAGGAAGCATCAGGTCGTGGTGAATGTACAGGTTGTTTTCTCTGACAAGTCCCTTTGCAACGTCGGCGTCGAACTTGTCCTCCTCCTCCTCCTCGGCGCCGTTTGGTGCGCCTGCTCCGTCGTCGTAGATGTACACGTCCAGATACGACACGTCGTCCTCTGTGCGCGTGGCCAGAACCAGGTTGTCGGTGGGATACACCTGCAACTCGGCCTTCTCCTCGGCCTCCTCTTTCTCGGTCGGCAGAGTCAGATAGTGCTCCTCGGACTCGTCCATGTCCTCGTCCTCGGCGACGGCTTTCACATACGACGCTGCGGTGTTGGAGAGACCGGGGAACATCGTGATTGGCTCGCCTGTGACCTCGTCCACCGGGTCGTCGTCGTAGTGTTCCAGATCGTACTCCTTGAGGTCGTCATCGACCTCGATTTGGGACTTGAGCGCATCACCATCGACCTCTTCTGCATCGTCCAGATCGGCCTGGGCCTCTGAGATCTGCAGGTTTGCCATCTGCTCAATTCTGGCCATCTCCTCGTCGTTGAGCTCGTATTTCTCGGGGAATTCAGAAGCATAGCCCCTGGGCACCCAGCACGAGGCAGATATCATGTTTTTGAAATAGTTTTAAATTTTTTTTTTAAAAAAATTCATGCATAAATTACCTGTTACCCTGGCCGTCTTTGTCAAGTTTGAAATAATTCCAACGCTACAAGATGGCTCCCCCTGATGAGAAAACCATTGAATACTTGCTCAAGAAGCTCGCAATGGGCGAGGAGCTGACAGACAAACAGAGAAAGGACATGAAGGACTACAAGTTTTGGAAAACGCAACCGGTCGCCAAGTTCGACGAGAAAATCGACAAGGAGGGTCCTATCGACTCGGTCAAGACCCCGGCCGACATTCCGGACGAGCCAAGTCCACTGCTGCCGGATTTCGAGTGGGTGACCATCGATCTCGACAAGGAGGACGAAATGAAGCAGGTCGAGTCGTTGCTGTACGAACACTACGTCGAGGATCAGGACGCGACGTTCCGTTTCGCTTACAGCTCGAGGTTCTTCCAGTGGGCGCTCAAGCCCCCAGGATGGAAAAAAGAATACTACGTGGGTGTTCGTGTCAAGTCGACGGGAAAGCTTGTGGCGTTCATCAGCGGCATTCCGTCACTGCTGAGAGTCCGCGACAACAAAGTGCCTAGCGTGGAAATTAATTTCCTCTGTATTCACAAGAAACTAAGATCCAAGAGACTGGCACCGGTCCTGATCAAGGAGATCACCCGCAGGGTCAACAAGAACGATGTGTGGCAGGCTCTGTACACCTCGGGTGCGGTTTTGCCGACCCCCGTGTCGACCTGTAGATACACGCACCGTCCGTTGAACTGGGAGAAATTGTACGAGGTGGGCTTTTCGTCGCTGCCTGCCGGGGTGACCAAGTCACAGATGGTTGCCAAGTACGCTCTGCCGTCGGCCACAAAGACGACGGGCCTCAGAAAGATGGTCCCACAAGACGCGGAGCAGGTTTTGCAGCTGTACAATAAATACCAGGCCAAATTCGACCTTGTGCAGGAATTCACCCAAGAGGAGTTGGTCCACTGGCTCTGTGGCTCCGACGCGCAACGCCGCCTGCAAGACCAGGACAGGGTCGTGCTGTCGTACGTCGTGGAGCAGGAGGGCAAGATCACCGACTTCTTCTCGTTCTATCTGCTGCCGTTCACAGTGCTCAACAACTCCAAGTACGACCAGCTCAACGTGGCGTATTTGTTCTACTACGCCACAGATGTCGGGTCTGCGCAGAAAGACGACGCAGCCTTGGCCAAAAGACTCCACTCGCTGATCGGCGATGCCCTGGTCATCACCAAAAATTTGAAAATCGATGTTTTTAATGCCCTCACGTCCCAGGACAACGTCCTTTTCCTGAAGGACCTCAAGTTCGGCAACGGAGACGCGTTCCTCAACTTCTACCTGTTCAACTACAAGGCGTTCCCGATCAGCGGCGGCATGGACCCCGACACCAAGGAACTGGATCTCGTGAATCGTAGCGGCGTCGGAGTTGTGATGCTGTGACGGGGCGGAATGTCGCGGTGCACGGGTGTGTACGACAATGTAGTGAAAAATCACTAGATAAGCTTAGTAATCCATGAGATACGGGAGTACAGACAGCGAGGCTGGTGGGCCCGAAGGCACGCAGGGTGTTCCCGAGACGGTGGCAGAGACGGTTGATCCCGGCTCGTGGCCCAACGACAGCCCGCAGTACCTGACGTTCCGCTATTTCCTGCTGAGTATACTGTTTGTTGTGCCGGGAGCGTTTGTGGACACCATGAACTCGTACCGCACGACGAGCGCGCCGTACAGCATTCTGTTTGTTCAGTTTCTGTCTGATCCCGCCGGCCGGTGGCTGGCGCGCGTGCTGCCCAACAAAACGGTCCGTGTGCCGGGGCTGACGTTCAGCCTGAACCCGGGCCCCTGGTCCATCAAAGAGTCTGTGCTGGTCACGCTGACGGCCGCGTCCGGCGCCACGGGCAACCAGGGCACCGCGGGGCTGTCGCTGTCGGAGATCTACTACGGCAAAAAAGTGCATCCGCTGGTGGCCCTGGTTTTCATGTATAGCATCGTGTGGACGGGCTATTCGTTCGGGGCCATTGCGCGGAATTTTGTGCTCTACGATCCGCAGTTTGTGTGGCCCAAGGCGCTGATGCAGACGTCGCTTTTCCAGGCGCAGGAGCGCGCGGGGACGCGGTCCAATTCGCAGATGCGCATGTTTGCTATAGGACTGGGTTCCATGTTTGTGTGGCAGTTCTTCCCCGAGTTCATCTTCCCGCTGTCGTCGTCGGTGGCGATTCTGTGCTACCTGGCGCCGCACAACGCGGTGCTGAATTTCTGGGGGTCTGGGCTGGGCGGGCTCGGGTTTCTGAACGTGTCGCTGGACTGGAGCAACATTTCGTCTTCGGTGATGCTGTCGCCGTACTGGACCATAGTGATGCAGTTTCTGGGCTTTGTCGCCATGTGCTGGGCCATCCTGCCCTTCTGCAAGTGGTACGACCACGGCAGGTACGCCCTGGGGCTGATGGACAACCGGCTGCTTCTCTCGAACGGGTCCACGTATCCGACGGCACAGCTGCTGACCCCGGACCTCCAGCTCAACGAGACCGCGTACGCGACGCTGGGCCCGATCCACTTCGGCACACAGCGACTGGCCAACATATTTTTCGACTACGCCGCGTACACCAGCGCGGTGGTGTGGATAGTGTGTTTTGGCTACCACGACATCAAAGCCAGCTACCACAAGCTGCGGCGCAGAATCCACGAGCCCCTGGTGGCACACTACTCCGACCGAATCAGCAAGATGTACGCCAGACACCAAGAGGTGCCCAACAGCTGGTACGCGGCGCTGTTCGGCGTGAGCTTCGTGCTGCTGTCGAGCGTTCTGCTGGCCACCGACCAGCTGTTCATCCCGTGGCGCACGTACGTCGTGGCGCTGCTGGTCGGCTCCGTCATAGTCACGCCCATGGCGTATCTGTACGCGATATCGAACTTCCAGGTCGAGATCGGCACGGTCAACGAGCTGGTGTACGGACTGATGATGCAGTCGTCTTTTTTCGCCCGGTCCAACGGCAAACACCCCTGCGGAGCCGCCTTCTACGGCGCGATCGCGGGCAACTGCTGGTACCGCGCCCAGTACATCCTCCAGGACCAGAAGATCGGCATGTACAACAACATCCCGCCGCGGCTGGTGTTTTTCTCGCAGATCTTCGGCGACCTCATAGGCGTCCCCTTCAACTACCTGTCGCTGCGCTGGGTGGTGCGGTCCAAGCGCGAGTTCCTCAGCGGCCTTAGAGCCGACCCGCTGCGCCAGTGGACAGGCCAGGTGCTCACCAATTACAACAGCAACGCGATCCAGTACGTGGTCCTGGGCCCGCGACGCGTGTTCGAGCACTATCCGTACCTGCCGCTCGGGTTTGCCGTGGGCGGTCTCGCGCCGCTGCTAGTGTTCTGGGCCGCGCGCCGCCGGGCGTCCGCGCGGGCCGAGAAGTTCAACGTCACCATTCTGTTCTCCACCATGTCGAAATTCTACGGCAACATCAGCACCGGCTACTTCACCCAGTTTCTGCTCGGAACGTACACCATGCATTATCTCTACAAATACCACCACCGCTGGTTCCAGAAATACAACTATGTTCTGGCCGCCGCGTTCGACACCGGGTTCAACCTGGCCAACCTGGTAATTGCGGCGGTGTCCGGGTCCCGGTCGAGCGTGCAGTTCCCGCAGTGGTGGGGCAACGACAAAACACACCTGGAGAAATGCTACGCGCTGTGAGTCAGTGCCCGGTCCCGTCGATGTACTCCCGGGCCTTGCGGTTGCGCTCCTCCTCGAGCTTCTCGAGCTCCTCCTCCGACGGAGGCAGGGCCTCGTTCTGCAGGTCTGCTTCTCTGGCCTCGGAAAACGACCTGAGGCGGTTGTGCAGCTCTTCTCTGCCGTCCATCAGCACTCCACGCGGCAGCTTTCCGCCCGAGTACGTCTTGAGGTGCTCCACCTTCTCGGCCTCCTCTCTGAGGATATTGAACATCCGCGACATGCGCCCGATGGACAGCAGCTTCTTGCGCAGCGACGCACGGGCCTCCAGCGGCGACACGCCCGTGGCCGGCCCGGTCACGGCGCCCAGATCTAGCTCCGGCGACGACTCGGGCACCTCCTTCAGCGACTTGGCCACGTCTCGTGCCACCACCGTCTGCTCCTCGAGCTCGTCCTCCGTGCAGATGTTGAGGATGGAAACGAGGATGTCCAGCACTTTCTCGGCCACAAACGGCAGCGACCACTCGAAAACGTCCATGAAGTCCGGCAGATGGTACGGAGAGTCCGTGGCCACAAACTGCTTGATGTTGAAGGTGGCCCCGTCGTAGATCAGCGCCGCGGCCTTGTTTCTGTACGTGCCGCAGTAGTTGGGCGCAGAAAACAAGGTGATCACCGACGGGAACCCGGTGGCCTCGTTCTTGCGGTACATTCTGTATCCTGCGTCCTGCGCTTGGTGTGCTCTTATGACACTTAATAAATTGTTTTTCTCCAGGAACCGACACACCGCGTGGTACGAGTAGTAGTACGAGCAGTGTCGCTCGTAGTTGTCCCGAAAGTACGAGTCGCGGTCCGTGGGCGCCAGCACCTCTGTGTCGTACTCGGGAGCCGGGTCGGACCACATGATGTCGCTGAAAAGCCCTCTGGACGGGAAGTCGTATCTGAAGCGGTTGATTTTGCTGATGTCGCTGAGCTTCTCGAGGTCCGGCGAGATGCCGCCGTGGCAGCAGAAAAACTGGTCGTTGAGCACCGCGCAGAACGGCATCGTCTTGAACGTGTTGAGGGCCTCTTTGTAGATGCCCAGAGAGTACTTGACGGCGCACTCGCGCTTGAACGTGAAGTGCTCGGTCATCCTCTTGGTCTCGTGGTTTCCCCTGAGAATCCAGAACGACGTGGGGAAGTTGATCTTCATGGCCAGCAGCAAAATCAGACACTCCATGGAGTAGTCGCCGCGGTCGACGTAATCTCCGAGGAACAGGTACTGCATGTTGGCCGGGTCTCCGCACATGTTGAGCATCTTGCACAGGTCGTAGTACTGGCCGTGGATGTCTCCGACGACGGTGGTGGGACAAGGCACCCGCAGCAGGTTGGGCTCCTGCTCGAACAAGGCGGCCGACTCCTGCAGGATGTGGGTGAGCTGCTGCTCCGAGAGACGGCCCTCGTGCTTGAAGTGGTGCATCAGAAACTTGTAGTCGGGCGTGCGGCCGTCAGGAAACACCTCGACGTCGTCTGGGATGCGGAACGAGGGCGGCTTGGTGGACTGGACTATGCGGTCGGTGGTCACAAAGGACTCGCCCTGCTCGTCCACGTAGATGGTAGGGTCCGTCTGGACGGGCTTGTGTTCGCGCGTTTTCACGTGGCGCAGCGCGTTTTCGATCTTGACCGAGTTTTCGTGCGCCTTGAGGTTCTGGAGCGGGCTCATGGCGACGGCTGTGGTAATAAATAAATAAATTATCCCGGGGTCGATCGACCTATATGAAAAATATATACAACGCTTGCTCAGCTTGCTCCCTTCCGCGGCATTGCCTCGTTGTGCAGGTCTGCCAGCCGCGCGTGCTCGAACGACGTGAGCTTGCGGTCCAGCTCGTCTGCGCCGTCAAGGAGCACGCCTTTGGGCAGCGCAGACCCGCCCGACAGCGTGCGCAGCTGCTCCACCTTCTGGGCCTCTTCGCGGAGCATGTTGAACATCCGCGACACCCTGCCGATCGCCAGGATCTTCTTGCGCAGGGCCGCGTAGTCCGCCTGCTTGGCGTCAGGGCCCGGCTCTGTGTCTGTGCTGTTTCCTAGCTCTTCTTCCGAGCAGATGTTGAGCAGGTGTAGCAGGATATCGGACGTGCGCTCTGCCACGAACGGGATCGACCACGTGAACGCATCCAGCCCGTTCGGCAGTCTGTAGGGCTCCGGTTGCGCGCCGAATTGCCGGATGTTCATCAGCGACCGGTCGTAGCGCAGAACAGCGGCCTTGTTGCCGTACGTGCCGCAGTAGTTGGGAGCAGAGAACAGCGTTATCATGGACGGGAACTTCTGCGCCTCTGTTTTGCGGTACATCCGGTAGCCTGAGTCCTGAGCCTGGTGGGCGCGGATCACACACAGCAGCCCGTTTTCCCGCAAAAACGTCTCGACTGCGCGGTACGAGAACATGTACGAGCAGCCCCGCTCGTAATTTTCGACGTAGTCGGGCTCGTCGACGGCCGAGTCGTAGTCGTTGGACGGGTCGGCCCACATGAGGTCGCAGTACAGGCCTGAGGACGGGAAGCTGGCGACAAAACGGTCGATCGTCGCGAGATCACGCAGCCGGCGCAGTTGCCGCGAGATCCCGCCATGGACACAGAAAAACTGGCCGTCCACCAGCGCGGCCAGCGGCAGCGCCTTGAACGCCTCGAGCGCCTCGAGATAGATCGACAGGTTGTGTTTTTTGAGACACTCGTCCTTGAACGTGAAGTAGGACGTCATCTGCTCGGACTCGTGGTTGCCGCGCAGCATGAAAAACGTGTCTGGGTGGCTGATTTTCATGGCACACAGCAGCAAAAGACACTCCAGCGAGTACGACCCGCGGTCCACGTAGTCTCCCAAAAAAAGATACGAGGTTGTGTCAGGATCGTCGCAGATCTCAAACAGCTTGCACAGATCGTAAAACTGGCCGTGAACGTCGCCACAGACGGTGACGGGCGCAGCAACAGCGATCATGTTGGCCTCCTTGCTGAAAACCGCGGTGGCCATGCGAAGGATCTGCATGACCTGGTCGTTGGAAAGCCGACCCTGGCGGCGGAAATGCGACCGCAGGAACTTGTAGTCGGGGCGGCCGACGCTGCCAAAAACCGCCGCGTCGGACGGAATCTCGCGCGTGGGCGGGTCCACGTCGACAACGATCCTGTCCCTGGTGCTGAACTTGTGACCCAGATCATCCGTGTACACTGACGGGTCGCCCGCAGGCACGGTTTCCCGGTACCTGGCCTGGTTGATGATGTTCTCCAGCTGGGTCGACGAGTCGAAGCGGTGGACGCTGATCTGAGGACTGGTTCGAGGCGACCCCATGTTCAAACTTTAAAAAAGTAAAAGTGTAGCAAAGGCTTATACACCATAAATAGATTTTCATCGCCTTGAGGTCACATGATTTCCCAGTCTAAAAAATAAAAATTTAATTATTTTATTATCTATATGATGGAACTTGTTCTAGACGACACGGGCTATCTGTGTGCTCCAGAGCCCCGCAAGACGCTGGAGCTGGTGGACGAGAAGGCGCAGGCCAACTTCGAGCTCGGCGTGGCCATGCTGGTCCACGGCTGGCAGATCCTCACCACGGCGGTCGACAACAGTTGGGGCGGACCCGAGTCCGAGGAGAAGCGCGACTGGATCAGCGCTGTTGTGATCGACCTGTTCAAACAGAGCCGCGAGGTCGACATCATCCTGATCCACGAGACGCTGTTCAACGCGATGCAGGACGAGTTCGACGTCGTGGTCGAGGACCAAAGCACCGTCCAGATAGCCTCTGCTGTGGTGCAGGTGTACCAGGAGTGTGCCGCGGGCAACTTCGAGCGCGTCCAGACGATGTACCAGAAGTACTTGCACAAGCAGGAGTACCGCCGGACGCACGGGATCCAGAAAGTCGAGGTCCAGGAGGACGAAAGCGAGGACGACGAATCCGACGCAGAGGACGATACAGACATGATGGACGTGGAGGAGCAGCCGCAGCCGCAGCAGCACGCCCGGCAGCCCGTCGTCGACGACGACGGGTTCACCGTCGTCACCAGAAAGGGCAGACGCTAGTCCTCGGGCCCCAGGTTCGACCGTGTCCGCATTATCGACAGACTGTTTCTCGGAGTCAGCTTGAGCGGCACCGGCGGCGTGTTGGGCTGCTTGCCGAAACTGTTGAGACTGAATCCCTCGAAGTCGCCTGCTGCTGGCGGCGGCACGGGGCTGTAATTGACCAGCGGCGGCGTGGACTGCGCGTTGTCGACAGACCCCAGTCCGCGCGACAACAGCGGCCGGCCGCTCTCTGTGCTCGTGCGGTTTCCCTGCTGCGTCTGCGAGCTCAGTGTCTGCAGCGAGGCCGCGCTGGATTTGCGCCGGCTGAGCGCAATCGACCCAAATCGCTTCATGAAAGAGTCGGTCGCCATGTCCACCGGTGTCTTTGGCTCTGTGAGCGGAACATCTCGTATAGCACCTTTTATAGTGAATAATCTCACGTCTGTGCCGTCCCAGATGCCGACAGGCGACAGACATTGCACATCGACCGTCGACGACTTGCCGTTGAACGTGCTCCATGTTCCGAATCCCCAGTCGGCGCCCACCTTCTTGAACGCCGAGATCGAGTCTTCCAGCACCGACTTGGCCTTGCACACCTCCAGCTGGTTGTATATGAGACACCACAGAACAGACGTGTACCAGCCCAGCGACAGGTTGGACCACGTGAACCGCAGCGGCTCGAACTTGGTCTTTGCAGGGTTGTACTCGTTGGGCAGCCTGAGTGTGGCAATGAAGTCGGACACCCGTGCACCGTTGATCTGGTTGATGATGCACGCGGTGTCTGCGTTTGACAGAGATACGTTTTTCTCCAGGTGTCCGATCACCTGCAGGATGATGGTGGTCGACTTGAGGCCGGTCCAAGTGAGCTCCAAAGGGGCGTTGAGCGGCAGCTTGGCCTTGGCCCTGAACGACATGCCAACAGGCAGTCTGGGGCGAATCAGACCCTCGTTGTCGGGGCCCTTGAACAGCGGGTCGTCCTCGCTCATTTCTGCGTTCAGCGTCGGCGACGGCGAGCTGGACTGGCCGGGCTCGTGGCGGTCGTCCGGGCCGTCGCTGGAGTCGGAGACTTTCTGTATTGCGGTGATGACGTTGTCGAACACAGACTTGTTTTTCAGCAGCACGTACAGCCAGATGGCGCAGTCGTCTGGACTGCGGCAGATCAGATGGCACAAGCTGCGCATCAGGAGCGCCAACAGGTCGAGATTGACGTCCTGCTCGCTCAGAAACGCCACGGACGAAAACCTGGCCACCAGTTGCGTCACCGAGGTGCACGTGGAGTACGACATCTGCAGGGTAGGCGACTGGGCGGCCAGGTCGCGCGACGGGCGTCTGTTTGTCGTCGGGACAGAGCCGGAAGACGAGGGCGTCTGCGGCACCAGATTGTATATCCACTCGATCATTGTGGGCACGAGGATAAGCGGACAGTCCGAGTTGAGGATGGCGCAGGTCTGGCTGACCAGGAAGTCTCTGTAGGTGGTAGGCGAGCCGGAGAGACGGAAATGCTGCGGGAGCGTTGCGTAGAATTTTTTATCGAAAGGCGTCACCAGCTGGGTGGCGATGATGGTATCGTAGGACAGAAAGAGCACCAAATAGGAGCATGTGCGCACGATGTTGCGGTGTTTGTCGGAGCCCCTGTAGGTGAACACCTGGAACAGCAAGGCGACAAGAAGCTTGACTCCGAATCTGGACGCCAGCCGCGTCCTGAATTTTTTGTTGCACTGGTAAAACTCCCATACCAGCATGACAATTTCCGTCATCCAGTCGTCGATATTCGAGTTGGAGGCCAGAAACTTGCCTTTGATCAGATACGACAGTCCCGACGCGTTTGCTGACGAGCCAGACCCGGGGTCAAGAGGCCTGAAAAGCGGCTTCAGCAGCCCTTCCTCCAAAAACTCCAGCTCCTGCTCCTTGTGCAGCCGGCCGCAGTAGTACCGCACCAGGTTCGTGGGCGTGTCTATCAGGATCCCCTGCTTGCCCAGAAACTCCTGGTCCGTCTTGGGAAGCGGATAGACTATCATCTGGGTGAACAGCTGCAACGCACTGGTGACCATGAGCATCCGCACCTCTTTCTGCGCAGCCAGCTCAAGATCCAGCCCTGTGTCGTATTCGTTCGGGTCCTTCGTGGACCGGCAGACCAGGTTCAGCAGCGACGAGATCAGGGTCAGCATCTGCAGTTTGGGCACCGCAGTCACCAGAACCGTCAGGTACCTGCTTCCGAGAGGGACGACGCTGGACACCTGTCTATACAGGAACTGCGAGCACAGAACCAGCAGAAAGCGCAGCACCTCGAGCCTGTTGGCATCCAGGGCCGTGTCCGGCGGCCGCGGCTTACCCGAGAGCCCGATTCCGGGCTCCCATATGGAAAACTCCACCGAATGGGCGCGGGTGCTTTTATCTATTTTCGGCACGGTAAATCCAGTGGTGAAGAGCAGATTGACCGCCTGCAGCACCAACAGAGCCCCCAACGGCAGCGAGTCGTTGGACGACTCGTCCACGGTGGGTTTCATGGACAAGTTGTCGATGATCTTCTCGTGGCTGACCAGTGCGTCCACCACTCCGGTGGTTGTATCTGCACTAGAGAGATCTGAGGAATAGAGCGAGTCGAAGCCCACGGTGGCGGTGTTTGAGCCATTGGACTCGGCCGAGTTTCCTGTGTGAGGGTCGATGGTGTTGCTGAGCGACCAGAAGAGCGTTTTTTCTGCGGCGGCCAGCTCTCTCTTCTCGAACAGATACGGCAGTAATCTGGTGAGAAGCCGGACGCAGGTGAGCACCTGCGGGACGTTGAGAGTGCCGTTTTCGGTCTGCTTGGCCAGCTGGACAAGCCGCGTGGCGGTCAGCCGGATGAGCAGAAAGAAGTTGCGGGGATTGGTGTCTCGCAAAAGCACGATATTGGCGGGCGACAAGGCAGTAAAGATCTCGTTGACGCTGTGCGGCAAAGTCCAGAAGCAGGCCCATATGGGGTCGGACGGGGAGATATGGCTGAGCGGGTCTGCGAGACGCAGCAGACGCTCGGCGAGAGCCGATTTAGCATCTTTAGGGTCCATGGCCGCAATTGGCGTGCAAATAATACTGGGGAGGAAAAATGTAGAAAATATAGAAAATGCATTAAAGTCGTTAGATAGTGATAAAAGGGGCACCCACATAGATAACTGATTGCGGAGATTTGCGTTTCCGCGCGTGCGACACTAGAACTCCTCGTTGAACACCAACGGGCCGTACTTCTTCTCGTAGTCCTGCGACTCGTCGAACGTTCTCTTTGTTCCCCGGTCCAGCTCGTGCTCCCAGTCGGCGAGCGACGACACCGTGGACCCACGGTAGTCCAGCGCAGGAGGCCCGTGCGCCAGGTGGTCAGGCAGGGGCACTCTGCGGGCCGCAAACTGCTCTGTCTGCGTGGCGACGCCGTTCGCCGTTGCGTCGCCCCGCATGTACCCGTCGCTGACGCTCTTGCGGATGCGCATGCCCAGGGTCTGCAGCTGCTGGGTGAGCGGGTCGACGGGGCTTAATTCTCTGTTGATGTTGACTCGTTTGCAAGACTCCATGAATCAAATGTACCTTTCCAGATTGAGAAAAATACTTATTTATCTAGGTGTGAGCCGAATGCACGACCTGGAATATTTTCTTCGTCACTAAAACGCATCTTGCAACATGCCTGAGTGGAGCCCGCTATCGTCGTTCCAGTACGGAAAAGTAGTCGAGTCGTTTCTGCCGCTCAAGGACCTGGACAAGGCCGACCCCAACCACAAGGTCATATCCCAGAACTTTGTCAATGTGTACCTGGGAGATCAAGTGTACTTGTTCGAGGCCGAGAAGGACGGAGAATGGGTCAGGGGATACGTTGTCTCGCTGCCCATGCCCTCCGACTTCCTGTCTGCCACCGCGACGCTTGACCGCATGCCCGAGAACCACATCTCTGTCGCCGTGCTGCCGCGATCTTGTGTCCAGATAGTGAAGGAGATCCCCTTCAGCACCACCTACATGCTCAGCTCAGACTCTCTTCCGCCGCTGCCATTGGAGTCGCACGTCCTGAGCGACTCGTTTTTGGACGAGATCGTGTTTTCGCTGCGGTCCATAGCCGTTTACATCTACGCCGTGTACTCGATGAACCAGTACTCGCTGTTCAAGAAACTGACAGACATTTACACCGAGCTCAACGATATCAGACTGGGGTTTTTGCACAACCTGCTCACGCAGAAGGAGCGTGTTGCGGCGCAGAAGCAGGTGGCCTCGCTGGTCAACAAGATCTCCAAGCTGTTGGCCCCGGTCATCTCCCACGATGTGGGTGGCTACCTGGCTATTTCGTCTAGAGACGAAAAAACAGGCAAGCTTTTCAGGGCAAACACAAACCCCGAACACATGATCGATCTTGCCAAGGTTGCGCAAAACCAGATATTCTCTGCGCTGGGCTCCAACTTCCCCGTGAACCACCCCGATATCTCGTTTGTTCCTGAAAAATGCACCAGATTCAAGACCGTCATGCCGTCGCACATTTTGGTCGACTTCAAGTCCGTCACGGGCTCCTCCAACGTGGTACCACGCGGCTACGACGGACTGACCGCCTACATGTACCTGAGAAACACCAAGCGGACCATCACGGAGGCCTTTAGCATCACCATCCGGCCGCACGAGAGCCTGCAATTGGAGAACATCTCCGCTGCTCTATTCAAAAACGTGCCGTCCAGCGAGGTCGAAAACACCAGAGTGTACTTGGTTGCCGTGCTGACGGAGAACATCAAGCTCAAGGGCGCGGACCTGGACGGGATCCGCAAGGGAGTGGGCGCAGGAGTGGCCAACATAACCCGGGTGTTCAGTGGGAAACAGGGCCATTTGGCGTCGGGCCAATCCCACCGGTTCACCATCAAGCTGTTTGGTTCCTACATCTCCAAGAACTCGCAGCCAATTAGCATCAAGCCAGGGATGAACCCGCTCACGGCCGCCGCCACCTTGATGGAGAACAACGGGTGGGGAGAGCTGGTTGACAGAATCATCGCTGGCTCAAGCAAAGGAGTGGCCGTGAATCCAAGGGCAGAGGAGATAATTCTCTCGATCAAGGAGCTGAAGGACAACAAGCTACTGAACTCGATTGAAACCGATATCTCGGCGATTTCTCCTATCCGGCCAATGGTCTACAGTCCGCTCGAGCCCGGCTACGACAGAAGCTACCTCACGGTGAACAAGTGCACGGTGTCGCCGTCCGCCAGCAAGGAGAAGGCGTTTGTCACGATAGAGGTCAAGTCGCCAACACAGGGCCTTCGTTTTGCCCGGGGAACACACGAGGCAAGCAAGACGTGGCAGTTTCTGAGTGTTTCTCCCGACGAGCACGTTGGCGAAACAGTGCAGATCTTCAATATCGACGAGAATTCCATCATCGAGAACGAGTACCTGCTTTTCAGGGTGTATCTGAACGGCAAGCTTCTCGGCGAAGGACGCCACCAGATGCGGTCTGGCCACCAGATCAAGGAGACCTCCAAAAAGGGCACGACGGTGGAGGTGTACGGCAGCGGGGCCAGTGTGATCGCGAGCGTGAACCTCGATCTCGAGTACGTGGGCAAGAAGTTCAACGTCGAGCCTTCGGTGGCCACCATCCTGGAGTGGAAAAAATTCTACAACACAAATCTCGAGAGTAATTACGGCAGTCTGATCCAGGTGCTGTCCAAAGTCGGAAAGGTCGAGCTGTCCACGGTGGTGAAGTTCTTTGCGGAACTACTGGCCACGTTTCTGGACATTTTCAACGAGTCACGCGTGAAAAAACTGCTCTCGCTCGAGATCGCCGCTTTCGAGAGCATCGTCCACTTGCTGGACATTACCATCGCCAGACAGGACCATTACAACTATTTATTTGCGGACTTCCTCAAGAAACACAAAACCGTGCCCACTGTGGGCGAACAGCTGCTGCACTTCATGGCCTCCTACTTTTCGCAGGTCGACACCGACTGGAACTCCACCGGCCGTGCTCTTTGTCGCACGTCGTACCTGGTTCTCAAGCTGTCTTCCGTTTGTTGTGCTAACAAAGCTGCTTTTGCTGGGATAGGGACGTTTTTCTGCAACTCGGCCGCCAAGGTGCTTGCTGCCAAACAGGACTCGCTTCTTCCCGACCAGCTGCTTATCGTTGAAACGTTGGAACTGTGGCTGGACGTGCTGAGAGACTTCTACGAGGACTCGATCCTGTTCAAGACCGCGGTCAAGTGGGTCGACGCCATTGGCCTGCAGGGCCTCGGCGCCGCCGAGGATGCTTCCTCCTCGGCAAATGCGCTGGCCAGCAAAAAGAAGAACAGAGAGCACAAGATGATCACCGGCAAGCTGCTTTTTGTGCGTCGTCTTCTCAACTCGTGGCTGATCCGTACCAAGTCGCCCGACACGCGCGACGCGCTGATGGCCATGTCTGTCAAATGGGCGATGGAAGTTGTTCTGAGCGACAAGATCGACATCGACGCCATCAGACTGGCCCTCGGCATAGTGCACACGTTCGACTCTGTCTGTTTCGGCGAGAACAGGATCTTCCACGACGACAGCAAACAGGCGTACGTCACGGCTGCCCGGATGTTGCCAGCGCTCGCAGAGACGTTCCGCAGATGTCTCCACCACTGCGGCAAAAACGGCTACCTGAAGCCGCGCAGAACGTTCACACAGCTGTTCCCGACGTCGTATCCGTTTCCCGAGCACACGCTCGACTCTGCGGTCAACGACGAGGTTTTCTGCGAGGTGCTGATCGAACTGGCCGTGCTGATAGCCATCCACGCCAAGATCGCAAAGGCCAACGGCGAGGCCATGAGCAGGTACCTGGTCAAGAAAAGCACCTCGCCGCCGTACGAGGTGCTGAACGGTCTGCTCGGGACGCCGGGCTCGGTGATCGAGTCCACCACCAAGCCGTTCGACACCATCAAATGGGCCGTTTCCACCGTGTCCGCGAGATATTACCCGGCCGACAAATGGTTCTCGCTGCGCACAATCATCACCGAGGGCATACTGTCGCTGACGGAGTTTGTGTACCCGATGGCCATCAGGATGCTGCCGCCGCCCGGCGAGGTCGGGAAGCTGAACGTGGCTGTGTGGCACAAGTACCTCGTCTCGATACTGAAATGCGCCACTGCGCAGACCTCGTCGCTGGAGCATTTGTACGACATCCCGCGCAAGTGTTGCTACCAGCTGGAGGGCGACATCCGCACCAGAGCGGCCACCCTGGTCCAGACCGTGTGGAACAGTCTGGGCACCCGCTGCTCGGAGGAAACAAGCCAGCGGTTTGTGCTTGACAAGTTCGGAGGATTCCAGACACTGTTCATCACCGACGAGAACTACACTGTGCTGCAGGACGTGCTGCTGCTGTGCTTCCAGCGCAACGAGACGTGTGTGCAGGTCGGGGTCAGGATTCTGTGGTCGATGATGGTGGACGAGTGGCTGAACAAGGAGAGTCTGGACGAGTTCCAGCGGCTGTGCATCATCGGCATCTACGAGATTTTCCACGCCGACAGCGGCTACTCGCCCGCTTCGGAAGAGATCGTCGCGTTCATCAGCCAGCTGGTCAACTTCATCGCGCTGGACTCCGAGGACGAGGCGTACGACTCCGTCATGGAGCTCATCGAGGAGCTCTCGGAGTACCTGGAGAACCTCAACCAGCTGCACAAGATCCCGAGCGGAAGCGAGTTCGACGACGACAGAATGTACTACCAGCTCAAGCTGTCGCAGTATCTGGCCAACGTGGACCGACCAGAGGTGTTCCAGTCGTTTGTCAACGACCTGTACCGGGCCAACGTGGCCAAAGGCCAGTATGTCCAGGCTGCGCTGTCGCTCGGACTGCTGGCAGACACGTACTCCTGGGACACAGAGACGGTTCTGGCGCCGTGCGAGCGGCCCGCGTTCCCGCAGCAGACCATGTTCCAGCGCAAGGAGGAGCTGTACAAGATGCTGGCTACCAACTTTGTCAAGGGCAAGCGGCTGGAGCAGGCCGTCGACGTGTACCAGGAGCTGCTCAAGGCGTACCTGGACTACAACTTCGATCTGCGCGGACTGAGCTACTGTCACGGCGAGCTGTCGAAAATCTACAAGGCCCTGGAGACGGTGGACCGCGCCGAGTCCAACTACTTCCGCATCGAGTTTATCGGGACGGGCTTCCCGGAGGCGCTGCGCGACAAGAAGTACATCTACGAGGGCCTGGCGTTCGAGCACATCACGTCGATGATCCAGCGGCTGCTGCGACTGTACCCGGGAGCGCAGCAGATCAGCACCGAGGAGGAGCTGCAGGAGCTCAAGCAACGCGACCCGTCGGGCAAATACATCCACGTCAGGAGCGTGACACCGTACAAGGACCTGACGGGCGACAAGCTGTCGCTCAGAACCAAGCAGTACGTGGACAACAAGGACCTGAGACAGTTCCAGTACACGCGCAGGCTGCCGGGCTCGACGGGAATACAGGACCTGTGGACAGAGGAGGTGACGTACGAGACGTACGCGCCGTTCCCGACGCTGATGAACCGGTCGGAGATCAGCTCCACCACGTCCACGAAGCTGTCGCCCGTGGACAACGCGCTGCGGTCGCTCAGCTCCAAGAACGAGAGTCTGGAGGACGTGGAGTACACGCTGTTGCAGGCGATGAAAAAAACAGAGGACCACACGCAGCTGGCGCAGTCGGCCGTCTTCGGCGAGCTGTCGCGCGTGCTGTCGGGAACGGTGGACTCGCCCGTGAACGGCGGGGCGGGGCAGTACAGGGTGTTTTTCGAGAGCCGGGAGAAACACGGGGCGGAACAGGCAGTGGAAGCCAAGTTCCTGCAACTGGTGCAAAACCTGTACCGTCTGCTGCGGCTCCACGGTGCGCTGGTGCCGGAGTCGCTGGTGGACAGCCACAAGAGCCTGGTGACGCTGTTTGCAACCAACTTCGAGCCGGAACTGGAGTCGCTGCAGCTGGACCCGTCTGGGCTGATGGACGTGGACAAAATCAGGGAGGCGGCGGCACAGGGCGCGTCGATCTGCGAGTCATCGGAGTCGCTACATCTCACCACCACAAACACAAGCAGCAATGCATCTGTGCACTCCAGTTCCTCAGAACACAGGTTCACACAAAGTCTAGCCTCCGCAGGCAGTATGCGCATGTTTACAAAAGCAACGGGCTCAAAGTAGATGGATCTTCGGCATTCCTGAAAGAAGTATTGTAATCATATATGCAAAAATCGTCATAGCTATTTCGTCATATTGTCGTGGAACAATGCATTTTTTGCCTACGTTTCATTTTTGGTAAATTCAGCACTGTACATGGCTAAAATTAGTGAGAGGTCGTGACAGTGCCAATTATAAGGAAGAAGTAGCATTGTGTCAAACAAGAGACTCTAATATATATGTATGGAGTGCCCCTGCTGTCTGATCTCAGGTCTCAAATGTCAAGGTCTCGTGCTAACACCATGGAATCTGACAACCTGAGACGTTTGGACCACGCGCTGGTCAAGTTCCTCTCCTACAAGCGAAACAACACCTCCAAGACAAACATCCTGCGCCTTTCGCTCCTTCCTTTCCTCAGAAACACGTCTGCGCCCTGGACCGCGCACCTGCTCGACGAGATTGACCGCACCTCGCGGACCCAGTTCCTCGAGCTGGCCATCGTGCTTCTGCGCTGGTGGAAGGCCCTTTTGGAAGCAGTCAAGGAGCTGCATCAGATGACGTCGATAGACAGAAACTGCTACCTTGAGGCGATCTCCCGAATCGTGGGGCGCCAGGAGTGGCTCGAGATTTCCAAGAGCCCCAGGTCCGAGCTGTACAAACAGCACAACACCCAGCTGCTGGAGACCTTCGAGTTCTGCATAGCCAGACTCGCTGTCAAGAATGTCACTCTGCCGGTCTACGCCTTCGTCGGCAAGATCTTCGCCCACGCCTTCATCAAGCTGCCAGACCTCTCACTGGGCGTGCTCTTCCTTCTCAACTCCCGCGTGAAAAACTACAAGGAGTACTACGATTTGCTTGTTCGAGAAAAATCACCCCATCAGTCTGTGCCTGGACGCGACAGAAACTACTTCAATAAAATCATCACCGATACCACAGCCCACTTCCCGCACCATCTGCATGCGCTTATCGAGTCGGCCGAGGCGCCCCGCCAGACCCGCTACCGTCTGGAGAACAAGTTCCTGAACTCGATGTCGCCACCGGCGGCCAAAATCACCGGCATCAGCGACCCACGCGGCCTTTGGTGCACCAGATGGTCCTCATTGGAGAACGTGGATCTTTTCTGTTCTTTTTTCCGCCACTATCTGACCCTGGTTTCTTTTTACGTCCAGCGCACCAAACCGCTTACTGCACAGGAAGTTTACGCTCTTCCCGGCTTTTCATGTCTCATCACCCACATTTTCGAGATTGTCGATTTCCAGCTTTTCCAAGCTGCCCAGCATACAAGCAGCCAATCCACCGAGTCGCAGGTCGACAAGCTGTTGAAGGTTGTGCGCGATTTTTTGGCCAATGCCCGCCACGAGTTCGAGCCTAGCATTCGTGAAGGTGTGCTCCAGTGTTTTGACACCGTCTTCAAGCTCGTTGTCTGCAAAACAACGTTGTTTCAGACCGACAGAGTCGACCAGTGCTTCGAGGTCTGGGTCAAGTTCGTGAGAAGCATAGACGAGACCAACGGTTTCGCAGTTCAGGACCTCGACTGGGGATTCTGGATTGACACAATCCTCAAAATGCTCAACTCCGAGTTCATCAACAGTGAGCTCAAGGCTCTTTCCCTGCTCTATCAAATTTGGGACTACCTTCCGACTAGCAAGCTTCCGAACGCAAGCTGGGTCTCTGACCCAAACGACAGCATTAAATTCAACATGATCCTGTATCTAACGAGCCCTGATAACTGGTCCAAATTTTTCGGCCACTACTTGCCGTTGGTCAGGTGCTATTACATCACCCTGATGGTCTGGAAAGTGTTGGGTTTGGACTTTTTGCATCTCAGCGCGCAGGGCAGCTTTGCAGATGTGATGGCGGGGAAGAAAGTGCAGGCGATAATCCAGACGCGTCTGGACCAAAGCTTCTCCGTCTCTGAAAATGTCCCCGTTGTCCCTACCGATCCAATCTTAAACAAAAAACTGGCCATCGTGAGTGCTGGACCTCGAGACGATCCGTCCAAAAAGGACAACATCAGGTCTCATCCGTACGAAGTGCTGGACGATGCACTCTATACTTGCGCCAACTTATCTGTGGCAAATTCAAGTACGAGTCTTGCATCGGCCAACTCGTACGCTTCCATGTCCTCGCTTTCCAGCAAGAGGTCCAAGCTAGCCAGCTCATGGGTGTCAAAGCTGTTCAAAAAGAAGGAGTCAGACGATGCTTTGAAGCACACAGAGTCGTCTGTCGTTCCTCCGCCAGCTGCTGCGCCCGCACATCTTGCGTTTTCTTCTCAGACATCTCTGCTCCCGCCCTCAACGTCGTCGCTTACATTGTCATCGAAGTCCTCCTCGCCAAGCATTCTATCGTCGGCTACCACCTACAGTTCCCCGCAGTCGTCGTTATCGTCTGTGGAATTCATTGATAACAACAACGAGTCGAGTCAGAGACCGAATCTGCCCTTTGAGCTTTCCATGAGGCCCCCTGAACTGGGAAGGCCCGTGTACCGGTTCCAACTAGTCGTCAACGAGCACAAGATCCACGATTCGCTCAAGCAGCTACAAGACTTCAACGTTACAAAATTCAATACTGAAGACAACGAATCATTCAATTCTAGACCAAAACTGCCCGGACTGGGTCTCGACATCTGTCGTAGCATATGCAGTGACGAAGACATGGACACAGACTCGCAGGACTCTCGCAGTCTGGACTTCCAATTCCGGTCAACCATGCCTGTGGACAAGGATGACCTCGCTATAGGACCTATTCCTTCCAAGGCCACTTACACGAATGCTATTTATGAATACAACAAAATCGCGCATGAGTTCGAGCACTTTGTGAAACAAAGACTCGACACGGTCTCCGGGGCAAGCACACCGACAGATGCCGCTTTGTATCTGTTCAGTGACAGTCTAGCAGTTTCAATCCCGGTGCTGCTCTCGGAGGCACCCGAAAAGCCTAACGCCTACTGATCAATATGTATAAATTACACAATAAATGTCTTTCACTGTTCTAGCGTTTTAAGTATCGAGTCGAGGTTTGTCATGGTTTCGTCTTGCTTGATTTGCGGCTCGCGCTCTTGGAAGTATGAGAAGACAGCCACGCTTACAAGAACAGACACCACAGAACTTATTATCCAACAGGAAACAGCACCGACGACAAAAGACAGACTTGGATAGTTGGCCAGATACCACCGAAGTCCGTTGTATTTTATCACCACCTGTAGACTCACATTATCCAGGTAGGCCTCGTTCTTGTTGAACTCTACAACAAACTTCATTTGTTCCGAGTTTTGTAGGATTTTCTGGTAGTTAGAAGTTGGCCATACCAGCGATTGCGACGGGGGTTGAAGTGAGAGAAGACGGATCCGGTTTCTCGGAGTATAATGCAGCTTATTGGCAAGCTCCGGAGGAACGAGGTGTCTTTCCAGGAATGGAGGCAAGAACGAGTGTTTCTCCTGACAGTCCAGTGTAAAGTATTGCGTATTGACGAAATAGACTCCATTTCCGGGCACTACTTCTCCTCCTCCACCTTGTTTCGGACTGCCCTTGTGGGTATTCCAGAATTTCCACGAGCTGGAGGAGGACTCCACGGCTGGATTTTGTTCGTTGCAAACGGAGCGAGTTTGAGGCCACTGCCAGTTGACGTCGTGCGGCCTATTCGAGTTGGGTGTGAAACGAAGAGATCGTTTAAGGTTGTCAGTGATGGGCCACAAATTGACAAACTGGGACTTCAAGCTTACGTGGTCCAGGTCCAATTCCCACGGCCGCAACTCTTTGTTGAGCACAGAGTCATCTAGAATTGAGAATCGGGTGCCGATGATGGATTTCGATGGGCGAAGACACTTTGTCTCAAAAGACAAATATAGCTCGTATTCAGAAATGGGATCGTTGAAAAGATTATCGTTTCTCACAGCGGCTAATTGCAGGAAAACGTCTGCCGCGTTGAAGATTTGGTAGGGACCGCGTTCACGTAACTCATAATTTAACTGGAATGTGCGTTGATAAATAGGAGTTGGAATCAGACGGTTGTAGAAGAACCAGAACGACACGATGGACCAGGGAAGCAAAACAAGGAAGACAGACGCAAGCAGCACTGCTGCGTAGATGGACGTCCGGGTGAACAGCAACGGCCAGCGAAGGCTTACTATCATGAAAAACAGACAATGGACGATAGGATATATAAATACATATTAATATATAAGTCAGGTATTTTGTCGACGCGTCGATTAGAACTTGAGCGGGACTTTGAGGGTATATGCAGCTGTAAAGGGTAAACAAACTACCAGCGCGACATAATGGCAGACGTATGCGAGTGCCAAGCAATCCACTTGGACGTGGTCCTCGTAATCTGGAGGAGTGTAGAATGCTGTCAAATAAATGTTGGATGTAGCCGGAGGCATACAAAAAATGATGTTGGACACAAAATAAAGGATGCTGTCGTTGTAGAACAACCCGTCCTTGTCGACTTTGGAGTTCAGCGCACAGCCAACAACGGGAAGAACTACCAATCTCACTGCAGTCACGGCTAGCGGGGTTTTCCACCGCGAAAGCGGAATGTTTCTGATTTCCAGCCTACCAATGGTTGCTCCAAGGACCAGCAGACCAAACGGAACCTGTGCCGCTCCAATGTATGAGCAAATGTCCATCATAAAGGAAAGGGGCGGCAGTCCGTCTGGAGCAGGACTAATGTGTGCTTGGTGTGTGACCACGAAAAGAGCTTTCAACCACGGGACCATGCAGATTATCAAGCTGATGACAATTGTCAGGGAGATGGGCTTGCGGAAACTTTCCAGTAGCAGGAATATGAACGACTTGCAGAAAGACCACACTCCCTTGTGCTCAGAAGTGGAAGGGTTTGGGGCCACCCCCAAATCGGCCGGGTCGTTCACTTTGACCGAGCCGGCTGCGAGATCATCAAATCGCGAGTACTGTCGAACCATGTCGGCCATATTCTCGGTCGGCAGCTCTCGCAACGATGCTCCTGAGCAGGCACTTTCCGTGCGTCTTAGGTCCAAACTTCTTTGCGCCGAGGTTCGCGAGTTCTTGCGCCCGTTCTGTTTTTCCTTCAGAAAGCGGAGCTGATTTGCGTCAAGATTGTTGTCGTCTACTGACGAGCTGATGCTGGTTAGCGAGTTGGAGTCGTTCGTGCCGCTGTTATCGTCCCGCGAATCAGACGACGAGATAGCTTGTTCTTCGTCTTGCTCCTTCTTGTCTCCGGCGTTTTTTAAAGCGTCTCTGAAATCAAACTCGATCAATTTGTACAGACCACAATTGAACTGTGTCATCAGTTGGATCACGGTATAAATGCAATTGAACGAGACACCACGATCAACATCCGGAACAAGTCCAGACGCTTCCAAGCTTTGCAAATAGGCGATCGGCAGGTCGGATATATTAGGGAACATTCCCGCACTGATCAAACCTCCGTACCATCTCTTGGGACATCCGGTGACTAGGCCAGCCAGGAAACAAAGAAGAGCGCCGCCCAGCATGTTGAAGAGACCAACAAAGGCTATTGTGCCGATCTGGGCAATATCTGAATTGTCAATATTTGTGATAATTTTGTTAAATAGCAACGAGGGCATGGTGACCATGATGGCAATACTGCTGATGTTCTTGGTGGTGTCCACAGACAGGATGTTCTTGCGTGCCAGCCAAAACCCAACCGCTATCAGAAAATAGATTTTGAACATGGGCTTGCAAGCCATGTATATGACTTCTCCCAAGGGGATGGTAGTCATGAGTAGCTAAAAAAAAAAGAGAAAAAAATGAACATTTATTTTCTACTCTACATCGTTAATCTCGTCTAGTCCGATCTAAAAGCTTTCAGCTTTTCTAGCGTGGCATCTCTCCACAGTGGCAATTTCAGTGGAATATTATCTGGATGAAGCTCTGGGTAGTTTTCGGATATAACCTTCATCAGCTCGTTGTACATCAACTGGTAGGCTTTACCCTTGTAGTGGATACCGTCACTTAGGAGCTCCGAGCTGGTTAATCCGGATTTCGTGAAAATCGCGTACAGATCGACAGTAGGCACGTTTAGCTTCTCGCACACTTTGCCCAGTGCGTCTCCGTACTGCCTTTGCACCTCGCTGCTTCTTTTAGAAGTCACCTGCATTTTGGCCTTTGCAAGCAGCTCCTCATCATGAGTGCCAGGCTTAATTGCAATGACCTTGATCTTGCGAGACAGAAGCATGTTGATCAACGTTTCCATGTTCTCCGCATATTTCTCGATCGGAACATGTTGGTTGTCATGCCCCCCAAAACTAGAGTCGTTAGTACCAAAATAGATCCAGGCTATTTTAACCTGCTCCTCTGCCGGCTTGGTGTCATGCTCGTACTTGAGCACCTCAGGCAAAATGAGCAGGCCTTGTTCTGAATTATAACCGGCATAACCCCTGGTGACCACCTCCAGCTTGCGCTGGTAATCATTGGCCAGGGCAGCCGCAATGGAGAACTGAATCTGGCCATCTCCCGGCTCGATTATCTGTTTGGATGAGTACTGGGTGATGGAGTCGCCGAACAATAGAAACTTGCCGTATTGATACACACTCATTGTGATGAAATTAGCTCCAAATTATGCGCAAGTATCAGTTTTCCCTACCGGGAAAATCGAGCGGCTTATTTTTTTTGGGCGGGAAAGAGCGAGGCATTGGCGGGCTTCATAACCACCCGTTTTTCGTAGGCCGACGATGCACCCAGTTAGGTAATTTGGTTTTTTGGAATGGCAAAAAGGAAGAGCTGTCTTATTAGATAGATATGTTTGGCCAGACTGCGAACGACTCGACACAACCGATCAATATCAGCTTCTCCAGAGCAGGGTCTGTTTATCAGAATCCGCGGATTCGCAGGGAAAGTATAGCGCATTCCCAGGGAATGGGGGGAATATCATGGGGTTCAGTGACTATAGGCTCCTGGCTGAAAGACGAGGTTATGTTACATGCACACCAACAACAGAATACACACAGTAATAACTTGTCGCCGTTCTTGGGGCCAAACCACTCTGTGAACGCTCACATGATTACTAATAATTTCGACAATCTCAATAGGACGGACAGCTTGAGCATGGCATTTTCGCCCAGCATACACAACACCTCCTACCTGGCTGATTTGGAGGCCACATACTGCAAGGACTACTCGTGCTGCGGACAACTATTACCCACTTTGCATGATCTGCTCAGACACTATGAAGAGATGCATATCCAGCCGGAACAACCTTTGGAAGCTCCAAGAGCGAGACCGGTGAACACGGCTATGGACACAGTCAGCACAAATGAAGTGTTTTTGTCGCCTCAAGGGCCGCAGGACGCCAACCTCCGTGGACAGCAGAGCCAAGGCCAGGGGGTGCCTGATTCGCTAGCCACTTTTTCGTTCAATCAACAGGGGCCGCACGATAACCAGTACCAACAGTCTAGAATGGGATATAATATGCAATACCAGCAGTCACAACAGGATCTATTGAACCACCCGCAAAGTTCACTGACCCAGAACGCTCTTCAACAACAGCACCCGACCTTGTTCCAGAATTACAATAATCAGTTGCCCCAGAGACAACAGTCGCCGCTTTCCACTCAACCAACCCCCCATGCCAGCCACGCCAACAACCTGCCGCAACGAGCAGGGTCTCCTCACCAGTTTGCGATGGACGAGGACGAGGAGATGGAGGACGACAACGAGGTGTGTATAGACGATCCTGCTCGCCACCTGTACGTGATGGAGCAGGGAGAGAGCCGGCCATTTAAGTGTCCTGTGATCGGCTGCGACAAGAACTACAAGAATCAGAACGGACTCAAATACCACCGTCTGCATGGACACCAGAACCAGACTCTGCGCGCCAACCCAGACGGCACTTTTTCCGTTATCGATCCTGAGAGCGATGCTCCTTATCCTGATGGCATGGGTATGGAGAAAGACAAGCCATACCGCTGCGAGGTGTGTGGTAAGAGATACAAGAACTTGAATGGTCTCAAATATCACCGTGGACATTCGACGCATTAGGAAGTTGTAATAATAGATTAGGGGAGTATAATAGACTAGTAGTTGCGAGACAAAAAAATATTTGGCTTTTAGCAATCTTTGAAATTTCATCTGCCATGCCTCTTCATTACAACCTTGTGTTTGCCCTCCTGATTTCTGAGGTTGTCCTCTTTGCCCTCATCTCCTTGCCACTGCCTAGCAAGTTCCGCAGACCCCTGCTCAAGGGATTGAGCGGGCCCTTCCACTCGCAGCATTTCCAGATCACTATAAAGTGTGTTCTTGGCTTTGTGCTCGTGCTGTTCCTCGATGCCCTCAACAGGATGAACACAATCACCAATGAGCTGCAATCGCACCAGGACAACCCTGTCTCGGGTGCCATGGGCATCCACGAATCCCGTTCTGAGATCCAGGCCAGACGTTTCTATGCCCAGAGAAACGTTTATCTGTGCGGCTTCACCTTGTTCCTCACTCTCATTGTGAACCGCACCTTTGCCCTGGTGTTCGAGCTTCTTGCTGTCAAGGAGAAGCTTGCTGAGAACGACAAGACAGACAGCCTTGACAAGGTCGACACCGTCGACGAGAAAGAGGTGGAGGAGCTCAAGTCCAAAATTGCCAAACAGGACGAAACCATTGACAACCTCAAATCCCAGGCCTCGGCTCTTTCGGACGATTACGATGGGTTGTCCAAGAGAAAAGTCTAACTTCATTATTTCTCGTACGAATTGCTCTTATGTTTAGGTATAAAACTGAATCCATCTCCGGCCTTGCCCAGGAACATTTCTGTAATCTTGATCCAGTCTTTGTAATCCGGCGACCCGAGCAGAGTCTCCAGCTCATTTCTTCCCTTCCATGGCGGTGGCCTTTCGTTGAGCTTGGGAGGTAGTCGTTCTAGAATGCCGACAGGAATGTACCGATGTGTGAAGGAGATAAATTCGCAAAGGTACCTCCTGGCGCTGTTGACTCCGTACTCGTCGCTTCCCCAGTGCTCAAGAGCAAATTTAGCGTATTTCTCCAGATATGCCAGTCTTTCGGACGCAGACTTGTCCAGGTACTGCTGTGCTTCCACCTCCTCAAAAATCCACGGCTTAATTAATGCTCCGCGAGCGACCATCACAGAGTCGATTCCGTTGTCGCTCACCGCACGATGCCAGTCCTCGTGCGTGAAACAGTCTCCGTTTCCTACAAAGTAGACTGGTGGAGCGTCGTTCCTGTCCTTGTCCTCTTCCTGTTGCTCATTGTAGTCTCTCACGATAGCTCCAACTTTGGAAATATACTCCCAGTCAGCCGCCCTTGTGTATCTCTGCTGCCTGGAGCGGCCGTGAAGGGTGATTGCAGCAACGTCCGTTTCGTTCAAGACACGTTTCACCAAGTTTTCAGCCACTGGTTTGTCGTCCTTGACACCCATCCGAATCTTCACTGTCACCGGGATTTCTCCCGACGAATAGCTCATGCCTTTCAATATACGCAGCATACGCGATGCGTTGTCCAGGAGAGCAGATCCTTCACCTTTGCGGTACAACATGTCGATGGGACATCCACAGTTGAGATTCAACTCCGAAACATGGTTGGTCAGGCTTTGAATGGCCTCGGCTGCCTTGCAGGCTTGCCAGTGCTTGGCAGAGGCGATCTGGACCCCAAATCCAGGATACTCCGACTCGTGTGCACGTGGAAGAGCCCACTCAGAGTTGGAGCCCTGGATCAGCGGCAGCGCAAGCGCCATCTCCGAGTACGTGACGTCTGCCCCCAAGGACCGCATCAGTCGTCTGTACGGGAGATTTCCCACGGTGGTCAAGGGCGAGACAATCTTGGCGTTTTTGAGATTCAGTCTCTTCTTCTCTCCCTGTCTGAACCGCGACTCCGTATACGAAGCTGCATTAAGTTTTTTCTCGTCTGGTTGGTGGTTTTCGCTCTCTTCCTTGGTCATGCTATTTTTCTCGTCGTTGACTATCACAGCACTGTCTAGAAATTTGATGACCTCGTCTGAAACAGGCATTGGAAGCTTTTTCTTCTGCAGCTGGCTCTTAGTGGCCGGCGAAATCCAGTTAACCTCGCCCTTGTGATCTTTCTTCTCCACGCCCTCTTTCTCGAGCAGAGACCCTGTTTCTGCGTCGAAGTGAGAACCAAGCCATCTACATTTCAGCCCAGACGGACAGTAGCCAATGGCCGCATACACTGGACAAACACCGTCAATATCTGCAGGTTTAGACGCAAGGTATGCCTGAACGTCATGCGAAAAACGACATCTATCGGCACCAAACGGACACTCTTTGCCCTTATCGTTGGGATCGATGACGGAAGTACAGAGCTTGACTTCTTCGTGCGCCTGTCTGAGGTCTCGTTTCTTGTTTTGGCCTCTTTTCTTGTCTTTCTTGCCGTCTTTCTCACCGGAGTCGTGCTTTGAGGATTCTGCTTCGTCGTCGTTGTAGTCCGCAACCACTCCTCCCAAAACCAAATATTCCTCCTTTATCGGAGCAACTCCCTTTTCTAGGCGTGGCTTAACATTCCTTTCGCTGGTCTCGTCGCCAACTGGACGCTTCTTGTCCTCCGTGATCTCACTCATTGAGTTAAAATTTTAAGTAGCACAGCCAGCTGAAAAATTACAAATGCATAATAAAAAAAAAAATCCGAAATATTACCCAATTGATGATGTCACGGACATCTCTGACATGACCTATGCGATGCTGGTTTGAAATTTATCATAGCCACCTGGCATGCGAGACTCGTCACTGTATATCGAGCCATTGTGAATGAAATTTTTGCCGACAAGCAAACAAAAGCGATTCTATGTGCTCCGGAGTCATTGATTGTATTAATAATGATTACGGATCGGGCATTGAAAAAGATAAATAGGCAATATAACTTGGTGCACATTTAGGACGAGCAAATTATGCGCTTACCTTGGTGGCTGTCAATTACGTGTATCGAGCCGTGGAAGCACACAATGGAGCGATCCCCGTTGCCGAACTCCGA
This sequence comes from Ogataea siamensis, assembly GCA_030574315.1. Taxonomy (NCBI): domain Eukaryota; kingdom Fungi; phylum Ascomycota; class Pichiomycetes; order Pichiales; family Pichiaceae; genus Ogataea; species Ogataea siamensis. The sequence goes on from JAJMET010000006.1 coordinate 652,349, forward strand.
AATATGCTAATCCCGACCGGAAAAGACACCAAGCCAGCCAGGTCCTAGTGATAGTACTTTATGAACGAGAAGTAGCGCAGCATTACAATGTCCTTAAGGTGGCCTGTATTTTTCCTCTCCTAGCTTTTATGCGTCCGAAGCGGTTAAATTTCAGTCACATGCCCAGTATGCATGTCCTGCAAACAAAAGCTATATAAGATATCATTTCCCGTAACATTTACTTTATTTTTATTCATTGATTTATTCAAAATGTCATCTGCAGCACCGACAACGACCGATCCCGACAAGTCGGTTGAACAGGCCAACATTGCTCACTATAGCCAGGAAAGAACCGAAGTGTTGGTGCATGAAAGTTTGGCAACAATCGCTAGAACGTTTGCTTATCAGGTGCTGAAGTATCCCCAAGTCCCTGAACAAGTGGTTTATGCGGAGCACAACAATGATCATCGCGATTTGCTGGAAATCGACGCGAGCTCAAAAAGCTACTGGGACCCTTCAACTTTTAAAGTGCTGGATTTTGCGTGCGGAGTTGGGCTTGTGAGTTCTGCATTAGCTCCATATTGCAAAGAAATAGTTGGCGTTGATATCACCCCGAGGGTCGTTGAAACTTATAATGAAAGAGCCAAAGACTATTCGAATTTATGTGATATGAGTGCCATTGTGGACTCCAATCCAGACAGCAAGCTGCCGTTAGAGGATGAATACTTTGATGCTGCAGTGTGCTTTATGTCGTACCATCATCTTCCGGATCCAAAAAAGTCGACAGACCGTATACTAAGGACTCTTAAGCCAGGCGGACGCCTTTATGTGATAGACTTTTCACCAGGAAAGAAGCTGGGTATGTCTGAGGAGGAATTGAAGAAGCACGGCGTCAAACACTCTAAGGGTTTCGACAAGGAGACAATGCAAAAGTTTTTTGAAAGTGCATCCGGAGATGTCAAGTATAACAACTTTACCGTCCAGGTCTGGGTTCCTGAAACAATGTTCACAAAGATGGGTGGCGGTGATATCAAGGAAGCGACGTCCAGGGAAACAAAGGAGGGTCGTCAGTACCTGCTTGATGCAAATATGTTTCTTGCTACCGCAAGTAAGTAAAAATACAAAAAGAAATCATTATGACTCCGTTTAGCTAGAATAACTGTGAAGATGTGTTTCACACATACAGCTCTGACTTCTCCCAAAACTAGAGCTAGGTACTTTCGCCACTCAGCTGCCGACAGGTGTCTCAGCTGAAGCTTATCACCTTCTTTATGGAGTCCCAAAAAAATCCATGTACTCGTCGCACCAGTTTTCCGCAACAGGAAACTTAAAACGGACATTTTATCAAGATTAGATTTATCTTTTTTCTTCAGTTGTAGTAGATATGGTGAGAAATGCAGAGGACAACCCGTTGGCCGTTATAGAACGATGCCGGCGTGAGAAAAGGCCGGTGTTTGTGGCCGGACCGATGGTGAGGTATTCTAAGTTGCCTTTTAGAGAGCTGGTTCGCGATTATAAGGTGGACATTGTCTATTCACCCATGATCCTTGCTCGTGAGTTCGTGAGGAACCACAACGCTAGAACGAGTGATTTCAGCACAAATCATAGAGATAGACCACTTATAGTGCAGATCGGTGCTAATAACGTAACGGATCTGCTACGGATGATAGATATGATACACCCCTACGTGGATGGTGTGGGACTCAACTGTGGATGTCCTATCAAAGAACAAGTTAGAGAAGGCATAGGAGCAGCTCTAATGTCGAAAAAGGAGCTGGTTGCGGAAATGGTGCGTGCAGTCAAGGATAAATATGGTTCTGATCTGGTGATTGAAACCAAAATCAGAGTGCATACAGATATTGAGGAAACGATCGAATTCGTCAAGATGGTGGAGGCCGCAGGCGTCGATTTTATTACGGTTCATGGACGCACGAAAAACACAAGGTCGTCGGAACCTTGCAATTTCGAGAAAATCAAAGTGATCAAAAACAGTGTGTCGGTGCCGGTCATCGCAAACGGCGATTGCAGAACGCTAGAGGATGCTTACAGAATTACCAGGGACACGGGCTGTGACGGAGTGATGGCTGCAAGAGGCATACTGAACAACCCTGCCATGTTCGCAGGTTATGAAAGAGCTCCGTGGGGAGCAGTCGAGAAGTTCTGGAATTTGAGTACTGCTTACGGTTTGCCATTCAGGCTTATCCAACATCATCTCGGATGCATGCTGATTGGACAGATCAGCAAACAACTCCAGGTCGAGCTGAACACCAAATCTAGCTTGCTAGAGTTGATGGACTGGTTTGACGCCAATTTCGAGCTCAAACGGCCATCTGACGTCGGGTACGGGGAGGCTGTTGCTGTTCAGTATCGCCAAAATAGACAAAAGCAGGCTCGTATATAAGTTGGCTACAGGATTATTTAATGGGTTTTCGTTTAAATATGGTGAAAATTCCGTGGAGGAGAAAATTTTGTATGCGCTTCGAATTTAGGTAAGTACTACAGATGGATGATGATGACCATTTATTACCATATTGAACAGGTCCATGGACTTTGTTGTTGGGATATGATGTGGGTCCGTTTTGGGCCCTGTCGGCCTCTCGCAGCGCTAGTAATGATTGGTATTTATAGTCATAGTTACACTGACATCAAGTACTAACAGCTAGACCTACAACCCGTACTCTCGAGAAATGTGCTGACTAGAAGTTGCTGGGCGCAACTATTGTCAAGGCATTCTATCTGGTTCCCACAGTAACCTGCAACAGTAGTAATAGTAAATAGATTAATACACTAGATACACCATAAACTCATACCTAATGTGTAGCCCTACGCTTACTAGTATTCAACTATTGATTCCTCTTATTCATATTATCTATTCCTCGTCCTCAACAACAACAGTGTTCAAGCCTTTGACAGATGGAACGTTGACAGGCTCGACGTAAGAGAACATAGTGTTCTTAGCGTCCTCCTCCTCGTTTCTCTTTCTGGAAATTCTGATTCTCATTCTGAATGGAACACCTTGGACACCTCTCTTCCACAGCTCGACGTTCAATTTAGGATCCAGTCTCACGTCCTCAGTACCCATGTGTAGTTTAGCGAACTTCTTGATCTCCTTCACGGCTCTTGGAGCTCTTCTCTTGAATTGGATACCGTGCAATCTCTTGTGGAGATTTATGGTGTACTCTCTGGTCACAAGTTCCTTAAGGTCGGATTTAGCCATCTTTAATATGCAATCAAAGGTTTGTCAAGAACAACCAAAGTATAATTTGAATTTTTGAAGTACAATTTTTCACTCGTACTTTGTGTGCTGATTATGTAATCGCAATACTTCGTGTTTCAGAACTCGTCCTTGTGAAGCTGAATGCACTCAGAAATGTCTCAGCCGATGCTTCCAAGCCTACTAAACCTGTTCTGGTCTTTCTACACTGTTATAAGGCCTTGAAATGCCTTCAAATGGTGTCTTTGGAAGGCTACGTTTACAAGAGGTGTAAGGTGTCATTTGACTGGTTTTTCGAGCCCTTTATAGAATCACGTGAATTTAAGATGCAGAGCAGATTCATTAGGTTTCATTCAAACGCGTATATATTCTGTATATGGTATGGCCATTGTCTGTGAACAAGGTCCAAACAAGCATCGAGATCTGTCTCTCCGTTTGTTCTGAGCAGCTGTGATTCGAATAGTCCGCACAAGCTGCAAAGAATACGACCACTTATTTTGTTGTTCGCAACAAGATGGATAAGTTCGTCTAGCGTAAATGTGTGTTCCGGCTCTAGCTGCATCGTTGAAGCGTCGTCCTCGTTATGCACCGGCTCCACCGTGTTTAAAATTTGGACGAGCAGATTAAGAGAATTTTGGTCAGCTTTGGCAAAAGCAGCAGAGATCTCTTTGAAAAACACTGCGCTCTTTGCTACCGACCCAGTATCTTTATATGTATAAAGACAGCCTGTCAATGCGGTAAGGCATGCCAATTGACCATTATCGGGATCGGCCGCCAAAGTCTGGATTAGTAGGTTGAAAGCGGTCAGTAGTTCGTTTCTCGCTATCATTATCGCACAAACGTTGTACAAAACAATAGAAGCTTTGTGTTCTAGCTCTTTTGGACTTTCGGAGAGCGTTCCACGCAATTGGACCAGCTCGTTGTATAGCTGGTTGACCAATATCAGGCTCGGTCCATATTTAATCCTGTGTATTAGCAACTTGAAATGCCAGCTCAGTTCTTTTGGAAGGCTTTCCTTATCATCAAGCTTTATCAGTTCTTTCAAGAATAAGTTTGTTTCATTTCGGAGGAATTGTGAATTGGGAATGGGTGGTATGAGGGAGTTCGATCGAGGCACTCGTAAATTTGAAGCCATCAATAATAGGTTAATGCGTAACTCCCATATTTTAAACACGTCCAGCAGCGAAAGTCCAAGATTAGACAGATTGGGTGACAATATTATGAGCTTACAGTAAGAGGCCACGGTAAGGTAAATCTCGAGTTGGCAATCATAAGATTTTCGAGCGAAAACGGAAGAGGGTATCTGATCGGATTCTTCCCCCAAAAGATTTTGAGCAAGTAAAACCAGGTTTTCAGCAGTGATTGGGATTGTGCGTTCGACTTCACGGAACTTGGATTCATATTGCGGTAATGAGATGAAATTGTTTGCATTTAGTAAAGCTGGATATTTTACCTGTAGCATGGTAAGGTTACGGTTTTTAATTTAAATTTCGAGTATTTTAAATTACTCACTTTATGTAAATACTAATGCTATCTGTAGCGTAATTTAGCTCATTTCCAAATCGGTTTGTTACCAGCAGTCATCCAGTCCCGCTCTCAAATTGTGATATTTTGGCTGAAGTGATGGGCAGAACAGGACGTAAATCATCCCAATCGGTTGCAAACCAAAGAAACTTGATATCTCCTTTACCCGGGATTAGTGGTTGGACAACTAACAGTTCTGGTAACAACACGTTTTTGTTCTAGCTGAATTGCACTACAGACAAGCACTGTTACACACGATACAAAAGATTATTGTATACGATTATTCATGATGACGTTTTCTTGGTTTCAATCGCAAGAAAGAAATGCAGAGATGTCAAAAAAGTAATTTGTTTCTATTTCCAAATGTCTTTCAAGGAGACGTCGTATAGTTCTCAAAACGACCACGCACCGGTCAAATTGCCCCCGATCTCGTTTCTTTCGAACAAACTGACCAACAAGGACCAGGATGATGATGTGGATTCTCGTCCAGAAAGCAAACAATTGCCTTCTTTGTCATCCATCAATTCTGGAGAATTTCAACTGCCTTCCATCTCATCACTGACTCCCAGCGGGGACTCCATTAAATTGCCGTCTATTGGGCTGAGTAAATCTCCAGAATACGCAAAGGAGCAGAAACTACCTACTTTCAAGACGTCTACGTCTCCACCGTCCACTACAAACTCTTCGCCGTCCAGACAGCAAGCCAGCAGTGTGACTCCCACGCGCGAACGTGAAAAAGTGGACAAATGTCGTCATCAGAATCGTGTGCATGATGAGCTCACTGCGCAGCTGAAAGAGGCACAACAACGTCTGAAGAACGGAGGTCACATACATGTGGTCCATCAGCCTCATGGCAATCACCATCACCACAAGATCTTGGTGCATAACCCAAATGAAATTCCAGGGGATGTACCACTTCCCCAAGGAAATGATACCACCATAATACAAAATGATTCGACTATAATTGACCCTAATGCCACTGTTCCCCAAGACCAATCGCTGGTTCAACAAACATCTCCCAAGCAAACTTCGGAAAGCACCAGAGAAGTAGTCAAAACCCGCGAAATCACCATAGACTCGAAGGAGACTCTTTTGCTCGCTGCAAAATTCCCGAGGAAACACTTGGGGTCCATAATATACCAAGAGTACCCTACCAAAGCAACGAGATGCATGTATTTACAAAATATTGATCCAGCTCACATTCCAGAGGAAACACAGATTTCCAACGAGCTTGTTTCGAGAAGAGTGGAACTTCTCCCAGCCTATTTGGCCAACTATATCAACTGCACTATCGATATTCATATACCATACCAGTGCATCCCAGACAATATCAACGTATACGATCGCCGGATATGGGGAACAGATGTCTATACTGATGATTCAGACATAGTGGCGATTCTGTACCATTGTGGGATTCTCAAATCTGCAGATCCTACAGCAGTGGACTCAGGGCTCGACACCCCTACACCAGAAGATAGCGAAAAATCTGGGGAATCTGTAATTGATAACGAAAAAGGAACTATCCGGTTTGCTAGACATACCGGCCCAATAACTCCAGGAAACTTGGAAAACCGGTCTAATATTACAAAGGGGGATGTGAAAGCGAACGAAGCAAACGATCTGGTGGTTACTGTGGTAGTTTTGCCTCGCCTCTCTGCCTATCAAGGCACGTACAGAAACAACTACTTTTCAAGGACCTGGGGTTATAAGAAGGGACTCCATAATGGAGTATCAATAGCCCTTTTTGCTGTTAGGTGGTGCAAGCTTGGGGGGTCCTACGATGGACTGAGTTCGGGTTCTTTTCGCAAAAGGCTGCTCAACGAGCGAATGGAAGTCACCCAAAAGCTTCTGAAGACGACCACCGATCAGGAAACGGTGCCAGGTTGGACTTTGGATCGAAAATACTATAAAGAGTTCAAGTAGTATATAATGCGTAATTTAAAGTTAAAAGACTGCGGCTCCATTTGCAGGGAAAAAAAAAGTACGAAAAATTGGCGTGTGAGCAATTAGCGGGCGACCTTTGTGTTGTACAAGTTCTGACAATAAGTTTTACGCGGCTACCAAATATCTGAACTTTATACTGTATTCATAGCAGAAAACCTTATTGATGGAAGAGCCACAACGCAGTAAGGAGGACCCTTTATTAGCGGGCTATGAGCCTTCAAGGTTGAAGAAAGCTCTAATAAAACTATCCTTTACATGGGCAACATTTGTCAGCAGGCTTCGAGTCATCTCGGAGGCTTGTCTAGAATCGGATGAAATTACCGAGCAACTATTTGATGATGATTCAGAAAGTGCGTCCAGTGATGGCCAAGAATATCAGCCCGTTAGACCTTCAGAAATAAAACAGGACCTACTTGAAAACAAACTAGCTTTGGACGATAAAGAAACGGCATCTGGAAGCTCACCGTTAACGACTACGGGGGTGACTTCCCCGCAAAGCAGTACTGCCAGCGATGGTTCGGAATCGAGCAATTTGGCAGATAAAGACGACACCCTTACACCGTTCTGTGGGGGTGAAGAGCTGTGGAGAATACAAAATGAACAATGGCTGAGGCCACGCGAAGAGTATACGACACTCGAAGGAGGCCTCAAATTACAAAAACGATTACGGTCACACGACCTTAAGCATTACGTTTCGCCTAAAGATTATCACATAATATATCGCAATTTGGTGTTGGACGGAAGGAGTCTTAAACAGCCAATGAACTTGAAAGATTTGTTGCGCGTGGTCGAGGCTGGCTGGGAATGGACTCGGGCCCAGGAAAGCTATCAGCGCCAAAGATAAGCGAGTCTCATCCAAACAGACCTCTTTTCACAGGCGCGGGTCTTGTGTTGGTAGATTCAACTAATTTAATACAATTTTCAAGGATACGGATGTTCTGATCGAGCACTTCAATTTTGCCCTGCGCGCTGTCTGCCCCACTCTCTTGTAACTTTTTGGCCGTTTTATCAAGATGCTTGTGAAGTTCCATGGCCGCGGTTCCTAGGTTTTGATACGTGTTGACTAGTTCATCTTTTTGTCGTGCAATTGATTCCTGGTTTGCATAAATGGTCTCAACCTTCGATTGTAAGCCAGTTTCAGCTGTATCTGGCGACACCAGCTTTGTTAAAGTTTTGGATAAGTATTTGGAGTACTTTTGAGATAGATGGGCATTTTTTGTTCGAATTTGCTTTGAATGGTTAAGCTGTTGTACTAGATTAGGGTCTACCATTACTAGCTTCAGAAAATTATTTTATTTATTTTAATATATCATTGCCCATGGTGTTGGTGGTATCTCCGTATTCATATTTTGAATTCGGGCCACAAAACATCTCTACTTTTGAGATATTCGGTAATACTGCATATGTTGGGTTCCAAAATGGCCAACTGTCCGCATATCAGTTGCCGATCGGAGGAGATACGCAACTTTCAAGGTTTGATGAATCTAAATTGGTGTCGGAAGATTTGAATGTGATATCCACAACAAAGTTGCCATGTCGAGCGATTCAATTGGAGGTGATACCTAACCTAGGATTTCTAGTAGCTCTTCTAGAAAACCAGACTGTGGAGGTGTACGGCATATCCGACTATCAGCTAATAGACAGATTTGACGAGGTCAGATTCAATATGATAAAGACATGGTACGAGGACACCCGAGACATTCAATTGGACCAGATCAATGAAGAGGACAACGACTATATCACAGTGGATGATAATGATTCTATATCTCTTGCTACCACTGCACTGGAAAACACAAGGAACAAGAAATTCATTACTTCTAAGACAAACAACAGCTACTTGTGTCTTGTTTCAAAAAGAAATATTGCAATCATGAAGTGGCATGGCAACCAGTATCAACGTAAGTACGAGTACAAGCTGAGCGATAAAATCCAGGTGGTTGAATTTCTCAATGCAGACAACTTGATAGTTGCGTTGAATAATGGAGACACTCTGAAGATAGATCTGGTACATGAATCCGTTTCCAATATTCAAATACAGTTTCTTAACCAGCCAACAGGATTCAGCAAGTCTTTCTTCTTTAGTTCGTCTGATTCTCCGATGGAGATTTTTAAAGCCAACAATGATCAGCAGTTAATCATTATGAAAGACCACAACCTTATCAAACTCAACAGTGACTTAGAGCTTGTAATTTACCGGCGCCATACTCTGTCGATAGACTTTAAGAACCCGGTGCCCGTCTCGAACTATAACAAGTCAGGAAAGAAGCTCAAGTTTCTCAAATACTGGTTCCCGTACGTGGTTCTCTTATACGCAAATTCGCTAGAAATTCGAAACCTGGAGAACGGGTCGATTGTGCAAGAGTTGCAAGGGAATTCCACCTTTGGCCTTGTCACATCAGTAAAGTTCAGTCCCAAGTATATGTTCCTCATTGGTGCGGCGAAAGTGTACAAGCTGGTAAAAACCTCGTATGATTTTCAGCTTAAAGAGTTCCAGAAGTCGAAGGAATATAACAATGCCATTAATCTGATTGAAAAATTGAACCCGCTTGTGTTTGAGGATATCTCAGAGGATCATTCTGCACGGCAAATCAAGTTTTTGAAGCTTCGTCAATTTGAACTACTCAAAGGCTTGGATTACCTCAGAACTAAGAACTTCGAGTCAGCGATTAAGATCTTTATCGAGTTTCTCGCACCTCCTGAGACCGTTTTGGAGAACCTGCCAGACAGAGTTAAGCAACTCTTGGGTGAAAAAAGTAGTATCAAACGCAAGACCAGCAAGGATTCTATGAGCAGCACTCAGACACTCGACAATACTTCTAATCAAGACACAAAAATCATCAACCTGGTCGTCAGCTATTTGACGGATGCAAGAAGGAAATTGACTCGTTTGTTGGATCCGGATTCACCCAAATTTCAATGGCACGGGTTTCTTATTTCCAGCGACTTGTATGGGTCAGAGAATAACTTCAAGCTTGAAAGTGAGCTACAGAAGATCGACGACTGTCTATTCCAGTGCTATCTTATTACCAATCCACGTATGGTTGGTCCATTGCTTCGGATATCCAATTATTGCTCTTTTGAAAAAACCGAGAAGAGATGTCTTGAGCTCAAGCTATACACCGAGCTCATTGACTTCTATTATTGTCGATCACGCCATGACAAGGCATTAGGACTACTAGAGAAATTGTGCATTACAGGTAACGAGTTCGAATCTCAGTTCATGGTGAAGTACATCCAGAAATTAGGACAGCCGCAGTTAGATCTTATTTTCCGCTACTCGGCGAAATTAATTGCCGTGGATCAAGCTAACGCTGATAGCATATTCATGGATGACTCCATTGAATGCGAATCATTGGATAAGCTCCAGGTGCTTGAGTTCCTGCGCAAATGGCCCACTCTGCAAATTCGCTATCTACGATATCTGATTTTCGATCTCGGAGAGACAAATGTCAAGTTTCCGAACAGACTTATTGAGCTCTATCTGGACGATCCAGCAAAAAACCAAGCACATATTAACCAACTTTACTCACTCAACAACTACAGTGCTCCAGCAGTGCTCAAGAAACTTAATACATTAGAACAATCGCCTGTTGTCTTAGAACTGAAGATCTTACCCCTCGGGAAATTGAGCAAGCACAAAGAAGCTCTTGACATCTTAGTCTATGAACTGGAGGATGTGAAGAAGGCGCTGAACTATTGTATTGCAGTGAAAGCTTCCTCCCCAGAAACGGGAGTGAATCTCACATATTCTTTGCTTGACATGCTGTTATCCACTGAAAACTACAACTCTCTTTTTGCAATACTTGACTCCGGAATCACGTACCTGGACCCCATCAAAGTTATAGAAAAATTACCATCATCTTTACAGCTTAGGAAGCTATCGCATTACCTAGAATCCAATATTAGAAATTTGATGTCTGACCTACGCCAAGATCTGACTGAAAACGAACTGCGCAAGACTCAGTTGATAAATCTGAAATACGAAAAGCTCTCAACTGAAAAAGCTCACGTACGCATAGACACGAACTCAAGGTGCATGGTTTGCGACAAGAACTTTGCTGCCTCGTCGATACTAAGCTTTTTTCCTGATGGAAATGTTGTGCACTATAGTTGCACCAAATATAAGAATTGATGACATTATTTTACAGATTATCTATGTTGTCGTAATGAAGTTGATCACCGCAGAACAGTACTTGGTCAGATCATCCATCTTTGAGTTTGTTTGAGATGATAGAGTACGCCACTCGCCCAGAGCCTGCACGATATCACCCTCAGCAGTGAACAGAACATCTCCGTGAATCTTAAAAAAGACGGAAATGACAGTCACCAGAATATCATAATTCCGATTTTGCTTGATACCGTAGTTGATGGCATCGACAAACCTTTGGATTTCCGTGTACGGCTCTGTGGTCTGTAAAGACCTGATTTCAAGATCTAAGGTGGCGGGACTCATATTCACCAGATATTCAATGAAACTTTCGTAAGTTGAGTCTGCACCCTCTCTAAGTAGTCTGGTGAATTCGGACTCGAATGAGCCACCCACAGGATCCAGCTTCATTACCCTGGATTCCTCTTCCGGCTCTTTCTCCTCGCTTCCCTGCTGTAAGAAGAACGGAGCGGATTCTGGTTTCTTTGGAGGTTCTGATGGCTTGTTTCTTCTTTTGATCGTATCGAGGTGCATAATAGTGTTGAATTTGGTGCGTGACACCAGCGAAAGCGTCACAAGATCCTTATCGAGCTGATCCACAGAAACATATGTTCCAGTACCTGTTTCTTCGTCCTCAGCAAACGCGCCCTCCAAAACACTTGCACCGTCCTCACCGCTAATGTTTGGCAACAACACAGTAGCAAACTCTTCCTCTTCAACATGCTTAGTTGAGATAGGTCTGAACTGAGCTTTGTTACTCCAAAGAGATATTCCAACACCGTTCACGTGCGTGGTAGCAAGATAGTCACCTAAAGGAGACATTTTTAGACAAGTGACAGTATTTGGAACCATAATTCCGTCAATACACCCTCCTGTTGGAAGATCCCAAGTCCGTATCGTGGAGTCAAGAGCAGCAGATATAATCCAACGACCATCCGGCGAGAAGTCCATGGCAGTCACTCTGTTCGAATGACCGTATAGCTGTCTAACCACCTTCTGAGTCACAGAGTCGACGACGACGATAGAAAGGTCATCCAGAGCACATGCAACTAAATCAGATCCTCTGTGGTACACCATTTGAGTGATTGGAGCATTGAGCTGCAGCTTTCCTAAAAATTTCGATTGGCTGAAATCGTAGAATCCGACCAGGCCGTCTAAACCACAGGAAACCATCTTTCTATTCATTCCATCGACAGCAATACCAGTAACCGTTTTCTTATGCAACTTGTAGTTTTTCCGCAACTTTCCGCTCTGTAGATTATACACTCCAATTCCACCATTACTGGATCCAACCAGAGCGAAATTTGCACACTGCGTAATGCTGACAGCTTTGACAATTCCACCGTCGATTGTGGCCAACGTGTGTTTACTGACTTTCTTGTTTCTGGAATCCCATGTGCGTGCAAATGTTTCGTCTTGATGCGCCGTCACGATGTTGGCCCATTCACCTTCCCTGGCGTTTTCCTGGGCAATCATGGTTATAGGAGGAAACTTGTCTTTGAACGACGACGAAACACCCCCTTGGCGTTTGCCGTCTTTCACTGCAGACTGCCTCTGGGACATCTCTTGGGACTGGGCGTCTTTCCGAAGAGAGAACGTCCAGAACGAACGGTCCTGCGAAGCAGACTGGATGAAATGCGATTTCGAATCGCCAAATGTTATACAGCTAGGAGGTGCCGAGTGGCCTCCACGAGATCTCAAATGTCTTGGGGGCGAAACCACAGCAGAGTTGTTGGAAAGAGCCGGATCGAAAACGTATTCCTTCAGGCTATTATCAGCTCCCGTGGTGACCAATATAGGCTGGCCGTTCAGAAACTGCACTTTGGAAACCCCTCCGCACACTTCTTTATGAGCACTACGCAGAACATGAACTCTAGTCTTCTTTTCTAGGTCGTAGAAGAAAAGATCACCATTCACCATTGAGCACACCACGTGAGGAGAGTCGTCTGTCCTGAAAGATAGCGACGTTATCTTCGATTTTGATCCAGTGGAAATGGATTTCAAAGATCGGCCCTTCTTCATGTTGTAAATAGTGAAGGTGCCAACACCATTTCCAACAGCAAGAATATCCAACGCCGGAGCAGACTCAATACAGGTGATACCATCCACGAATTCTTCTGACGTAAACACCAATTTGGCAGTTCTGACATTGTATATGAGTAGATGGGACGTTGTTGCCACAACAATTTTGTTCACGTAAGTTGGAGGATGAACGATATCGACGATCTCACCATTAAGAGAGTTGACCTTTAACTCTCCGTAATATTCTGTAGGATATTTTTCCGCTTTCTTCTCGAAAACAAAAACTGACGAACTAGTACAGGCAATCAGATAGTTACCAAAAATTGTCACTTTTTTGATGGTCTCTGCTGTTGGTAAAACAAGTTCTTTTTCTAGCTTTCCTCTTCTGAAAATCCCGATTTTGTTGGCATATGAACAAAAGATATAGTGGAAATGAGCAGTAATCGATCTGATCGGGCTCTCTGTTTGTGTAGATGAAACAAATAGGAGATGGAGAGTTGCTGCATCATAAATCTGGAATGACTTACCCACAACCGTAGCAATATAAAATGATTGTCCTAGGGTTCCAATCGCAAAGGGAATCCCGTTGGACACATGTCCAATAACCCTGAATGGCGAGAATATCTTGGACTTACGAACAGACGTCAAATTCCCTTTCGAGTCTACCCTGCGTCGTTTCATGGCATCGGGAACAGTCATCGTGCTGAATGATTTAGATCACGAAATGCACTTGAATAATTTTTTCTAAAATTTGATAAATTTTTTTCTTTTGGCTGGGTCGATCGACTTAAATAATTAATTAATAAATTGGCTCTATAATTAACTATTTTCCATCATCATGACCTCTCTTCCCCAAGTTGGAGTCGATTCAGACATCGACCATGACGATATTGGGACTTTTCCAGAGAGAACATTCTCCAGTCACTCCAATGCATCTGTCGATTCGATGCAAGCAATAGAGGAGGAAGATGAAGAAAACGATGAGAAACCCGTGCCCTTGACCACCGATTCTCTAGAACAACATAAGAAAGCAATCGCCACTATTGCTCCTATTCTGGAAGACTTTGTACCTGTTTTGTCAAAATCAGAGGTTCTTAGTCCTTCCAATAACGCACTCTCGCGAACGGTTTCCAACATCAGCTCGCTAAGCATTGGTCATCAAATGCCTCCCAATAGTCAAGGGAGTCCGCAACATGAGCATCACGGAGTCGAACACTCTCCTGTTCTTTCCGACCACAATAGTGCTTTGAGCTTTACTGATGGACGTACGTTGTCTGCGACTTCATCTAATGGTGTTTCTGCGCCGAGCTCTGGAACCAACTTGCAACATAAGAATAGAAAGTCGTCGATTTCTGTCTCTGAAGTTTCTGGTCCTAAGCTTCCAAAAATTGGAACCATTGGTGTTTGTGCGATGGACAACAAAGTCTTAAGCAAGCCTTGCAGACAGATACTTAATCGGTTGATCGAAAATGGTGAATTCGAAACAGTGATTTTTGGCGATAAAGTGATTTTGGACGAGGCCATAGAAAATTGGCCTACTTGTGACTTCCTTATGTCGTTCTTTTCTAGTGGATTTCCCCTTGATAAGGCTATTGCCTATCAGAAACTGCGTAAGCCTTTCACAATCAACGACTTGATCATGCAAAAAGTGCTTTGGGATAGACGTCTATGTCTACAGATCTTGCAAGCTGCCGAGGTCCCTACTCCTCAGAGATTAGTCATCTCCAGAGATGGGGGGCCTTTTGTGGATGATGAGCTAAAAGCCAAGCTGGAGAAACTAGGTGTGGACACAGCCGAAGTTCCTGAGCCTGACTGGAAACTATTGGACGACGATACATTATACGTGAATGGTCAGACCATCAAGAAACCATTTGTGGAGAAACCTGTTGACGGAGAGGACCACAATGTCTATATCTACTACGCCAAGGAGAACGGTGGTGGTGGCCGTAGACTTTTCCGGAAAATTGGCAACAAGTCGTCTGAGTTTGATCCGAATCTTAACATGATCAGAACGGAAGGATCTTACATATATGAAAAATTCATTGACACTGATAATTTTGAGGACGTCAAGGCTTATACCGTCGGAACTGACTTTTGTCATGCGGAGACCAGAAAGTCACCAGTTGTGGACGGAATTGTTCGCAGAAACACTCATGGAAAAGAAGTTCGTTACCTGACGGAATTATCTCAGGAGGAAAGAGAAATGGCGAAGAAAGTGAGTACGGCATTTGAACAGACGATTTGCGGATTCGATTTGCTGAGAACAAACGGCAAGAGCTTTGTCATCGATGTGAATGGGTTCTCGTTTGTAAAAGACAATGATGGCTACTATGATAAATGTGCATCAATTTTGAGACAGACGTTTTTGAAAGCCAAGAGCGAGCGTCTCAAGAACGCTGTCTCAACTTTATCTGAAGAGAAGAAACAGAAATGGGTCTTCAAGGGAATGATTTCTGTCGTAAGACATGCCGATAGGACGCCCAAACAGAAGTTCAAATATTCCTTCAAATCCCCGATATTTATTTCTCTGTTGAAAGGCTACAAAGAAGAGGTTATTATTCGCGAAATAAGAGACTTGAAGATTGTGCTGCAAACGGTGCGTGTTGCCCAGCAACAGAAGCTAGAGGACGAGGCCAAATTAAGGCAACTGGCAACAGCCCTGGAGAAGAAGATGAATTTCCCGGGCACCAAAGTTCAGTTGAAGCCTTCTTTGAATGATAACGGCGAAATTGAAAAGGTCCAGCTGATCATAAAATGGGGTGGCGAGCCGACCCACTCAGCCAGGTACCAGGCGTCAGATGTTGGAGAACAGCTTCGACAGGACATTCAACTGCTCAACAAGGACGCCCTCAAAGATGTCCAAATTTATACTTCATCGGAAAGAAGAGTTGTTGCGTCTGCGCAACTATTTGCAAAGTCGTTCATTGCAGAGAATGATCTGCCCGAGGACTTTCTACAAGTCAGAAAAGATCTTCTAGACGACTCCAATGCGGCGAAGGACCTGATGGACAAGGTGAAGAAGAAGCTGAAGCCGCTGCTGAGACAGGGCAAGGAGGCGCCTCCTCAGTTCGCCTGGCCCCCACGAATGCCGGAACCATTTGTGGTTATCAAGAGAGTCGTGGAGTTGATGAACCACCACCACAAAATAATGGAGAAAAATTTCGAAACAAAGGATGTCGAGAAGTTCCAGGACGAGTGGTGCTGCGGAGAGGACCCATATTTGTTTAGAGAAAGATGGGACAAGCTTTTCCAAGAATTTGTTAGTGTTGAAAAGGTTCATCCGTCGAAGATCAGTGAGCTTTATGATACAATGAAGTACGACGCTCTTCATAACAGGGACTTTCTGCAGAAGATTTTCATCAACGATGATTATACCGATACGGAACAGCTGGGCTGCTCGCTGGTCAGACAGTACCCGATCAATGTGCTTGCAATGAATAACTTCAAGGTGAACGACTCGTCGTTGGATAATTCGTCGCCGTCGAACTCGTCCAACCCGGCAGGATCTATTGGTTGGGTTCTGTCGTCTTCATATAAACCGTCTTCTCGAGATGACCACAGTTCTCCGTTTGACGATCCAAAGTACAATCTTTTGCGGGAGCTCTATAGACTTGCAAAGGTGCTGTTCGATTTCATCTGTCCCCAAGAATACGGTATTGAAGAGCATGAGAAACTGGACATCGGTCTGCTGACGTCCCTTCCATTGGCCAGACAGATCATGAGCGACATTTCCGCCATTAAAGAGACAGACAAAGCCGCCACGAGAGTTTACTTCACCAAAGAGTCGCATATCTATACGTTGCTGAACATTATTTATGAGTCAAAGCTTCCAATGAAGATTGCCAGAAATGCATTGCCAGAGCTCGACTACCTTTCTCAGATCGTGTTTGAACTGTACGAATCGGAGAATAGCGTGGGAGGCAAGACACACTCCATTAGACTGCTGCTGTCTCCAGGTTGCCACACCCAGGACCCGCTGGACGTGCAGCTGGACGAAAAACACTACATTTCTTGCATTCGTCGGATTAGCCTGACGAGACACCTGGACATGGATTTCATGCAGCAAAAGCTGAAGAGCCGGTTCTCAAGAGTGTCTTTGCCAAAGAGGTTCACTCCGGTCAATATATCCAGTCCGTTGACAGAAGCTAGGCCTTAAAACATCAACAAATAGTTTATTAAATCAGATCTAGGTAATGACGGCTAAGGAGTCGAAAAGCACACTGATACTCTCTCCAAAGTGATCTCTTCTGATACACTCGGCAAAGATCGGCGAAACATCGATGACTGTCAGTTTTTTGCACTTCTGCGCCTTGGTCTCGGAAATAGGATATGTATTGGTAACGATGATTCCATCAATGTACTCGCATTCGTTGAGCCTTTCGAGACAGTCATTGGCGAAAATTCCGTGTGTAGCTACTATGTAGCACTTGTTGGCGCCACAGTTCATTCTGAGGTGCTCAGCAGCGGCAATAAACGAGGTGTGTTTGTCGATCATATCGTCAACGATGATCGCAGGCTTGTTCTGGACATTTCCAACCAGGGTAATCAGCTTCTCGCTGGCATTGAACTCCGGCTCGTCCTCATCGTCTGAGTTGTCATTTGCGATGTCGGAGTTGTGCTGCACTTGCGGCTCCTCCTGTGGACCAGTTGTGTCCTCTACCACATGGCCTTTCACGATTCTCGCAGTTTGGATGTCGGTGCTTACTATGACGTTTTCCTGTTCCACCTCGCCATTCTCTGTGGTGTTGATCTTGGCTGCTGGCTGTTTTCCTCTAACTTTCTTGCCCATGAAGCCGTCCTTGGTCCGTCTTCTGTCGGTATGGATCATGGCGAAATTGACTTTGAGCTGGTCGGCCAAAGCCGTCACTCTCTTGGTTCCACCCGGGTTCTTTGACACGACAACAGCCTCGCTGTACTCCTCGATGTTCTGGCGAATCCAGTGGGCCAAAGTTGGGCCTGCATACAGGTTATCAACTGGCTTGGAGAAAAAGCCTTGCATCTGAGAGGCATGCAAATCCATAGACACCACATGGTCTGCACCAGCCATGATCAGCAGGTTTGCCAGCATACGTGCCGTAATAGCCCCACGGTGCTTTTTCATTTTCGATTGCTTAGAGTACGGGAACTGGGGAATGACAGCAGTAATCTTTGCGGCAGAACCACCCCTACAGGCAGAAATCAAAATGAGCAACTCCATGATGTGGTCGTTCGTCTCTGGCGATCCAGATTGGATGATGTAAACATCCTCGTCTCTCACAGACACTCCGATTTGCACGGAAGTCTCGCCGTTGGCAAACTTCTTGAGAGTGACTGGAGCAGGGTCAATACCCAACTTCTCGCACACTAGCTGTCCCAGTTTAGGGTGGGAATTTCCCACAAACACCTTGCACTTTCTCATCTCGCGGACAAGATGCTGGCTATGAGAGCTGGAAAATTGGGTCGAACTTATGGTGAATAAATATGCGTTTTGGCACAGGGCCAGTTTAATAAATTAAAATTTTTTTGGGGGTGTCTGTATTAGGAAACCGGGCCGGAAATCAAAGATTATATTATGTTATCTCTCCTTTCGAGCGATACCGTTTAGTACATATCCAACTGCTTCTCTGTCATCGAGAACTTAATCCAGTTTGGTAGACAGTTCTGGTCGTACACGTCAGGAGGCGCGAAGTAGGCAGGCTCGTGATCGGTGGAGCACTTGTCGCTGTTTGGCGAGTTCTCGTATGGAGAGTGGTGGTATCCAATGTCTCTGAACCACCAGACCTTGCTCTTATCCTCAAATAGACCAACACCCACGGAGTGCACCGGTGCATCTCCCCACCTCTCGTAGTAGAATCCACCAGCAGCCTCGAGCGCATCAAACCACTTGGAATAGGCCTCTCCTCTATAGAAATCCATGTCTGCAATCTCGAAATTGGACCAGAAATGGCAGGTGGAGTATCCTCCCGCGCCGTTCGTGTTGTGTGGATTTTGCTGGTTCTCCGTCAGCCACTTGAAGGCACCGTTCGGATGCACATATTCGGGGTTAGCCAGACAGAAGTCCACCGTTGTCTTCCACAATGTTTCAATAGTCAATGGTTCGTCGTACAAGCTCACTGTAAAGCCGTACGTGAGCTCGTTGTCTCTCATGAACTTGAAGACGTCGTAGTCGACTTTGCAGAAGAAGTTCACGTTAGGCTCGACTCTCCAGTAGTACTTGAACTTCTTCAGGCCTTCCAGTCTGTAGAACCATCCAGAGTTGAACCGGCACATATTGTGGTAGCTCTCCAGGCTGGCGTAATTGACCTTGTTGGCCGTAAGCTTGGCGATTCCATTCTTGTACAAGACAGGGTCGATGTTTGCTGGCTTCTCCCAGATCGACTTTGGAATGATCTCGTAATAAACAGGACCCGAGCAGACCTCTTCCACGCGTCTCTTGAACTCAGGAGTGAACTCCTCGTCGTTGATGAATGTGAATGGGTAATTGTAACGCCAATTCCAAGTCTCCTCAAGCTGTCTGATAGACGAGATGATACCGTCAAGTTCGGAGTTTCTCACAAGAGACAGAAGAGTGGCATTTGCAAGCTGATAATTAGTGTCGCCCTCCTGTTTGTAGACCTTCTTCAGCTTAGGCTCACTAATTTTCTTGCTGAGGACTTCTCTGTGAAATTTCATCTGCTCCTCCACAATCGCGTCCTTTGGAGTTCCTTCAGGGAACAGCCCGTCCTTGAAAGTGAGGGCTTGCATCACCTCTTCCGTTGTCATTTTCTTGTACTTGCCCACGGTCTTTGTGATGTACCCCTGAAGGTCAGTACGGTAGCTGTCGAGCATTTTGGAAGCTCCAGTCAGGGTCTGAGTTTCGCGAGCTGCATGTAGAGTAAATGCCAGGATAAACACCAGTGCCACGATACCGGCAGAAAGTCGGATAAAGCGTTTGTTAAGCAACATTGCAAATAGGGCCCTAACAAAAAAGCTGAGAAAAAAAAACGTTCTCGCTAATTAACAGGTATGCAAATAAAAAAAAGATTTTCCTGTTTGGTGTAGTCGCGTCGTCCTCTGTGCGTCAACATTAGGGAGGACCTTCCAAAGACTGAGACTGGGATCAAGGTTTTATCTGGTCGCATGTAATACCTGTCACATGAACGCAGCTACAAAATTTCGCTTTTCAGCTTATCGTAAATGTCTGGTTTGTAAGGGCACTTTTATTTGTGCTGCCATGACCGCGACGAAATTCCCGATTTATTCCACACAGCCTGGAAAAAACTTATCTATATATTACTTCTAGTGCTGTCCGTTGTAACCAGATGTCTCGTCGATTTACCCAATCCTCGCAACGGCGTGCATCGTTTCTTTCAAGCTCTGCGGGTAGGCATGGACTGTTTGTGCCACCAGAGCTTATAAGGAAAGAGGACTTCACTGCAATCGTCTCCAATGACGACCTCGAGGAAGAAGATCCTTTGCTAGATACCCGGCTCCCTCAATATTCAGGTACCAAAACAGACATCACAGAAGAGGCAGAGTTGCTACAAGCCAATCATTTCCCAATCAGACGATATTCCTCTGTTCCTTCGCTCTCCGTACCACCCACTCAAGACCGCGAGGCCATAAATGAGTCATGGGACGAGGCCATTCGGGACGGAAAAATTACGACGACCGCTGCCTTTGAGCTAAAGAGGATGTTCATGTCGTCCGTTCCCTTGGTGATTACATTTCTGCTCCAAAATTCCTTGGGTGTGGCCTCTATTTTCGCTGTCGGTCACATTTCTCCGGAAGCGTTGGCTGGAATAACACTGGGGACAATGAGCTGCAATATCTCTGCCATTGCGGTTATTGCGGGACTCGCATCGTCACTGGACACGTTCTTACCTCAAGCTTACGGGGCAAAGAAATACAAAGTAGTCGGTTTAATTTTTCAACGCTGCACAGCTCTCATTTTCACTTTGATGTTCATAGTTTCCATAGCCTGGTGGATATGGGCCGAGCCTGTCCTTGCAAAAGCCTTACCAGATCCAGAGAGCGCTCGTCTGGCAGCAATGTATCTAAAAGTGATAACCTTCGGATTACCGGGATACATCTTATTCGAAACAGGGAAACGGTTTCTCCAGGCTCAGGGGGTCTTCGAGGCGTCCACATATGTGCTCTTCATATGTGCACCATTTAACGCTTTGACTAACTATCTGTTCGTCTGGGTTTTTAAGTTTGGATATGTGGGAGCCCCTATTGCTGTGAGTTTAAACTACACTTTGATGGCCCTCGGGCTGTTAGTATACACTATATGGACCAAGAACGAGGCCAACCCGATGAAATGCTGGAATGGGCTCACGCTTAAGAAAGCCTTTTCCAACTGGGGCGAATTGGTGAAACTAAGCATTCCAAACCTGATCATGATCATGTCTGAATTTTTGAGCTTTGAAATATTAACTTTGTTGTCCAGCTACTTGGGTACAGTTCCATTAGCTGCACAGTCCGTGATCGCTACCATGGCCTCGGTCACGTATCAGGTGCCATATGGCGTTTCTATAGCTGCCTCTACTAGGGTGGCCAACTTCCTTGGAGCGCAACTTCCCCGGGAGGCCAAGATCGCTACCAAAATGGTGTTCGTCTTCACCGTTGCGATTGCCGTCATCAATTCCTCGTTCCTGCTTCTGGACAAATGGCAAATTGCGGGCTGGTTCTCCAACGACGCGGACGTTATCGAGGTGGTAGCTAGCGTGATGCCTTTGGTGGCTTTCATTCAAATATTTGATGCCATGAACGCCACCAGCGCAGGATGTTTACGTGGACAGGGGCTCCAGAAAATTGGAGGATACGTTAACCTTTGCTCATATTATCTCATAGGTCTTCCGCTTGGATTTGTGTTGAGTTTCTACATCCCGAGAGGCCATCCCCTGGGACTGTTTGGACTATGGACTGGCTGTGGACTGGCCTTGGCTATTATCGGTGTCATTCAAACATATTGCGCTCTAGCAGCTGATTACGACAAACTGGCCGAAGACGCGCTCAAACGAAGCGAAACAGACTAGCTTAGCTGTGTAATTTGGTGTTTAATGTCGGCCAATTCGACGATTATAGATAGCGAGTCTGAAAATCTGGATTGTGCATCGCGTAGTGACGAGGGAACGAGCCCTCCAGAGAACATTTTGAGGGTGTTTGTAGCTTGCGATCCCTTGTTTAGTTTGATGGTCTGACCCTCTTGTGAAGTCACAGTAACATGGGCTTCCATGTTTCTCATATCCAGAAAATTCTGGTACCGAGTACTACTTGCGTAGTTGGCACGCGCAAGATCGACAAACCCGCTTTTAAGCACACCCTGTAGCTGCTGGTGGAGCTCGTAATACTTGGAAATGAGGTTCAAAGCACGAACTTGTTTGTCCTGCGAGGGGGTCAGCCCGCTGGTATCCGTCGTCGGTGGAAGTAAATCGTCGGTCATATCAAAAAACGCACTTTTTTTACTGAATTAAATATGTTTACTGAAATTATCAACTTTCATAAATCATCTATTATACATCCTCGTCAACAATTTGTGGAAGACGAAGTTGACTAAACGTCTTTGAGTAAGAGGCCGAAAGATCCAGCTCTGTAGCCATACTTAGTCTCGACAGCCTGCTGATATTGGCTGCGTTCAGCGCAATCTTAGTGTCCTCTGATTCGGAATTGTGCTCCTCGATTTCGTCGTCCGAAAAGTCGCATGTCAAAGTGTACTCATTCGTTGGCCTTTTAGTGGCAGAAATTGCCGTGTTCTTTACCTGCTCCGGTGTGTTCAGAAGCTCAAAAGTGAACGAGGAGTCGCGCGAGTGGACGGGAGATCCAATGGACGGGACCTTGCGAATGTGTGGCGGATCTGTCGGTGTGTTCTCCGTGGGAGTGTCCAAGAATGAAGGGAACTCAAACTTTTGAAGATGAACGTCCGGCTCGGTTGTGTCCTGAGACTCGCGGTTACTTTTGGTTGAAAACTGGGAGTTTTCAGAATAATCAGACGATCTATAGAAATCTGTTTCAGACTGTTCTTGGGGAATGGAAGGTAGTCGGTCGCTATATTTGAGCATTCTCATTGGGCTCTCCTGAATGGATGGGGCGAGGGAGCTCAGCGTGGAAATCGAGGTGGAACGGGTGAAGGTCGAATTGGCCCTGCTCAACAGTTGCGACGCAGACGACGAAGAGTTGGCTCTGTAGTGTCTGGAAGATGGACGAGACTCCAGAGTCACTGGTTCCAAAGACGTTGGAGACGTTCTGAAAGATGACACGGCTTGACATGGCGGAGATTGCTCAGGAACCGTTTTCAGGACTTTTGGCAACAAACTGAGATCAGCTTCTTTGAAGGCCTTGTCCAGCCCAAAGGCCTCTTTCTCACTAATGTGCGACATGTGGTTGAAACCGAACGGCGTGCTAATCATCAAAGGAGACTTTTTGCGGTTTTTGGCAAAATCAGGCTCGAGATCAAAGTAGTGAAGGATCTGCGCACCCTTAGTCTGAAGCACACGAAGAACTTTGTCCTTCTTTCTACCTGATGGTTCGTCCAGCCATAGGGACTCTAATTTGGGAGAACGAGACATGAGTGTTTGAAATTGGGCGTGCAACTGCTTTATATCCGTGTGAGCAGTATTAACACGCCGCGCCTTCTCCAAAGGGGCAGAAAAAAAAGATCCGAGCTCGAGGTGCGTACAATAAGCAAACAATAAAAAATTCGTTACCGTACTTAAAAAATTCTGGGCCCAATAAACGAAGTACATGGAAATGGCTTCGAGACAAGTTTAAAACAGCCTACCAATTAATTTTCAGTTTCAGATATACCGGTCGCAGAAGTATGGTGAGCGTGTGATTCAAGTATCAGATTTGTTTCAAGACCAAAGACCGTTATCCGGGCGTATGTAAAAAAAAGTTACGCGTGCTGTTTTTTCTCCTTTGGGTAATATTCAAATCGGGAAGTGTAATAAGGAGCTCAAAGGGATGATGCTCCTTTGCAGAACAGTCACAGCCAAACAATAAAGCGATTACTTTATTTTAAATGGGATCTACTAGTCCCTGGCCAGAACTCGTATTTTGATCGACCAAAATCTACTCATTCGCTTAATTTCCTGAACATTACCCTATACCTCATAATCATCGTCTAAACGACGGCTGTCACTGCATGCACCGGGCACTCGCACGCGCCTTTCCGATTGATCCAGTCCTTGATGCATTTGTAATGAAAACAACATAGACACTCCAACCGTCCGACTTTGTCGCCGGAATGAAACTCCTCGAAGCAAATCACGCACTCGTTGTCCTCATTGACACGAACGTTGGCGTCAAGCGTATACACCAACATTCTATTAGTCTGTCTTTTGGAGTCGGGCGATCCGGTGAACTCCAGATAATGTAGGCAGTTATTAATATGTTGTTCGCGCCCTGAGTCCGTCTCGGAAGACAGATCAATATTGCAAACAGGACACAGATTGTCGTCGTTGTCCTCTGTGTCGTCATTATCTATGTCGAGAGTATTTTCCCTGGCAGACGAGCTCTTGACCATGTTCATCGGTCCCACATGGCTAGCAGACGTCTCCAGCGCGGCAGCACACTCGTCGCAGGTTCTATGGGGAACATGCGGTGTCTCTAGGAACATTTGCGACTGTGGGGAAACAACATATGTGTTGGGCAAGTAGCAGGTGAAGACTGATGAACAATCGCCACAAACCACCCTGCCACACTTCCGACAGTGGTGCCTGCGGTTGAAGAACGTAAATTTGCGACGGCAAAACGGGCACTCGCGCGCGCTCTCATCCGGCTGCCACACAGGGACACCCTCAGGCACCGCTCTTGCCCTTTGAGACATCACCGATAAGCTTTTTGGGGGAAATAATTATTTCTATATCTTTTGAAAGAAAAAACACCCCAGACCTAAATCTTCTCGTGTGCTCTGGCTAGATATTTATTTTTCAGCCCGTAAATTAGGGTACCCAAAAGCGCCAACGAGGCGCCGCTCAGCAGGAACGTATAGGTTGAGCATATGACGAGGTTGTTGTCTGTTGACCCCACACAATTTCTGCTGTAGTCTGCACTGTAAACAAGGTTAAGCAGCATGTTACCAATGATAGAGCAGCAGGAGAATATTCCGTAGGTGGTTCCTAGCACTTCCATGCCGTAGATTGATGCCAAAACTGCTGGGAAAAGGGTGTACAGACTGGAGTTCAAAACAGCATTCAGCATGACAACAATCTCCACCTGAAGACCGACCACAGGCCAGCTTGATAGATATACATGGGAACAGCCGCATATGGCTATGAGGCACGACAGTATGCTGAGACGAGAAATCTCGTACTTAGAGCATGCCCAGTCAGTAACTACTATCACCAAAAAGCGGAAAACAGTGGAGGTGATTGAGTATAACTGCAAGTTATGGTCCAATGTGTCTTTGCGCAAAGTGGCCAGGATTGAGCTAAGATTAGTCAAAAAGAACTCTGTTGCCCCCACACCCATAAAGAAAGCAATATTGAGTGGATACATCAATGGATCAGTAAGAAAGTTTCTGATTCTTTGCTGGTAGCTGATGCTACATGCAGACATCTGATCTTCTAGTTGCACATACTCCGGATCTCCGGCAGGCACGAGCGAGCATGGAGAGTTTGCCCCCAAAACGGCTCCTGCACCGGTGAGAAGGGGTGAGGCATTGAAGTTGCTGAATCGCTCGAATTCCTGTTCTTGTTTTTCAGTCCTATCGGTTATTTTGCATCCGACCAACGATAGAATACTGCTCGCACATAGAGATACCATGAAAAACCAGAGTTTTTGCTGAAAGGCGTGAACTGGGTCAGACCTCTCAAACCAGGCCTTGAGCATGTGGATCTCGAGGAAAGTGGAAAACGAAATCATTAGATTTGGCGTGCCAATGGCCATTGTAGTATAGTATTTGCCAAGCGAGCGTGCACAGTTAAGCAGACAGCTAAACAGAAGAAATGTGTGAGCTGAGCCAATCACGAAAAAGCTGAAGTACACGGGAAGTGGGTCCAGCAATGCATTGGTGTAGATAAACAAAATGGAAGAGAATCCAAATAGATAACAACAAAACGACACCACACCAAGTATCCATGCTCCCTTGACGTCTGCAATCAGCCCACATAATGGTGTGAAGCCACTAGACCCCAGTGTTTGTGCTATTATAATGTTGTTTATCGTGGATTGCGAGTAATGTAACCTGGACTGCAGGGGTTGCGTGAAGATAGAAAACAAAGCCAGGATACCAAGCGAAAAGGAGCCTATCAGTGACATCCCAAAGGCAAGCGAGTAAGACCACAGATTATGGTTCATGAGCGTGTAGGAAGGGTTTTTCTAAAGTTTTTTTCCTGCCATGGAAACAAACACTGATCGGGGAGCCGATAAGATAATATCGACCGAGGGGCAATCGACGCGACGTTGTAATTTTTTGACAGTAATTAACTTTTATTATCTTTCGAGAATGTCGTTGGAAGGAGCATTGGAAGAAGAACGTCAGCTAATCGCTCAAATTTTGGAACGCCAGAAGGCCGGAAGCTCCGGTACAGTTAGGGGGCGTGCCAGGGAAACGTCCCCTACAGGACAACGAGCCCACTCTAGGGGACTATCTAGTGTGCGGAGGTCATTGAGTCGGTCAAGCTCTAAGGACCTAGACGCCAAATACTCTATAACTGCACATGACCCATCTGAGAGACTGAGATCACCATCAGGTTCGCGACTGAATGAGAGCGAGGACGAGTTGGAAGGACTGGAGATAGCTTCCAGCAGTGACGAGGAGCAGATTAGCGATACCGACTCGGAATTTGAAGTTGATGATGGCGGCAAAGTGCTTCCTAATTACGCATCTTATTCTCCAGACCATGCATCAGGAGAGAAGGCTGGCTTTGGACGGAAGCTTACGTCGAAAGACGAATTAAGCCAGATAAACAGCCGCAAATTGATCAAAGATGCAATTCAGGCAGAGAAGATTGACGAGTTACTGGCTGCAGAGAGGGCTTTGGCTAACGCGAAGTCCATAGGACGCCATGTGCCGCATGAATTTCTGGAGAAGATAGAGGAGGACGCCAAAAAAGCAGGCACTCACATCCACTATGATCCAGAGAAGTTCTACCAAGATAATACGGGACGCAAGGAGAAATTGCAAGAGTACGCCATATACAAGAAAAAGCTTGTTTCGCCCGAAATGTCCTTGCAAACAGATGGGTTCTCAATCCCGTATACGAGCGATGTCGAGGAGAAGGCAGATTCGGAGATTGCACGTACATTGAACGAGAACGTAGTAATCTCAGAGGTGGAATCTAACCTTAGTAACCAGATGGCGATCCGCACCATCACAAGAGGCAAGTTCTTTGAAATAACAGGAAACAGCAGCATGGAGGCGCCTCAGATGTTTGTGCTTTGTATGGATTTCTCTGAGGAGTCCAAGTACGCATTGGAGTGGTGCATAGGCACAGTATTGGTAGATGGATCCGTGTTGTACATCTTGAACGTCATCGAGGATGACGATTATTCATCCATGAACCTCAACGGTATCCAGCCTAACAAATCGAGCCAGTCGGAGACTAAGGAGGAGAAACTGTCGAAGGCAGCTCGAGAAAAGCTTCGTATTCAAAACGTTGAAAAAATCACGCAAGAAACATTGGACCTGCTCAAGCTAACAAAATTGCAGGTGCATATCGTGATCGAGTCATGCCACCACCCTATCCCTCGCCATTTCATGGTAGAGGTGATCAAACACATCTCGCCTACGCTGGTAATTGTGGGATCCAGGGGAACATCGGCTATCAAAGGAGTCCTGCTGGGGTCTTTGTCCAACCACTTGGTGCGGAAAAGTACAGTGCCCGTGATGGTCGTCAAAAACAAGCTCAAGAAGCTTACTAAGAAGGGCAAACAATTCAGCAATAACATCTCCACGCTACACAGTCTTGCCGAAGCCAAAGTGGACTGAATCCTTGGCTACAGTTTTATCTACACCCTTACACCGGTATTTATGCTGTCCCCTCATGTTGTTTTGGTTCAACAATTTCTGTTTGCGGGAGGGGACAGAGGCTCCCCCAGGAGCCTAGTGGGTAGCGCTATGTATATAAAGAGGCATTGACGAGGAAAAAGTGCTGTCGATGTGGCATTTTGCTGTTCTTCCGGCATCCTCAGAACGTTCGTCGATCGTCCCGTCGCCATGATTTATTATCAGAATTTTAAGGCAACGCACAATCTAATTACCTCAACCTTTATAAACTACTCATCCGCATCGCCCATTGCTGCGAACACAGTGAATAACACTGTCGTTCTGCAAAACAAGCTTCTACAGCGCCTATACAACAGTCTTTCATTCTTCAGGTATCAGATCCCGAACCCTCCGCCATTGGGCCACGATCTGGATCATAGATTTGCTAAACTTGTGAACAGCCACCGGATGGAGTCACGATATCTAGTTAATTTACAGAACTACAGACCGAGGTTTTACACAGGGTCTCACGTGTCTGTGTGGCATCGACTGCCCGCAGCCAGACGATCGTCGGTTTTGGTTCTGCTTTTTTTGGGCAGACAGGGCGAGCTACGCGTGGTGCTCACCAAAAGATCGCACAAGTTGAGAAATTTTTCAGGCCATATTTCTCTGCCAGGCGGCAAGGTCGACTTCCCGCTGGAGTCGGAGTTTCAATGTTCTCGGAGGGAGGCCGAGGAAGAGATCGGTATCCACAGAGACAATCGCTTTTTAAAGGACAAATTCGGATACGAGGTGGAGGAGCTGAAGGTGATGCCCACGTACTTAGCACGGACCTTGCTTGGTGTGGCTCCATGTGTGGCATTTATAAACTGGAGCGAGTCCAAGCTGGGCAGTATTGAGGATCAACACATTGGCAATATTATGCTCAACCCCGGAGAATCGTCGTCCATCTTCAGCGTGCCTCTCAAAGATTTTCTACAGCCCAAGCCTCGCAGGTATGAGCTCAAGGAGTGTCTGAAGCAGTCGTACATCAAGACCAAGTGGGCTGGAATCCCGTGGAACCTGCGCTCGTTCATTTTCCCGATCCACAACGACAACGAGGTCAGATGGCTTGAGGAGATTCAGGACCTGTCTTCGGAGAGCGAGGATGAGACACAGGAGGATCACGAGTTCGGCGTGCGCACACGCAACTGCTGGGGCCTGACAGCCAACATTCTACACGATGTGGCCGAAATTGTGTACACGGGTGAAAAGTACTACGACAGCGTTGTGGGCGAAGAGGACCTGATATGGGCTTTAGTCAATAACGGCCAGATGCAGACGAAGCAGCGGTCCGAATTTGAGAGAAAATTAATCAACAACACGAAAGGTTGTTCCTTCAAAGAATGTATGAGCCCGGAGGAATTCATTAGTCTAAAGAATTTATACAACACTATCTAATGTCCTACCGAATTAAAATTTTCCGTAAGGGTCGATGTTAGGCTCCAATCCCATATGGTTGATGTAGTAGACTGCCTCGTTGACGTATTGTTGCTTGATCTCGGAGGTCCAGCCATACTCCTCGGCCATAATCTCGGCCACCTCGTCCACGCACTGGAGGGCCATCTTGGAGTCCAAGAAGGCCAATCTGCACCGTCTTGCCAAGAAATCCAGTGGACGTCTGGCGTACTCGTAGTCAATGGAGTAGCGCAACTCTCCTCTAGTGAACGGATGGTCAAAGTTGGCATAGGTCGGAGAACCCTGCAAACCAAGAGGCTTGGCATTGTCAGGGTTCTTGAACAAACCAATGATCATGGCTGCACGGTCGCCGTAGTTGCTTGCAAGATGGATGGCCATCTTGTCAGTCAATTTATAAAGCTGGGCCAACCTTGCAGACAAAGAGTCGTCGTAATTAACTGCACCAACGAGCTTGTGGTGTCTAGTGGAACATGGCTTGAGGTCCTTGGTTTTGAACTCTGGGGTGGTCTCGATGACCTCATTAATGACCTGTTCTGCCATCTCTCTATAAGTGGTCCATTTACCACCGGAAATTGTGATCATTCCATTCGGCGAGTGATAAATCAAGTGGTTTCTAACGAGTCCTTGAGTGGAGTTAATATTTCCTGCGTGCACCTTCTTTGGGTCTCTGACAAGCGGTCTGACACCACACCAAGCACTCAACACATCTTCTCTTCTCACTTCAAACTTGACGTAGTGCTGCAGCTCCTTGAGGATGTCGTTGATCTCGACCTCGGTAGCAACAGGGTTCTCCGGCACCTTGGTCAACGGAACATCAGTTGTTCCAGCGAGAACCTTACCCTGCCATGGAAGGAAAAACATCACACGGCCATCAGAAGTGGAAGCGTCAAGCAAGCCCATATCTCTGGCACAGTACCACTCAGGAAGAACAATGTGGACACCGCCAGAAGGAACAACCATCTTTGGATGTTTTAAGATTTCAGGATCTGGCAGTCCGGTTGGCGACTCGTCCATCGATAGCAAGGCGTCTGAGTAAGGTCCGGTGGCACTGATGATGGCGTCGGCAGCAACCAAGTATTCATTATTGGTTTCTGAATCAACGACACGAACACCCTTGCTCTTACCGTCCTGGTTCTTCAGAATCTGCTTGACCTCCATGTAGTTAAGCACGGTGGCACCGTTATGAATGGCGGTCAAAGCAAGAGTGACATTCATCCGAGAATCATTGAACAAACCATCGTGGTAAACAAGACCTCCAACCAAACCTTCTGGGTCAAGCTGAGGATGTTTATCCAACAAACGGTTCTTTGTCATCATGTAAGAAAATCTGAGGTTCTGAGAACCAGCAAACAAGTCGTAGAGCAAACAACCAGCATAGAAGTATGGCATTTGCCAGTACTTGTAGACAGGGATAGCAATAGGCAGGCAAGTAGCAAGATGAGGCGCGTTATTTAAAATAGACGCTCTTTCATTCAACGCCTCGATGACAAGGTCCAGCTGAGCCTTGGAAAGCTGGAAGATGGCCTTCTCGAGGTATCTGACACCTCCATGTGCCATCTTGGTCGACTTGGAAGAGGTTCCCGAGGCGAAGTCATTTTTCTCCAGCAGTAGAACGTTCAGGCCACGCAGCGTGGCGTCAAGCGCAGCACCTGTACCAGTAGCACCCCCTCCGACGATGACAAGGTCAAACTTGGCGTTAGCGTCCTTGACGGAAAAATTATCAGCAGGATTGCTAACAGGTTTCCCCAGTTTTTCCAGCAAATCTTTTCTTGCGGGGGGCTTTTCTACGTCGGTCACAATCGGCGGGAACTTGCTCTTGAAGTCCACCAAAGTCTCATTCTGTGCAGTTTGTACATATAGACCTCCCAGAGTCAGCGCTAAAGCTGAACAGACTCCGATTTGGCCAAATCTCTTTGCTTGTCTAAAAGACATAATATATCATGTAAAGTCGAAAAATGTGGGAAAGTTGCGGAAATAATGTTCTCCAAAAATTTCCCCGTTTACCCTGCCCCTCGCATTTTTTCTTGCGAGATCACGTCCTCGCCAATCGACTGCCGAACCTCTTCCCGAAATAGTAAATTTGTATCGCCGTACCCGAGACTAATTTCATAAGCCCGCACAAGCCTAATTTCGTTGATGCCAATATTACACTGGCTCAGGCTCAGCAAACAGTTCTTGTAGCGCGAGATGGTGTCCTTGACATTGGCCGAAAGCGGGTCGTTTTTGTCGCTGTAAATATCCCACGAGGACTCCTGTTCCAATCTCGTGATTGATACACTACCCTGCCCGGGCTGATAATGACCGGACGCCGCAGAAGACATTTCTGCATTAGTTTTAGCGGTGGAAGCAGAGTGATCTGCAGTGGAAGAAACCGGGGTTTTGTATATCCAGCAGTAGCCGTTAACACCCAAAATGATGCTCACATTCCCGGGCAAATCGTGGGAGTGGTTT
This sequence comes from Ogataea siamensis, assembly GCA_030574315.1. NCBI lineage: Eukaryota > Fungi > Ascomycota > Pichiomycetes > Pichiales > Pichiaceae > Ogataea > Ogataea siamensis. The sequence continues at coordinate 683,978 of JAJMET010000006.1, forward strand.
TTAGCTCTCACTATTAAATTTGAAGGCACGGCAACAAACACGCCATTTCGAAGCTTCCCATACTTCAGTGACCGCGTATGCAGCGACGCACTTCCGTCCGAAAATAGCGATTGCACCTCGGCATTTAGCAGATCACCTTCCTTCAAAAAATTACGCATCTGTAACTCGTCACTTTCGGATTTCCTTCTTAAAATACCTCCGGGCAGGTTGACTGATCCAAGCATGAGCACCGCGTCATGCTCACCGCCAATATCCACTTTCCATCTTTTTTGGCCCACTTCCACAATTCGTCCCACAAGGTGATCTCCCGTTTCTGGAGAGTAACGGCCTTTGAACGGCACCACACTCAGCAGCTTGTTCACTTTGAGAACAGTCCCGGCCACGGCAGAGTACGTTTTGTCATTGAGAAAATACGTTCCATGACCTCTCATCCACGTAGGATCATCTGTGATCAGTTCTCCAGGGGCGACAACCGATGCCACCGCTTTACTTTCGCTTGTTTTGAGCCTTGATGGCACGCTAATGCTAATGACCATTGGATATGAATTTTTTTCTCTAAAAAAATATTTTACTTAATCGATGAGTAAAATAGTATGTAGGCATTTGGATCCCCGATTTCCTCCTCATAACGACACACGCTCAACCGATCATCGTCACACAGCACCCACTGTCCGTTGCGATGAATTACGTTGGTATAGTGGCCAGAGGTGATCGAGTCTCCAAGATGATCTATCCAGCCACTTAGCTTGTAGCTGTATGCAATCTCCTCTCCGTCTCTCTTAATTTTGAAGTTAAGTCTCTTCGGGAAGCGCAGCTTGATATTGAGTTTGTTCTGGTATAGGTCAAACTTGGCGAGATAGATGGTCAGAATTTGAGGCAATTTGATAAAATTGGACGATCTGTACGAAATGTTCGGTTGACTGAAAAGTGATCTTAACTCTGCGTAGCGTCCGGTTTGATAATCATTCATCGTCACATGCTCGTCCTTTTTGAACTTGAAAAACCCACGTTTTTTCGACTCTTGTGAGACAACCACATCTTCCAACTGTCGTAGCTCTGCTGCCATCTTTTCGCACTTTGGACAATTCCAAGCATTTCCCAAACGATCTGACAACTCCTCCGGCTTGAGGTTTTTCAGAATAAGGTCGTTCAAATAATATTCAGTGCCGTTGAGGTTCAGATTCATCATCGACGAGTTGTCGTAATTGAGTGACACAAAGCCGCAACGACCACACTTGAGAGTCGTCTCCTGTTGGATCTGGAACAGTTTATTGATCGGCGAAACTCCTTCCGACTTGAGCAGCTGCGCATTCCACGCTAAATACTCTTTTGTGCTACCATAATTTTTGAATGGGTCTGTCTCTGGGTTATTGGTTTTGAAACTTTGTCTGTTAGATGGTGTGTCGTCTATGCGCAACTCGTCGTGAAGGCGGTCCAACAGAAAATACAAAAACTGCGATGTATCCTGCTGCTCATGAGGTATTTGCAGGTCTGGTTTGAGAACGGAACATAATCTCACAAAGTTGTGGGGACGAACAACAGCATGTCCGTTGGCGTAAAAGAACTCGTTAAATAGCGCGTAAAACGCCAGCACAAGAGAATTGTCGTTAGAGCGCAAAATGGGCTGAAATCTAGATGGGTCCATCATTAAATTGCGGAAGTATGACAGATTGAATAGACATTGAACCATAGAATTGATGTAGCATGTACTTCCATAATTATGCAGTCGTACCAGAGGAAGCGACAAACCAGGAGGTAGCAAAGGTGTAGAGCTGCGAAATGAAGTGGCGGGTCTGGAAGGCTTTGATATAGTACCAGTGAATGTTTTTGATTCGTCCTTGCCAAATAAATCTAGCCAACGATCAAACCCGCCGTCTAAGGTTCTAGGTTCCACATTGAGATCTCCCCAACGCCTTCGTTTTTCAATAGCTTTTTCCAATAGATGAAAGACGTGTTTGGCGCCACGATGATCCCCATATACCACGACGAAGGTGTATTGATTGAAGGAAGCGAGTTTTGCCGAAAAATCTATATTCCCAACCTGGAGACAGAAAACCAGATCTTCAAAGTCATGGACAGCTTGTACACTTTCAGGCTGTATATTGATTATCTCTTCGGACTCGATATGGGATTTCAAAAATTGATCAAATGGCCGCACGTCAATTAAAAGAATCTTTTCCCGTAGGTCGAAAAGCCGGGTGGACAACTCCTCCGAATCAAAACTAATTTGTTCCGATACTGGATACAAATCTTGGTTAACGTCCAGCTGGATGAGCCGCGCAGCTTCCTCCATGGCCAAATTTAGTTGCTCATTGTACTGGCTCTTATTTAATATTTGTTGAGAAACGGTATTAAGGGTCCCGATAAATCCCTGATCTTCAGAGTTTTTAACTTCGGCACGGTCCAGAATATATTTCAAAATGAAATAGTTGTAGATAAATAGCTGGATCACCATTGTCGAATCCTCAAAATCTGCCAAAGCTTTCAATGCATTTAAATAATTGGTAGAAATCTCGATCCAGTTGATGACAACCAGATCAGTCGTGCGCGATTTATAAGGCCGGTGATCAGTAAGAACTGATTTTGAAATAAGTCTGTCATTGCGCTGAGTTATCAATTCGAACTGACATTGTACTATCGATTTAATCTCTTCTGCGGATAATGTGTCCATAAAAAATAAATAGACCAAATATCAAATAAATCAAATAAATTAGCATCGGTTACGTAAAAAAATTATTTTGGAAAAAAAAAAATTCAGCTTATGACTAAAAAGCCCTCCACTAACACGATCGACCATCTGGCCGTGACTGAGTCCTTGGGATACAAAGTCTTTCGAAAACAAACACGATCACTATGGACAGAAGATAAAGATCAGGCACTAAAAAAGGCAGTTATCGACCAGTTTCTCAAACAGGAGAACTTAGAAAAGTACGATAAACAGCGCATAAAGCCTGATTCGATAGACTGGTCAGCTATAGCAGAATTCTTTCCTGACTTCAGTGCTATGAGATGTCGAAAAAGGTGGGTTAGCGCCCTTGACCCCCGACTTCGCCGGGGAAAGTGGACCCCTGAGGAAGACCAACAGCTCCTAAAAGCTTACGAAGAAGTCGGACCAGCTTGGGCTAAGGTGTCTGAAAGAGTTGAAGGGAGAACAGAAGATCAATGTTCGAAGCGATATATTGAGGTCTTGAACCCTGAAAATACCGATAGGACTAAGCCGTGGAGTTTGGAGGAAGACTTGCAACTTATTAAGAGCGTTCAGGAGCATGGCACTAGATGGAGAACAGTCGCTACAGCAATTCATGGTCGTCCAAGCTTGACATGCAGAAATCGCTGGAGGAAGATTATGACTGATGTTGCGCGCAAACAAGCATCTCGCCCGATCATGGTAGCCGTTGGAGCAATCGAGCCTACAAGAGACAACGCATCTACTGCTCAACATATCGACCGAGTGCAAACCCCTGAGGTTCCCCAATTTTCTCAAAAAGCACCCCAGATTAGTTTCCAGCGTCAGCCGCTGGCAAGACCAGGTAATGGTATGTCTCCAGGGAAGTCCCATACAGAATGGAGATTCGACATGATCGACCCCAAAACGAACGAGCCCATCAGAGACTTTAACGGAACCATCCAATCGCAAGACCAGGTACACCAGATCATTGATCTAGCCAAGTTGAACGGCGTAAACATTACCATTCACCAGCACATTCACCACCACTATAGTCCGCAAACATCAGCTCTAGATCCTACCACGTCGCTTAACAGATATTCTCATTTCAATTACCTGCCTCCTTTGACGGAGGTTCCAAAATTAACGTCTCACTCGCCAAGAGACAATACCACCGAATCGAATGGAAGTAGCACGCAAACACGGGGTGTAAAAAGTACACCTCCGCACACGACCGATGATGAGGAGATGGAAGAAGACCAGGATTTCTGGGAATCCATGAGATCTCTAACACAGCCAACCGCGCCCACAGTTACCAGCAAACCTGTTTCCAGACACCACCCACTCCATTATCAGGATAGATACGTCACTGAAGTGACAGAGTACTCGCATGGGGTGGCCGAATCTCGTGCAGACGAAGAAGAAGAGGAACTTGAAGACGATCAGTACGGATGGTATTACATGTCTCGGAAAAGTCAGGAGAACAGTGACGGTTATGTGCTGCCATTTAATCCCTCCTGACGCGAAACAGTCAATTTGTAAATTAATTTGTTATCTGAAATAGAAAGAGCATTATCTACGCCAACTCACTTTCTTCTGAAAAAGTACGATCCAGACATGAACTCCGTGCTCTGGTCGTAAAGATAGTCTCCGAACTCGAGATACTTGTAAGCGTACTTTTCTAACTCTGGCTGATTTAAAATTTTGACGTTGGGCTCAATTCCGGTGTTTTTCTTGACACCAGCTAGAAACCCAGCTAGAAGAGCCAGGTCGACTGATAAATGAACTGCTTTTGATATCTTTTGTTAGCGGCTGAGGGAATTAATCACTTACGAAGGCCATGGTAACAAAATTTCAAATATGTTGATTGATGTATTAGTTACTTAACGAATTGTCTCAAAGTTGCACAGCCAAATAATTTATCTGAAAGCAGCTATTCACTTAAGCGCCAGATCAAAATTATAAATAGTCGCCCACCTCCCCAAATATTTCTCTATGGACAGACGCGCCCTTGTTTTGCACTTCGTTTGATTATCTTACAAAGAGTCTGTTCATCATGGACCATTCTCTCAATTCGTGGGAGTACTCCATCTTCCTCTCTTTGCGCTTCAATGTATCTTCTCTTGGAGTCGTAAAGCGTTGATATAACCTGGCTGTGACAGCATCAGCTGGCATTCCCAAGTGTCCAGTGCCTTCACTTTTTCCTGGGGCGGCACATCTGTTGATACAGATGGCCTGAGGAAGACTCATGGAGAACAGAAATCTCCAGTTGAACTATAAGGTATAAGTCTTCTGAACTTGTTTGTACCACTGCGGAGACAAAGCACGAAAGTGTGGCCTATCCCCTCCAGTCTTTCGGGACTGGAGGACCCAGAAATGGAGCTAGGGGGACTCATGGAGAACAGCAATCTCCAGAAGAGCTACAAGGCAAAAGTCCCCTGTTTTGTTTGGATTCGCAGTGATGGAAGCAAGGCACGAAAGTGTGGCCTATCGATCCTCTAGTTCCCGGAAACGGGGGCTATTGGTGCTAAAAGTGATGAAGGGGTTACTGGACCTAGGAATGTCGGGGATAACTGCTCTCCTGCATATGCTGGGGGGAGGCTTTTTGAGTCTCAATCCAGGGGCAACTGGTGTTCGCTGGAACGGGGTGGATCACTTTGCAAATGCTGGCGCGGGTTTAATTACCGAGCGACGCTTTGTGGGTGTGAAGCTCTCAGTACGTGTCGCCAGGGAAACCGAGGCTTTATGTATTGGATTCTCCTGATGAAATTGCCCAGCGACTGCGTTGGACTAGTCTGATGCAGTTGCTCCCAATTTACTGACGATGTGGTTAGTCCTAACAAACAGGCGGCTGTCTGGTCCTCCCAGGCAGCCATGTGTTCTTAATGGAGAGTCCCCCTTTCAGAGAGAACACGATTGATCGGATCTTTCACTTCAGTTCAATGACGATCCAACTTGCTAGAAATCTTGCTTCACCATGGCTACTACAATTGGCTAAACATGCAATGCTATATCCATTGCCATATCATTGCCATAAAGACAAGCTAGCTACAGTGCTTTATCATATCTCCACCATTGGCTTACAACTTGCTAGATTTGCACTGATTCACACAACTGGCCAAAGATACTGAATTTCGAAGAATGGGTATTTTGCAGAAAATCCTGTTTTGAGAGACT